>CM046451.1:46179815-47379815 GCA_025506515.1 Flaveria trinervia
CTTCTTCAGGAATCTAAACTATGGCATAGAAGGTTGGGTCATGTCAATCTCAAGAAACATGAATCCGTGATCAACAATCGTTTAGTGAGAGGTTATCAATACAAGGAGTTCTTATGTGATGAAGCTTGCACTGCTAGTTGAAAGGAAAAAATCACAAAGTCTCATTCCCTCCATTGAAGAACTAAGTCTATTGCCTGCTTGCAGTTACTGCAATGGATTTATTTTGGTCCTGTGAGAGTGATGAGCATGGCAAAGAAGAAATACTGTCTGGTAATTGTGGATGATTACTCCAGATTCGTATGGACTTTCTTTCTACATTCAAAGGATGAGGTTGCTTAGAAGATTACAAACTTTGTGCTTATGTTGAGAAGCAGTATCCATATCAGTCAAGTGTTAAGGAGTGACAAGGTACTGATTCAGAAACCATACATTTGATGATATTATCTTTCAAAAGGAATCAAAAGGCAGTTTAGCATCCCAAGGACTCCAGAAAAAAATGGAGTAGTGAGAGAGAAAGAACAGGACTTTAATTGAAGCCGCAAGGTCCATGTTGGCTGACTTGGTTGCCTTTGACCTTTTGGGCTGAAGCTGTCAATAACTTGCTATGTGCAAAATAGAGTATTAGTAAATCAGAGGTTGATGAGACTCATATGAAGCTCTACATCATTTGGGCTCCTTTGATTCATTCTTCAGGTCTTTGGATGTCCTTGTTTCATTCTCAACACAAAGGGTCACCTCCACAAATTTGATCCTAAGGGGATGCAGGGTATTTTGTTAGGTTATTTCATCCACTTGCAAGGCTTACAGGTCTTCAACTGCAGAACAAAGATAGTTGAAGAAACCTTGCATATGAAATCAATGAATCTCCTAAGATAAAATCCACAAAACCCTGTGGATGTTGTTTGATCTGGACATACTGTAATATTGCCTTATCAAACTCCAGCTGTTGCAGATCATGTGGATAATCATCTCTGCAGCAAGTCTTCCAACTGGTGGTACTGAGATGATGATGATATCAATACTCACCTTCAAGTTCAGTGACCAACTGCCTGAGTCTGCTAAACTTGATGTTCCTGTACCTTCAGCAGCTCCATCCACAACAAATGCTGATGAGATTTTTGATTCCTCTACATCGTTTGATTTGCCATCTAATACTTGGTTTCAAGAATCTGAATCAACATCTGCTGATGCTGAAACAGGCTACAAACACTTGCACTGATCTTATTGTGCACCAAGAGCTGAAGGATCACCCATGTCTCAAATCATTGGTGGTATCAATGCTGGTCTCAACTAGAAGTCAATTGTCTAACTTGTGCTTCTATGCTCTCTTCATCAGTTAGCAAGAGCCAACGAACTATCATGTTGCTCTAAGAGACAATGGATGGGTGGAAGCCATGCAGCTTGGCTACTTCAGTCAAGAAACAACAGTGTGGGACTGGTTCCTCTACCCCAGGTAAGTGTGCACATAGGCACTAAATGGGTGTTTAGGAACAAAAACAAATGAAAATGGAGTATTGTAACAACAAGGCAGACTGGTGTTCAGGGGTTTTCACAAGAAGAAGGTATTGATTATGATGAGACCTTTGCCCCTATAGCAGACTGGAGGCAATTAGATGTTCTTAGCCTATGGCTGCATTTCACAATTTTAAAGTTTTTCAATGGATGTGTTAAAAGTGCATTTTTATATGGTAAACTAAAAGAGAAGTTTATGTATGTCAACCACCAGGTTTTGAGGATAATAACATCCAGATTGGGTATACAAGCTTGATAAGGCTCTTTATGGGTTGAACAACAGCTCCTAGAGCCTGGTATGAGACATTATCAAATTTTCTTCTTCAAAATAATTCACTAAAGTCTTATAGATAAAACTTTATTCATTAAAAGGTGGATCAACATAAGCTATTGTTCAAATTTATGTTGATGATATTTTTTGCATCCTCTGATCCCCAGTTGTGTGAGGACTTTACCAATTTAATGCATAAAGAAGTTTGAAATGAGTGCAATGGGAGAATTACAGTTCTTTCTAGGATTGCAAATCAAACAGAAGCTGATGGGACTTTCATTCATCAGTCTAAATATACTAAAAGATCTTTTTGATAAGTTTGATTTACAACATTGTAAGCCCTGTTCTACTCCCATGTGCAACACCACACAACTAGATGCAGATCAGAAGGTAAAGCTGTTGATGAAACACTTTACAGATGTATGATTGGGTCCTTGATGTACTTAACACTTCTAGACCAGATATCATGTTGCAACGTGTGGTTGTGCTAGATTTCAAGCTGCTCCTAAAGAGTCTCACTTGATTGCAGTCAAAGGCTTTAGATATCTGCAAGGACACAATCTCTAGGTTTATGGTATATTCCACTGGACACTCTTGCAATTGGTTGTGTTTCTGATAGTGACTATGCAGGGTGAAGTTAACCAGAAAGTCACTTCTGGTGGATGTCAATTTCTAGGCAACTATTTGATTTTTCTGGCAGAGTAAGAAACAAACATCTGTTGCTACATCCACTGCTGAAGCCGAGTACATTGTGCTGCAAGTGTACTTCTCAGGTACTCTGGCTTCAGAACCACTTTTGGATTATGGTATTACAGAGACTAAGACTCCATTATTAATGGACAGTGTCAGCTCTTTGCATTGTCAAGAATCCTGTCCAGCACTCTAGGACCAAACATATAGAGATCAGACTCATTTTATTAGGACGTTTTGAAAAAGGTCTGATTGATCCAAAGTTTGTGCTAGTGCTGATAAGCTTGCAGACATTTTTACTAAGCCTTTGGATAGTTCACTTTCCAAAACCTAGTGTTAAGGCTTGGTATGCTGCAGCTAGAATAAGTGATAACTACTGATGATCTCAGTAAATAAGTACTGATGATCATTTAACCATATCACAAATAAGTACTGATTCTGTTACAAGAACTGACAGTCATAACTACTGATATAAGTACAACAATAAGTACTGACGTCCTATGAAACAACTGAAAACAGCCAAAAAGACTGATGAGTAAGTGTTGAGGACAGTATGAAATAGCTGAAAAGCTATGAATTGACGAAAATACTGATGAGAATTTTCTCTTCAGTTTTTCTAAAAACTGCGGCTTCATTTTAAAACAACTGATGACAAAACCACGTCTTCAGTATTCACAACTACTGATGACTAAAAACCACGTCTTCACAACTACTAATGACTAACACCATGTCAACAGCTGTTTCCAACATCTGAAGCTAAAACCATGGTCTTCAGTAGTTTTATAACTACGGATGCTACAACCACGACTTCAGTTGTTTCAACCTTGAAGGTTTTCCCACGTCATCAGTCGCTTAAAAACTACTGATGACTCATACCAAACCTTCAGTTGCTTTATAACCCATACCCTATAAATACCTTGTCTTACAGAGCTTCATTATCTCAAACCTAACATTCAAAAACTCAGAACTTTCTCTCACATCAATGGCGAACATGAAGCTTAACCACGACAACTGTGTTGCTTACCTTACTAAATCACCCTTCTGGACAAAATTGGTAATGCCTTGATCTAATGATCAACTCTCCATAACAAATGCTTTCCTTCTAATCCTACCATTCATGCCGAATCCCTCCAGCAGTTCTGGACTAACGTCACCCTCATCATGGGGAGAATGACACCGACTCTCTCAGTCATTCGTCAACAATCGTCAGGTGGTCATCACTCCAGAAATCCTTCGACAAACCCTACAACTGGATGATGCCACATTCCCCACTGGGTATCCAAAGGGCACCACTGATCTATCATTTGCCCAACATGGATACCAGGGTAACCTTAGTGCCTCTACCATCCTGAAGAACACTTCCATGATGCAGAACGAGTAGTTTTTCATATGGTGAATGTATGCTTAGCTCCTAAGACTTCTTCTTGGGATCAAATTTCGACGAGGGTGGCAGCAGGATTATTCTCTATCCCTGACCAACAACACTTCAATTTTGAAAATTATTTCTTGAACTCAAGGATATGGCCTCCAAGCCTACAGCTAACCGATGGATATTATATCCTCGGTTCCTTATAGCCATTATAGTAAACCAGCTGAAAGCTGACGGATTGTTGGCCTTGGAGTCCCTGCCACGGCTGTATTGCCTGAAGTATACTCAGGCACAACTCAGACCAGTCACTCAAACTGGCTGTCAAACTGGGAAAACCCACGCAGCTGGAACCCACAGCCACCACCTCCAAATCTTTTGTCCCCACCAAACCCAAACACAAGAAAGCCAAAAAGGCTACTCTGGGAAATGAGTCCCCTGAGGATGCCCCTGCAACACAAACGCAGGTTATATCTACTGGTCATAACCCCCAGTAGATACACGAACTCACTCACCATCAACCGCTCAGGTTTCCTCTTAACAGGAGCCTGTAGCACCCATCTCTGGGGAACCTATACATCTGGAACCTTCCTCACTTGAGGACGTTGCCATTGAAACGCACCACTCTCCCCGGTGAATACTGCCTTCACACCTTCTCCCATTGCAACCGCCCCCCAAAGTCCTACCATCATAATTGCCAAAGTGCTGACTCAGTTGTACTCCTCACCTCCTCCCCAGATACCAATCACAACTGGGATAGCTCCAACCATTGAGGGGGAGGACCAAAGTGCTTCTGACACCCCACAGCACAGGGGTACCATATTCAATCTCCAGGTGTAGAAACAGAGATCCGAATGTCTGGTGAGGCTGCCACTTCTCCTGCTTCAGCATATGATCAGGCTGAAGTTGGTAACATTCATAAGACCTCACCAGAGGCAACTGCTGATGAAGGACATGGTCCTGAGGCAGGAAGTCCCCAGTACCATGACCAAGGGGCACATGCTACTACTGATCTACACTCAGAGCATGTTCATCCTGATTCTATCAGGAGGTCAGGTGATTCAGTAAACACTGATGATGCTGGGCTTCTTTTATGATGTTTAGCCCCAAAAACACCATCCTCGAGGATGAGGTGAGCAGTCTCAAAGAGCTGCTTGCCAACATTTCTCAGGATCAAAGACCATCTACCCCTCACAACCCACAGATGGCACCTTCCTCTGCAGGTCTCCCATACACTGAGCCACTCCAAAACACTCAGCCACCTGCCTCTGCTTCTGGCACTATTTCTCAGGGACAGAACGCCCTGAGCAAATAGCTGCTATCCTTCAACATTCCTTACCTCTCATCACATCTACTATAACTGATATGGTCCTTAAAACCCTTGATGAGAGGCTTCCCTCAGTTATACAACCCATGATAGAGGATGCCATGAGCAAAAGGCTTTTTGACAATCAAACCCTTGCAACCAATGCAACCAAAAAGGGGGAGATTCAGTCAGTGAAAGCAAAAAGAAAGAGGATGGCAGATAGGGAAGAAACTGAAAAGGAAAAGGTGAAGGATGCTGACATGGAGAAAGTGACTGAAAGTACTAAAGACTTTCATGTCACATACAAGAAAAGGAAGAATGAGAAGGAGACTGACTTGGAGACAATGGTGAAGAAGGCTGATCCTGAACACAGCCAATCAATGGATAACATCATTGATCAGTTGTTTAGGCAAGGCCACGACACTGAAAAACTTGACTCAGAAATCAGAAGACTAGAGATTGAAGAAATCCAAGCTAGATGGGCAAGTTATGATGTGTTGGAAAGGGAAAGGTTAGAGATCATGATTAGGTTCATAGCGAAATATTTGGGTAGATCATTGATTGAGATCAAGGCATGGTCCAGGGACAGCATCTTGGCAATAACCACCAAGATCTGTTCGTCTGAAGTATACACAAAAGGATTGGTTATTGAAGCCTTAAACGAGGCTGGTGCTGGGAGCAAGACTGAACTAGTCAAGCAATCTAAAGCCGACCTCACATCCAGAATGCTA
Source organism: Flaveria trinervia (assembly GCA_025506515.1). NCBI lineage: Eukaryota > Viridiplantae > Streptophyta > Magnoliopsida > Asterales > Asteraceae > Flaveria > Flaveria trinervia. The sequence continues at coordinate 46,185,692 of CM046451.1, forward strand.
GACCAGCCTGTCAACATTCGCACACCAAAACCACCACAACCACAACCACCAAACCAACTCCTCTACCCTCAAAACCAGTAGCCGATGAAGTACCCCAGAAGAGGAAGAAAAGGGTACCGAGGCTAGAAGAAGATGACGAAGATAATGATGAAGATGAAGATAGGCTGCCATTCTCAGCTGTTATACAGTTGCGAAGGCCAAAGTCACTCTCCAACAATTACTCCTGAAACTCAAAGACAAATTGTGAAAGTGAAGCTAGAAGAAGAAGAGCTTCACAAACAACATGATGAGGAATTGTTGAGGAAGGTTGACAAAGCATATGCCGCCACATCTTCAATCATCAACATGAAGAAGCATGCTCTCAGATTATACACTCTTAAACATACATTTCAATATCAAAAGGAGAGAGTGAGGATATGGCCTGATCCCAGGGTGTCTCATAGGATTCACAAGAAAAAACATTCCACAGAGATACATTGGCCAAGTGAAGAAGATCGTAGATGAAGTGATCTCACTGGTCTTTGTAGTATCACCTGGGAAATCCTAAATGACTTCAAGAAAGCCTATAAAGCTAACCTGACCCCACAGAAGATGCTGGAAAATAAAATGGAGAAAAAGGGGTTAGTATATAAGAGGCTTGAGGAAGTCAGAAAGAATGAGCTCCAGTGTTCTTAGAGGGTAATCACCCTGATGAATTGCTTATAGAGTAATAACAACTGTGGAACTCAAAAATGGGAAACAGGTCAAATACCTATCTGAATATTATGGGCCAGAATCACTTTGAAGGAGGAGCTGAAGAACTTACCATGGAGTAACAGATCACCTTCCATGAGGCCTATACAGGGAGTCATACAGACTCATTGTTAGGAAGTAGGTCTCATGGATGGGGTAACAGCTCTGTGTCAGTTTCCTAAGACAGAGTTCCCATTCATCCTTTGCCAAACAGATCATTGAGACTTCTTCCCAGGCTTGTGCTTATATGGGCCACTTCTGTGCTGATCTAGAAGATAAAAAGACCAAATCTCTCTACCATAATAAGTGGGACATCTTCAATAAGTTTAGAGGTTTTGGCTGCATTGTTCAGGGGGAGTTTGTTGGACCAAAAGAACCAATGAGCCTGATCAGAAAAACCTCTAAGTCCTACAGACATCACAACAACTGCTGAAGACTTGATCAGCTGTTTGACAAAGTCTGAAGACTTCAACAGCTGAAGACAAAAGTACTGTAGACTTCAATAGCTGAAGACTAAAGTACTGAAGACTTCAACAGCTGAAGACTAAAGTACTAAAGATTAACAGCTGAAGATCAACAGTTGAAGATCAACAGCTGAAGTACAAAGACTGAAGACATCAGCCGATGACAACAGCTGAAGTTCAAGTACAAGTACTGAAGCCTTTAGAGTTTGTTACACAGCTGAAGAAGTATTCTTCAGTTGTTGTGATGTTTCCTTTCAGTAGTTTTCTTTTTGTTTCAGTATTTGTAAAACGACTGAAGAGCAAGTTCTTCAGTCATTGTAGTTTCAGTAGTTTCTTTTCAGTAGTTGTAGTGACAGTTAACACTTAGTATTTTTGTAAGAAGATGTCAGCTGTTTTGACATCTTCAGTAGTTGTGTTAAGTTTCAGTAGTTTGAATAATTCTGTTAGATGTCACTATCAAATGACATCAGCAGACGTCACATCTCCTATATAAGGAATGTTCCACCACGACATTCTTATATAAGGGATGATTGACTTGATTATAAGCGTGACATTTTGCCACCACGAAAGCGCGTATTGAATAAAATATTTGATTTGCAGAATTCTTTCTATAATCGTTTGTTCTTACTTTGAATATCAACTGTATTCTTGTGAATTGTCTAATTCATTGTTTGATTTCCGCTGCAATACTCTCTAATCAATCAAACGTAGATCACTGATCCTAACAGTGTCCATAACTATTGCAGTTTGAAACATCTGGATTTTGACTTGTCAAATCCAACAGTCTTGTTTGCACTAGGCTTGTATTTCTTGTTGACATAAGAATGTTTTTTAGTCCTGTAGGCAATCATCACCATCTGCCAGTTCAGGTCCATCTCTTTAACATCTTCAGGATCCATCTCAAATAAATCTTGTAAAACAAAATCTAGTTGAGTTAAATGGCTACCTTGATATGCTTGAAAGCTGGCCATAAAAGCAGTAAATGCAGTTTTGGACTCTTCATCCTCTAATAGGATGTTAATCACATCTTTAACTTTGCTAGATTTAGCAGAGTTAGATGATGAAGAAGTCTCTGTCTGAATATTTGATGATTGTGACTGTGTTTTAGGAGTAGATTGAAAATGAGATTGAGTTGTATATGCAGGTGCACTGGTAAATGATGAGTCAGTGAAAAATCCTGCTCCTACAAACAGATCTCCTTCTTCTTCAGGACTTTTCTCACTCTTTGCCATGAATGCATTTTTTATGGTGGTTGCAGGAGAAGCAACAAACTGATATTGAGACATTGATGCTGCTCTATCATTGTTCGTTGAGCTTTCATCAATCTCCACTGATTCTATTTTTGCAAAAAGAAGATCTAGATCCATTGGAAACTTCTCAGTATGCTTTAGTAAAGTTACTGTTTGTTTCCATGATGATGGTAAAGCATTGAGTAGTCTGAGATTTAAATCTTCAAGATCATGTTTGATACCAGCTGTTGACATCTCAGTTATGAGTTGAACAAATCTGTTCATCATTTGATTTATTGTCTCTCCAGACAAATGTTGAAACAATTCTAATTGTCTTTTCAGCTTTTGTTTCTTTAAATTTTGAATCTCTTTACCTCCTTCACAAATGATCTTCAATGCTTTATATAGTGTATATCCAGTTTGATATGCATCTAGCCTTGTAAGAACTTCCAAAGGTAGTCCTTTACACATTAATGAATAGGCTTAATATCATTCTTAACTCTTTTCAGATCATCTCCTTGAAGATCATCTTCTGGAGAATCTTTAGTATACACAAATCCTCTGTCTGGTCCATCAGTTATTATAGGAATGTATGGTCCTTTTTCTATAGATTTTCCAGAGATCAGTGTCAATAGAATTAAAATGTTGTTTTAGTCTAAGAGACCAATTTTTGAAATCAGCTCTATTTTTAAGCTTTGGAACTCTGTTTTCAGAATCTTCTAATTTTACCATTCTTATATTTTTTTAAAAAAATCTAAGTATCAAGGTTAAAACGTCTGAACAGTATTCAAACGTCTCAACAGTTGATGCTTCTAAGTTGAGAAACGTCTAAGGAATGCCTTAGAAAAATTTTCAAAATGTCTAAATATTAATGCGTCTGGAAGGTTTCAAGCGTCTAAACAGTTGTCAAACGCCTAAACAGTTGTCAAACGCCTGAATAGTTATCAACTTAACACAGGTGATACATCTGGGATTCTCTTCAACAGTACTCAAACGAATGACTAAAAACGTCTACACAGTGTTAATGCGTCTAACACTTAGACAAATTCAGTCAATCTCAGTTCATGCGACACATTCATCATCTTCAAATGAATGTAACAAACTCAAATCTTCTGAATTCTTCAAATGTTGATGAATTCGATTGAAACTTTTCAATTAGATGAGTTTTATGCCGATAAACATTCTTCTTAATATCAATTTCTTCAGTTTCAACAACAAATCAATCAATTTTTGAAATTTCAGTTCGAAACTTCAAGCTATTTTCGAACAACAAATTCAACAGTTTACTTGAATTTGATGAATTGATCTGCTAATTGTGATTCAAATCATGTTTCTGATGATGAAACACAACTGAAATTCACAAATTTTCAATTGAATTGTATCTCAATCACAGATTCAGTGAGATTTTTAGGTTTTCAAGTTCGATGAACTTAAAACGAAAATCAATCACTAACAGCTTACCAACAGCTCTGACACCATTTGATAGGATCAAATGAATATATCTGTGATGATTTGTAACACAATTCAATGAATTCACACAAAGTAATCAAATCAAAACAAGATATCAACAAAATTCAAGTTTTCATTCATATCAAGCTAAGACAATTACAAGCATGAAAAGCAGATTCGAATAACTTGTGTATTCATTTTTACATACCTGCAAATCTAAGCTATTTATACTGAAAACAAAAGTAAAAGGACTAACAAATTACAAAAATAGTCCCTATACTATTACAAAATATCAAAAGACAAATAAAGACAACATGTTAATCTTTTAGTGCACTTAACAACAAGTGTTACAAAGCATAAAGGAAAGTTACAAGAACAAGAATACTTATATTACATCCTACAGCTGGCCATACTATGAAAGCCAGCTGGATACAATTGACTAGACACAAACAAAATCAATTGTAGAGTCAAAAGGCAGATTGCCTTTTGACTAGTCACTATGACATGCCATAGCTCACATCCTTATCTATTACAAAACGGATAAAGTACATGAAGTAGAAAGTTTACAGACTCAAGACCTCAATGTACAATTACCAAAAGCATGGACCTTTTTCACCAACTCATGTAAGTTGGTGACATTACAGAGATGTAGTGGAAAGGTGTCCAACTTTATGGGAAAGTACATAAGATAAAGCATGTGTTAAAAGTCTTCGAAAGAAATCTGTCTTCATGAGTTGAGGCTTTGAAAGACTTTGTCTCTGAAGCTTCGGAAGACTTCATCTTTGGCTTTGGAAGATATTGGTCTTGGCGTCGGAAGATTTCACACTTTGAATATTTCTGCTGCATGTGTGAAACTTCCTAAGCATTCTTCTTCAGTACTTGTGCAGTATGCATGCAGAGTGACTTTGGTTGCTTCAGCCTCAATACATATTCTTTACAATAATGATATTATCTATGTGTACGTATGATGTGTGATCACCTGTTAAAGTAAAGAACGATTTAATGCATGTAAAGTATGTTTTATGTTAAAACTAGAACTCACTCAGTAACGCTGACTTTTTATGCATTTTCCAGTTGGCATGTGAGCGTTGCTGAGGATGGTGCAAGGCAACTACTTGGCATTTGGATGGCATTCTTTTGTTAATGTTTTTGCATTATAATGAACAAATGAAATTGTGTAATGTGTTGGTACATATATGTCCCTAGATCATGTTATGAATGTAATAGATCTTGTTTGTCTATGCTGATGTAATGGTTCGAATGATTAATGAAATGATATTGATTGTCTGGTATTTATAACATTTAATATTTCATTAATGAGTCGATATTGAATTGGTTAATTAGGTTTGTGGTTGTTTGAATTGTTACATATAATGTTATATTAGTTAATACATTCAAACTAAACAAAATGAAGTTCTCATGCAAATGGCCCATGCGAATGGACCATACGCATGAATAACTTCATACGAATGACTCAGTCGCATGACTGAACCAGGAGACTGGATCAGTCGTATGATTGTAACATAAGATTGGCTCAGTCGCACGACTGAACACTCAGTCGTGCGGATGAATCAACCGCATGGTTCAATCGCACGACTGAACCATACTAATGGTTCAGTCGCACGAATGAACAATACTAACCTATAAATACAACCCAATTCGTGGAAAAAACAAAAAGAATTCATTGTATTACGACTCCAGACGTACCCTAGCCGTCCAGAAGCCTCCCAATTCGTTCTCCAAGTTCATAGAACACATTAGATCGATTCCCAATCGATTTCTAACGTTAGTTTCAATTCTTTATTGATTCTTCGTGTGTTCTCACTGATTGGATTGCCAATCAAATAGGATTCCACACTATTTGATCTGGTTTACACGCTAATCACTAGGTATTTTGTTCAAATACCAGGTCCTAACAATTGGTATCAGAGCCTTGGCTCTTGATTACATGTGATTCAATCAAGATTGATAAAAAGTTTGTGTTTTTGCACTAAAAACGCAATCTTTTGTGTCAAAAGTGATCTTGGACGTTCCCTGCTCATCAAAGTTTGGTTTCTACGGACTTAGGCGATTAGACCTTGCGAAATTTCGAATTTTTACGGCTAAAACACGTTTAACCTAGAAATTTTCGCAAAACAGCAGCTTCAGTCGTGCCATTCGCACGACTGGACCTCATTCGCATTGCCCAGACGCACGATTGGACCTAGTCGCATCTCCATTCGTACGATTGAACCATTCGTTCGCAGTGTTCATACGCATCAGCTTCATTCGCACGATTGAAACAATCGCTTAGTTCAGCCGCACGATTGAATCAATCGCATAGTTCATTCGCACGGATAGCCCAATCGCATCCTTCAGTCACACCAGTTGACAGTTTGTTTTAGTAGACTTAAAGGTATTCGCCATGGAAGATCAAATGTCAGCATTTACTGCTGGGAAGAACTCTAGGATCCAGAACCTGCTGTTACTTGAGAGTGAGGTGGGTAATCATAATAAACCACCAAAGCTCTTAACGTTAGATGAGTTTCCCCACTGGAAACAACATTTTGAGATCTACTTCAATGGAGTGGATCCGAATCTGTGGGAAGCTATCGAGATTGGGTATAGTACGCGGTGGGAGCCGATGGAGTAAAGCTAACCTTAGGAGGGATGACAGACGCACAGAAAGGTTAAATATAATGCAGAGAAGAGGGTTTATGCATTGATTACACAGTCTATCCCTAAAGACATTTTCACCAGTACTCAGAGAATAAGCAGTCCAAGAAACTATGGGATGAGCTGGAAAAGAGGTATGACGGGAATGCTTCGTTGAAGGCAATCAAGGCTAAGGAGTTAAAGAAGGAATTCAATAACTTCTCATCGATGGGAAACGAGAGTTTGGACGATGTTATAGATAGATTCTACCATCTGATGAGTGAACTGCATACACATGGGGTGGCTACTACCATGGAAGATAAAGTTACTAACTTTGCATACGGATTGCCGGAAAAGTGGGCTTCATTCGTGTCTAACCTGAGACAGAATGGAATGCTGGCAAAGCTGGATATAAATGAATTCATTCTAAAGCTACGAGAAGAAGCTCTTAGGATGAAGTACAGAGCTTAGAAGTCTTCGTATACTTAGAATCCAGCTTTGTACAATGCCACGCCTCAAGCTAAGACATCTGGAGCACCTCTCCAGACTGCATTTGTGTCTAGCTCATCGGGTCCTTCACATGCTTCTCCTTCAGGATCAGACACGGGGTCTTCTTTTACCCATCATATTGGATCTGAAACAAATGCTACTAGACTGAAGACCGAGAACCTCGGTAATGTGACTGTAGAAGTAGCTCGAGAACACATGGATCTTCTGGCTGCAGTGGTTCATTCTTATGATGGACTTGTTGCTGGGAAGATTGGAAACTGCCATCTGGCAGACGAGGACTATGAGCAGGTGGACGAAATGGAGCTTGAGAGAATGGACATAATGTGGGCCTTAGCTAGTGCTGTCCGAAGGGCGAAGAAGTTTGTGAAAAAGACCGGACAGAACTTGGTAGCTACTAAGGATACCACATTTGGCTTTGACAAGAGCAAAGTGACCTGCTTTAACTGTGGAGAGAAGGGGCACTTCAAGAGAGAATGTTTTAAGCCAAAGAAAACGGGTAACGGGAACTCATTCTTGTCCTTCACTCGTCAAGACAAGCAAGCTACTAGTTCTACTTCATCAAGCAAGGATCCAAAAGCCTTGACTGCTCATGATGATGAAGGACAGGACTGGAGCTTTAGGTTTGTCTCTCCAGGGGAATCAAACATTGCAAGTGTAGAAGACATTGATGATGATTCCGCGAGTGAAGGAGATCTAGCAGTTGAGATAGCGATGTCAAATATTGAAGAGACAACTGCAACTGAGGTCAGCTACAAGCCTAAAGAGGAGACTACCATAGCAAAGACAGAAAAGACAGAATCACTAGAACCAGAGACATCTGATGCTGCGTTGATGGCTAACTCTTCTGAACCAACTCAGGTAAGTACCACTGACCAAATGTTGATAATCATGCTTGTTCTGATTGTAATACGTTTAGAATAGCATAGATGAGAAATTTTCTAGGTTATTAGATCATAATGATAACTTAGTAAAAGATTTGCAACTGTGCACTGAGGCTAATAGAGTATTAAAACAAAATGAGCATAGTTACAAGAAAAGATAGACCTTTTGACTAAACAGCTTAGGGAAACCGAAGTAGTTGCATTTAACCAAGCTAATGACATTAGGTACTATCTAAACTCCCTAGAAGACACTAAGAAGCAAAAGACAGTTCTAGAAGTAGAAGTAAACTCATTAAAACAGGAACTGCACAGTTGGACAAGTTCATCACACATAGTCCAACACTTAGTAAGAGAAAGAAACAACGGGGAGGGTTTGGGTTACAAAGTGGTTCCACCACCCTGAGACCTTGATGAACACTAAGAGTAGACCAGTAAATAATAACCCCATCAAGGATCATGTGGTGTCTACTCCTCTTGTTAGTGATCCAGATTCCTCATGTTCATCCATTGAATCTGGAAAACAAACAAAAGGAGGCCACTTCAAAGGCAAAGGGTAAATTGCCTTGTGTTAATCTGGAAAAAGAATTTGAAAAGGTTAACTTAAAGTCAGGGTCAAACAGAGTCAAATCAGAACCTAAAAAGACTTCTAATGTTAATTTTTCACATGTTTTAAGTCAAAAACTAGTTAACCAAAAGGAAAAAGATGTTAAACATGTTAAAAAAGTTAACTTTGTTAAACAAGAGAAAACATCAAAAGAACCAGAGTAAAAACCTAAAGTGAGTGATGTTACTAAAGTGTCACACACGTCTCCACAAAGAAAGTTTAATCATAAAGTTGATAGCAGGTCGTGCTACAACTGTGGAGAATGTGGACACATTGCTTCCTATTGTCCTTATTATCAAACACCTAAGAAAAGATTGAACTTCAGGACTCAAAACCTAGGTCTTCTAAGAGGAGTTCTTTAACTCCACCTAGAAAAACTAGTGAACATAAAGTTCAACCCGTTAGCCAGTCGACTGTTTATCACAAACAGGCATTGCACAAATCTGGCTTATGGAAAGAGAAGTCAACCTCTGTGTCTGATAATGATGACAAGAAGGAACCTGAGCTACCCTCACCTTCTAAGGGTCAATGGGTTGAATTTCTGATGTGTGATGCCTCTGGGAAACCCAAGCCAGTAAAGGCTTGGGTTCCTAACCTAAACTAATAGTTTTACTTGTATGTGCAGGGTGTTCACTACAGTGCTGAACCAACACGTGGATTGTAGACAGCGGAGCATCCAGGCACATGACAGGAACATGGCTCTTTTATCAAACGTAAAGCAAATAAAAGGAGGGCATGTTTCGTTTGCGGGAAACAAGGGAGGCTATATCACAGCTCAGGGAGAAGTTGGAAATCAGAAAGTTAAGTTTGATAAGGTGAACTACGTTCAACAACTTCAAAATAACTTACTTTCTGTTTCCCAAATCTGCGATAAGGGATTTAAAGTCATCATCGACAACAAGAAGTGTTACGTGCTCAAGAAAGATTACGTGATCACAGAAGACCAAGTTTTGATGACTGCTTCAAGATATAAAGACCTTTATGTTTTGGATCTCTCAACAACTTCTACAATGGATCATGAAGTTCAGTGCTTTCTATCAAAAGCCACTGAGAAGGACTCCATCTCCTGGCATAGGAGAATGGGTCACATCAATCAACGAAGATGAATCACTTGATCCAGAAGGATCTTGTGAGAGGAGTTAATGTCAAGAATTTCCAGTTCCTGATTTTTGCGTAGCTTGCAAGAAAGGCAAACAGACAAGAAGTCTCATAAGGAAAAGAAAGTTCATTCAATAGAACTTCCTCTTGACCTTCTTCACATGGATCTGTTTGGCCCAGTCAGTACAAAGAGCATTGCAGGTGACTTGTAGTTTTGTGGTTACTGATGACTACTCAAGATTCTCTTGGGTAATGTTTGTAAAGTCCAAATCAGAAACATTTGAGTCATTCAAGGAGTTAGTGACCACACTAGAATCTCTCTACAAGCTAAAGGTGACAAGTTCGCTCAGACAACGGAACTGAATTCAAGAATCAGTGGATGGCGGATTACTGCAAGGAAAAGGGAATTGTGCATCAATTCACTTCTGCATACACGCCTCAGATGAATGGTGTTGCTGAGAGAAAGAACAGAAGCTTGATAGAAACAACACAGACAATGCTGGCACACTCAAAACTACCTATCCAATTCTGGAATGAGGCAGTGGCTAATGCATGTTATACACTGAATCGAGTTCTGATAGTCAAGCGCCATGGAAAGACAAGTTACGAGATACTACAACGTCGTAAACCGAATCTAGAGTATCTCGAACCATTTGCGCGCCGTGTACACTCATGAAGAAGACTCAAGAAGGTAAATTCAGCGAGAAGGCTGATGAAGGAATCTTCCTAGGATACAACATACCGACAAGAGAGTTTACAACAACTCAACAGGTCTAGTAGAAGTGTGGTGTAATGTTGATGTTCAGAGATATACCACACCACCTACTGGCAAAGGACCTGCCTACTTTTTCGACTATGATGGATTCTTTCAGTCCTTCAACATCCCTATCTCTCCTTCTGATGATGAGTTGGCTACTCGGATGATGGATGATATCTTGAATACACCAACTCTTGATTCAACATCATCGACTTCACAGGGAGAATCATCTACTCAGTCAGGGGAGTAGTCAACGAAAGTGACTCCTCTGAAGATGAGGCTGAAAAAGATGACCAGAACAGTCAGGAGCAATAGGTTTCAGTTCCTGAAAGTCCACAAGCATCTAACGGTGATGCACCTTCGACTTCGGAACCTCAAACTCCTTCTACCTCAGATGCAGAACCAAATGTTCATAATCTTGGCTCTGAGGTAGTTGTTCCTACTACTCCAGGATCACTAAACGACTATCATCCCTTGGACAATGTCATTGGGGATGTCAGATCAGGAGTACAAACCCGAAATCAGCTGTACTCAGCTGATTATGCCTCTGTTATGGAAAAAGGTTACATCATGATGGTGCTTATCGGTGTTTTGTCTCGCAGTTTGAGCCAAAATACGTAAGTGATGCATAAATGATGAGGCATGGGTGAGTGCCATGCAAGAAGAACTTCTTCAATTCAAGAAGTTAGGAGTATGGACTCTGGTAGATAGACCTAAAGGTGCTAAAGTCATTGGCACCAAATGGGTCTTGAAATGCAAGAAGGATGACCAAGGGGTCATTATCAGGAACAAGGCTCGACTGGTTATTCAGGAGTTCGCCAAGTCGAGGGGATTGACTACAATGAAGTGTTTGCACCAGTGCCAGGATAAAAGCCATCCGTATCTTCCTTGCCTATGCATCGTATATGAAGATTAAAGTCTATCAATTAGATGTGAAGAGTGCATTCCTTCATGGGGAAATTCGAGAGATAGTGTATGTCAGTCAACCTGAGGGATTTGAAGATCCTTATCATCGGGACAGAGTTTACAAACTTGACAAGGCCTTATACGGGCTTCATCAAGCTCCTAGGCCTGGTATGAGAAACTCTCAACTCATCTTGTGAAACACGGCTTTCGCAGGGGAGTTATTGACTGCACACTGTTCATCAAAGAAAAAGATGGACCTACTGCTAGTACAAATCTATGTCGATGACATAATCTTCGGTTCAAAGAATGAAGAATTATGCAAAGAGTTTGAAACAGTTATGAAGAAAGAATTTGAGATGAGTGCTATGGGGGAGATGAAGTTCTTTCTCGGGTTACAGGTGGATCAGACTCCAAATAGGATATTTATACATCAGACCAAGTATGTAGGAGACATTCTTAGTTGTTTTGACATGGAGAATGCTTCTACTGCTGGGACTCCACTTGCTACGAATCATGATATAGCACCTGATGACAATGGAGATCTTGTAGATGCCACAATGTATCGAGGAATGATTGGATCCCTCATGTATCTCACTGCCTCAAGACCTGATATCATGTATGCTACATTTTTATGTTCTAGATATCAAGCTAAGCCTAAGGTCAACCATCTGATCGGGGTCAAGAGGATATTTCGTTATCTGAAGGGTACACCCACACTTGGGTTGTGGTATCCTCATGATGATGACTTTGAGCTCACGGCGTATAATGACTCGGATTACGGGGGCTGCAAGATGAATTACAAGTCTACATCAGCAGGGTGTCAATTCTTTGGGAGAAGATTAGTTACCTGGTAGTGTAAGAAGCAGACATCGGTTGCATTGTCAACCTGTGAAGCCGAATACGTTGCTGCTGCAAGTTGCTGTTCACAAATCATCCGGATTCAACAGCAAATGCGGGATTACGGTTTAAAGTTTTCTTCTACTCCTATTTTTGTTGATAACTCTGCTGCAATTGCAGTAACTAAAAATCCGGTCCAACATCCAAAGACCAAACATATCGGTATTAAATACCACTTCATAAGATATTGTCTTGAAAAGAACTTAATTGATGTGGTAAAAATTAATACTGATTTTCAACGGGCTGACCTCTATACAAAAGCCTTTGATAAACCACGTTTTCAATATTTGCTAGAGGTCAACGACGTTAAAAAGAAAAGTGATGTTATTCCTGATGATGATCATGTCTAGTTCGATGTAGTTTAGTTAATTTTTCTTTTTTATTTTATTTTATTTGTTTATTTTAGTCTGTTTAAATTAAACTCATGTTATTTTTCTGTTTATTAAAATCCTAAAATAATTAAACCAGATTTGATTTTAGTATTTTAGGGGGAGAATAAGTCAGCAAGTAACATTAAAAAAACGAGGGAGAAGGAGTGGAAAGCTGATATAAGGTAGATCGTATCTGTGATACCGATTCAAACCTTTTGGAATATGATAGTACACAGGAACAAATCAAAAGGGACTTTAAAAATTTAATTTTGAAAAGATGCAAAATTCAAAGTATAAGTCTATGTAGTCTAAGCAATATAAAAAGGAAGATGATAGAAAAACTGGTAACTACTAAGGTAACACAAAGAAAGTAGACCTAGAGGTTGCTAGACCACAAATGATATGTCAATAGATTCAACACAATAGATGATTAGACCTGACTGGTGATCTCAAGATCAAACTAAGTTGTTCAACTTACTGTGGGCTGCAATCTTATCACTGGTTAACACAATCAACAATATTCCAATAAGGGGTAATGAGCATGTAAACGCCACAAATGTGTGCTGATGACCATAAATAGAGCAAAGCACGAAAAAAATGAAAGAAAAAATACTATCAAGCTAATGACTTATGTTGTTGGTGCATTTTGTGCAAAATAAAATTAAGCTGTTCTAACAAGGAAATAGGTTGTGTGCCTCTTTGCTGTGCGATGGCACTGACCTGAGGATAAGCATAACCTAGATATTCTAGAATTCATTGTTGTTTGCCGCCTCTCTTTTGTGCGATGGCACTGACCTGAGGATTGGCTTCTCTTTGAAAGCTCTAAGAATAGTCTCTTCTTGTAAAAATACCCGTAGACCGCTCAAAAGCTCCTGAAGAATGTTGATTACCATATAAGTGTGGGATCCACAAATGTTAGTTGAAATAATTAACCTAAATCTATCACCAGTCTGTGTCAAAAGTCTGTGTATGGATTTAAGAGGACAAACATATTGACAATCATTGTGGCTGCAATTCTTGAAAGTTCAAATCAATGTGGTAATCTAATAGTTCTAGTATGATTTCCTAAAAGTTGCTAACGAATCTGGATGAAAACCAAGAATAGAGCATCAAAAGATTTTGATAACAAGTCCCAAATGATTTGACTTGCCTGTATGATTCCAAAATTGAATTGGTCCAGGTGTGGTCAATCTATGTTGAAGCTGCCTATTCTGGAACCAAATCCCGTAGATTTCCATCTTAGGATTTATCTCTCACAAAAAGCCAAAAACAAGTTTTAGTTTTTGTACGTTAGTTTATTTTTTTTGTAATTCACTTAGTCTTTTAGTTTTGTTTGTTTGCCGGACTACATCATGAAAATCGGTAAGGGATCAACTCACTAAAAGGGTCATGTCTGAGATGACCACATGTGTTTTCAAAGTTTAAAAGGGTCACGTCTGAGGTGACTAAATTGTGTAAAAGGATCACGTCTGAGGTGATCAAAAGTTTTTCAAGTTAAAATGATCATGTCTGAGATGATCAAATGCTCATAATGTTAATTTCAACAGGTAAAAAGGGTTTAAGTGCTAAATGTTCATAAGTGTAACCCATTCGCACGAGTGGATCATAACTATGGACCAACCATGCGAATGGATCCCATTCGCACGACTGGACATGAGATTGAGACATTCACCCGAATGGCTTATCATAATGATCCATTCCACCGAATGAAAGGGTACGAATGAGTCAGTCGACCGACTGAGACTCAGTCGGTTAACTGAGGGTGCGAATGAAAGGGCACGAATGAGTCAGTCGACCGACTGAGACTCAGTCGGCCAACTGAATGCGACTGACTGGGCCAATCGCACGACTGATCCTCAGTCGCCCGAATGAACTGAGCGAATGAGGCCAGTCGGCCGATTGAACTCAGCTTCAGTATTTAAAGGGCCATAGTCGATCGCATTCCACTCATCACCCTCAATTGCTCCTAAATCGCACCAAGTACCGTTACTCTACCGAAATTCCTTTAGACCTTGTTCTTACATCTTTATTGATCTTCTAACGTGGGTTGTCGATTATACAGGTATATTGCAGTGAAATCTTACCGAAATCAGAAGACATTGAACCCAAATTTGTGATATTCGAGTGAAACAAGAACCGGACTGTAAATGAGCAAATAACCAACATAAACTAAGCAAAATGTCAAAATTAAGTTTAATAGTTTATTAGTGACAAGATGGCGAGTCTAACGGACCATTGAACCATGTTAAATTACTTGATTTGGTCAAGATTCGAACCACAGGCGACTAAACAGTGGGACAAGCGACTGGTCGACCGGATGAACTCTAATCGCATGATTGAAACTTGCGATTGGATCAATCGGCCGAATGAACCATGCGAATGAGCTCAGTCGGCCGACTGAACCAATCGCAGACTCAGTCAGCAGATTGAACTCAGTCGCATGTCTCATTCACTCGAACGAGCTCAGTCGCATGAAAGAACAACCGACTGACTTCAGTCGCATGATTCATTCGCACGAATGAATCATAATGAATTTAAATATTACACTTAGAACTAAAATTTAATGTATTATGTACTAATGGTTCTGTGTCTTGTGTTTCAAGAAAATGGCTGATAGATGGTCCATTAATCCAAAGCACAACATATGTGCTCACTTGGATCATACTACTCGGAATGGGGCCGAGTTCACAGAGATTATAGCTTTCCTTAGACGTTCCCGAATACATAAGGCTATATCTACACCTTGCACGCCCTACATGTCATTACACCAGGCATTCTGGGAGAATGCCTCAGTTGATCGCTCTCGTGAGCCGTACAGTATATGGACCTCCATTCTAGGTCATGATATTGAGGTTACTACTGCTGATATCCAGAGAGTTCTTGAGTTTGGGGACGATACGAATCACCCCACCAGATTACATCCACTCACTGTGAGAGGCTGCTTCCTTAGGATCAAGTACGCTGGTGTCAGGCTCAGTGATCGCAAGTTTGATGTAATGAGCGTAGCACAGCGGAATAAGAACAAGAATTAGAAAAATTGTAGCAAGAGTTTGATACTTGTATGCATTAAGAACAAATACGGTTATAACGAGAGAATATATTCTGTAACAAGGAATGTTTCAATAATATCGAATATTTCTGATCAAATCATTCGTTTATTACAATAGGTTGACACTCCTTTTATAGAGTGCAATCGCTACTGTTATCACGGGTAAGTGACAACTGGCAGATCTATTACAAAAATAACTAACTCTTAACAAACTACTGAAATGTTCACAACTACTGAGAACATATCAGAGTGTTAAGTACAAAATAAGAACTACTGATAAGAAACTACTGAAACTACAACGACTGAAGAACAAGCTCTTCAGTCGTTTTACAAAACTACTGATAAATATAAAATACTGATGAGCACAACAACTAAAGAAGTATTCTTCAGCTGTTGTGTCAAACTACTGAAAAGATAAAACATAAAACTGCTGAAAGGTAAACCGTCACAACTACTGAAGAAGACCTCTTCAACTGTTGTGACAATGTCTGATACTTTGGTCTTTAGCACTTGTGTCTTCAGACTTTGTCTTCAGCATTTGTGTCTTCAGACTTTATCTTCAGCACTTGTGTCTTCAGACTTTGTCTTCAGCACTTGTGTCTTCAGACTTTGTCTTCAGCACTTGTGTCTTCAGACTTTGTCTTCAGCACTTGTGTTCAGACATTGTAATCAGCTGTTGTCTTCAGTTGTTGTGGTCTTCAGTAGTTGTTGTGACGTCTGTGGGACTTAACGGTTTTTCTGATCCGGCTCATTGGTTCTTTTGGTCCAATAAACTCCCCCTGAACCAATGCAGCCAAAACCTTTAACTTTATTGAGGTCCCACTTATTGTTGGCAGAATGGTTGGTCTTTTTACTTCTTGATCAGTTGAGAAGATGACCCATATAAGCACTAGCCTGGAAATGAGTCTCTGATGATTTGGTTGGCTATGTATGGATGGGAGCTCTGTATTGGGGAATTGGACACTGAGATGTTCCCCCATCCATGAGACTCACTTCCCATGTATAAGCCTGTAGGATTCTCTGGTGTATGCTCTGAGAAACATAATTTGTTCTTCCATGGTCAGGTTCTCGGCTTCACCATCAAACAATCCTTCACGCCCATACAGCTCTGAGATGTACTTGGCCTGTTTACCATTTTGAGCTCAACTGTTGTAATCTGTCTGTATGCAAACTCATCAGGATGAGTCCCTTCAAGTAACAGACTGAGGTCATTTTGTTTGAAGTTCTCAAGCCTCTTGTAGACTAACCCCTTTTTAATAATTATGTTCTCTAACATCTTTTGGGGTGGTTGTTTAGTCTCATAGTCCTTCTTGAAATCTTCTACAATCTCCAGGGTGATACTACAAGGACCACTGTGATCTCTTCATCTACGATCCTTTTGACTTGGCCCTTGTATCTCGAAAGAATGTCTTTCTTTACAATCCTGTGAGCCACCCTAGGATCAAGCCATACTCTCACCTTTTCCTTCTGATATTGAAATGTGTTGGCAAGGGTGTACAACTCAGAGCTTCTTTCTTCATACTTATTATTGATGACGAAGCAGCATAAGTTTTGTCGATGCTTTTCAGCATTTCATCATCATGAAGCTTTTGCTGTTGTTCTTCTTCAATCTTTACTCTCACAGCTTCCATCTGTGAGGTGGGAGTGATGGGCATGGGTTTGGCTTTAGCCAATGTTAGGACTGCAGACAGAGGCAGCCTATCTTCTTCCACATCATCTCATCTTCTTCTTTCCTCAAGCCTCAACACCCTTCTCTTCTCTTCTTAGGTGCATCATCGGCTATTGGTTTAGATGGTAAGGGAGTTGGTTTTGTGGGTTGTGGTTGTGGGTTTTGGAGATGGAATGTTGACAGGCTGAGTTAGCATTTTGGAGGTGAGTGTTGCTTTTGAGTATTTGGCTAGCTCAGTCCTGCTCCTGCTCCTGCTTCATTCAAAGCTTCGACTACTAACCCCTTAGTGTATGCCTCAGACGAACAGATCTTGGAGGTTATGGCCAAGATGCTGTCCCTGGTCCATGATTTTACTTCGATCAATGATCTCCCAAGGTATTTTCTTATGAATCTGATCATGATCTCAAGTCTCTCTCTATCCATAGTGCTGTAGCTAGCCCATCTTTGTTGGATCTCTTCGATCTCTAATCTTCTTATTTTAAAATCCAGCTTTTCAGTGTCGAAACCTTGCCTAAACAGCTGATCAATGATATTGTCCATTGATCTGCTGTGTTCAGCATCAGCCTCTTTAACCATTTCGTTCAAGTTCTTCTCTTTCTCAGCACTCTTCTTTTCTTGTATGTGACATGAAAATCTTTTTGACTTTCATGTACTTTTTCAATTTCAGCTCCCTTCTCAATCACATTCTCCTTCTCTTTTTCGGCCTCATACACACAATCCTTCTCTTTTTCCACCTCTTTATCTTTCTCTTTCTCTCTCTCCTTCTCCATCCTCTTTCTTTTAGCTTTCACTGCTGAACTCTCCCCCTTTTTGGGTGCATTGGTTACAAGAGATTGAGTAGCAGAAAGTTGTTGGCGCAGTACATCCTCCACTAGAGGTTGTAAGACAGTAGAAAGTCTCTCATCAACAGTTTTAATAACAAATTCGGTGAGCTGTGGTGTGATGAGAGATAGGGGATTTTGAGGGATAGCATCCATTTGCTCAGGGGGGTTGGTCCTAAGAAATGGTGCCAGAAACAGAGGCAGGTGGCTGAGAATTTTGTAGTGGCTGTGTGTTTAAGGGACCTTCAGAGGAAGGTGCCATCTGTTGGGTTAATGTGGTGGCAGATGGTCTTTCTCCTCCTTGAGAGTTGGTCAAGTAGTTTTTGCAGCCTACTGACTTCCTCCTCTAGGATTGTGTTCTGGGCAAGAAATCATAAAAGAAGCCCAGGTCATCATCAGCAGATGCTGAATCACCTGACCTCCTGCTTGTAGCAGGATGTACATGCACTGGGTGTAGACCAGTTGTAGCATGTGCCCTTTTTCTTAGAACTGGGGACTTCCAGCCTCAGGACTTTGTCCTTCATCAGCTGTTGCCTCTGGTGAGGTCTTAGGAATGTTACCAGCCTCAGTCTGATCATATGCTGATTCAGAAGAGGTGGCAGCCTCACCAGATGTTCTGGTCTCCATATCCACACCAGGAGATAGAACATTTAAGCCCCGGTGCTGTGGGTTGTCAGAAGCATGATGATCCTCGTCCTCAATAGCTGTGGTTCTCCCCTTTGTTGGTGGTTGTTGGGGAGGAGGAGAGGCATGCAGCTGAGTCAGCACGTTTGCAATGATAAGGGTGGGACTTTGGGGGGCGGTTGCATGGGGGATAGGGTAAAAGCAGTGTGCACCTGGGGAGAATGGTGCTCTTCAATGGCAATCTCCTCAAATGAGGAAGATCCCAGATTTGTGGGTACCCCTTCTGTGATGCTGCAGGCTTTTTGAGAGGAATCCTGAGTGGCTGTGGCTGGGAGAGTCCTTATATCCACTAGGGGGTTATAACCAGTGGATATAGCCTGCGTTTGTGTTGCATGGGCATCCTCAGGGGACTCATTTCCCTGAGTAGCCTTTTTGGTTTTCTTTTTAGTGGGTTTGGTGGGGACTTTTGATTTGGAGGTGGTGGCTGTGGGTTCCAGCTGCGTGGGTTTGCGCAGCTTGGCAGCCATTTTGAGTGATTGGTCAGAGTTGTGCTGGGAGTATACTTCAGGCAATACAGCCATAGCAGGGACTCCCAGGCCAACAAGTCCCTCAGCTTGAAGCTGGTTTTCAATTATGGCCATTATGAACCGAGGATATAATATCCAACGGTTAGCAGTTTGTTTTGAGCCATATCCTTGAGCTCTAAAATAGTAGTTCCGAAAAATTTAAAGGTTGTTGCTCAAGGATGGAGTACAATACCTGTTGCCACCTTGTGGACATTTGATCCCATGATGAGGTCTTGGAGGCAAGGCACACATTTACCATATGAAATATGAGACGTTCGGCATCTGGGAAATGTTTCTTCAGTAAGGTAGATGCACTCAAGTCACCCTGGTATCCATGGTGGGCAAATGATTATCTGTTGTGCCCTTTGGATAACCATTTGGGAAAGTGGCATCATCCAGATTCAGGGTTTGACGAAGAGTGTCTGGAGGATGACCACTTTTTGGCCATGGACAAACGATTGAAGAGACTCTGTGTCGTTCTCCTCAGAGACCAAAGTGAAGTTTGTCCAGAAGTGGTTAAGGGATGCGGCATATATGGTGGGATTTACCAGAACACACCGTTTTGTAGGGTGATTGAACCATTAAATCAATGGCGTTGTGAAACTTGGTCCAGTATGGTGATTTGGTGAGATGTGCGACACAGTTGTGTCGTGGTTTTAGTTGCATGGTCGCCATTGATGAAGAGAGGGTAGAGAGTTTTTGAACGTTAGGTTTGAGAAGAGAAGATAAAAACTCTGAAGGTGGGATAAGGTATTTAAAGGGTCGGGATAGAAATCGACTGAGGGTTTTGGTGTGAGTCATCAGTTGTTGAAACTACTGATGACGTGGTATTAACCGTCAGACGTTGAAACAGCTGAAGTCTCGGATTTAGTCATCAGTAGTTATAAAACTACTGAAGACAGTTTTGACTTCAGGTGATGAAACAACTGAAGACTTGGTATCAGTCATCAGTAGTTGTGAAACTACTGAAGACATGGTTTTGTCATCAGTGTTTGTAAACAGCTGATGACTTGGTATTAGTCATCAGTAGTTGTGAAACTACTGATGAGACATGGTTTTGTCATCAGTTGTTTAGGATGAAACAACAGTTGTAGAAACAACTGAAGAGAAAGTTCTCATCAGTAGTTTTCGTCAATTCATATCCTTTCAGCTGTTTCATACTGTCCTCAACACTTACTCATCAGCCTTTTAGCTATTTTCAGTTGTTTCATAGGACATCAGTACTTATCTGTTTGTACTGATTTCAGTAGTTGTAACTACATCAGTAGTTGTAACTACATCAGTAGTTTAGAACAGATAAAGTACTTCAGTACTTGTGAGGCATTTAGCCTTCAGTAGTTATAAAAACTGCTGAGGGTGAAAGAACTCATCAGTACTTATATGTGACATGGTTACCAATGATCACCAGTACTTATTACTGAGATCATCAGTAGTTGTCACTTATTCTAGCTGCAGCATACCAAGCCTTAACACCAGGTTGTGGAAAGTTGAACTATCCAAAGGCTTAGTAAAAATGTCTGCAAGCTCATCAGCACTAGGCACAAACATGGGATTAGTTAGACCCTTTTCAAAACAATCTCTTACAAAATGATGTCTAATTTCTATATGTTTGGTCCTAGAGTGCTGGACTGGATTTTTGACAATGCAAAGAGCTGAAGCACTATCCATTAATAACGGAGTCTTAGTCTCTGTAATGCCATAGTCCAAAAGTTGATTCTGAAGCCAGAGTACTTGGGATGTACAACTTGCAATAGCAATGTACTCGGCTTTAGCAGTGGATGTAGCAACAGATGTTTGTTTCTTACTCTGCCAAGAAATCAAACAGTTGCCTAGGAGTTGACATCCACCACAAGTTGATTTCCTGGTCAACTTACACCCTGCATAGTCACTATCAGAGAAAGCAACTAATTTACAAGAGTGCCCAGTGGAATACCATAAACCTAGAGATTGTGTACCTTGCAAATATCTAAAGATCCTCTTGACTGCAATCAGATGAGACTCTTTAGGTGCAGCCTGAAATCTAGCACAAACACATGTAGCAAACAAATATCTGGTCTAGAAGCTGTTAAATACATCAAGGACCCAATCATACATCTGTAAAGTGTTTCATCAACCACTTTACCTTTCTGATAGTATCCAGTTGTGTGGTGCTGCACATGGGTGTAGAACAGGGCTTATAGTTTTGTAAATCAAACTTTTCTAAAAGATCTTTTGTGTATTTGGACTGATGAATGAAAATTCCATCAGCCTTTTGTTTGATTTGCAAACCTAGAAAGAACTGTAATTCTCCCATGGCACTCATTCCAAACTTCTGTTGCATCAACTTTGTAAAGGCATCACACAACTGAGGATCAGAGATGCAAAAATAATATCATCACATAAATTTGAACAAGTAGATTATGCGCCCAGCTTCTTAATGAATAAAGTCTTATCAATGGAGCCTCTAGTGAAATCATTTTCCAGAAGAAAGTTTGATAATGTCTCATACCAGGCTCTAGGAGCTTGTTTCAACCCATAAAGAGCCTTATCAAGCTTATACACCCAATTAGGATGTTTATTGTCCTCAAAGCCTGGTGGTTGACATACATAAACCTCTTCTTTAATTTTCCCATACAAAAATGCACTTTTGACATCCATTTGAAAAACTTTAAGTTTTTGATAAGCACATAAGCTAAAAACAATCGAATTGCTTCCAGTCTGGCTACAGGGGCAAAGGTTTCATCATAATCAATTCCTTCTTCTTGTGCAAACCCCTGAACAACCAGTCTGGCCTTGTTCTTAACAATAAGCCCATTTTCATCGTTTTGTTCCTAAACACCCATTTAGTGCCTATTGCACACTTACCTGGAGGTAGAGGAACCAGTTCCCACACTTGCTGTTTCTTGAACTGAAGAAGCTCAAGCTGCATGGCATCAACCCATCCATTGTCCTTTAAAGCAATGTGATAATTCTTTGGCTCTTGCTGACTGATGAAGAGAGCATAGAAGCAGAAATTTGACAATTGACTTCTTGTTGATACGCCAGCAGTGATATCACCAATGATTTGAGACATAGGGTGATTCTTCAGATCTTGATACATAATGAGATCTGTGCAAGTGTTTGCAGCAGTTCAGCAGCAACAGATGGTGATGGTGAATCATTTCCTTGAAACCAATCAGTGGATGGTAATTCAAAGGAGGTTGAATTGAAGAAATCTCATCAGCATTTGTTGTGGATGGTGCTACTGGAGCTACAGGAAACATCAGGTCTAGCTGAATCAGGCAGTTGATCACTAAACCTGAATAGGTGAGTACTGCTATCATCATCATCATCACCAGCAGTACCACCAGGTGGTGAACTGTTGACAGGAGCAACAGCAGGAGTTTGATAAGGAACATATTGCAGTATGTCCAAATCAATAGCTCCACAGGGCTTTGTGGAATCTTGTCCTTAGGAGATTCATTAAACTTAACATGTAGAGTCTCTTCAACCATCTTTGTTCTGCAGTTGAAGACTCTGTATGCTTTGCAAGTTGATGAATAACCAACAAAGTACCCTGCATCCACCTTAGGATCAATTTTTGGAGTTGATCCCGTGTGTTGAGAATGAAACAAGGACACCCAAATGCTCTGAAGAATGAAATTAGAGGGGCCAAATGATGAAGAACTTCATATGGAGTCTTCATCAACCTCTGATTTACTAGAACTCTATTCTGTACATAGCAAGCTGTATTGACAGCTTCAGCCCAAAAAGTCATTGGCAGTCCAGAATCAGCCAACATGGACCTTGCAGCTTCAATAAGGGTCCTGTTCTTTCTCTCCACTACTCCATTTTGCTCAGGAGTTCTTGGGATGCTATACTGCCTCTGATTCCCTTGATAAGTAAAACTCATCAAGTGTGTGGTTTCTAAATTCAGTACCATTATCACTCCTCACACACTTAACTGGTAGGGAATACTGCTTCTCAACGTGTAAACAAAGTTCATAATGGACTGAGCAGCCTCATCCTTTGAATGCAAGAAGAAAGTCCATACAAATCTGGAGTAATCATCCACAATTACCAGATAGTATTTCTTCTTAGCCATACTCATCACTTTCACAGGACCAAAGAGATCCATGTGAAGAAGCTGTAAGCAGGCAGTGGACTTAGGTTCTTCTATGGAGGGAAATGAAGCTTTGTGATGTTTTCCTTTTAAACAGGCAGTGCAGTTATCTTCACACTTGAACTCCTTCATTAGCAGTCCCCTTACTAAACCATGGTTTATCAGTTGATTCATGTTTTTGAGATTAACATGACCCAGCCTTCTATGCCATAGAATAGATTCTTGGGGGGAAGACTTGGAAAATAGGCAAGGATGGCCTTTGAGATTCTATTTTCTTGGAAAGATCTAAGGCATACACTCTTCCTGTCTTGTTGGCCTTTAGGAGAGTGTGTTCATCCAACACCTTATCAATCAAATTTAGAACTTTGGATGACAGAATCCGACAGTTCTGACTGGTGAAAAGAGCAACATGGCCTTTGTCACACATTTGACTGACACTAAGAGGTTGTACTTGAGATTTTCCACATGGTTAACATCATCAAACTTTATTTCCCCATTGGAAACAAAGCCTTTGCCAATGATGTAACCTTTGCATCATTGCCAAATGACACAAACCCCTTCCTTCCTTGAGAGTAGTCATTAAGAAGTGATCTGTTTCCTGTCATATGCATGGATCCTCCACTATCTACATACCAGATGCCTCTGAGGTATGTTGAAGAACCCTGCAAGATACAACAAATTAGTTAGATTTTGAGACCCAAACCTTTTGGTCTTGGGCCTGTTCTCATCAACAGATGGTAACTAACATGTTTGTTGGAAACAACAGCCTGAGAGGAAGAAGCCGGTGAAGAAAAGGAATCCTTAGGCTTGGACCCCTTTTTCTGTGGTTTCAACATAGGAACATCTAATTGGTTAACTCTTCCCAATAGATGTTGAACCATCATAACCAGCTGTGTCTGATTTTGGGATAAGGCTTTCAGCTCTTCAGACACATTGGCATTGGAGTTTGATGAGTTCCTATGTTGCACCTTCTTCTTTTGAGCAATCTCAGCTGTTACCTGTTTAACCCCTTCCTTTTTGGATTTCTGTTTGGACTTGAGGGTTACAGGATTTGATGTTGCTGGTACAAATGTGGCTCCAAACTCAGTTTTCATTTTAGCCATTTTCTCTTGAATTTCTTCTTTATGTTGAGTTTGGATCCCCTTTTGTACCAACAATCATCTGTAAGATGATTGAACAAACCACATACTTCACATGGTTTCTTCTTCATCTTATGATGATCATCAACTAAAGAGGATGAAACTACTGAAGACTTGCTCTTCAGTACTTTAGAAGCATTTTGCTTTTTTGACTTCCTCTTTAGTAGTCTTCAAACTCTTTCTACTGACAGTTTTCTTCTCTTCAGTGCTGTCATTAGTTGGAGTTTGAACTTCAGGTGTTAAATCTTGCTCTCAGTCCTTTTAGGACTTTTAGAAATAACTCCTGAGTTGATCATCTCTTTTATCATATGAGTGTCAGCAGTAGAACCATCAATATCAGCTGATGGGTTCTGAGAAGGCTTAGTGCTGACTTCAACTTTTGATGATGCTCTATCAAGGGTGAATCACATGATGAGGTGGATTGGTTATTGCTTTCTCCATCAGATTTCACTTCTGCTCTTGAAGCAAAATCTGTAGGAGGAGCAGTGTGATTGTAACCAATACCAAACTTCACATTGGAAGCAGATTGCTTACTAAGAGCATTCGAAACCTTTGCATGATTGTACCCATCGATCACACTCTACCTGGGTGACTGCAAGGGTTTCTTTTAGATTTCTGGGTCATCCAGAATAACCTCTAGCTTAGCCTTTTCATCATTTAGTTGGCATTTAAGCTTATAAATCTCATCATTTTTACAATTAAGAGCAGACTCAAACTCAGCTTTTCTTTTGGAAATGGTTTTCTCAAGCTTAAGTTTTTGATTTATTAATGCTACATTTGCCTCTCTAATTGAGACAAAGGCAGAATGCATGATTCAGAACATAACTTGGCTTTAGCCTCTGAAGATACCTGAGTTACCTATGAAGATGATGCATTTGAGCAGAACCCTCAGTAGACTCCAGGGCCATGAGAGCCAGATTCCCAAAAGGACTATCACGACCATGTTGACCAGCACCTGTGAACAGTTGTTCATGACCAGACATGTCATCCGGTAAACTGCTCCAGTCAACACCTCCAGGGGTGAAGAAGCTGTGTTGTTGAGGTTGAGAAGGTTGATGAGATTGAGATGGTTGAGGTTCTGGTAGTGCATGAGGTTGTGGTACTATAGGAACTTGAACTTGATTTGACTGTGGCATGTAATAACAAGGGTAAGGATATGGCATTTGACCCTGAGGAACAAAATATGCAGGAGATTGTGGTTGAGAATGATGACTAGAATTGACAGAATGTTGCCCTCTGTGTTGTTGACTATTGCCAGGGAAAGTCACAAAAGGTGCATAGGAAAGATCCAGATGATCTGCATTCTCTAGCAAAGTGTCCAAGCCGGTGGCATTTGTGACACTTCAACTTACTCTTGTCAAAACCAACTTTGGTTTTGCCAGAGAGTCCTGGGAACTTTCTTCCAGTTCTTTTGTAGAACTTCTGAGATCTGATATTTATAACCATTTGGCTCAAAATATCCATCTTCTAAGTCATCATCAGCAATCCCCTTGAGATCATCCATGATGAAGCATAGATTGTCATTATTACATCCAGTGAACTGACTATCAACACTCACAAATGCAGAATCATAAGTGTTTGAAGAGAAGTCAATATGCTCATCATACTGGCATTCAGATGAAGCATATTCTAACTCATGACCAACCAAGGCAGTGTTGCCTGGTACAAAGTCTTCAGTGAGCTTTCCAGATGAAGACAGTTTTCGTTTCTGTTCTATCTATCTCTCAAATGTGAGCAATTTCCCATGGAGTTGGGTGAGAGATAGTTTGTCCAAATTTGCACCGGAGCGTAGGACAATAGTGTATGTGTCCCATCTCTCAGGCAGTGATTTGAGAAATCTGTTATTCATCTGGCTATTGGTGTACTCATGTTTGACCATTTTTAATTCAGAGATCAAACAAGAGAACCGCTCTAACTGTTGAGTCAGTGTCTCACCCTTCCTATGAGAGAATGTCTCATATTGTTGGGCAAGGATTTCTCTATTATTTGCCAAGACCTCATCTGTTCCTCCAAATTGTTCTTTCAAGGCATTCCAGAGGTCATGGGCAGTTTCATGATGCATTAGCCCAGAATAGATTTCATTAGGCAGTGCCATGGCAAGAATTCCATGGGCTTTTGCATCAATCTCAAACAACTTCTTATCCTCATCTGAGTATTGCTCCCTCCTCTTCGGAACCATTTGATTGGTTTCCGGGTTATTCACCATAGGCTTGTGTGGACCATGTACCACTGATGTCCAACAACCTGCGCTGTTAACAGACAGGTGATGGAGCATTCGTCATTGCCATATGTTATACTCATTCCTAACCAGCATTGGAGGCTTGGTTGAGGAACCAATATTGTGAGGATCATTGGAAGGAGTAGTCATTTTGAGTCCAAATACAATTTAATTCAAGCTTTTAAAATTTTTTATAACGACCACAACAGACTTAATGAAAACCAAGAGAAAATCTCAGGATGAATGACCAGAAAACACAGAAAATTCAATCTCTATAACCGTTTCTTGCAAAACACAAAAATGCTAATTCAGTCAAACTTGGATCTTGAATAGCAGTTTCATTGATCAATTATTAGATCGATCAATGATTAACCAGCTCTGATACCATTTATCAGGATCAGTGATCACAAGTTTGATGTAATTGAGCGTAGCACAGCGGAATAAGAACAAGAATTAGACAAATTGTAGCAAGAGTTTGATACTTGTATGCATTAAGAACAAATACGGTTATAACGAGAGAATATATTTCTGTAACAAGGAATGTTTCAATAATATCGAATATTTCTGATCAAATCATTCGTTTATTACAATAGGTTGACACTCCTTTTATAGAGTGCAATCGCTGCTGTTATCACGGGTAAGTGACAACTGGCAGATCTATTACAAAAATAACTAACTCTTAACAAACTACTAAAATGTTCACAACTACTGAGAACATATCAGAGTGTTAAGTACAAAATAAGAAAACTACTGATAAGAAACTACTGAAACTACAACGACTGAAGAACAAGCTCTTCAGTCGTTTTACAAAACTACTGATAAATATAAAACTACTGATGAGCACAACAACTGAAGAAGTATTCTTCAGCTGTTGTGTCAAACTATTGAAAAGATAAAACATAAAACTGCTGAAAGGTAAACCGTCATAACTACTGAAGAAGACCTTTTTAGCTGTTGTGACAACGTCTGATACTTTGGTCTTCAGCACTTGTGTCTTCAGACTTTGTCTTCAGCACTTGTGTCTTCAGACTTTGTCTTCAGCACTTGTGTCTTCAGACTTTGTCTTCAGCACTTGTGTCTTCAGACTTTGTCTTCAGCACTTGTGTACTTCAGACTTTGTCTTCAGCACTTGTGTTCAGACTTTGTAATCAGCTGTTGTCTTCAGCTGTTGTGGTCTTCAGTAGTTGTTGTGATGTCTGTGGGACTTAAAGGTTTTTCTGATCCAGCTCATTGGTTCTTTTGGTCCAACAGCTGGGGACATAACCTCGGGTGTGCTCAACAAGAGCAACCTGTGCCCCCAGTACAAGTACTTGGCGCATGTGATCCTAACATGCATTGCTTCGAGGAGGGTGGGTTTGATGGTCTATCAGACAAGATTCAAAATGCCTACGTGGCACTGGTGCTGAACCACCCTTTCAGCTTTTCGAGTATGATCTTCTCTTATTTGGTGGAGAACTTGGAGGCAAAGGGGAAGGAAGGATTTTGTATGTACCCTAGGTTTCTACAGCTGATCTTCAATGAGAAGCTACCACTTCTTCCCAAGGAGAGTCATGATGCAGTTGCTTTGGAGATTATGGATGACACGACTTTGGGTCGGATGAGGGTGTATAAGGGCAAGCAAGTGAAGCCCCAGGTGAAGAGGTTGATTGGCCATTTGGCCAACGAGAGATATGTGGCGCCGGGGAGACGCAAATGGCGTCATGATGACAGTGATTCTGATGACGAGAGGCTACTGCTCCCAGAGCATGACTCTGATGATGAAGATAGTGGGGACGCTGGGGATGATGCGCCTACTCCACCGAGAGGCTCAGTTTCTGATGTTATACCTCCAGTGTCCGCCCTAGCTGGAGACATAGCCGAGTCTGCTGGTTTCCATCAGGATTTTGTTCCTGGTGAGGAGGAAGAGGAGTCAGAAGAGGAGCCCTTGACACGTACTGTGGGAAGCAAGGTTGTTCCCACAGAACATGGGCTAAGGGCGGTTGGTGAATGCCTAAGAGACTCAGGAGAGACAGCCACTGATGCGAGTTATGCACCGGAGTCAGCTAGCGGTGTTGTAGGGGGAGCATCCACCTCAACGGGAACGAGGAGGAAAAGGATGGCTCAGCCCCATGGTCAGAAGAAGAAGAAAAGACGACTCACCTTCGTTACCACCACAGCCACCACATCTGCCACCACCACTACCACTTCCACAGCCACACATCCACCACCACAGCCACCACAGCCATCACAGCTACTACTACCACCACCACACCTCCTACCACTGTACAAATTCCTTCTACCACCATATCTTTCACTCCCACATCACCTCCACTATTTCACAGACCCATCTTCACTACAGCCACCACCACCACCACTACCCACCAAGCTGGATCCTCAGCCCATCCATCTCATACTTATGGATCACCTCTACCTACAATTGGGGTAGAGGAACAGCTGTCTGCGCTCAAAAGGATGGTGATGCGCCTATTAGCTGCAGATGAGGAGAAGGCGGCTCAGATCCGCCAGCTTGCTGATCTTACTACTGCTCAATCTCACCAGATAGAAGAGCAGGCTCGAGTGATAGAGGAGCAGGCCCAACAGAAGGCTGCTCAGAGCCATGAGATAGCCCAACTTCAAGCACATAGTGTCACATCAAACAAGAAGATAGAGGAGTTGGAGGAGGCGAAGAAGACGATCATGTTAAAGCTAAAGGGATCTAAGGAGGAGCCCTTGAAGATCAAAGAGGGAGACGAAGATGATGAAGATGATGATGAGGATGATGAGGATGAGACAGAGAAGGATGAGGGAACAGAAGAAGAAAGGATAGAGGAGAAGGATGATGATGATGATGATACAACAGGAGGAGATGCAGCTGCATTGCCCTCTGCTTCAGGTCAAGAGAGGAGTCAAGAACAGACAAGACCAACCAGCTTCTTCCTCTGCTCCACCAAGTGATGAGACGATGATACAGGACAAAAGTAAAGATTAGATGTTTATGTATTTAATTACTTTTGTATTTGAATCATGTATTGAAACCTATGTATTCAATGTTTAAATTAAGTTTAATGCATTTCTGTTTTGATTAATTACTAATGGTTGATATGTTGAATGTGTAAATCAAACAGATCCAAATTACCAAAGGGATGAGTTTGATGTTGCTCCCCTTCAGCAGGTCAAGACTTAGCTAACAATGATTCTTGATCTGCAAGGGATCGTAAGGAGATCGGTGAGTTATACCCCTGAAGAAGGGGAAATAATTCACGACCTATCAAACGAGCAACTCGCAGAGATCTTCAAGCTCAATCCAGATGAGATAGTGAAGGATGCTCCGACATGCGACTCGACCAGTGACGAAGAGCTCAACGATGTTGATGAAATCGAGATTGAAGATGTCACTGCCGAGCACTACCCTCGGTACGCTGACAATGAGGAAATGTGGTCCCCAATCTGGGTGAATCCCTCGTTAGCGATACTTTTGAGGTGTTAGACAAGATGGAGCAAGAGTCTGAGAAGACAGAAGAAACGGCCCAAGCCCCAAATGATGATGTTGATATCTGAAAGGCTGAGTGGGCTGCATGTTTTGAAGAAGTTAGAGCCCAACGAGCTGCACCTAAATATGACGCCTACACCAAACTCTACAGAGTCAAGAAACATCATAAGGTGTCAGGCACGATTATAGCATGGGCATATTTTGATGACCTTAACGTTTATGCAGTTAAGAGGGAGAAGGGCATAGAGTATTTTAGATTTCCACATGATCTAAAGACTCTACCAGGTTTTGAGCTAAACCAGCTGGCCAAACTAAGCTGTTGTATGCTGACACGAGAAAGATGTTTGGCTGGTTTGAGGCTGCCCTAAGAAGGAGTACCATACCAGGTGGGTTAACTTCAGACCCCAACAGCCTACAAGGTACATCCAAAAGTCTGAAGTTGATGCCATTACTGGAAAGCCAAAGATAATGTTGAAGTGGAGTCCTCCACGCACGATGTCAAGAATCCCACTCAGGGAAATGCCACAGGACTTCACTCCACACTTTAAGTGGTGGTACTACGATTGGAGGAGAGGAGAAGCGGTCATAGTCCTAAACAAAGAGGGCCAATAGATACCATCAGGGTATTTGACCCAATGTGGCTCACCAAGTTGTCAGCAAATGATGTCTACACTCTGTACAAGTGGCGACTGTTCTATGATACGCAGGACATAGTACAAGCCCACCAGTTCCAAAATGTTATAAGACTCTGTTTTGCATTTGAGATTCATGCAGGAGTTACAAAAGAGGATAAGTACAAGAAGTTTAAGGAGGTAATGAAGACAACAAGACATTAGAGAGATCTAGGTCCAAGGGGGAGTTTGTTGGTACATATATGTCCCTAGATCATGTTATGAATGTAATAGATCTTGTTTGTCTAATTCTGATGTAATGGTTCAAATGATTA
Organism: Flaveria trinervia; assembly: GCA_025506515.1. Lineage (NCBI taxonomy): Eukaryota > Viridiplantae > Streptophyta > Magnoliopsida > Asterales > Asteraceae > Flaveria > Flaveria trinervia. The sequence continues at coordinate 46,216,806 of CM046451.1, forward strand.
ATGAAATGATATTGATTGTCTGGTATTTATAACATTTAATATTTCATTAATGAGTCGATGTTGAATTGGTTAATTAGGTTTGTGGTTGTTTGAATTGTTACACATAATGTTATATTAATTAATACATTCAAACTGAACAAAATGAAGTTCTCATGCAAATGGCCCATGCGAATGGACCATACGCATGAATAACTTCATACGAATGACTCAGTCGCACGACTGAACCAGGAGACTAGATCAGTCGTATGATTGTAACATAAGATTGGCTGAGTCGCACGACTGAACACTCAGTCGTGCGGATGAATCAACCGCATGGTTCAATCGCACGACTGAACCATACTAATGGTTCAGTGGCATGAATGAACAATACTAACCTACAAATACAACCCAATTCATGGAAAAACAAAAAGAATTCATTCTATTACGACTCCAGACGTACCCTAGCCGTCCAGAAGCCTCCCAATTCGTTCTCCAAGTTCATAGAACACATTAGATCGATCCCCAATCGATTTCTAACGTTAGCTTCAATTCTTTATTGATTCTTCGTGTGTTCTCACTGATTGGATCACCAATCAAATAGGATTCCGCACTATTTGATCTAGTTTACACGCTAATCACTAGTATTTCGTTCAAATACCAGGTCCTAACGTAATGAATGTCGTATTATTTTCTAAAAGCATTTATAATGAAAAGTTATTTCAACATTTCACTGGTTGTTTTATGGAAGTTAAATGTAATTATATGTTTACGAGCGATGATTGGCTAGCTTTAAGCGTCCCGGAAACGGGGCCTTACAAGTTGGTATCAGAGCCAAAGTTGAAGTGAAACGGGTAAATTTTCAAACTAAACCTAAACTTAAATTGAGAATGGGATGAAAAAGGGAAGGGATGCCAGTCCGAGTAGCTGCGTGCCATAAGATATTTTCGTAATGTTAACCGGTATTACATGCGCATGTTATGTGGTTTATGTGTTGTTTGTAGATTTAGATACTGATATAGTCAGGATAGGTAATGCTTGGGGTATGAAGAGTAAAGTAAATGGCTAATCACAACTGGCCACTGTAATTAGGGACTTACTATACTTGACATAAACTGAGCTGATCCCTTGAATGATCATGTTGGTGTTTAAATCCTTCAGTGTGAGTTAGAGGATGGACGGTGGTAGATCATCAAAAGCTTCGCATGGTGGTGGTGGATGTGGTGCTGAACCACAGGTCACGAGAGGAAGGCCTAGAGCTGAAAGGGTGGTTCATGAAGAATCCAAGACCTCTCATCCGGAGGGTGGTGATGAGAGTGCTAATTTGAGAGCCTCAGTGAAGGAGGCGGTTGTGGAGGAAATACAGCAGGTCATGCAGATGATCCTATCGTGTGGTGACTGAAGTGATAAAGGCTATTAGAGAAGGGGAAAGAAGGAGAGAAATAGGTCCTTGGGAGGCGGGAGCAATTGGAGCCTGAAACGGTTCTCTCTGATGATGCAGAAGAGGAAGAAGAAGAGCCTGCATCGGAGGCGGCATGAGGCGGTAACTATGGGGCGTTCCAACGATGCAAGCCCCCTACTTTTGACGGTAACGACACCGCTGCTGCGGCTCACCAGTGGGTGAGAGAAATGGAAGTTGTTTTAAATATCAGTGAGTGCCATGAGGATCAAAAGGTGAACTTTGCTGCCCATTCTTTCATGGACTTAGCTTTATGCTGGTGGGACAATATTATCCAAGCTGAGATAGTCGGGCTATTAGGAGGATGAGATGGTCCGAGCTGAAGAAGTTGGTGAACGAGGAGTTTTGTCCTCACTGGGAGATGGATAAGGTTGAAAGGGAATTCCTGCAGCTGGAGGCGGGAACGATGACACATCAGCAGTACACCACCAAGTTCAACGAAATGGGACGTTTGGTTCCGGATCAGGTGACGCCTCTATCACGAAAGATTAAGACATACATTCAGGGCTTGCCGGTGAATATCCGCAAACACATGATCGCTGCCCGACTAAGCACGTTTAGGTCAGTGGTGGATTTGGCAGGGAGATTGTAAGATGAGAGGGCTATAGTGGTGGTGGCTGAAAGTAGCAAGAAGGGTGGTGGTGATTGGAACTAGAATGGGAAGAGGTTTGGTCAGGGTGATGCCTCGACAGGTAACAAGAAGGCATGGGTGGATGATCGCCGTGTAGTCACACCAGGTACGGGATCGAAGAAGTGTGGCAAATGTGGGAAGGAGCACAATGGCGAGTGTAGATGGGGGTTGAATGTCTGTTTCAAGTGTGGGAAGCCGAGTCATATGGCTAGAGATTGCAGGGGTACGAGGTGTTTCAACTGTGGGGAGAGTGGTCATATGAGTAAAGACTATAAGAAGCCGAGGGCTGAGGGTTCGGGGGTAAAGAAGACAGGAAGTGAAGGACCGAGGGCGAGCGCCAGGGCATTCACTATGACACAGGTGGAAGCTAGAACAGGTACATTTCTAGTGAACCAAACTTTAGCTTCGGTGTTATTTGATTCGGGTGCTAGTAAAAGTTTTATTTCTTCTGCTTTTTATGCTAAACTGCCTGTTTGTAGTAGGAGTGTTGATGCGCCCTTTGATGTAGAAACTACCATAGGTAAGTCTACCAGGATTTATGAGATGATAGAAGACTGTGATGTGGAACTAGATGGTCATAGGTTTCCTATTAGACCGTTCGTGATGACCTTAGGTGGTTTCGATTTAGTTCTTGGTATGGATTGGTTAGCGGACTTCGAGGTGAACATTGTGTGTTGCAAGAAGATGATTCATTTGACAGCACCTGACGGGAGTTCGGTAACTGTTTATGGGGATCGGGTGACGACGATCCCGAAAGTAATCTCAATGGCGGTGCCGGGAAAGTGTATGAGACGTGGATGTAGCGCCTACTTGGCTTATGTAAAGGATGTGGGTACGCCAACACCACAACTATCCGATCTTCCGATTGTGTGTGACTTTCCAGACGTGTTCCTAGAAGACTTATTAGCAGTACCACCTGACCGAATGATCGAGTTTTAGATTGATCTGATACCGGTGCCCAACCTGTCGCCAAGGCACCGTATCATTTGGCTTCGACTGAGATGAAAGAGTTGATAGAGCAATTGCAAGAGCTGCTTGATAAGGGGTTCATTAGACCAAGTATCTCTCCTTGGGGTCCTGTTTGTGAAGAAGAAAGACGGTAGTATGAGGATGTGTATTGACTACCATGAGTTGAACAAGTTGATGGTGAAGAACCAATACCCCTTACTGAGAATCGATGACTTGTTTGACAAGCATCAAGGTGCCAGTTGGTTCTCAAGAATAGATCTTCGATCGGGCTACCATCAGCTAAAGGTGAATGAGCAGGATGTCCCTAAAATAGCTTTTCGCACGCGTTATGATCACTACGAGTTTCTTGTCATGTCATTTGGTTTGACCGACACACTAGCTGCTTTCATGGATTTGATGAACCGAGTGTGTGGCCCAGTGTTGGATAAATCAGTGATTGTATTTATTGATGATATTTTGTTTTATTCGAAGAGCGAGATTGAGCATGCCGGTCACGTTCGGGAGGTTTTGGAGACGTTAAGAAAGGAGAAGTTGTATGCTAAGTTCTCCAAGTGCGCGTTCTGGTTGCGTGTACAGTGAAAGCACAGTAAGGGATCCGAGTCTACGTGGGAGACTAAAGAAGAGATGAGACAACACTACCCATGATTGTTTGAGGAATAACAGGTTTCAGGGATGAAACCTAAATAAGGGGGGTGGACTTGTAACACCCAGTTATTATAAAGACAAGGAAAGAAAGAATAAAGTGAAGTAAAAAGAAGGAAAAGAATAAAACCCAAGTTTAGGGGTTAAAAGTTACAGAAAAGGACAAATCTTTGAAAAGTTGGTGATGAAGGTGGCATGGCCGCCCATCACCCTTTCTACACACAAAATTCTTGGATTTTTAGAGAGAGAGAGTAGCAGGAAGCAGAGAACTCTCGGTTTTGAAGAGAAACCATAAGAAAAGTGCGAATTTAAGGTAAGAATTTATGGTTTTATGGTGTTCTTAACCGGTTATGTCCTCGGGTTTATGCTTATGTGTGTTTGTATGCATTCGAGTATTTTTTTAGTGGGTTTTCTAGGCAATTGAATTCAATTTGCAAACGAGTTTGGAAGAAGCCATACTCAAGAGCTGCAAAGGTGAGTTCTAGAACCCCTCTTTTTACACGTTTTATCTGATTTTGGGGCTAGAAATGCATGAATGTATGTTTTCATTAAACTGGGTTTCCAACCCGTATGTATGAATGTGCGTATGCCGTGATTATGATGTGATGTTGAGCTATGTTTATCATTAGTGATGTATTGGCTGTGTTTCTATGGCTTAGAAGGTAAGATTTAAGCTTTGAACATGTTAGTCAGTGATTGGGAATGGAAATATGATGTTTAGGGCTCATATGTTTAAGATTAGGATTTGCCTAAGTATGCAGAAGCAAATGCGGATGAGTAATGGGAAGAAATGCGGATCAACAGTTAATGCGGATGAGTATTAACTACTAAGTAAGTCAATGCGGATGAGCATTGACTAGGTATGGGAAATGCGGATGAAAGTCAATGCGGATGAGCATTGACTAAGCATGGGAAATGCGAATGAAAGTCAATGCGGATGAGCATTGACTAAGTATGGGAAATGCGGATGAAAGTCAATGTGAATGAGCATTGACTAAGTATATGTAATGCGGATGGAAATGTGGATGAACAAGTCTAAGTATGGGAAATACGGATGACAAATGCGGATGAACTATAGCAAATGCGAATGAACACTTACAATGTTTTCTGACTTTCTAGGGAAAAAGATGAAATGTAGGCCTTGACTTAAGAGATTCTTGGGGCTGTGTAAGTTGAATTTTTGAGGTCATAGATGATGTGATGGGCATGATGTATGATGATTGTATGACTATGCATGATGTATGTTATGTATGTATGATGCCCTATATGATGATGTTGACTATTATGTTTATGTTCCTTGTGATGTATGATTATTTTCCCATAGCTTTACGATTGAATGCTAATGAATGCAATGAAAGTATTATGTAACATAAAGTGGAAGATAGTGAAAAGAGGAACATGATGAATGATTGCATGCATTAATGAACGAATGAATGTAAGAAAGGCTTGCAAGCAAATGTATGGAGGTGCACACCCAATGAAGGGTCTTAGCTCAATGGTGTGCGGGTTAGCTACCCCGGAAAGATGCACACTAGGGTCCAATCTTTATGATTGACCATATATATAGGACTTGCTGCTTGCCCTAGGTGCTGGAGTCAGCTTCGTGCACAATGTTCGAGGTCTATGAAAGACCTCAGGCCCAATAACCAACTTCGTGCATAATGTTTGGGGTATAGCTGTTGGGTTTGTTGAACCAAAACAAAGTAGTTTAACCATTTAAACTATGATAACGCAGCGGAATAATACCTTAAAATTATCATTAGTAATCTGAAAATTAAGGCTAATAACAAAACATCAACAAACCCAAGAACATAGGATCTTATATATGTGTTTGAACTAGCTAACAACAAGATATAACAACCCAAAACAAACCATACATGCTACCTTTAGTGAAGCTGTAGAAAACTATTTTGGGTGAAGAAGATGACGTTGTTGAACAACCAAAACATCAAGGAAAAATATCCTCAAGCATTCATACCCACAAGCATCAAGCAAAGACCACTCTTGCTAGGATTTGTGCACCAAAATTGGGTCAAGGAGGCTGCTGGAGCCTTGTTCCAGCCGTGAACAATCAAGAAGGGTGCTAGACCCTTTTCAGCTTTGAACTCTTTCTTCCATAAGAAGAGTTGATGTTCTTGTGACCCTTTTGCATATTAGAGAGAGAGAGAGAGAGCTGGATAGATAGTGTATGTGTGTTCTAAGAGTTTATTCTTCAAGACAACGAAAGAAAAACAAAAGGGGAGAACCCCCTTTAATGGGGCGGCCGAACCCTATTTGGGTTTTTAGTTTTGCCCCCAAAAGTCCCTTTTTATCTTTTGTTAAACTAATGTTTAAGATAGTTATATATAATTAACCTTTTAATCATTTAACACATACACACTTTTATTATTTGATGTTATTTAACTAAATTAAACAACATTACAAATAATATCCATGAACAAAATATCCATATAAGTTGTTCAATCTCATATGCAACTTATTTAGAAAACCCATTTTCTAAATTGGTGTATTTATTAATTGTATGATCATATCATCAATTAAATAATATTTGGTGTTTGCAAAGCTTGTTATTGGGTATGACCCGACTTGAATCGTAACGTACTAACCACATCAATGTTCTATGTGTCTTGGGCATAAAGAATCCAACAATCTCCCACTTGCACAAGATACATAGAAGATTGATGCAAGCAGTAATACCGCCTAACAACGGTTTACTACCCTTAATACGCATGACTTAAAGCCATTCAATAACATCATCCCGTTCAAGTATCCAACTTGAAATGATTTAGGTGAATCAATCATTTATCCTTTTGTTTCAGATGTCATGTTAAATCCAAGGACATAGAATGATCATTCCTTGTTGATTTAACTTAATCAGGCCTTAGACATCTTGCTCTCAACGAATAAGAGGAACAAATTCCATCTTTACTACATACGTTTTCACAATCACCTCGTGTCACACCTGAACATAGCCTTATGTACTGCCCATTATTTCAGAGCAGTGAAGAGCTAGCTCAAAGTATAACATTTGGTGAATATCAAAACCCAATATGTATCTCAGGTCGGAGGATACCAAATGATATTCGACTTTACTCAAATTTACCAAATAACCCTTTACAACGAGTTCCTTTTCATCAGATCCATATATTAGAAACATTTCCTTAGTCCTCCTAAGGTATTTCAATATACTTTTAATAACCATCCAATGGCTATTACCTGGATTCTGCTTATATCTGCTTGTCATGCTTAACGCGCATGGCTCGTCCAGTCTAGTGCATATCATCTCATAACTGATGGATCCTATAGCAGACACATATGGGATGTCCTTCATTCGATACTACTCACCCTTTGAGCTTGGACATTAAGATGTACTCATATTGCCCCTCTTCAAATAGGTACCATACCTTTCTCAGAGTTTTTCTTTCTTGAACCTTTTCAAGACCTTTTTAATATATGCACTTTGATTTAAACCTATCAACCGCCTCGATCTATCCCTATAGATCTATATTCCCAAAATATAGGCGGCCTCACTGAGATTTTTATGGAAAAACAACTTCCAAGCTAGGTTTTAACACCTTCCATTGTTAGAATATCATTTACAAAAGTTAGCATGTCATCAACATACAATACTAAGAATGTTATTATGCTCCCACTAGCCTTTGTATATACACAAGCCTCGTCAGCGTTCTTGATGAAACCAAATTTTGATCTCTTCATCAAAACGTTGATTCCAACTTCTTGATGCTTGATTCAATCCATAGATTGACTTCTTTAACTTGCATACTTTTAGGATGTTGTGGATCGACAAAACCATCTGGCTGAACCATATGGATAGTCTCTTCGAGATGTCCATTAAGACAAGCGGTTTTGACATCCATTTGCCAAATCTCATAGTCATAATATGCAGCTATGGTAAATAATATCCTAATTAACTTTAGCATTGCCACAGGCAAGAAAGTTTCATCATAATCAACCCTTTGAGTTTGATTGAAACCTTTTGCTACAAGTCTTGCTTTGTAAGTATCCAAGTTTCCATGTATATCCATTTTCCTCTTGAAACCCATTTTCATCCAACCGGTTTGGAGTTAAGTGGAGGGTCAACAAATTCCTAAACTTGATTGTCATACATGGATTGCATCTTAACATTCATGGCATCTAGCCATTTGTCACAATCCGAATTGGACACTGCTTCATGGTATGTGGTTGGCTCATAGGATTCAACCACATAGCATCCATTCATGAAAGATCCATATCTTTCAGGTGGAATGCTAACTCTACCTGATCTTCGAATGTTTTGTGTGTATTGATCAACCTCTTGATCATCATCAACAACCTCTTGTTGATTGCTTGTGTCAACTAAACATGTATCGGCTTGTGGATCTTGATCCTCATCAAATTCCACTATTCTATACGTTATTCCTCCACAAGGAACTTAGTTTCTAAGAACTCAGCCTTTCGAGCAATAATTACTCTTTCTCTGTTGGATAAAAGAAGTAGTATCATATATAATTTTTGGGATATCCAACAAATATACACTTAGTGAATTGACTATCTTGGTCAGGTCCATATTCAAAATGCAAGCCTCGGAGAGCATTGCGAAAACCCAAAATGATAGAGGTAGTGAGCTTATAGCCATCATAGATTTGAACCATATCCAATAGGGTTCGATTTCTCCTTTCAGACACACCATAATGTTGTGGTGTTCCAGGTGGAGTAAGTTGTGAGACGATCCCACAACCTTTTAGATGGTACTGAAAAGCATCATTGAGGTATTCACCTTCTCTATCTGAACAAAGAACTTTGATAGTTTAATAGAGTTTATTTTCTACTTCATTCTTGAAGGTTCTGAACATTTCAAAAGCTTCATGTTTGTGTGTCATCATGTACACATAAGCATAGCGACTATAATTGTCGGTAAAGGTAATAAGTATCTTTCACCATTTACAGTCATTGTCTTAAAAGGGCCACATACATCCGAATATATGATTCCCAATAAGTCTTTTGCCCTCTTGTTAGTGCCACTAAAGGGTGACTTGGACACCTAGTTTGTAAACAAGATTCACACTTATCGAATGAAAATTTTCATTTGCTCTTCAAAAGACCATTCTTTTGAGGTGTTTGAATCCGATTCTTGTTTATGTGACCAAGACGACAATGCCAAATATAAGAATCACTTAAACCCATTTTAGTTTCTTGGTGTTTGTTTGGTATGATGAGCTATTATAGGATGAATCATTATGAACCAATTCATAGATTCCATTAAAAGGCATAGCCTTGAAATAAAATACATCATCCACACGAACATAAATACCATTGTTAGCAAACTTTAATTCATAACCACATTGTTCTAAAAGGAAATCAAAAGTATGTTCCTAGTCAACTAGGAGCATACAAAATGTTCTTAATGACAACTTCCAAACTATTTGAAAGTTTCAAAATATTGTCTCCTTGGGCTTCTACATCAACTTTTGCTATGTTGCCCATGTAGAGACTTGTGTCTCCCTTCTTGAAGTGCTTATTTCCTATGAACCCCTACAATAAATTGCAAAAAGAGTTCCATATCCGGTATCCAATACCCATGTGTTTGAAGAAATAACATTTCAACCAATGTGAATTATGAAAGTTGTACATGAGGTTTGCCCAGCATCCCTCTTGTTTCTCAACTCTTTGAGATAGGTTGGACAATTCCCTTTCCAATGTCCTATCTCTCCACACTCAAAGCATGGATCTTTCTCCGTTACCTTAGGCTTCTTAAGCTTAGGCTATGGAGGTTCCGCTTTAGCCATTTCTTTCCCCTTTCCTTTGATGTACCCCTTTCCTTTGGCAACGTTTTCCTTGGGATCAGGAATGGCCTTTTCTTATTGCCTCCCTCATTGATCGAGAGAACGGTAGAACCTTTCTACCCATCCCTGCCTCGGCTGTTTTGAGCATTGCGTGAAGCTCACAAATACTCTTGTCCTATCCGTTCATATTGTAATTCATTATGAACGTCTCAAACCTTTTGTTTAGGCCATTTAGGATCATATTCATGGCTACCTCTTTTGAGACAGGACTATTAAGCCTCTCGAGGCGATCAACGTGGCATTTCATCTTAAGAACATAAGATGATACCGATTGGGTTTCTACCATATGATACGCATGAAGCGCTCGAACCGTTTCGAAGCGCTCTACCCTAGCTTGTTGAAGGAACATTTCCTCAACTGGGTAATTATGTCATATGCCCCAAGTTGCTCCAAGTCCTTTTGGAGTTCGGGAATCATAGTTCCCACATGAGGCAGGAAACCTGCATGGAATCCTTAGTGTATTGAAGCCAATCATCATAGGCCTCAACATCCTCAGGGTCGGGTTGGTCAGGATTAGGATCGTCAAGGACATAGGCCCTTTTCTCTTGCTTAAGAACAATTCTCAAGTTTAGATACTAGTCCATAAAGTTATTATGGTTAAGACGATCCCTTTTTAAGATTGTTCTCAGTGATAGGGTAGGGACGGTCGGGGTGGTAGCATTGTGGTTGCGGTCATTACTACAAAATTACAAAGTTCATTTTAGTATTTCTGAAAAATAGCATTTTAATTATTAATACCCTTTACACGTGTCATAGACAATTAATAATTAAAATCTAGAATCCAACGTTACACTTAAATGATGGTTAGGTGACCTTTATCCCATTATTTAAATTAACAAGGTAGTCAACATTTGACAATTACAACCCATTGTAACTTCTAGCTTTACGGGATCGGTTAAACATCTTATGTTTAGTCGGCATGTAATATCCCATCAACACCATTGTACGCCATGCTTCGGTGACCCTATGCACATGGTTTCCAATTCAAGTCGTCCTACTTACACACACGTGTGAATTTACACATACAAGCGGTTAGGTGACCTTTATCCCACAAATATGTTAAGCTCACCTCAAACACACAAGTTCCCTAAATGTGGTTAGGTGACCTTTATCCCACAAGTAGTTCTCAAGTGATTCGAGTGTCGTGTAAAAGGATGGTGTTTAACTTGTTTCCAAAGGGATTTAAGTTTCCATTAATTCTAGTTATGAAAACTCTATGTACCTTGTTTTCGCATGCTTTCAAATACATGGTACCCTATGGTTCTCTTTTTATAAAACCTCTTTTATTTTGAAATCATTAATCCTTTTAATAACCTTTTATTAGTCACTTAATGATTAGGAACCAAAAAATACAACTTGTTGTGATAATTTATTTAGATTGTTAAGCATATCCATATATCAAACAATCAACATAAAATGAATAATCAAATATCAAACAACCACATGTGCATAACCCTAGCCACTATGTTGACAACACTTGTTTGCCATCACAAGTGTTATCATTTGGTCTTTCCTAAGGGTTGAACACAACACAAAGATGAGATCTCCGAAGACCCCCACTTGAACTTGCATCCAAATGCTTCAAGTCCTTCTCTTGTGTCTTCCTTTTGTGCTTCCATCTTGTGCATCTTCTTTTACAAAAATTATATCCTAATACAAATTTTCTAATAAAGGAAAACATACTTAATCTATCTATTACATCACAAATGAATGAATAAATAAATTACATCCAAATACAAGCACAAAGGAATAATTATTACAACCCATAAGAATGAAATCAACCAAAACAAACATCCATATAAAACCAAATCAATACAAGGTCAATGCTAGGTTATGCACTAATATGAATCATCATATACAACATTGAAGAACCAAATAAATCCCCATATGACCCTAATTTTTCGGCCAACATAAACCAAGAATTTAGGGTGTTTTTGTCCAAACAAAACACAATCAACCATTTGATATCTTTTCTTTCAAGGTTTAATCACAAGCATGTTAGATATAACCTAAAAGATTGGGGATTTATAACATCACCACAAAACAGCCCCTATAAGTTGTTAAAGCCCCATGAAACCAATTTTACAAGAACAAATGAAACTAGTCATCCACATATCCGCTCTAGATGCCAATGTTGGGTTTGTTGAACCAAAAAAAAGTAATTTAACCATTTAAACTATGAAAACACAATGGAATATACCTTAAAATTATCATTAGTAATCTGAAAATTAACGCTAATAACAAAACATCAACAAACCCAAGAACATAGGATCTTATATATGTGTTGAACTAGCTAACAACAAGATATAACAACCCAAAACAAACCATACATGCTACCTTTAGTGAAGCTGCAGAAAACGATTTTGGGTGAAGAAGTTGATGTTGTTGAACAGCCAAAATATCAAGGAAAGATGTCCTCAAGCATTCATACCCACAAGCATCAAGCAAAGACCACTCTTGCTAGGATTTGTGCACTAAAATCGGGTCAAGGAGGCTGCTGGAGCCTTGTTCCAGCCGTGAACAATCAAGAAGGATGCTAGACCCTTTTCAGTTTTGAACTCTTTCTTCCATAAGAAGAGTTGATGTTCTTGTGACCCTTTTGCATATTAGAGAGAGAGAGAGAGAGAGCTGGATAGATAGTGTATGTGTGTTCTAAGAGTTTATTCTTCAAGAAAACCAAAGAAAAACAAAAGGGGAGAACCCCCTTCAATGGGGTGGCCGAACCCTATTTGGCTTTTTAGTTTTCCCCCCAAAAGTCCCTTTTTATCTTTTGTTAAACTAATGTTTAAGATAGTTATATATAATTAACCTTTTAATTATATAACACATACACACTTTTATTATTTGATGTTATTTAACTAAATTAAACAACATTACAAATAATATCCATGAACAAAATATCCATATAAGTTGTTCAATCTCATATGCAACTTATATAGAAAACCCATTTTCTAAATTGGTGTATTTATTTAATTGTATGATCATATCATCAATTAAATAATATTGGTGTTTGCTAAGCTTGTTATTGGGTATGACCCGTCTTGGATCATAACGTACTAACCACATCAATGTTCTATGTGTCTTGGGCATAAAGAATTCAACAATAGCATATGGCATTGATCTGGAATGAAAGAGAAAGATAAATGGTGAATGTACTTGCACTAGGTACTGGATTCAGCTCCATGCCCAAAGTTCGGGGTCTATGAAAGAATTCAGGCCTAGTTACCCGCTTCGTGCGCAATGTTCGGGGTAATGTACATGTCATCGAATATAATGAACGTACAAATGAAAGTATGAAAGTTATGTATGATCTGAATGATAATGACGTACGATGATTTAACAGAAGTAATGAACAGATGATGAAGATAATAATGATATTATCTACGTGTATGTATGATGTGTGATCACCTGTTAAAGTAAAGAACGATTTAATGAATGTAAAGTATGTTTTATGTAAAAACTAGAACTCATTCAGCAACACTAACTTTTTATGCATTTTCCAGTTGGCAGGTGAGCATTGCTGAGGATGGTGCGGGGCAATTACATGGCATTTGGATGACATTCTTTTGTTAATGTTTTTGCATTGTAATGCGAACAAATGAAATTGTGTAATGAATGTTGTATTATTTGCAAAAGCATTTATAATGAAAAAGTTATTTGAATGTTCCGTTGCGATGATTTATGGAAGTTAAATGTAATTATATGTTTTATGAGAGATGATTGGCCAGCTATAAGTGTCCCGAGAACGGGACCTTACAGTCATATGTATGGAGACAAGCGAATGAAGATGTTCAGTCATACGAATGGATGAACGATTGAGTTCAATCGTGTGAATAGGTGTGTGTTTGCGTTCAGTCGTGCGATTGAGCTAATCATGCGATTGAAGGCTACTGTTTTTTAAAATGTTAGGAGGACCGTGTACTGGACGGAGTACTAACTGATTCACATGTATACCGAATCAAATAGTGCGGAATCCTATTTGATTGGCGATCCAATCAGTGAGAATGTTAACCCGATCGATATAAGATTAATCTAAATGTTAAGAACAAATAGGAATCGATCAAGAACGATATATGAACTTGGACTGGCTTTCTTGGGCGTTCTAGATGGCTAGGGTACGTGTATGAGTCGAATTCTTCAAAGTATTACATTTTTCCATGAAATAAGTGGTATTTATATGTTAAGGTTAGTCATTCGTGCGACTGAACCATGTTCAGTCGTGAGACTAAGTCATGCGGTTGATCCTTAACCTCTTCTCCTTACGATCGATGATCGCCACCGGTTACTCCACATAATTGAGCCGTTCATCTACCTCGATTTCTTCCGGTGGTACAACCATATCCTCGTCTGCTAAACACTTTCTCAGATGAGATACATGGAATGTCAGGTGGATTCCACTTAACTTATTTGGTAGCTCCAATCTATAGGGATCGGAAAGGCCCTATGTATCTTGGACTCAACTTGCTCCACTTTCTAAACCGAATGATACCTTTCCAAGGTGAGACTTTCAACATCACTCTGTCACCCACCTAGAACTCATTCGGTCTACATCTTTTATCGGCATACGACTTTTGCCTATCTTTAGTTGCCCTAAAAAAGGCTTTGATCTTTTCAAGCTTCTCGATTGTAGCCTTAATCACCTCTGTACTTCCTAACTCTTTCCGGCCAATATCACCCCAACAAATGGGTGTTCTATATCTCCTACCGTATAGAATCTCATAAGGGGGCATACCAATGCTCTCATGATAACTGTTGTTATATGAGAACTCAGCTAACGGTAAGTGGTCATCCCAACTTCCTCCAAAGTCAATGACACATGCCCGAAGCATATTTTCCAGCGTCTAAATGGTCCTTTCTCACTGACCATCTGTTTGGGGATGATAAGCCGTGCTAATATGTAACATCGTCCCCATTGCATCATGGAATTTCTTCCAAAATTTATATGTAAACCGGGTGTCACGATGAGACATAATAGACATCGGCACACCATGACGAGTCATAATCTCCTTGATGAATAGATCTACCAACCTCTCGGATGAATATGTCTCGCGAATCGGTAGGAAGTGAGCACTCTTCGTCAAACAATCAACTATCACCCATATAACATCATACCCTTTCATAGTATGTGGCAACTTCGTAATAAAGTCCATGGTGATATGCTCCCGCTTCCACTCCGGTATATCCAATGGTTGGATCTTTCTATGGGGTTCTATATGCCCAAGACACAGAGAATATTGATGCGGTTAGTATGTAATGATCCAAGTGGGGTTATACCCAATAACAAGCTTAGCAAACACCAATTAATATTCAATTGATGATATGATCATGCAATTAAATATTTACACCAAATTTAGAAAATGGGTTTTCTAGATAAGTTGCATATGAGAGGGAACAACTTACTAGGATATTTTGTTCAATAATATTATTTGATGTGTTATTTAAATTGGTTAGATGACACCAAATAATAATGAGAGATTATAACTTATAAGTTAAATGATTAATTATATATGTTATATATAACTTGTACATACAATTAAATGGTTAATTGTATGTCTAGTTACAAGACCATTCAACTTGTGTGTATGTGTTCTTTAAAATGAAAATAAAAAGGGGGGAAACCCTTTTTGGACCCATTTTCGGCCGCCCCCCCCCTTTTAATTTCATTGGGTCCTTGGCCTTGATACAAGATACACATCAATACTTGTCTTGATGACTTTTTCTCTCATATCTCAATAGATGCAAAAACCAAAAGGAAGCTCTCTCTCTCTCTCTAATTGCTACGGCCAGGAGCAGCTGCATAAGGAGTTTTGAGAGTGATTTCGGTTTGTTTTGGTGTTGTTTCTTCCTAACAAGAAGGTGCTTTGCAAGGAGGCTTCGGGTATACAAGCTTGAGGGCTCCTTCCTTGGAGTTTTGGCCGAGATTTTAAGCATTGATCATCCTTCTCCTCTTGGTCGATTTTGCTGCTGGAAGGAGGTAGTTTGGCAGCTTGTTTGGTTGTCATATTATGAATGTTTTATATGTTTATATAGCTTGCTTATTCACATATTAAAGATCCTTTTGATTTGGGTTTGTTTTTCATCTTAAAACATCATTTAGAACATGAAAATTTAAGCTTATTAACATGTGATAAAGCTATACTTCCGCTGCGTTTTCAGAAAGTTTAAAAGCTTAAACTTGTATTCTTGTGTTCTATCAAACCCATCAATGGCATCAAGGGCCGGTTATGTGGATAACTTGCTTGTTCTTAGTCTTTAAAATCGGTTTTAAAGATGTATTACCACTTATCATAGGCTGATTTTGGGCTGCTATTTTGTATAAATGATTCCCCAAACTTTCAAGGTCATATCACACTTGTTAGTGATTAGACCTTGAAAGATATATATTATGAAATGTTGATTGTTTGGACATGTTTAAAACCCAAAAATTTCAGTTTATGTTGGCTGAAATTTGGTGGTTCTAAGTGGGGTTTCATTATATGTTTGGATGATATGATCATTGGATGTTAGTGTGCACAATCTAGCCTTTGGCCCTTTTGATTTGGATGATTGGAATGGTTGGTTTTATTCATTCAATTGGGTTGTAATATTTATGTTTATTATTTGGGTTGTAATTATTTGTTCATTTGGTTATGTAATTAATAGATTAGGTGCATTTCTTTTATTAGAAAAATGTATTAGGATAATATCTTGTAAAAGGAAGTTGCACAAGATCAAGACCCAAAGATGGACATCAAGAACATGGAACTTGAAGCATATGGATGCAAGTTCAAGTGGGGGTCTATGATGAACTCAATTTTGTGTTGATTTCAACCCTTAGGAAAGACCTTATGATGACACTTGTGATGGCAAACAAGTGTTGTCAACTTAGTGGCTATGGTTATGCACTCATGTTTGTATGTTTATGCTTGTTTGAATGTTTGTTATTTGATTGTATGGTTGAAATTTTGACATGCATTACAAACTAATTAACAAACTTAACAAGCTGAAAATTGATGGTTCTTAATCATTAAAAGTAATAAAAGGTTATTAAATTGATTTTATGATTTTAAAGATAAAAAATTGGTTTTAATCAAAGGACCATAGGGTACCTTGTATTTGAAAGCATGCAAATACAAGTACATAGAGTTTTCTAAAACTTGTATTATGAAATCTCTAATATTTTAAACAAGATCAACACCATCCTTTTACAAAACACTTGAGTCATGTGGGAACTCTTAGTGGGATAAAGGTCACCTAACCATTTTGAGGGAACTTGCGACTTGAGGTGAGAATGCCTTATTTGTGGGATAAAGATCACCTAACCACTTATTCTGGCAAACTCACACGTAGGTGTAAGTAGGGTATCTTGATTTGCAAACCATGTCAAATGGATCACCTACGGTGTGGTTTCCAAATGGTGTTGATGGGATTAACATGCCGACTTTGCATATGATGTTTCAAGTCGATCCCATATTTCTAGAAGTTGCAAATGGTTGCAATCGGCAAACGTTGACCACCTTATTAATATAAATCGTGGGATAAAGGTCACCTAACCACAATTTAAATGTAATGTTGGGTTCTAGACTTTAATACAAAATGACCTTAAAAGGTATTAATTATTAAAAATAACAATATCGAAAATACTAAAAATAGATCTTTGTTAAATTTTGTAGATGGCCACCAACAATGAAAATACGATAACTCATCCACGTCCAACCAATCATTATGAGCGATCCTCCAAAAGGAACGTCTAAATCATAACAACTTTATTGATTGGTATCGAAACTTGAGAATCGTTCTCAAGCAAGAGAGAAGATCATATGTTTTAGACGACCCTATCCCCGATCAACCTACTGAGGATGATGAGGAGGCCTACAACGATTGGCTCAAGTACACTGAGGACTTTGTCCAAGTGTCTTGTCTCATGCTAGCGAGCATGACTCCGGATCTCCAAAAGGAGTATGAACATCACGGAGCATATGACATGATAACCCAGCTGAAGGAAACGTTCTAAACGCAAGCAAGGGTTGAGCGCTACGAAATGGTTCGAGCACTCCATGCATGTCGTATGGACGACAACCAATCTGTTTCATCTTATGTACTTAAGATGAAAAGTCATATTGACCGCCTCGAGAGGCTTAATTGTCCTATCTCGAAGGAATTGGCCACGGATTTGATCCTTAATGGCCTTACCAAGAAGTTCGAGACATTTGTATTGAACTACAATATGAATGCTTGGACAAAAGCATTGGTGAGCTTCACTAAATGCTGAAAACAGCCGAGGCGGCCATGGGTAAAGGGTTTTACCCGTTCTCACCATCAATGAAGGTGGGAACAAGAAAAGGCCTCATCCCGCACCCAAGGCAAAGGTTGCCAAGGGTAAGGGACCCGTTTGGGGAGATTGGACATTGGGCAAGAAATTGTCCTGTTCATCTCCAAGAGTTGAAAGCCAAGAGGGATGCCGGGTAGACCTCAGGTACAATATACATGATTCATATTGATCTTAATGTTACATCTTCAAACACATGGGTATTAGATACCGATGTGGAACTCATATTTGCAATTTGTTGCAGGGGTTCAAAAGAAGTAGGGACTTCAATCAAGGGGATGCTAGCCTCTTCATGGGCAATGGAACCAAAGTCCAAGTTGAAGCTCGTGGGGACTACATCCTAAAACTTCCAAGTGGCTTGGATGTTATTTTAAAGAATGTTTTGTATGCTCCTAGTTTGACTAGGAACATTATTTCTGTATCCCAATTAAGACTTTATGATTATGTATTATCTTTTATTGAAAATGATATTCATGTTTCTTTAAATGATATGCTCTATTTTAAAGATATACCCATTAATGGTATTTATGAATTGGTTCATGAAAATGCTTTAAATAGTTCATTGTACCATACTAACACCAAGAAACTCAAGTTAGATTTGAGTGATACCTATCTTTGGCATTGTCGTCTTGGTCATACAAACAAGAACATATACAAACACTTCAAAAGAATGGTCTTTTAAAAACGAATGAATGTGATTCATTTGATGTTTGTGAATCTTGTTTACAAGGTAAAATGACTAAGGCACCCTTTAGTGGAACTAACGAAAGGGCAAAAGATTTATTAGGAATCATACATTCGGATGTATGTGGTCCTTTTAAACCAAAGACTAGGAATGGTGAAAGATACTTCATTACCTTTACCGATAATTATAGTCGCTATGGGTATGTGTACTTATTAAGGCACAAAGATGAAGCTTTTGAAATGTTCAAAATCTTCAAAAATGAAGTAGAAAATCAACTTAACAAGTCGATTAAAGTTCTCCGCACTGATAGAGGAGGTGAATACCTAAGTGATACTTTTCAAGATCATCTTAGGAGTTGTGGGATTGTGTCACAACTCACTCCACCTGGAACACCACAACATAATGGTGTGTCTGAGAGGAGGAATCGAACCTTATTGGATATGGTTCGATCTATGATGGCTAGAAGCACATTACCTCTATCATTTTGGGGTTTCGCTTTGCTCTCCGCGGCCCGTATTCTAATATGGCCCCAACCAAAAAGGTGGAAAGGACACATTTTGAGATATGGCATGGAAGAGTTCCATCCCTATCATACTTAAGGGTCTAGGTTTGTGAGGCTTATGTTAAGACTCCCACCCCAAACAAATTGGAAGTCCGGTCCACCAAGTGTATCTTTATTGGATACCCTAGAGATTCTATGGGATATTATTTCTATGATCCACTGGAACAAAAGGTGTTTGTTACCAGAAAGGGTGAGTTCTTAGAAGCAAAGTTCCTTATGGAAGGAACTAGCAGTAGAACAGTGGATCTTGAGGGGATCAAGAACCACAACCCGATGCACATTTGGTTGAAACTAGCACTCAACATGAGGATGTTGAAGATGATCAAATGGTTGATCAGTACACACAAAACGTTCGCAGAAATGGTAGAACTAGTAATCCACCTGAAAGATACGGATTTTTCATGGATGGATGCTATGTGGTAGATTCAGATGAACCAACCACATACCATGATGCAGTGTCCAATTCAGATTGTGACAAATGGCTCGAGGCCATGAACGTAGAGATGCAATCCATGTATGACAATCAAGTTTGGGAACTTGTTGTACCACCTCTTAATTCCAAAGTAGTTGGAAGCAAGTGGGTTTTCAAGAAGAAAACCGATATGCATGGAAACTTGGATCCTTATAAAGCTAGACTTGTAGCAAAGGGTTTCACTCAAACTCAAGGGGTTGACTATGATGAAACTTTCTCATCTGTTGCGATGCTAAAGTCTATAAGGATATTGTTTGCCATAGCTGCTCATTATGATTATGAGATTTGGCAAATGGATGTCAAAACCGCTTTCCTAAATGGATATCTTGAGGAAGATGTCTATATGGTTCAGCCTGAAGGTTTTGTCGATCCAAAACATCCTAAAAAGGTATGCAAGTTAAAGAAATCAATCTATGGATTGAAGCAAGCGTCGAGAAGCTGGAATCATCGTTTTGATGAGGAGGTAAAGAATTTTGGCTTCATCAAAAACGCTGATGAGGCTTGGTGTATAAAAAGGCTAGTGGGAGCACAGTAACTTTCCTAGTATTGTATGTTGATGACATACTACTATTTGGAAATGACATTCCAACCTTGGAAGGTGTAAAATCTGGCTTGGAAGTTGTTTTTCCATTAAGGATCTTGGCGAAGCCGCCTATATTCTGGGAATAAAGATCTATAGGGATAGATCAAGGCGTTGATTGGTTTAAATCAAAGTGCGTATATTGATAAAATCTTGAAAAGGTTCAAGATGGAGAACTCTAAGAAAGGTACCGTATCTATTCAAAGAGGAACGATATTGAGTACGACTCAATGTCCTAGCTCAAGGATGAGCAAGATAAAATGAAGGCAATCCCATACGCATCTGCTATTGGATCCATCATGTATGCGATGATATGCACTCGACCGGACGTGTCATGCACCTTAAGCATGACAAGCCGTTACTAGCAAAATCCTGGAAACAGTCATTGGATGGTTGTTAAGAACATACTTAAGTACCTAAGGAGGACAAGAGATATGTTCTTAATCTATAGATCTCGTGATGAGGAACTCGTTGTAAAGGGTTACACGAATGCGAGTTTCCAAACCGATCGTGATGATTCTCGGTCACAATCGGGATATATTTTCATTCTGAATGGAGGAGCGGTCTCTTGGAAAAGCTCCAAACAGGATGTGGTGGCTCTATCAACTACAGAATCAGAATACATTGCCGCCTTATTGGCAGCTCAAGAAGCTGCATGGTTAAAGGAATTCATTGCCGATCTAGGGGTTGTCCCTTCCATTCAGGACCCCCTAGAAATCTTTTGTGATAACGAGGGTGCGATTGCTCAAATCAAGGAACCTCGTGCTCATCAAAAGACAGGCACATTGAGCGGAGATTCAACTACATACGAGATGAAGTTGAAAAGGGAAAGATATGTATTCGCAAAGTTCACACGGATCAGAACATTGCGGATCCTCTCACGAAGCTCCTTGAAAAGGCAAAGCATGAAGGTCATACTTGTGCCATAGGACTTCGATATTCTAGTGATTGGATTTGATTTGTAAATTTTGTATTTGGATATGTGGAACTCTTTATTATTTGAATAAAATTATTTGGTTATAATGTTTCAATTAACGTTCCAATTTAGCATGTTTAATCCATGAGTAAATTGTTTACTCTAAATGTCCGTAGTCGTTCATACTTGTGGGAAAAAGTGTGAGGGTAAGATTATTATGAACTTGGATTGGTTGATATTCATAAGGATGAATATAGAGCAATGGGTTGCTACCAAGGTTCATAGATATTTGTGGGATACAAATATTGTACAAACCCGCATCTCAAATTTTACTACATGGAATCTTATTGATTGATCATAAGTGAATTTGAGTAAAGGAGAATATCATTTGGTATCCTCAGACCTGAGATACATATTGGGTTTTGATATTCACCAAATGTTATACCTTGAGCTTGTTCTTCACTGTCCTGAAATAGTGGACAGTACATAAGGGTATGTTCAGGTATGACACGAGGTGTTTGTGAGAAACGTATGTGGTCAAGATGGAATATGTTACTCTTATTCGTTGAGAGTTAGATGTCTAAGGCCTGATAAGTTAAATCAACAAGGAATGATCACTCTATGTTCTATGATCCACTGGAACAAAAGGTGTTTGTTACCAGAAAGGGTGAGTTCTTAGAAGCAAAGTTCCTTATGGAAGGAACTAGCAGTAGAACAGTGGATCTTGAGGGGGATCAAGAACCACAACCCGATGCACGTTTGGTTGAAACTAGCACTCAACATGAGGATGTTGAAGATGATCAAATGGTTGATCAGTACACACAAAACGTTCGCAGAAATGGTAGAACTAGTAATCCACCTGAAAGATACGGATTTTTCATGGATGGATGCTATGTGGTAGATTCAGATGAACCAACCACATACCATGATGCAGTGTCCAATTCGGATTGTGACAAATGGCTCGAGGCCATGAACGTAGAGATGCAATCCATGTATGACAATCAAGTTTGGGAACTTGTTGTACCACCTCTTAATTCCAAAGTAGTTGGAATCAAGTGGGTTTTCAAGAAGAAAACCGATATGCATGGAAACTTGGATCCTTATAAAGCTAGACTTGTAGCAAAGGGTTTCACTCAAACTCAAGGGGTTGACTATGATGAAACTTTCTCATCTGTTGCGATGCTAAAGTCTATAAGGATATTGTTTGCCATAGCTGCTCATTATGATTATGAGATTTGGCAAATGGATGTCAAAACCGCTTTCCTAAATGGATATTTTGAGGAAGATGTCTATATGGTTCAGCCTGAAGGTTTTGTCGATCCAAAACATCCTAAAAAGGTATGCAAGTTAAAGAAATCAATCTATGGATTGAAGCAAGCGTCGAGAAGCTGGAATCATCGTTTTGATGAGGAGGTAAAGAATTTTGGCTTCATCAAAAACGCTGATGAGGCTTGTGTGTATAAAAAGGCTAGTGGGAGCACAGTAACTTTCCTAGTATTGTCTGTTGATGACATACTACTATTTGGAAATGACATTCCAACCTTGGAAGGTGTAAAAACCTGGCTTGGAAGTTGTTTTTCCATTAAGGATCTTGGCGAAGCCGCCTATATTCTGGGAATAAAGATCTATAGGGATAGATCAAGGCGGTTGATTGGTTTAAATCAAAGTGCGTATATTGATAAAATCTTGAAAAGGTTCAAGATGGAGAACTCTAAGAAAGGTACCGTATCTATTCAAAGAGGAACGATATTGAGTACGACTCAATGTCCTAGCTCAAAGGATGAGCAAGATAAAATGAAGGCAATCCCATACGCATCTGCTATTGGATCCATCATGTATGCGATGATATGCACTCGACCGGACGTGTCATGCACCTTAAGCATGACAAGCCGTTACTAGCAAAATCCTGGAAACAGTCATTGGATGGTTGTTAAGAACATACTTAAGTACCTAAGGAGGACAAGAGATATGTTCTTAATCTATGGATCTCGTGATGAGGAACTCGTTGTAAAGGGTTACACGAATGCGAGTTTCCAAACCGATCGTGATGATTCTCGGTCACAATCGGGATATATTTTCATTCTGAATGGAGGAGCGGTCTCTTGGAAAAGCTCCAAACAGGATGTGGTGGCTCTATCAACTACAGAATCAGAATACATTGCCGCCTTATTGGCAGCTCAAGAAGACCCCCTAGAAATCTTTTGTGATAACGAGGGTGCGATTGCTCAAATCAAGGAACCTCGTGCTCATCAAAAGACAGGCACATTGAGCGGAGATTCAACTACATACGAGATGAAGTTGAAAAGGGAAAGATATGTATTCGCAAAGTTCACACGGATCAGAACATTGCGGATCCTCTCCCGAAGCTCCTTGAAAAGGCAAAGCATGAAGGTCATACTTGTGCCATAGGACTTCGATATTCTAGTGATTGGATTTGATTTGTAAATTTTGTATTTGGATATGTGGAACTCTTTATTATTTGAATAAAATTATTTGGTTATAATGTTTCAATTAACGTTCCAATTTAGCATGTTTAATCCATGAGTAAATTGTTTACTCTAAATGTCCGTAGTCGTTCATACTTGTGGGAACAAGTGTGAGGGTAAGATTATTATGAACTTGGATTGGTTGATATTCATAAGGATGAATATAGAGCAATGGGTTGCTACCAAGGTTCATAGATATTTGTGGGATACAAATATTGTACAAACCCGCATCTCAAATTTTACTACATGGAATCTTATTGATTGATCATAAGTGAATTTGAGTAAAGGAGAATATCATTTGGTATCCTCAGACCTGAGATACATATTGGGTTTTGATATTCACCAAGTGTTATAACTTGAGCTTGTTCTTCACTGTCCTGAAATAGTGGACAGTACATAAGGGTATGTTCAGGTATGACACGAGGTGTTTGTGAGAAACGTATGTGGTCAAGATGGAATATGTTACTCTTATTCGTTGAGAGTTAGATGTCTAAGGCCTGATAAGTTAAATCAACAAGGAATGATCACTCTATGTTCTTGGATTTAACATGACATCTGTAACAAAAGGATAGATGATTGATTCACCTAAATCATTTCAAGTAGGGTACTTGAAAGGGATGATGTTATTGAATGGTTGTAAGTCATGCGTATTATGGGTAGTAAACTGTTGTTAGGCGGTATTTACTGCTTGCATCAATCTTCTATGAATCTTCGGCAAGTGGGAGATTGTAGGGTTCTATATGCCCAAGAGACAGAGAATATTGATGCGGTTAGTACGTAATGATCCAAGTCGGGTTATACCCAATAACAAGCTTAGCAAACACCAATTAATATTCAATTGATGATATGATCATGCAATTAAATATTTACATCAAATTTAGAAAATGGGTTTTCTAAATAAGTTGCATATGAGAGGGAACAACTTACTAGGATATTTTGTTCAATAATATTATTTGATGTGTTATTTAAATTGGTTAGATGACACCAAATAATAATGAGAGATTATAACTTATAAGTTAAATGATTAATTATATATGTTATATATAACTTGTACATACAATTAAATGGTTAATTGTATGTCTAGTTACAAGACCATTCAACTTGTGTGTATGTGTTCTTTAAAATGAAAATAAAAAGGGGGAAACCCTTTTTGGACCCATTTTTGCCCCCCCCCCCTTTAATTTCATTGGGTCCTTGGCCTTGATACAAGATACACATCAATACTTGTCTTGATGACTTTTTCTCTCATATCTCAATAGATGCAAAAACCAAAAGGAAGCTCTCTCTCTCTCTCTAATAGCTACGGCCAGGAGCAGCTGCATAAGGAGTTTTGAGAGTGATTTTGGTTTGTTTTGGTGTTGTTTCTTCCTAACAAGAAGGTGCTTTGCAAGGAGGCTTGGGGTATAAAAGCTTAAGGGCTCCTTCCTTGGAGTTTTGGCCGAGATTTTAAGCATTCATCATCCTTCTCCTCTTGGTCGATTTTGCTGCTGGAAGGAGGTAGTTTGGCAGCTTGTTTGGTTGTCATATTATGAATGTTTTATATGTTTATATAGCTTGCTTATTCACATATTAAAGATCCTTTTGATTTGGGTTTGTTTTTTATCTTAAAACATCATTTAGAACATGAAAATTTAAGCTTATTAACATGTTATAAAGCTATAGTTCCGCTGCGTTTTCAGAACGTTTAAAAGGTTAAACTTGTATTCTTGTGTTCTATCAAACCCATCACTTTCCACATAGCTTCTCGTGCTCAGCCTTCACTTGTAAACAAGTAAGGCACTTACTCACATACTCCGCCACATCGTGTTTCATACCTGGCCACCAATTATCTTTCTTCATTTCTTGATTCATATTCGTAGCACTGGGATGAATAGAGTATCGAGTTTTATGAGCTTCATCCATAATCTTTCCACGTAGATCCCCGAAATAAGGAACCCACATTTGTCCGAATCGGGTTCTAACACTTAGTGTGTTTTCACCGAACTCTGTGACTAGACCTCTCATTCTTTTAGAGTTAAGATGATCTTCTTTCAATGCCTCATCTTGAAACTCTTTCACCTGTTTCATCACATCAGAGGTCATGACCAACTCATAAGCCTTCGCCCGAATCGGCTTAGGTCTCTCCTTTCGGCTAAAGGCATCTGCCATCATGTTGGCTTTGCCCGGATGGTAATGGATCTTGCAATCATAATCTTTTATAAGCTCCAACCATCTCCTCGGCCTCATGTTCAAGTCCTTCTACTCAAAGAAGTACTTTAAGCTCTTGTGGTCAGTGAATATGGTGCACATCATCTCGTATAGGTAGTGCCTCCAAATCTTTAACGTAAAGACCATGGCTGCTAGCTCCAAGTCATGAGTAGGATAATTGACCTCATGGACTTTTAACTTTCAGGATGCATAGGCTGTAACCTTTCCCCTTTGCATCAACACACATCCCAACCCCTAGTAAGAAACATCTGAATAAACCACCAATTCCTCACTCCCTTCGGGTAATGACAGGATTGGAGCTTGAGTCAACCTCGCCTTTAACTCCTCAAAAGCCTTTTCCTGATCTTGACCCCATACAAACTTCACATCTTTCTAGGTCAGCTTGGTTAGTGGAGAAGCTATCTTAGAGAAGTCTTGAATGAACCTTCTGTAATAGCGTGCCAGAGCCAAGAAACTACGAATCTCGGATGGCGTCTTGGTGACTTCCATTGCATCAACACGTCCACCTTTTCCGGGTCCACCATAATTCCTTCAGGATTCACTACATGACCTAAAAACTAAACTTCGTGTAACCAGAACGCGCACTTGGAGAATTTAGCATACAACTTCTCCTTTATCAATGTCTCCAACATATCCCGAATGTCATCAACATGCTCCTCCTCGCTCTTCGAATAAATAAGGATATCATCAATAAACACAATCACTAATTTATCTAACATCGGCAGACACACTCAATTCATCAGGTCCATAAAAGCAGCTGGCGCATTGGTCAATCCAAAAGACATAACAAGAAACTGATAATGTCCATAACGCGTGCAAAAAACTATTTTCGGAATATCCTGCTCCTCACCTTCAACTAATGGTAACAAGATCGAAGGTCTATCCTCGAGAACCAACTGGCACCCTGGAGTTGATCAAACAGATCATCAATTCGCGGTAAGGGGTACCTATTCTTCACTGTCAACTTGTTCTGCTCACAGTAGTCTATACACATCCTCATGCTACCATCTTTCTTCTTCACAAATAAGAATGGAGCACCCGAAGGGGAGATAATCAGTCTAATGAAACCCTTATCAAGCAACTCCTGTAGTTGCTCCATCAACTCCTTCATCTCAGTCGGAGCCAACCGATACGGCGCCTTAGCAACAGGTTGGGTACCTGGTGTCAACTCAATCTGGAACTCAATCTCGTGCTCCGGTGGCACTCTTGGTAAGTCTTCGAGAAACACGTCTGGAAAGTCACACACAAATAGTACATCAAACAGTTGTGGCGTTGGCGTATCCATATCCTTTACGTAGGCCAAGTAGGCACTACATCCACCCCTCATGCACTTTCCCGCCACCGCCATTGAAATCACTTCCAGAATCATCATGACCCGATCACCATACACCATCACCAAACTCCCATCAGGCCCTGTCACTCAAATCATCTTCTTGCGACACATAATGTTCGCTTCGTAGTTTACCAACCAATCCATTCCTAGGACTACATCTAACTAGCCTAAGGTCATCACGAATGGTCTAATAGGAAACTTGTGACCTTCTAGTTCTACGTCACAATCTTTTATCATCTCAGAAATCCTGGTAGACTTACCTATGGCAATTTCTACATCAAAGGGTGTATCTATACTTCTACTACTAACATGCACTTTAGCACAAAAAACAGTAGAAATAAAACTTTTACTAGCACCAGAATCAAATAACACAAAAGCTAGAGTTTGGTTAACTAGAAACGTACCTGACATAACATCAGGGTCCATCCTAGCCTCCTCCTGCGTCATCGTGAATGCTCTGGCGCTCACTCTCTACCCTTCGGTCCCGGTTGTCTTTTTCCCTACACCGGAACTTTCAGCCCTCGGCTTCTTGCATTCCCGACTCATGTGGCCCTCCTCTCCACAAGTATAGCACCTCGTTACCCCATAGTTGTTTGCCATATGTCCGGTCCACCCACAACAGAAACAAACATTGGATCCCACTCTATATTCCCTGGTGTGCTCTCGTCCACACTTAAACAGCTCCTCGACCCCGCACCGGATATGACCACACATAGGTCATCCACCCATGCACCTTTGTTGCTTGGAGCGGCCCCTCCACGTCCAAACCACCATCCGTTCTAATTCCAGTCACCACCACCTGTCTTGTTCACCTTAGGCACGACCACTTCACGCTGATCATACAACCTTCCCGCCAAATCAACCGCCGGCCTAAACATACTCGGCCAAGCGACGATCAGGTGCCTGCGAATGTCTGCCTGCAAGCCTTGGATATACTTGTTAATCTTTTGTGATAGAGGTGTCACTGATCCGGCACCAGCTGTGCCATATCATTAAACTTGGTGGTGTACTGCTATTGGGTCATTGTTCCCGCCTCCAACTGCAGGAATTCCCTCTCAACTTTGTCCATCTCTTAGTGAGGACAAAACTCCTCATCACCAGCTTCTTCAACTCTGGCCACCTTATTTTTACAATCGCCCGACCACCCTCGGCTTCGACAATATTGTCCCACCAACACAGAACCGAGTCCACAAACGAGTGGGCAACAAACTTCACTTTCTGGTTCTCTTGGCACTTGCTGATATCAAGTACAGCCTCCATATCTCTCACCCATCAGTGAGCAGTAGCAGCAATGCCATTATCATCAAAGGTAGGGGGCTTGCAACTTTAAAATGCCCCGTAGTTACAGCCTCGTGATGCGTCTGGCGCATGCTCTTTTTCCTCTTATTCTTCATCAGAGAGAACCGTCTCAGTCTCCGGCCGCTCCCATCCTACCGAGGACCTGTCCCTTTCTCCTTCCCGTACAACTTTTATCTCTTTTGTCACCACAAACTTTATGATCGTCTGCATTACCTGATACAGCTCTTCAACAACAGCCTCCTTCACTCACGCTCTTAAGATAGCACTCTCATCCCCAGCCTCTGGATAAGGGGTCTCGGATACTTCATGAACCACCTCTTCAGCTCAAAGTCTCCTTCTTGTGACTCGTGGTTCAGCACCACGTCCACCATGACCTCCCACGTGAAGCCTTTTACGATTTACCACTGGCCATCCTCTAAACATGCTATAAAATTTAAACACTAACATGATCATACAAGGGAATATCTCAGTTTATGTCAAGTATAGTAAGTCCCTAATTACAGTGGCAAGTTATGATTAGCCACTTACTGTACTCTTTATACCCCAAGCATTTCCTATCATGACTACATCAGTATCTAAATCTACTAAAAGCATGTAAACCACAAGAAAATACCTGATGGCATACAGCTACTCGGACCGGCATCCCTTCCTTTTCATCCCATTTTCAGTTTAACTTTAGGTTTCTTTTGAAATTTACCCGTTGCACTTAAACTTTGGCTCTGATACCAACTTGTAAGGCCCCGTTCCTAGGACGCTCACAGCTGGTCAATCATCACATATAAAACATTTAATTACATTAACTTTAAGAAAATATTGAATCGGAAACATTTAAACTAACATTTCTTTTCATTATAATAATTTCTTTTGCAAAATAATACAACATTCATTACAAAACATCGTTTGTTCGTATTACAATGCAAAAACATTATAAGAATACCATCCAAAATACGCCAAGTAGCCGCCCCGTTGCATCCTCAGCAACAATCACTTGCAACTTGAAACACTTAAAAGTCAGCGTTGCTGAGTGAGTACTAGTTTTAAAACCATTCTATACTTTCGTATATGATTACACATCATACGTACACATAGATAAGATCATTATTATCTTTCTTTACTGTTCATCACTTTCTTTCTTTACTTCTTTCCGGATTAGTGTCATCAGCTATACCCCAAACGTATGCACAAATCCTGGTACCAGCACCGGGGCAAGTGACAAAGATCCCAACAGTATACTACACCCCAAACGTATGCCCAAAGCGGGTACTGGGCCAAAGATCACAAATGACTTCCATAACGCACATAGCCTGGCACCAGCACCAGGGTGAGTATTCACTATCATCCATGTACTATACAACTGGCCAGTCACAAAGACTAGACCCTTGTGTATCCTTATAGGTGAGATAAACCACACACAGTTGAGCTTACGACATTTTAGAGTCGTGCATGTTCGTACATTTTGCTTGCAAGCCTTTCTTTACTTTCACTTTCATTAATGCATGCATTCTTCCTTTACATTCCTTTTTTCATTATCTTCCACTTTATGTTACATAATACTTTTCATTTCATTCATCAACAGTAAACGTAAAACCACAGAAAATAAACATACATAACAAGGAACATAAACATGATCATTGTTGGAGCTGTACAAGATAGTCTATATTATCAACAAAGTCAAAGTCAACAAAAGTCAACATCATGGTCAAAGTCAATAAAAGTCAAACCCGACACGTTTGAGATGTAGAACCAAGACGAGATGTTGAAGATTTAAATGACTAGGAGTTTTACTGTAATAAACATGTTTTGTGTGAACAAAATATATTTTACTATGTTTGAGTCATGTTTTAGGCTAGATATATAGTCTAGGGTGTTATGTGCAAATATGGAAACTTAGACTAGACTATAAATTTGCATATAATTAAATTTGCCTCGTGAAAACATTACAGCGGAAACATTCAAAAATGACATCTCATTTCATTATAAACACTTTCGCCAAATAATACAACGTTGATCAGTTACAAAATACGTTGTTGCATTACATCACAAAAGCATTAAATAAATGGATGCCATCCTAAAAGAGCCGAGTAGATGCCCGTGCCATCCTCAACAAGCATTACCTGCCAACTGGAGACACATCAAAGTCAGCGTTGCTCAGTGAGTTCTAGTTTTATAAAATAAAACATACTTTTCTTTCGTTAAAACCATCCTTTTCTTTCATGCGATCATACATCATACGTACACATAAATAATAGTTATATTATCTTCTTTATTCGTTCATTCATCTTTATATATTTTCTTGTGAATCGGATATCTTCCGTACCATACCATATGCTACACCCCGAACTATTTAGCTACTGGACTGATATCAATAAATGAACAGCTGAGCGTATGTCATAGTACTAAAGGTAAGCAGTAGAGGTTCTACAAAAAGGGTCGATCACAAAGAAGGACCCCGATATCCAATACTTGCAAGACATTCATTACTTTCCTCGTTTAATAATACATGCATTCATCATGTTCCACTTTTCATTATCTTCCACTTTACGTTATGTAATACTTCATTTCATTCATTATCATAACACGTAAAGGCACAGGAAAGATAAACGTACATCATAATAAGGAACATTAACATGCACAGTCATCATGAAATACAGGGCAATATCAAACATACATAACATGCATCATGCATAAACATGCAACATCATCATCATCATGCCCTACATGCACTCTAAGGCCTCAATCTTCATCTTACATGAACTTATGGGAATTTTTACGTCAAAACTTACATCTGCACTTTCCCCCGAAAGTCAGAAGTCAAACTACATTTTCCTCGGGTGCGACAGTCGTATTCAGGCATATGGACATCCTTCAGTCGTATGGCCTCCATGCGACTGAACATCATGCGAATGAACACCCAATCGTGCGAATGGCCTAATGCGTATCGACATTATGCGAATGGAACTAATGCAGATGAGCACTTATGCGACTAGACCTTCAATCGCATGACCTCCATGCGACTGGCCTTTCAATCGCGCAAATGGACCTTCAATCATGCGAATGAACCCCAATCATGCGAATGGACCCCATCGCACCCTATTTGGCCGTATGGCCTCCATTCAGCCTCTAGTCGGTCGCCTAGCCCTAGCTGATGCAGAATGTAGTTCATCCCGACTGCAGTCGAAGTTTTCGGCCTCCAAACTCATCTAAACCCATTTTAAGCCCAAATCGACCATCCTAAACCTTAGGGATGCATAGCACAACACCATTCAAGCACACATAAGCTCATAATCAAGACTCAAACGCATCATACACACACACTCATACACAAACGGGTCAAGCATACACACACACGAAAACCCGATTTCAGATGTGTTCCAGCCCTAAAATCATTTGAAAACAAGTAAAAGAGGGGTCCTAGAACTCACACAAGCGACCACAACGAGTATAGCTTCGATTTGACTCGCTTCTCAACGATTTTGGCTACTCGAACTGACCTGAACCAACATTTTTCCTCTTTTCTTCCTTTTTCTCTTCTTCTCTCTTTTCGTGGCTGAAGTATTGGTGTGGGAGAGGGTAAAGGGCTGCCCTCTCCCTTATATACTCCCACTTCCCCAACTTGTTGGCGAGTTTGGTCCCTCGACTTTGGACTTTATTTAGATAACTATTTAAATAATTAATTATTTAACGTATAGATTTATAATGTTTTGAAATAACCTATATTTGAACCATAATAGATTCTTTAATTTACATAAAATAATTAATAATGTTTTTCTGATCTTTGTTATCCTAAAACAAAATAACTAAATTAAAGTCTTAAATTTTAATACTTTTAAAATTAATTTAATAATTTGTAAAATGTTTTAGTTAACAAAATAGTTTTTGTTTTGAGTTATTAATATAATATTACTTTTCTGGATTAAAAAAATGTATAAAAACAGAAAAACAATTAAAGAAAAAAGGTTGGCAGAGGCCCGGTTCGAACCCAGGACCTCCTGCCTATAGTTGGGACCAGTTACGAGTTGGGCTAAAGCCCCAATTTGTGTAGGTTTCGAAAATAATTTCATAAGCCCATTAATTAAGAAAACCCCAAATGAATATGAACCCTAGAAATGATTGAATCCAATTGAGCGTGAATTGATTTCGATACTCGAATTAAACATGGGGCTTTTGTTTCCCATATGAAATCGAGTATGTAGATGTGTATAACTTACGCGATTAAGTTCGGGTTGATGAAGATGATGATAAGGATAGCCGCGACTAAAGTATGGCTGGTTCGAGATTCAAACGTTGTTGATAATCAAATTAATCTTGTATGACGCTTCGGATGGTGATGATAAGTGAAAGCCCTCAACCAATTTTGTGCAATAGAGCTTCGGACATCGATCACGATTAAGCTGCAAGTACGGGTATTGATGATGATCGAGTTCAAGGTACGTGTGTGTTTCAATTGAAATTGAAGTTACAGATGATTCAAATGGGGTGATTAGAAGCTTTACCCTTGATTAAATAGGTTGAATTTGATTAGTTTCATATCGAACGGTTTAAACATTGTATCGGGTGTTTCCGCTTGAGTTATGATTAATCCGTACATTTCTGGTTTTAGTTGATGCGCCTTTTATGATCGCAATGATCACAGAGATGGTTTCTAGCAATGAATTTGTTTGTATTGGTCCAAGATGATTTGAAACGGATTGATTTTTGAATGCTTGATTCGGTTTCATCTCTTTACACAGAAACAGTTGTTTAAATTTCAAATAATGGGGTTACAAGTTCGACACTTGGTCGTGAGGGTTGAGGACCGGTTTATTTCATGTAAAAATGATAAATTTGTGTTATTTGGGTGTCGCTGGAGCGATGGCCGGAGTTGCCGGAGACAGAGAAGGGCGACGGTGATTGGGTTGGTTTAAGACAATTTATAGATTTAACCCCTCAAGTTTTGATAGTTTATTATCTTATGTCCAACTTTTAAAACAATGTATCAAAAATTACATTTTTTGAACCTCAAACTTATAACATCCTTTTGTTAAAATAATTCAAAGTATTTATAAACTCTATTAAATCAATCATTAGTTCATAAAAATTTTTAGACTTTATATATTCGTAAGAATAATAAACTTTGTACATTAATTATTTATTTTAGTTTATAAATGACAAATAAACTTATAGATTATAAAGCTTTATTTTATAAATTTTAAAATATTTCATAAAAGTATAATAACTTGTTTAAATGATTTGATAAATAATAATTGAATAAAAGAAATTCGCAATATTTGTTAAATTGCACATTTAATGCATTTGATTCATTAAAACTATTAATATAGTTTAACAGTGAGCGAAAAATGGGTTTGGGTTTGGGTTTTAACTTGGAAAAATGGTGGATGTTACAGTCTCCCCTAGTTTAAGAAATTTCATCCCAAAATTTAATCATGAGGTGACTAATTTCAAGGACATGAGGAGACTTGGATTCAATTTCATGTTTTCACGTGAACTGTTGAAAGTGTTTAAATTCAACAAGTTTAACTATGATGCTTTGTTATGCTTAGGTTGATGGGTTTTGTCACATGTAAAACACTAAGTTTAACCATTTAAACTTGAAAACGCAGCGGATATATGGTTTAAAGATATGGTTAGTAATATGAAAATTTTCACCATTTCAAATAAACAAAACCAAGAACAAGGATCAAAATATATATGTGAAATAATGTGCTATCAAAACAAAAACAACAACCATAGGGTGTACAAAGGAACAACCTTTCTTGTGCAAATGTTGTAGATGTATGAGATGAATATGGAGATGTTGTTGAATGTCCAGCCCTCAAGAGAGAGAGCCTCAAGTTGTGATACCCACAAGTTCTTACAAACACCTTGCAAGTTAGGATGCTCAACATTAAAGAACTCACTTTGTAGCTCTTCTATTATCCAAAAATTTCAGCCTTCTCCTTGCAAAATCCGAATTTCAGCCACACTTTGAGAGAGTCTTGCTTGAGTTGCTTAGAGAGAAGTGTGTTTGAGAGAAAGGTGAAATGATGGAAGAGTGTTGTCTTGGTTAATGACTTGCAAATCACAAGACAAAAGGGATTCCTAAAGGAACCACTTTGGGCGGCTGAAACCAAGCCTCTAAGTGGGGTTTCCCCCCCAAATTTTTTTATAAAAGTTTACACTCTTACCCTTCATATTTATAAAATTAAAACCTCTTTTAATTTTATAACAATAACACACTTTTATTTGTTATTATTTAACCAAGTTAAATAATGAAACAAACAATTTCTCATGAACAAATTATCCACATAATGTTGTTCTTTTACAAAAGCAGCGTTTTAGAAAAACCCATTTTCTAGATTGGTGTCGGTATTTATTTGTATGATCTCATCAAAAAATAAATACTAATTGGTGTTTGTTTAGCTTGTTATTGGGTATGACCTGACTTGGATCATAAAGTACTAATCACATCAATCTTGTATGTGTCTTGGGCATATAAGGTTCAACAATAATTTTATAAATGATGGAAGAGTGTTGTCTTGGTTAATGACTTGCAAATTACAAGACAAAAGGGATTCCCAAAGGAACCACTTTGGGTGGCCGAAACCAAGCCCCTAAGTGGGGTTTCCACCCCAAAATGTTTTATAAAAGTTTACACTCTTACCCTTCATATTTATAAAATTAAAACCTCTTTTAATTTTATAACAATAACACACGTTTATTTTTTATTATTTAACCAAGTTAAATAATGAAACAAACAATTTCTCATGAACAAATTATCCATATAATGTTGTTCTTTTACAAAAGAAGCGTTTTAGAAAAACCCATTTTCTAAATTGGTGTCGGTATTTATTTGTATGATCTCATCAACAAATAAATACTAATTGGTGTTTGTTTAGCTTGTTATTGGGTATGACCTGACTTGGATCATAACGTACTAACCACATCAATCTTGTATGTGTATTGGGCGTATAAGGTTCAACATAGGTTTGTCAAGTTTCATAGTTAATGATCTCATGTGTTTCTTGACAAAGATACAAGATCATTAGTTTAGGATTTTAATTGATAAACTTTTATATTCGAGATGGTTCAAGACGATTAGGAAGGTTTTGCAACGAGGGACACACTAAGTATTAGTGTGATACGAGGCTCGAAGATAAGTTTAGGATGCTTTTGGATGGGATATGGAATTTATAGGAGCTTCTCAAGCAAATAACTTTTACAGGGTTTCTAGATGTTCAATTCATGTTTACTTATGTCTTTGACATTTCAAAGTTTTATTGGCTTAAAGTTGATACGAGAATCGTGTTTGTTATGATTAAGGATTCAATTTAGAATGAGAGCATCATTGTAATAGGTTTTCATGATAAGTGCGGTTTTGAGGGGAAGACGCTTAGAAAGATTATTAAGAGTCATTAAGAGATTTAAGTAATGAGTTTTAAGATCCAAAAAGAAAAGATCAAAGATAAGATGATTTAAAATAACAAGGTGTTTTGAGTGTAACATTCGGTTTACAAACCAAACATTACATTGACTTATCAAGTATTAGGTCAACTACAACCTTAACGAAGACATGTTACCTATAAGCGAAACTCACCCTAAGGGTTCCCAGGTAAGGTATACGGATCCATCAATTGATTTGGATTTATATGATTACCTTGCCTAGACAGAACATCTCGAGATACAGGCATCCCACTCTTCCAACATTACATGTTTCAAGTTATAGGACATAGACTTTGACGAGACTTGAAAACCACGATTAACGATTCAAATCTTATTTTGAGAACCATTTTATTTAGGCATATAATGCCTTAAAATATGATTTATGGTTTGTGTGTGCATCAATAAGATTCAAAGTATAAGACTAAGCATATAAGGCTTATAATCACATAATCAAGTATAAACACATAAGAAACATAAAATCCTATCTAAGCATATAAAATACATGAGAGGACTCATGTGTAAAGGTACTTAGTTATAGTCTAGGTCATTCTATTTCTAATAACCTAATCCCCTATAACCATGGCTCTGATACCAATCTGTCACATGTAACACCCTGAATTTCTATTTAAACGAAAGGAAAAGAAAAGTAAATAGAAAGAATAGAAATTGTGCGCAAGTGGAGGGGGATAAAGTGTACAAAGTAAAAAACCTTATTATTTTAATGATTTGAGGGGCATGGTCGCCCATATCAAAGCAAAAAGCTACTTTTGCTCTCGGAGGAAGAAAGAAGAGAGAGAGAGCCCCGGTTCTAAAAAGGGAAAGTGGAAAAAGCAGCTTCAAAGGTAAGTCTTTTCTTATTTGAGCTCGGTTTTCAGGTGGGTTTCGAGTTCTTGACCGAAGTTCTGGTTGTATAGTGTTTGTTTTCGGGATTCAAGAGCTGAATCAAAGGTGGGACTCAAACACGAAGAGTGTTGCTCAAAGGCTGCTCAAGGTGACTTTCTAGAACCCCTCTTTTACTTATTTTCAACTTGTTTGGGGCTATTATGCATACTAAGTAATCATTTTGAAAGAAACTGTGGGTTTACAGCTTTATGTTCGAAATGATGTATGTATGTATGTTATAGTGTTGATTATGAGTTAGTGATGATGATTAGCATGCTTAAGTGCCCTTAGTATGTTAGATCTGTGCTTTGGTATCATTGGAATGATAATCGGGTGATGTTAGTAGCATAGATAATATTTCAGAATGTTTTGATGAACATGAATAGTGGTTCATGCGCCTAAACAGTGGCCCATGCGTCAAAGTGTTGGCCATGCACCCAAACAATGGCCCATGCGCCCAGCATGAGTGGCCAAATGCCTAAGTGTTGGCCATGCGCCTAAGAGTAGGTCATGCGCCTAAACAGTGGCCCATGCGCCCAGCATGTTTGGCCATGCGTCTA
Organism: Flaveria trinervia; assembly: GCA_025506515.1. Lineage (NCBI taxonomy): Eukaryota > Viridiplantae > Streptophyta > Magnoliopsida > Asterales > Asteraceae > Flaveria > Flaveria trinervia. Next base: position 46,254,036 of record CM046451.1, read on the forward strand.
AGTGTTAGCCATGCGCCCAGAGGGGGTCCATGCGGCTAAACAGTGGCCCATGCGTCTAAGTGTTGGCCATGCGCCTAAGTGTTGGCCAAGCGCCTAAGTGTTGGCCATGCGCCTAATAGTGCCATGCGCCCAAAGTGATTGAAAAGGCTAAGTGTTAATGCGCCTAAACAGGTGCCATACGCCTGCATAGTGGCAAAGCGCCTGAACAGGGTAGAAGCGCCCAAATAGTGCCATGCGCCCAGACTGTTTTACACTTAGAATTTTTATGCTTATGCGCCTTGAAGGTCCCATGCGCCCAATTTGGACTTGAGGTTTTCTAAGTGATTTTTAAGGGGTAAAATGGGGAGATAGGCTGGTTATGCTGTGATGGCTTATGTTTGATTTGTGTTATGCATGTATGATGTGCCTGTATTGGTGATGGTGTATGTTTATGATTATGTATGTTCCTTATTATGTATGTATGTCTTCCCTTGGCTTTGCGTTAAACGTTAATAAATGTAATGAAAGTATTATGTAACGTAATGTGGAAGATAATGAAAAGAGGAACATAATAATAAAATGCATGCATGAATAAATGAATGAACAAATGAAAGGCTTGCAAGCAATATGTACAGAGGTGCATGGCTCTAAATCCCTTAAGCTCTACCGCGTGAGGTTCAGCAAATCCTAAAGTGTGCACGCAAGGGTTCCAGTCTTTGAGACTAACCTTTAGTGTTGTTACCCATTTCAGTGGGGGTTGTTACCCATTTAGGTGGGGGTGTTGTTACCATTTCGGTGGGGGTGTTGTTACCCATTTCGGTGGGGGTGTTGTTACCCATTTTGGTGGGGGTGTTGTTACCCATTTCAGTGGGGGTGTGTTACCCATTTCGGTGGGGGTGTTGTTACCCATTTCGGTGGGGTTGTTATTACCCATTACGGTGGGGGTGTTGTTACCCATTTCCGTGGGGGTGTTGTTACCCATTTCGATGGGGTGTTGTTACCCATTTTGATGGGGTGTTGTTACCCATAATGTTGGGGGTGAAATATATGATGGTTACCCGAGTTACGTATAACTTCGAGGGTGTGGCATAAAGCCAAGCGTAGGTATGAGGTGAGTGACTCTGTGTCGCAACAGACTCGAAAGAGGTCCTTGTCGTGTACTCCGGTACTGTGGCAGTCTTCGGACATGAGTCGGGAGTATTGCATATGACAAAAGTGACGGATGATGAGATCCATGTAGCGTATCCCGATACTGTGTCAGTCTTCGGACATAAGTCGGGGGTTTGGTTATCAGGCCCCGACACAGTATCAGTCTTTGGACATGAGTCGGGGATATTGCATGACACGAGATAATGAGGTGAGCGACTTTGTGTTGCAATAGACTCGGATAGAGTTCAATCCCTGTGATTGACTCATATAGGATCTTTGTTGTGTATCCTGGTGCTGTGTCAGTCTTTGGACATGAGTCGGGGGCTTGTGAGCAGGCCCCGGCACAGCATGAGCTTCCAAGCATGTGTCGGGGATATTGCACGAGACAAGATTCGAGTAATAAAGAGTAATGAACGAAAGATAATGTATAAAAGAACGAATTATGAAATGAATGTTAATGAATTATCGTAATAACGTACTGAACAGGATCCTTGTCATTCGACCTCAGTAATCGTGGCTGAGTGCCATGAAGAGGGTAAAGTCTGACCGGATCTAGAAAGAGAAGAGAATGATAATGTAATACGTTGAATGAACGAAGTTAATGAACATAATGATGAAGATAATAAGGATATTATCTATATGTACGTATGATGTATGATCACGAACGATGTAAAGTATAGTATGATTTGAAATAAAGTAAGAACAGTTTTAACGAAAGTAAAGTATTTTATTATAAAAACCTAGAACTCACTCAGCGTCGCCGACTTTTGTATGCATGATAGTTGTCAGGTATATGTTGATGCTGAGGAGTTGCAGGCATGGATGCATAAGCTACTAGAAGCATTTTGAGGCTGGCATCCGTATTTTGACATGTCTTTGTATTTTGAGATGAAAAAAAATGTTGTAAATGAATGAAATGACCTGTTTTTAGTTATTAATGAAAGTTTTAAATTCCGCTACAAAAATTAATGTACGTTTTATAATGATTTAAATGCAATGAATGACCAACTGTGAGGTGCCCGGAACGGGGCCTTACATCACACCCTGACCGACCGCGGAACCATTACGGTGGACGAATGTGAGACGATTGCTAATAGCACATGGAACTAAATAATTTGTAATAATATTAAATATCATTTATCATTGAACATTACAAGACAAATAAGTTCATAAAATACAAAAGCTTTAAACAAAGAAATAACATATTTAGTTAAACTAGGTTCAAGTCTTATATGAGCACAAGAAGATCTTCAAGTATCAAACCTAAAACATGTTAAAAATAAATGGTCAACTATAAAGTTAGTGAGTTCCCATGGATTAAACACACGAATATATGTATATATATAAAAGGGTTACAAGTAGCAATTCATGTCAATGGTTACGAGTTAGCAAGCTTATAGAACACACACAGTTACAACCAAACCTCGAGTTGATTACAAGTATAAAAGATTGGCTAAGTGTACTTGGTTCCCATGATGAACAAGCATACGTCATCAGGAGCCGGCAGTACATCGGCTTTAGCACCAAATAGGCTTGTCAGGCCCAAAGATCTAAGACGCCACTAGGCTAGCAATAGTTAATGATTGTAAACAAAATATGTATCTCATATAAGACTTACAATAACACAAATAACCATGACAAAAAGTAAAGATGAATTGCATGTGCATTACAAGTATCAAGATGTTTACAAGTGTAAGTTTATAAGATTAACATGTTTCACCCCAAACGGTGTGTAATAATATAAAAAGGGGGCATGAAGAACTCACATGATATATATAAAGTGATGATAAGAAATTAAACGAGTCTCCAACGATTTCTTTTACAAGATACCTAGATGTATTGATTTCAAGATTAAGTTTGATAATAAGATTGACAATGAGACGCGAACTAGGGTTTCAATTGGAATTGGGGGTATAAATAATTAAATAAAATAATGAATCATTTACGTTTTGGTTTAATAAAGATAATATAAATCAATTAAGTTTACGAATAATAAAAAATGTCTCAACAATTTAAGTTATTGATTTAATAGAAATAAGTATAATATGTGAAAAGAAATAATTAATTTAATAATTAATTATTTAAAACTTGATAAAGAGAATTGATTAAATACTTATTTAAATGACGTTAAAATTATTTAAAATCATTTTATAAAGTTTTTAAACCTTTAAATGATTGTTATAAAAGTATTACAATATCCAAAACCTTAAAATAAGAATAAAGAGTAATTGAAAATTTATATTGTTTTATTAGTTTCAAGAGTTTAAATAAAAGTTAAGGAATAACTTTATTAACTAATATGATATAACATGGTTAAATGATTAGATAATAATTAATTATTTAAATGATTATTTAGATAACTATTTAAATAATTAATTATTTAACGTATAGATTTATAATGTTTTAAAATAACCTATATTTGAACCATATAGATTCTTTAATTTACATAAAATAATTAATAATGTTTTTCTGATCTTTGTTATCCTAAAACAAAATAACTAAATTTAAAGTCATAAATTTTAATACTTTTAAAATTAATTTAATAATTTGTAAAATGTTTTAGTTAACAAAATAGTTTTTATTTTGATTTATTGATATAATATTACTTTTCTGGATTAAAAAATGTAAAAAAAGAAAAACAATTAAAAAAAGGTTGGTAAAGGCCCGGTTCGAACCCGGGACCTCCTTCCTATAGTTGGGACCAGTTACCAGCTGGGCTAAAGCCCCAATTTGTTTTGGTTTCGAAAATAATTTCATAAACCCGTTAATTAAGAAAACGCCAAATCAATATGAACCCTAGAAATGAATTGAATCCAATTGAGCATGAAATCGATTTCGATACTCGAATTAAACATGGGGCTTTTGTTTCCCACATGAAATCAAGTATGTAGAAGTGTATAACTTAAGCGATTAAGTTTGGGTTGATGAAGATGATGATAAGGATAGCCATGACTAAAGTAAGGCTAGTTCGAGATTCAAACGTTGTTGATAATCAAATTAATCTTGTATGACGCTTCAGATGGTGATGATAAGTGAAAGCCCTCAACCAATTTTGTGCAATAGAGCTTCGGACATCGATCACGATTAAGCTGAGGTCCGGGTATTGATGATGATCGAGTTCAAGGTACGTGTGTGTTTCAATTGAAATTGAAGTTACACATGATTCAAATGGGGTGATTAGAAGCTTTACCTTTGATTAAATAGGTTGAATTTGATTAGTTTCATATCGAACGGTTTAAACATAGGTTGAAATTGAAATTACATTTTTTGAATCTCAAACTTATAACATCCTTGTGTTAAAATAATTAAAAGTATTTATAAACTCTATTAAATCAATCATTAGTTCATAAAACTTTTAGACTTCATATATTTGTAAGAATAATAAACTTTGTACATTAATTATTTATTTTAGTTTATAAATGACAAATAAAACTTATAGATTATAAAGCTTTATTTTATAAATTTTAAAATATTTCATGAATATATAATAACTTGTTTAAATGATTTGATAAATAATAACTGAATAAAAAAAATTCTCAATATTTTTTAAATTGCACATTTAATGCATTTGATTCAATTAAACTATTAGAATAATTTAACAGTGAGCATTGAAAATGGGTTCGGGTTTGGGGTTTAACTTGGAAAAATGGCTGATGTTACATGTCAATCAAGATCTATTGGAGAAAGATTTGTGTACACGAGACTGGATAAGCTCAGATGATGAATCAATCACAGAGGAGCATGTTGGTTCCTCACAGATCAAGATATCTCCTCATATTTTCAAGTCTCAAAAGCTTCCAATAGCTGAATCAAGACCTATACGGATCTCATCTCCAATTGCAAAACAACCCAGTCAATCAGTAAATATCTCATTCACTGTTTAGCATAGGAAAGTACTGAACAAGCAAGAATCTGCTACAAGCTCAAAGCCATCCTCATCACCACCTTCATAACACGGGACTACAAAGCATCAAAAGCCTTTCAAGGCTTGTTTTGAGTGTGAAAAGAAGGTCATGTGGTAAAAAATGTCCTCAAAGGCTTGCTACAGATGATAAAGGCAAAACAATTGCTTCTCCTGCTATAAGTCTACAAAGAATGTTCCAAATGGTAAAGGCAACATGGGTTGCTTCTCTGGATCAAGAGGTAAAAAACACACATCTTTGAACGGTTGGATGAAAAACCCTCCATCCAAACCTTTTCATGTGAAGCTGGTTTCACATGATACAAAGATGAAAATGACCAAAGGTTCAAAACCAAATTCTTTTCCTTTTGGTCTTAAACAGAAAATGTTTTCCAAATTTAATTCATTCAAATCCAAGTTTATTGAATCGAAACAAATTTGGCAAATTAAAAAGAATGATACAGATATCCCAGATTGTTTACACGGTTGTGTGAAGAAACAGGTTTCTTATATTGATAAAAAAGGAACTTCCAGGACTACGATGGCCTGGGTTCCCCATTCAAACTAATCTGTTAACGAGTGTAGGAACAATTCAGGAGGACTGTTAGTAATCCGGTTTACAGACAAAGATTGTTCCTAATTCAATTTGAGGTGGAACAAACAGATTAAGGTCATGGTATTTTATCCACAATCTGGATTTTTATATACAAAATCATAGTTCTCACTTCACAATCACTGCATATTTCATGATAATTCATTTCTTATCTTGATAATCAGTATAGTTTGGAAGACCTTCTTTGGTAAATTTCTATTTTTGTATGATTTTATAAAAACAATATAAATTTTTTTAAAAAAATAGGCTTACAAATATAAAACTTTAGGGGGAGAGTATATAAAGAACTAGAAGCTTGATTCGAGATGACTAAGAAATGATTGTATATCTTCTTGAATTGCTTGTTCTTGCATGACTTGCATTTGAAAATGAGAAATGATTGTAACTGATGTTGTGATCTGATTTACATCGTATTTTTAATTGCAAATAAAAGAAAAACAAACAGCTTCTTTAATGATATGCTTGGTAGACTCAGCTTGAAGAATAAGTAGACAGCAGTATAATGATTTAAATTAACATATATACTTAAGGATGTCTGGATTTACGCAACATTGTGGCCTGCATGAAAATTGAGTCCCGAAAAAAATTGGATCAAGAATTGATCTTTAACCCCATGATACAAATCATATAAGCCATATCTTTGAGTCATGTTTGGTGTATTCATGTGTCTTGTGTTTGGGCTAATCTCCTCTGCTGTACGGAAGTACTGACCTAGAGTGATGATCTCCTTTGTTGTATGATAGTACTAAACTGGAGCTCTCATGAGCATATGATTAAATGGTCATCTCCTTTGTTATACCTGAGCATAGATCTGGTGCTCTCACCATTTTGGTCTAAGTTGTGTCAAATCATCTAAATGATGAATTCATCATAGAATGGAATATTCTGTTGATAATCACTTACACACTAATGCACAAGCCTTGTTCTATAAAGATCGTAACAAAATTCAAGAAATCCTGAGGTTGGGTGAGGGTTTTTGCCAATTGATTGTGGGGTCCTAGCATTCTAAAGTATTTAATCAAACCATAACGAATCATCTGTTGCTTGTTGAAAAAGATAGGGCATGGGTTAAAGTGGACAAACATATCAACAAACATTATTGATCTGTTTGAGAATTTCAAAATCATTCAAAGACTGTGATTAGATTCAGTTATCAGTATGATCTCAATGCTTGTTGATGTTAAATTCATCTTTGTGTTAAAGTATATCTTGAGGATATGATCTCATGATCGATTCAGTTCTCGGTTAAAAAAACAAAAAACAACAAAAACAACAAAAAACAAAAAACAAAAAAATATAATAAAAAATGTTATATTAAATATATATAATTAAAAATAAAAAAATTATAACAAAATTTCATTTCAATTTCTTTTATGTCTTCCATATTATGCTGTTACAATTTTATCCTTTTTCGTTCACAGAAATTGCGTACAAACAAACAGGAGTTCGCTTGTTTTTCACACATAGATAAACACGGGTTTATTTGTTAAAATCAAATGATCGAATTAGAAATGTTGAGATTGTATTTGAGAATGTGTTTCAGATTTTTGCTGAGAGTGATGGCCGATCATTAGATAAGCAGTGTACCTGATCAGAGAAACTGTTCCTCAAGTTTGCAAAAGATATCGAGATAGGAATCCTCCTACATCTTTTGCAGCACTCATGATTAGAGATTTGGAAAAGTTTTTCCAATATCTTGACAAAGGATGCACTCGAAAAGAGGGAGAATATAAATAGGGAGAGCTTATGCGATGAATAATTTTTCTCATCAAATTTAGAAAGATTCAATTTGAAGATCTTTTTATTGTTGACCTCTCGGTGTTGATTTCATTTGAAGACGTTGATAATGATAAACTAAGGGGGAGTATTGTTGGAGCTATACAAGATAGTCTATATTATCAACACAGTCAAAGTCAACGTCACGGTCAAAGTCAATAAAAGTCAAACTCGACACGTTTGAGATGAAGAACCGAGACGAGATGTTGAAGATTTAACTGACTAGGAGTTTTATTGTAATAAATAAATTTTGTGTGAACAAAATATATTTTACTATGTTTGAGTCATGTTTTTGTCTAGTTATATAGTCTAAAAGCCTAATTATAATTAGAATTAGGATAATGGTTGAATGAGCAATTGATTGGGGCTTTCCACTTTGTACAAATTATATGCAATCAATATAGATCAAAAGGGGGCTTTCGTGTGTTTATCATTCTTTGATCTACAATCTTCAATTATTTGATTCAAGTTTGATTATCCTGGATTTACAATCATACAAGGGATCATCATACACATCATATCATCGTGCATGCCACATCACATAATCATCTATTAGGATCAGTGATCTACGTTTGATTGATTAGAGAGTATTACAGCGGAAATCAAACAATGAATTAGACAATTCACAAGAATACAGTTGATATTCAAAGTAAGAACAAACGATTATAGAAAGAATTCTGCAAATCACATATTTCATTCAATACGCGCTTTCGTGATGGCAAAATGTCACACTTACAATCAGGTCAATCATCCCTTATATAAGAATGTCATGGTGGGACATTCCTTATATAGGAGATGTGAGATCTGATGATGTCATTTGATAGTGACATCTAACAGAATTATTCAGACAACTGAAAGTTAACACAACTACTGAAGATGTCAAAACAGCTGACATCTTCTTACAAAAATACTAAGTGTAACTGTCACTACAACTACTGAAAAGAAACTACTGAAACAACAACGACTGAAGAACATGCTTTTTGGTCGTTTTACAAATACTGAAACAAAAAGAAAACTATTGAAGGAAACCATCACAACAACTGAAGAATGCTTCTTCAGCTGTTGTAACAAACTCTGAAGGCTTCAGTACTTGTACTTGAACTTCAGCTGTTGTCATCAGCTGATGTCTTTAGTCTTTGTACTTCAGCTGTTGATCTTCAGTACTTCAGTCTTCAGCTGTTGATCTTCAGACTTTGGTTTTCAGCTGTTGAAGTCTTCAGTACTTTAGTCTTCAGCTGTTGAAGTCTTCAGTACTTTAGTCTTCAGCTGTTGATCTTCAAACTTTGGTCTTCAGCTGTTGAAGTCTTCAGTACTTTAGTCTTCAGCTGTTGAAGTCTTCAGACTTTATCAAACAGCTGATCAAGTCTTTAGCAGTTGTTGTGATGTCTGTGGGACTTAGAGGTTTTTCTGATCAGGCTCATTGGTTCTTTTGGTCCAACAAACTCCCCCTGAACCAATGCAGCCAAAACCTCTAAACTTATTGAAGATGTCCCACTTATTATGGCAGAAAGATTTGGTCTTTTTGTCTTCTAGATCAGCTCAGAAGTGACCCATATAAGCACATGCCTAGGAAGAAGTCTCAATGATCTGTTTGGCAAAGGATGAATGGGAACTCTATCTTGGGGAACTGGACACAGAGCTGTTACCCCATCCATGAGATCTACTTCCCAACAATGAGTCTGTATGACTCCCTAGTATAGGCCTCAAGGAAGGTTATATGTTCCTCCATGGTAAGCTCTTCAGCTCCTCCTTCAAAAAGTGATTCTGGCCCATAATATTCAAATAGGTATTTGACCTGTTTCCCATTTTTGAGTTCCATAGTTGTTATCACTCTATAAGCAAATTCATTTGGGTGATTACCTTCTAAGAACAACTGGAGCTCATTCTTTCTAACTTCCTCAAGCCTCTTATATACTAACCCCTTTTTCACCATTTTAATTTCCAGCATCTTTTGTGGGGTCAGGTTAGCTTTATAGGCTTTCTTGAAGTCATCTAGGATTTCCCAGGGTGATACTACAAAGACCAGTGAGATCACTTCATCACAATCTTCTTCACTTGGCCAATGTATCTCTGTGGAATGTTTTACTTGTGAATCCTATGAGACACCCTGGGATCAGGCCAAATCCTCACTCTCTCCTTTTGATATTGAAATGTATGTTTAAGAGTGTATAACCTGAGAGCGTGCTTCTTCATGTTGATGATTGAAGATGTGGCAGCATATGCTTTGTCAACTCTCCTCAACAATTCCTCATCGTGTTGTTTATGAAGCTCTCTTCTTCTAGCTTCACTTTCACAATTTTCTTTGAGTTTCAGGAGTAATTGTTGGGAGGTGACTTGTGGCCTTAGGCAATTGTATAATAGCTGAGATTGGCAGCCTATCTTCATCTTCATCATTATCTTCTTTTTTTCTTCTAGCCTCAGTACCCTTCTCTTCCTCTTCTGGGGTACATCATCAGCTATTGGTTTTGAGGGTAAGGGAGTTGGTTTGGTGGGTTGTGGTGTGGTGGTTTTTGGGGTAAAGGTATTGTGTTTAGTGGGTTTTGGTGTGGGATTTTGACAGGCTGTTCTAGCATCTTGGATGTGAGTCGGCTTTAGATTGCTTGACTAGTTCAGTCCTGCTCCTAGCACCAGCTTCGTTTAAGCTTCAATAACCAATCCTTTTGTGTATACTCCAGACGAACAGATCTTGGTGGTTATTGCCAAGATGTTGTCCCTGGACCATGCCTTGATTTCAATCAATGATCTACCAAGATATTTGCTATGAATCTGATCATGATTTCTAGCCTTTCCCTTCCAACACATCATAACTTGCCCATCTAGCTTGGATTTATTCAATCTCCAGTCTTCTGATTCTGAGTTAAGTTTTTCAGTGTCGTGACCTTGCCTAAACAACTGATCAATATGTTATCCATTGATCGGTTGTGTTCGGCATCAGCCTTCTTCACCATTGTCTCCAAGTCAGTCTCCTTTTCATTCTTCCTTTCTTGTATGTGACATGAAAGTCTTTAGTACTTTCAGTCACTTTCTCCATGTCAGCATCCTTCACTTTTCTTCTCAGTTTCTTTCCTATCTGCAATCCTCTTTCTTTTTGCTTTCACTGACTGAATCTCCCCTTTTTGGTGCATTGGTTGCAAGGGTTTGATTGTCAGAAAGCCTTTTGCTCACATCTCTCTATCAAGGGTTGTATAACTGAGGGAAGCCTCTCATCAAGGGTTTTAAGCACCATATCAGTGATAGTTGATGTGATGAGAGGTAAGGAATATTGAAAAATAGCAGCTATTTGCTCAGGGGGGTTCTGACCCTGAGAAATAGTGCCAGAAGCAGAGGCAGGTGGCTGAGTGTTTTGGAGTGGCTCTGTGTATGGGAGACCTTCAGAGGAAGGTGGCATCTATGGGTTTTGAGGGGTAGATGGTCTTTGATCCTGATAAATGTTGGTAAGCAGCTCTTTGAGTCTGCTCACCTCATCCTCGAGGATGGTGTTTTGGGCTAAAACATCATAAAAGAAGCCCAGGTCATCATCAGTGTTACTGAATCACCTGACCTCCTGATAGAATCAGGATGAACATGCTCTGAGTGTAGATCAGTAGTAGCCTATGCGTTGGTCATGGTACTAGGGACTTCCTGCCTCAGGACCATGTCCTTCATCGGCAGTTGCCTCTGGTGAGGTCTTATGGATAGTACCAAATTCATCCTGATCATTTGCTGAAGCAGGAAAAGTGGCAGCCGCACCAGAAATTCGAATCTCCGTTTCTACACTTGGAGATTGAATATGGTAACCCCTATGTTGTAGGGTGTCCGAAGCACTTTGGTCCTCCCCCTCAATGGTTGAGGCCATCCCAGTTTTGATTGGTATCTGGGGAGGAGGTGAGGAGTGCAACTGAGTCAGCACTTTGGCAATTATGATGGTAGGACTTTGGGGGGCGGTTGCAGTGGGAGAGGGTGTGAAGGCAGTACGCACCCGAGGAGAGTGGTGCGTTTCAATGGAAACCTCCTCAAGTGAGGAAGGTTCCAGATGTATAGGTGCCCAGAGGTGGTTGCTACAGGCTCCTGTTGAGAGGAAACCTGAGCGGTTGAGGGTGAGTGAGTAGGTGTATCTACTGGGGGTTATGACCAGTAGATATCACCTGCGTTTGTGTTGCAGGGGCATCCTCAGGGGACTCATTTCCCTGAGTAGCCTTTTTGGCTTTCTTGTGTTTGGGTTTGGTGGGGACAATGGATTTGGAGGGGTGGCTGTGAGTTCCAGCTGCGTGGCTTTTCGCAGTTTGGTAGCCAGTTTGAGTGACTGGTCTGAGTTGTGCCTGGTATATACTTCAGGCAATACAGCCGTGGCAGGGACTCCAATGCCAACAAGTCCCTCAGCTTTCAGCTGGTTTACTATAATAGCCATTACGAACCAAGGATATAATATCCATCGGTTAGCTATAGGCTTGAAGGTCATATCCTTGAGTTCAAGAAATAAAATTTCAGATAAATTTGAGCTTTGTTGGTCAAGGATAGAGAATAATACCTGCTGCCACCTCGTCAACATTGGATCCCAAGAAGAAGTCTTAGGAGCTAAGCATACATTCACCATTTGAAAAATTAGTCGTTCCACATCATGGAAATGTTCTTCAGGATGGTAGAGGCACTAAGGTTACCCTGGTATCCATGTTTGGCAAATGATAGATCAGTGGTGCCCTTTGGATACCCAGTGGGGAAAGTGGCATCATCCAATTGTAAGGTTTGGCGAAGGATTTCTGGAGTGATGACCACCTGACGATTGTTGACGAACTACTGGAGAGAGTCGGTGTCATTCTCCCCAGTGATGAGGGTGACGTTCGTCCAGAACTGATGGAGGGATTCGGCATGAATGGTAGGATTTAGAAGGAAAGCCGTTTTGTATGGAGAGTTGATCATTAGATCAATGGAATTATCAAACTTTGTCCAGAAGGATGATTTGGTAAGGTAAGCAACACAGTTGTGTCGTGGTTTAAGCTTCATGTTCGCCATTGATGTGAGAGAAGGTTCTGAGTTTTGGAACGTTAGGTTTGAGATGATGAAGCTCTGTAAGACAAGGTATTTATAGGGTATGGGTTATAAAGGAACTAAAGGGTTTGGTATGAGTCATCAGTAGTTTTAAGCGACTGATGATGTGGTATTAACCTTCAGAGGTTGAAACAACTGAAGTCTTGGTTTTAGGCATCCGTAGTTATAAAACTACTGAAGACCATGGTTTTAGCTTCAGGTGTTGGAAACAACTGATAACTTGGTGTTAGTCATCAGTAGTTATGAAACTACTGAAGACATGGTTTTGTCATCAGTTGTTGTAAACAGCTGACAACGTGGTGTTAGTCATCAGTAGTTGTGAAACTACTGAAGACGTGGTTTTGTCATCAGTAGTATAAGATGAAGCAGCAGTGTTTTAGAAACAACTGAAGAGAAAATTCTCATCAGTAGTTTTCGTCAATTCATAGCTTTTCAGCTGTTTCATACTGTCCTCAACACTTACTCATCAGTCTTTTTGGCTGTTTTTCAGTTGTTTCATAGGACATCAGTACTTATCTGTTTGTACTTATATCAGTAGTTATGACTGTATCAATTCTTGTAACAGAATTAGTACTTATTTGCGATATGATTACAAATGATCATTAGTACTTATTTACTGAGACATCAGTAGTTATCACTTATTCTAGCCACATACCAAGCCTTAACACTAGGTTTTGGAAAGTCGAACTATCCAAAGGCTTAGTAAAAATGTCTGCAAGCTCATCAACACTAGGCACAAACTTTGGATCAATCAGACCTTTTTCAAAACAGTCCCTAATAAAATGATGTCTGATCTCTATATTTTGGTCCTAGAGTGCTAGACAGGATTCTTGACAATGCAAAGAGCTGAAGCACTATCCATTAATAATGGAGTCTTAGTCTCTGTAATGCCATAATCCAAAAGTTGGTTCTGAAGCCAGAGTACCTGAGAAGTACAGCTTGCAGCAGCAATGTACTCTGCTTCAGCAGTGGATGTAGCAACAGATGTTTGTTTCTTACTCTGCCAAGAAATCAAACAGTTGCCTAGAAATTGACATCCACCAGAAGTTGACTTTCTGGTTAACTTACACCCTGCATAGTCACTATCAGAAAAAGCAACCAATTTGCAAGAGTGTCCAGTGGAATACCATAAACCTAGAGATTGTGTACCTTGCACATATCCAAAGATCCTTTTGACTGCAATCAAGTGAGACTCTTTAGGAGCAGCCTGAAATCTAGCACAAACACACGTTGCAAACATGATATCTGGTCTAGCAGCTGTTAAGTACATCAAGGACCCAATCATACATCTGTAAAGTGTTTCATCAACAACTTTACCTTTCTGATCTGCATCCAGTTGTGTGGTGTTGCACATGGGAGTAGAACAGGGCTTACAATTTTGTAAATCAAACTTATTCAAAAGATCTTTTGTATGTTTAGACTGATGAATGAAAGTCCTAGAAAGAAACAAACTTCTTTGAACTGTAATTCTTTGAACTGATGAATCCAGTTGTGTGGTGTTGCACATGGGAGCAGGACTGAACTTTTGTTTGATTTGCAATCCTAGAAAGAACTGTAATTCTCCCATTGCACTCATTTCAAACTTCTTATGCATTAAATTGGTAAAGTCATCACACAACTGGGGATCAGAGGATGCAAAAATAATATCATCAACATAAATTTGAACAAGTAGCTTATGCTGATCCACCTTCTTAATGAATAAAGTTTTATCTATGGAGCCTCTAGTGAAATTATTTTGAAGAAGAAAATTTGATAATGTCTCATACCAGGCTCTAGGAGCTTGTTTCAACCCATAAAGAGCCTTATCAAGCTTGTATACCCAATCTGGATGTTTATTATCCTCAAAACCTGGTGGTTGACACACATAAACTTCTTCCTTTATTTTACCATATAAAAATGCACTTTTACATCCATTTGAAAAACTTTAAAATTGTGAAATGCAGCATAGGCTAAGAACAATCTAATTGCCTCCAGTCTGGCTACAGGGGCAAAGGTCTCATCATAATCAATACCTTCTTCTTGTGAAAACCCCTAACAACCAGTCTGGCCTTGTTCTTAACGATAAGCCCATTTTCATCTGTTTTGTTCCTAAACACCCATTTAGTGCCTATTGCACACTTACCTGGGGGTAGAGGAACCAGTTCCCACACTTGCTGTTTCTTGAACTGAAGTAGCTCAAGCTGCATGGCTTCCACCCATCCATTGTCTATCAAAGCAACATGATAGTTCTTTGGCTCTTGCTGACTGATGAAGAGAGCATAGAAGCACAAGTTAGACAATTGACTTCTAGTTGAGACGCCAGCATTGATACCACCAATGATTTGAGACATGGGGTGATTCTTCAGCTCTTGGTGCACAATAAGATCAGTGCAAGTGTTTGTAGCCGGTTCAGCATCAGCAGATGTTGATTCAGATTCTTGAAACCAAGTATTAGATGGCAAATCAAATGATGTAGAGGAATCAGAAATCTCATCAGCATTTGTTGTGGATGGAGCTGCTGAAGGTACATGAACATCAAGTTTAGCAGACTCAGGCAGTTAGTCACTGAACTTGAAAAGGTGAGTACTGATATCATCATCATCTTCAGTACCACCAGGTGGAGGACTTGCTGCAGAAGATGATTTATTCACATGATCTGCAGCAGCTGGAGTTCGATAAGGAGCATATTGCAGTATATCCAGATCAAACAACTCCACAGGGTTTTGTGGAATTTTATCCTTAGGAGATTCATTGAATTTCACATGCAAGGTTTCTTCAACTATCTTTGTTCTGCAGTTGAAGACTCTGTAAGCCTTGCAAGTGGATGAATAACCTACAAAATACCCTGCATCCACCTTAGGATCAAATTTGTGGAGTTGACCCTTTGTGTTAAGAATGAAACAAGGACATCCAAAGGCTCTGAAGAATGAAATCAAAGGAGCCAAATGATGTAGAACTTCATATGGAGTCTTCATCAACCTCTGATTTACTAACACTCTATTATGCAAATAGCAAGCTGTATTTAAGCTTCAGCTCAAAAGGTCAAAGGCAAACCAGAGTCAGCCAACATGGACCTTGCAGCTTCAATTAAGTCATGTTCTTTCTCTCCACTACTCATTTTGTTCTGGAGTCCTTGGGATGCTAACTGCCTTTTGATTCCTTTTGAAAGATAATAATCATAAAAATGATGGTTTCTGAATTCAGTACATTGTCACTCCTTATACATTGACTGATATGGAATACTGCTTCTCAACATACAGCACAAAGTTTGTAATCTTCTAAGCAACCTCATCCTTGATTGTAAAAGAAGTCCTATGAATCTGGAGTAATTCCACAATACCAGATAGTTATTCTTTTGCATGCTCATCACTCTCACAGGACCAAATAGATCCATGTGCAGTAACTGCAAGCAGGCAGTGATTAGGTTTCTCAATGGGAGGGAATGAGACTTGGTGTTGTTTTCCTTTCAACAAAGCAGTGCAGGGTTCATCACATTGAACTCCTTGTTGATAAACCTCTCACTAAACGATGGTGGATCAGCGATTCTGTTTTGAGATTGACATGGACCCAGCCTCTATTGCCATAAGTTAGATTCATGAAGAGAGCTTTGGAGAACAGGCATGGATGCCCTTGAAAATCAATTCTTGACAAATCAAAGGCTACACTCTTCCAATTGTGGCCTTCAAGGAGAGTTGTTTTCCATTTTTTTCCATTGAACCTTGTCAATCAGCCTCAGAACTTGGGGAAGTCAGAATCCGTAGTTCTGGCTTGTGAAAAGGCAACATGCCCTTTATCAAAACATCTGACTTACACTCAGTAGATTTATACTTGAGATTCTCCCACAGGTTGAATCATCAAACCTGATTTGTCCTGAGACACATATCCTTCCCAATGATGTAACCTCTGGCATCATTCTGTTGGACCAAAAGAACCAATGAGCCAAGATCAGAAAACCTCTAAGTCCCACACGGTATCACAACAACTGCTGAAAGCCTCATCAGTAGTTTGACAAGTGCTGAAGACTTCAACAGCTGAAGATCAAGTGCTGAAGACCTTAACAGCTGAAGAACCAAAGTGCTGAAGTACAACAGCTGAAGAACACAAGTGCTGAAGCTGAAAGACCAAAGTACTGAAGTACAACAGCTGAAGAGTTCACAAGTGCTGAAGATCAACAACTGATGTACAAAGTCTGAAGACAAAGACTGAAGACATCAGCTGATGATATCTACTGAAGTCATCAGCTGATGAAACGCCTGAAGGTCAAAGTCTGAAGATCAAGTACTGAAGCCTCAGTAGTTTGTCACAACTGCTGAAGAGTACTTCTTCAGTAGTTGTGATATCAGTAGTTTTATTTTCTTTGTTTCAGTAGTTTTGTAAAACGACTGAAGAGCTTGTTCTTCAGTCGTTGTAGTTTCAGTAGTTTTATATTTTGTACTTAACTTGCTGATATGTTCTCAGTAGTTGTGAACATTTCAGTAGTTTGTTAAGATTTAGTTATTTCTGTATTGGATCTGCCAGTTGTCACTTTCCGTGATAACAGCAGTGACTGTTGCACTCTATATAAGGAGTGACAAACCATTGTAATCATTGAGCGATATGAGCAATTGAATGGAATGATTGATTGATTTGATTAGAAATATTCTACATCTATAAACATTCCTAGAAATCAGAAATTCATATTCTCTCCCTATAACCGTATGCGATCTTAACGCTTACATATATTGTTGCTTGCTACAATTGTCTAATTCGTGTGTGTATTCCGCTGCTTTATATTCTGATACATCAAACTTGTGATCACTGATCCTGTCAAATGGTATCAGAGCAGGTTAATCATTGATCGATCTAATAATTGATCATTGAAACTGCTATTCAAGATCCAAGTTTGATTGAATTAGCTTTTGTTTTTGCAAGAAACGGTTATAGAGATTGAATTTTCTGTATTTCTGCTCATTCATCCTGAGATCTTATTCTTGGTTCTCATTGAGTTTGTTGTGGTTTGTCTAAAACTTTTTAAAACTTGAACTAAACTGTTTTTGAACTGAAAATGACCACTCCCTCCAATGATCCTCACAATACTGGTTCCTCAACCAAGCCTCCTATGCTGGTTAGGAATGAGTATAACATATGGCAAAGACGTATGCTCCATCACCTGTCTGTTAACAGCGCAGGGTGTTGGACATCAGTGGTACATGGTCCACACAAGCCTATGGTGAATAACCCGGAAACCAATCAAATGGTTCCGAAGAGGAGGGAGCAATACTCAGATGAGGATAAAAAGTTGCTTGAGATTGATGCAAAAGCCCATGGAATTCTGGCCATGGCTTTGCCCAATGAAATCTATTCTGGGCTAATGCATCATGAAACTGCCCATGACCTCTGGATTGCTTTGAAAGAACAATTGGAGGAACAGATGAGGTCTTGGCAAATAATAGAGAAATTCTTGCCCAACAATATGAGACATTCTCTCATAGAAAGGGTGAGACACTGACTCAACAATATGAGCGGTTTTCTTGTTTGATCTCTGAACTAAAAATGGTCAAACTTGAATACACCAATATTCAGATGAATAACAGATTTCTCAGATCACTGCCTGAGAGATGGGACACATATACTATTGTCCTACGCTCCAGTGCAAGTTTGGACAAACTATCTCTCACCCAACTCCATGGGAAATTGCTCACTTTTGAGAGAGAGATAGAACAGAAGAGAAAGCTGTCTTCATCTGGAAAGCTCACTGAAGACTTTATACAAGGCAACACTGCCTTGGTGGGTCATGAGTCAGAATATGCTGCATCTGAATGCCAGTATGATGAGCATATTAATTTCTCTTCGAGCACTTCTAATTCTGCATTTGTAAGTGTTGATGGTCAGTTTACTGGAGGTAATAATGACAATTTATGTTTCATTATGGATGATCTCAAGGGGATTGCTGATGATGACTTAGAAGAGATGGATATTTTGAGCCAAATGGCCTTGATAAATATCAGATCTCAGAAGTTCTACAAAAGAACTGGAAGAAAATTCCCAGGACTCTCTGGCAAAACCAAAGTTGGTTTTGACAAGAGCAAGTTGAGGTGTCACAAATGCCAACGGCTTGGACACTTTGCAAGAGAGTGTAGATCAACTGGATCAAACTCTACTGCACCCTTTGTGACTTTTCCTGGCAACAGTCAACAAAACAGAGGGCAACATCCTGTCACATCTAGTCATCATCCTCAACAACAATCTCCGGCATATTTTGTTCCTCAGGGTCAAATGCCTTATCAGTACCCTTGTTATTACATGCCACAGTCAAGTCAAGTTCAAGTTCCTATGACACCACAACCTCATGCATTACCAGAACCTCAGCCTTCCCTATCTCATCAACAACCTTCATCTCAACAACACAGCTTCTTCACCCCAGGAGTTGTTGACTGGAGCAGTTTACCAGATGACTTGTCTGGTCATGATCAACTGTTCTCAGGTGCTGGTCAACAGGTGACAGTCCCTTTGGGAATCTAGCTCTTATGGCTTTGGAGTCTGCTGATACTTCATCTTCCAATGCCTCTACACTCAGGTATCACAGGTATCCTCTGAGGCAAAAGCCAAATTATGTTCTGAACAATGCATAGCAGCATTTGCTTCCATTAGAGAAGCAAATGTAGCTTTAATTAATAAGAACATTGAGCTAGAACAAGTAATTTCCAAAAACAAAGCTGAGTTTGAGTTTGTGCTCAAAGATAAAAATGATGAGGTTTATAAACTGAATTGCAAAATAATTGATGATAAGGCTAGAGAAGATGTACTTCTAGAGAAGTACAAAGATCTCAAAGAAACCCTTGCAGTTACCCAGGTCGAGTGTGATAGATGGGTACAATCATGCAAAGGTTTTGAAATGCTTCTTAGTAAGCAATCTGCTTCAAATGTGAAGTTTGGAATTGGTTACAATCACACTGCTCCACCTACAGATTTTACCCCAAGAGCAGAGGTAGAATCTGATGGTGAGAGTGATAACCAATCCATCAAGTCATGTGATCTACCTTCTGATACAGCACAATCAGAAGTAGCAGTCAGTATCAAGTCCTCTTTGAACCTATCAGCTGATGTTGATGGTCCAAATGCTGACATTCACATGATCAATAAGTTGATCAACTCAGGAGTCAATCCTGAAGGTCCTGAAAGGACTGGAGAGCAGGATTCAACTCCTGAAGTTCAAACTTCAACTGCTGTCAGTACTGAAGAGAAGAAAACTGGCAGTAGAAAGAGTTTGAAGACTACTAAAGATGCTGTCAAGAAAGCAACCAATGCTTCCAAAGCATTGAAGAACAAGTCTTCACCATCTTTAGTTGATGATCAACCTAAGATGAAGAAGAAACCATGTGAAGTATGTGGTTTGTTCAATCATCTTACAGATGATTGTTGGTACAAAAGAGGTTCCAAACTCAAACAAAAGGAAGAAATTAATGAGAAAATGGTTAAAAATGAAAACTGAGTTTGAGACCACATTTGTATCAGCAACATCAAATCCTGTAACCCTTAAGTCCTTAAAGCAATCCAAAAAGGAAGGAGTTAAACAGGTGACAGCTGAGGGTGCTCAAAAGAAGAAGGTGCAACATAGGACCTTATCTAACTCCACTAGCAATGTGTGATGAGCTGAAAGCTTTATCACAAAATCAGACACAGCTGGTGATGATGGTACAACATCTGTTGGGTAGAGTTAACCAACTAGATTCTCCTATGTTGAAACCACAGAAAAGGAGGTCTAAGCCAAAGGACTCCTCTTCTGCACCATCTTCTTCCTCTCAGGCTGTTGTTACAAATAAACATGCTAGTTTACCATCTATTGATGAGACCAGGCCCAAAACCAAAAAGGTTTGGGTCTCTAAAACTAACTGATTGTTTATTATTGCAGGGTTCTTCAACATGCCAAAATAGCATCTGGTATGTAGACAGTGGGGGATCCATGCACATGACTGGGAACATCTCTCTTCTTCATGACTACTCTCAAGGAAAGAAGGGATTTGTCTCTTTTGGCAATGATGCTAGGGGTTACATCATCGGTAAGGGCTTTGTCTCCAATGGAGAAATCAAATTTGATGATGTTAATCATGTGGAAAATCTCAAGTACAACCTCTTGAGTGTCAGTCAAATGTGTGATAAAGGCCATGTTGCCCTTTTCACAAGTCAAAACTGTAGGATTCTGTCATCCAAAGTTTTGCCCTTGATTGACAAGGTGTTGGATGATCACACTCTCCTGAAAGCCAACAGGACAGGAAGAGTGTATGCCTTAGATCTTCTAAGAAGATAGATCTCAAAGGCAATCCTTGCCTATTTTCCAAAGCCTCTTTTCAAGAATCTAAACTATGGCACAGGAGGCTGGGTCATGTTAATCTCAAAAACATGAATCAGCTTAGCCACAATAGTTTTCAGAGGCTTACCAATAAAGGAGTTCCACTGTGAAAACAACTGCACTGCTTGTTTAAAAGGAAAACAGCACAAGGTCTCATTTCCTCCTATTGAAGTGTCCAAGTCCACTGCCTGCTTGCAATTACTGCATATGGATCTATTTGGTCCTGTGAGAGTAATGAGCATGGCAAAGAAGAAATACTGTCTGGTAATTGTGGATGATTACTCCAGATTTGTATGGACTTTCTTTCTACATTCAAAGGATGAGGCTGCTCAGAAGATTATCCACTTTGTGCTGTACATTGAGAAGCAGTATTCCCTTCCAGTCAAGTGTATTAGGAGTGATAATGGAACTGAGTTCAGAAATCATACACTTGATGACTTCTATCTCTCAAAGGGAATCAAAAGGCAGTTCAGCATTCCAAGGACTCCGGAACAAAATGGAGTAGTGGAGAGAAAGAACAGGACCCTCATTGAAGCTGCAAGGTCCATGCTGGCTGACTCAGGTTTGCCATTGACCTTTTGGGCCGAAGCTGTCACAACCAGCTTGTTATGTGCAAAATAGAGTTTTAGTAAATCAGAGGTTGATGAAGACTCCATATGAAGTTCTCCATCATTTGGCTCCACTGATTTCATTTTTCAAAGCATTTGGGTGTCCCTGTTTTATTCTCAACACAAAGGATCAACTCCACAAATTTGATCCTAAGGTGGATGCAGGATACTTTGTTGGTTATTCATCTACTTGCAAAGCATACAGAGTCTTCAACTGCAGAACAAAGATGGTTGAAGAAACTCTACATGTTAAGTTTAATGAATCTCCAAAGGACAAGATTCCACAAAGTCCTGTGGAGTTATTTGATCTGGACATACTGCAATATGTTCCTTATCAAACTCCTGCTGTTGCTCCTGTCAACAGTTCACCACCTGGTGGTACTGCTGATGATGATGATGATTGCAGTACTCACCTCTTCAGGTTTAGTGATCAGCTGCCTGATTCAACTAGACCTGATGTTCCTGTAGCGCCAGTAGCACCATCCACAACAAATGCTGATGAGATTTCTTCGAATTCAACTTCCTTTGAATTACCATCCACTGATTGGTTTCAAGGAAATGATTCACCATCACCATCTGTTGCTGCTGAACCGGCTACAAACACTTGCACAGATCTCATTGTGTATCAAGATCTGAAGAATCACCCCATGTCTCAAATCATTGGTGATATCACTGCTGGAGTATCAACAAGAAGTCAATTGTCAAATTTCTGCTTCTATGCTCTCTTCATCAGTCAGCAAGAGCCAAAGAATTATCACATTGCTTTAAAGGACAATGGATGGGTTGATGCCATGCAGCTTGAGCTTCTTCAGTTCAAGAAACAGCAAGTGTGGGAACTGGTTCCTCTACCTCCAGGTAAGTGTGCAATAGGCACTAAATGGGTGTTTAGGAACAAAACTGATGAAAATGGGCTTATTGTTAAGAACAAGGCCAGACTGGTTGTTCAGGGGTTTGCACAAGAAGAAGGTATTGATTATGATGAAACCTTTGCCCCTGTAGCCAGACTGGAAGCAATTCGATTGTTTTTAGCTTATGCTGCTTATCAAAACTTAAAGTCTTTCAAATGGATGTCAAAAGTGCATTTTTGTATGGAAAAGTTAAAGAAGAGGTTTATGTATGTCAACCTCCAGGCTTTGAGGACAACAAACATCCTAATTGGGTGTATAAGCTTGATAAAGCTCTTTATGGGTTAAAACAAGCTCCCAGAGCCTGGTATGAGACATTATCAAACTTTCTTCTGGAAAACAATTTCACTAGAGGCTCCATAGACAAGACTTTATTTATTAAGAAAGCTGGGCAGCATAATCTACTTGTTCAAATTTATGTAGATGATATTATTTTTGCATCCTCTGATCCAAAGTTGTGTGATGCCTTTACAAAGTTGATGCAACAGAAGTTTGAAATGAGTGCCATGGGAGAATTACAGTTCTTTCTGGGGTTGCAAATCAAACAAAAGGCTGATGGAATTTTTATTCATCAATCCAAATATACAAAAGATCTTTTGCAAAAGTTTGATTTACAAACTGTAAGCCCTGTTCTACTCCCATGAGCAGCACCACACAACTGGACTCAGATCAGAAAGGTAAAGTGGTTGATGAAACACTTTACAGATGTATGATTGGGTCCTTGATGTATTTAACAGCTTCTAGACCAGATATTATGTTTGCTACATGTGTTTGTGCTAGATTTCAGGCTGCACCTAAAGAGTCTCATCTGATTGCAGTCAAGAGGATCTTTAGATATCTGCAAGGCACTCCATCTCTAGGTTTATGGTATTCTACCAGACATTCTGGTAAATTAGTTGCTTTTTCTGACAGTGACTATGCAGGGTGTAAGTTGACCAGGAAATCAACTTCTGGTGGATGTCAATTCCTAGGCAACTGCTTGATTTCTTGGCAGAGCAAGAAACAGACCTCAGTTGCTACATCCACTGCGGAAGCAGAGTACATTGCTGCTGCAAGCTGTACATCTCAGGTACTCTGGCTTCAAAACCAACTTTTGGATTATGGCATTACAGAGACTAAGACTCCATTGTTAATGGATAGTGCTTCAGCTCTTTGCATTGTCAAAAATCCAGTCCAGCACTCTAGGACCAAACATATAGAGATCAGACATCATTTTATAAGAGATTGTTTGAAAAAGGTCTGATTGATCCTAAGTTTGTGCCCAGTGCTGATGAGCTTGCAGACATTTTTACTAAGCCTTTGGATAGTTCAACTTTCCAAAACCTGGTGTTAAGGCTTGGTATGCTGCAGCTAGAATAGGTGACAACTACTGATGATCTCAGTAATTCATATTGATGATCATGAGTGCCTGTCACATATAAGTACTGATGAGCTCTTTTAACCTCAGTAGTTTTTATAACTACTGAAGGCTAAAAGTTCTCACAAGTACTGAAGTACTTCATCTGTTCTAAACTACTGAAGTAGTTACAACTACTGATGCAGTCATAACTACTGAATCAGTAAAAACAGATAAGTACTGATGTCCTATGAAACAACTGAAATCAGCCATAGACTGATGAATGTGTTGAGGACAGTTTGAAACAGCTGAAAAGCTAAGAATTGACGAAAACAACTGAAGAGAACTTTCCTCAGTCGTTTGTACCACTGCTGTTTCATTTTAAACAACTGAAGCAAAACCACGTCTTCAGCAGTTTTATAACTACTGATGACCAATACCAAGTCTTCAGTTGTTTACAACAGCTGATGACAAAACCACTGTCTTCAGTAGTTTCATAACTACTGATGACAAACACCATGTCCTCAGTTGTTTCAATCACCTGAAGTCAAAACCACGGTCTTCAGTAGTTTTCTAAACTACTGATGCCTAACACCGCGACTTCAGCTGTTTCAACGTCTGAAAGGATAATACCATGTCAACGGTCGTTTAAAACTACTGATGACTAACACCACATCCTTCAGTCGTTTCCTCACCCGTACCCTATAAATACCCTT
This sequence comes from Flaveria trinervia, assembly GCA_025506515.1. Lineage (NCBI taxonomy): Eukaryota > Viridiplantae > Streptophyta > Magnoliopsida > Asterales > Asteraceae > Flaveria > Flaveria trinervia. The sequence continues at coordinate 46,278,352 of CM046451.1, forward strand.
AACCTGAGCTCTCCATGCTTTATCTTCTTCAAACCTAACGTTCCTCTCAAACAAATTTCCATGGCGTCTATGCAAATTAAACCGCGACACAACTGTGTTGCCTACCTCACAAAATCGCCGATCTGGACTAAGTTCGATACTGCTATCGATCTTATGGTTCAGTCCCAATACAACAAGGCATTCCTTCTGAACCCCGTTTTACATGCCGAATCCTTGAACCAATTTTGGATGAACGTTAATGTTACTACTGAGGAGAGCAACACACATCCCTCCGGTCAGTCGTCAAACAAAGAAAAGAAGTAGTGATTACTCCTGCAACAATCCGTAAAATTCTTCAACTGAGTGATGCTACCTCTCCTGCTGGATATCCGAAGGGCACCATAGATCTATCATTTGCTCAGCATGGATATCAAGGTGATCTCAGTGCCACCACCATCATGAAGAAACACTTTAATGACGCTGAGCGCCTGATCTTTCACATGGTCAATGTATGTTTGGCCCCTAAGACATCGTCTTGGGATCAAATGTCCACCAAATGGCAGCAGGTATTGTATTCTATCCTTGAGCAACAACCACTGAACTTTTCAGAATTAATATTTTCAGAGCTCAAAGATATGGCTCAAAAACTAACTGCCAACCGTTGGATACTCTATCCACGGTTCATAATGGCCATTATAATAGACCAGCTTAATGCTGAGGGACTTGTTGGCTTGGGAGTCCCTGCTACGGCTGTTTTGCCAGAAGTATACTCCCGGCACAACTCCGACCGGACACTCAAACTGGCTGCCAAGCTGCGAAAACCCACGCAGCTGGAACCCACAGCCACCACCTCCAAATCCAATGTCCCCACCAAACCCACCAAAAAGAAACCCAAATGGCTACTCAGGGAATTGAGTCCCCTGAGGATGCTCCTGCACAACAAACGCAGGATATATCCACTAGTCCAAACCCCCTAGTGGATACCATGACTCCTCCAGCCACAGCCGCTCAGGCTTCCTCTCAACAGGAGCCTGCAGCAACCCAAGGGGCACCTACTTATCTGGGATCTTCCTCACTTGAGGAGATTGCCATTGAAGAGCACCATCCACCCCAGGTGCACACTGCTTCTACCCCTGTACCCCAAACAACCGCCCCTCACAGCCCAACTTTAATAGTTGCACAAGTGCTGACTCAATTGCACTCCTCACCCCCTCCCCAGAAACCACTTCCAACTGGGAATACCTCTACAATTGAGGGGGAGGAACACAGTGCACTGAGAACCCACAGCACAGGGGTTTCCCAATTCTATCTCCTGGTGTAGAGAAGGAGCTTAGAATATCTAGTGAGGCTGCCACCTCCTGACTCAGCACATGACCAGAGTGAGGCTGGTAACATTGCTAAGACCTCCCTAGAGGCAACAGCTGATGATGGACATTGTCCTGAGGCTGGAAGTCCCCAGTACCAAGCACAAGGGGCACATGCACCAACTGGTCTACACCCAGTGCATGTTATCCTGCTCTAAGCAGGAGGTCAGGTGATTCAGTATCAACTGATGATGACCTGAGCTTCTTCTTCGATGTAGTTGCTCAAACACCATTCTAGAGGATGAGGTTAGCAGACTCAAAGAGCTGCTGGCCAAGATGTCTCAGGATGCAAGTCCATCTGCCACCCTCATACACCCACAGATGGCACCTTCCCTTGAAGGTTTCCCAAACACAGAGCCACCCCAAAATCAACCACCCGCCTCTGCTTCAGGCCCTACTTCTCAGGAACAGAACCCTCCTGAGCAAATAGGTGCTGCACTCAAAAATTCCCTCCCTCTCATCACCCCCTAATCACTGATATAGTGATCAAAGCCCTTGATGAGAGGCTTTCCTCAACATTACAGCCCTTGGTTGATGCTGCTGTCCACAAGACTCTTTCTGCGGTCTCAACCCCTTCCTCCAATGCAACCAAAAAGGGGGAGAGTACTGCAGTGAAAGAACAGAAGAGGAAAAGATCCGAGGAAAAGAAGGAGCGAAGCAAGCCCAAAAGGATAAAGAACAGCAACCAATGCTCACCTACAAGCGAAAGAAAGGTGCTGATGAGCACATTGCTGAAGATAAAGCCTTGGAGCTACTGATAAAAGAGGCTGATGCCGAACACAGTAGATCAATGGACAACATCATTGATCAGCTGTTCAGGCAAGGTCATGACACCAACAACTTGACTCTGAGATTCGACGACTAGAGATTGAAGAAATCCAGAATAGATGGGCAAGTTATGAAGTGTTAGAAAGAGAAAGGCTAGAAATCATGATAAGATTTATTGCAAAATATCTTGGAAGATCAATGATTGAGATCAAAGCTTGGTCCAGGGACAGTATCTTGGCAATCACCACCAAGATCTGTTCGTCTGAAGCATACACTAAGGGGCTTGTTATTGAAGCTTTGAATGAAGTGGGTGCTGGGAGCAGGACTGAGCTAGCAAAGCAATCAAAAGCCACACTCACCTCAAGGATGCTAGCACAGCCTGTCAACATTCCCACACCAAAACCACCAAAACACAACCCACCAAACCAACTCCCTTTCCCTCAAAACCCATAGCCGATGATATACCCTTGAAGAAGAAGAGAAGGATATTGAGGCTAGAAGAAGATGAAGAAGATGATGAAGACAGGCTGCCGCTATCAGCTGTGATTCAGTTGCCTAAGGCCACAAGTCACTCCTCAGCAATTACTCCTGAAGTCCAGGACAAATGGTTAAAGTGAAGCTAGAAGAAGAAGAGCTTCATAAACAGCATGATGAGGAATTGCTGAAGAGAGTTGACAAGCTTTGCAGCCACATCTTCCATCATCAATATGAAGGAGCAAGCCCTCAGACTTTACACTCTCAGGCATACCTTTCAATATCAAAAGGAAAGAGTGAGGATTTGGCCTGATCCCAGGGTCTCTCACAGAATTCATAAGAACAATATACCTCGGAGATACATTGGCCAGGTGAAAAAGATCGTAGATGAAGTGATCTCTTGGTCTTTGTAGTTTCACCCTGGGAAATCCTAGAAGACTTCAAGAAGGCTACAAAGCTAATCTAACCCCTCAGAAGATGCTGGAAAACAAAATAGTGAAAAAGGGTTAGTTTACAAGAGGCTTGAGAAGTCAGGAAAAATGAGCTCCAGTTGTTCCTAGAGGGTAATCACCCGGATGAGTTTGTTACAGAGTAATAACAACTGTGGAGCTAAAGAATGGGAAACAGGCCAAATACCTGTCTGAGTATTATGGCCGGAATCATTGTTTGAAGGAGGTGCTGAAGAGCTAACCATGGAGGAACAAATCACCTTCCTTGAGGCCTACACAAGAGAGTCGTACAGACTCATTATGGGGAAGTGAATCTCATGAATGGGATAACAACTCTGTGTCCAGTTCCCCAAAACAGAGTTCCCATTCATACTCTGCCAAACAAATTTTGAGGTTCTTCCCAGGCCGGAGCGTACATGGGTCATCTTCTCTACTGATCAAGAAGAAAAAGACCAACATTTTTGCCATCAATAAGTGGGAGTAAATAAGTTAGAGGTTTTGGCTGCATGGTTCAGGGGGAGTTTGTTGGACCAAAAGAACCAATGAGCCAAGATCAGAAAACCTCTAAGTCCCACACGGTATCACAACAACTGCTGAAAGCCTCATCAGTAGTTTGACAAGTGCTGAAGACTTCAACAGCTGAAGATCAAGTGCTGAAGACCTTAACTGCTGAAGAACCAAAGTGCTGAAGTACAACAGCTGAAGAACACAAGTGCTGAAGCTGAAAGACCAAAGTACTGAAGTACAACAGCTGAAGAGTTCACAAGTACTGAAGATCAACAACTGATGTACAAAGTCTGAAGAAAGACTGAAGACATCAGCTGATGATATCTACTGAAGTCATCAGCTGATGAAACGCCTGAAGGTCAAAGTCTGAAGATCAAGTACTGAAGCCTCAGTAGTTTGTCACAACTGCTGAAGAGTACTTCTTCAGTAGTTGTGATATCAGTAGTTTTATTTTTGTTTCAGTAGTTTTGTAAAACGACTGAAGAGCTTGTTCTTCAGTCGTTGTAGTTTCAGTAGTTTTATATTTTGTACTTAACTTGCTGATATGTTCTCAGTAGTTGTGAACAACAGTAGTTTGTTAAGATTTAGTTATTTCTGTATTGGATCTGCCAGTTGTCACTTTCCGTGATAACAGCAGTGACTGTTGCACTCTATATAAGGAGTGACAACCCATTGTAATCATTGAGCGATATGAGCAATTGAATGGAATGATTGATTGATTCGATTAGAAATATTCTACATCTATAAACATTCCTAGAAATCAGAAATTCATATTCTCTCCCTATAACCGTATGCGATCTTAACGCTTACATATATTGTTTGCTTGCTACAATTTGTCTAATTCGTGTGTGTATTCCGCTGCTTATATTCTGATACATCAAACTTGTGATCACTGATCCTGTCAATTTACCAAATGAAACAAATCCTTCTTTCTTGACGGTAGTCATTAAGAAGAGAATGCTCCAGTCATATGCATTGATCCCCACTGCCCACATACCATATGCTCCTTTGGCATTGTTGAGAAACCCTGCTAAAAAGAAAACTAGTTAGATTTAAGACCCAAATTTTGGTTTTGGGTCTGTTTTCATCAACCAGATGCAAAATAACTTGTTTCTTATGATAACAGTGAAGAAGGGAGATGGTGCAGAAATGGATTCCTTGGATTTGGGCTTGGAAGCCTTTTCAGTGATTTTGATCACAGGTGCCATCTAATTGGTTAACTATCCCAACAAATGTTGACCCATCAAACAAGTGGTGTTTGATTTGTAGCCAAAGCTTTCACTCTTCTGACATAGCAATCTTGTGTGATGGAGTTCCTGTGATCCACCATTTCCTCTTAAAAATTAAACAGACTTCGTTGATGTTTATTTGAGGAGCACCACTTCAGGTGTTTTGTGATGAACCATATCATTCTTTTGATTGGTTGAAGGTGGGTTTATCACAATGGAATGATTGCTGTACAAACTTAGTCTCAAACTACAGTTTCATTATCATCGGTTTTAAAATGAGCTATCTATGTGAGATTTGGAACCTTCTGTACCACTTCATCAGAAAGATGATTGAATTAACCACATATTTCTCAGGCTTATCTTCATCTGGATTGATCAACTGCTGATGTGGAAATACGAAGGTGTGTTGTTCAGTACTTTCCTCCTTGTCAGAATTTTGTTCAGTACTGAAGAATCTGTAAAACTGAAGGTTGTTCTTTATGTTTATTGTCAGCAGTTGTTAATCCATTATTTCAGCTGATTGAATGCTTTTCAGTGTGTACATTGCCTTCAGTACTTAAGTACTTGAGGAACAACATCTGAAATACTCAGCTTCATGTGCTTCTCAGTAGTTAACCCATCAGCAGTGACTTACTGAGGTATCAACCCTTATTTTCTTGTGATTTCGGGAGATCATTATGGATGATGCACATGAATTTGGTTTGGAGATTGCTTTCACTTTCAGATTTACTATTTGTTTTTTTTTGGAGTAAATCTGTTGGAGGTGCAATATGGTTATAACCAATTCCAAACTTCACATTCGAAGCAGAGATGCTTACTGAGCAGCATTTCAAATCCCTTGCATGATGACACCCAACGGTCACACTCAACTTGGGTAACTGCAAGTTTTTCTTTGAGTCCTTATGGTCTCAAGAAGGACCTCTAGCTTAGCCTTTTCATCATTTAATTGACATTTAAGCTTATAAATCATTATCTTCGTCCTTAAGACAGACTCATATTCAGCTTTTCTTTTGGAATTAGTTTGCTCAAGCTCTAGATTTTGATTAATTACAGCTACATTTGCTTCTCTAATAGAGACAAATGCATCTATGCAAGATTCAGAACAAAGCTTGGCCTTAGCCTCAGAGGATACCTGGGGTACCTATGAAGAAGATGCATTGGAGCATGAACCTCAGTAGATTCCAGGGCCATGAGAGCTAGATTCCCAAAAGGATGTTCACCACCATGTTGACCATCACCAGTAAATAATTGCTCTCAGTACCAGAGAGATCATCTGGTAAACTGCTCCAGTCAACATTACCAGGGTGAAAAAGCTGTGATGAGGTTGTGAATGAGATGGTAGAGGCTTAGGTAATGCTTGTGGTTGTTATGCAGAAGGAACTTGAACTGGATTTGGCTGAGGCATGTAATAGTAGGGATAGGATATGACATTGGACCCTGAGGGACAAAATATGCAGGCGAAGCAAGTTGTGAATGATGACCAGAAGTAGGAGGATGTTGCCCCCTGTTTTGTGGACTAGTGCTTGGAAAAGTCACAAAGGGTGCAGAGGAGTTAGATCCAGATGATCTACACTCTCTTGCAAAGTGTCCAAGCCTTTGGCATTTGTCACACCTCAACTTACTCTGTCAAAACCAACTTTGGTTTTGCCAGAGAGTCCTGGAAATTCCTGCCAGTCCTCTCGTAGAACTTCTGAGATCTGATATTAATCAAGGCCATTTGGCTTAGAATATCCCTCTTCTAGATCATCATCAGCTATTCCCTTCAAATCATCCATGATAAAACGTAAATTGTCACTATTACAGCCTGAGTGACTGTCAACACCAACGAATGCATGATCTGAACTGTTTGAAGAGAATCTATATGCTCACTAATTACTTCAGATGCAGCATATTTGACTCATGACCAACCAAGGCAGTGTTCCTGGTACAAAGTCATCAGTGAGCTTTCCTGATGATGCCAGTTTCCTTTTCTGCTCTATCTCTCTCTCAAATGTAAGCAGTGTCCCATGAAGTTGGGTGAGAGATTTATCCAGATTTGCACTGGAGCGTAGGACAATAGTGTATGTGTCCTATCTCTCAGGCAGTGATCTAAGGAATCTGTTGTTCATCTGGCTATTGGTATATTCATGTTTGACCATTTTTAGCTCAGAGATCAAACTGGAAAAACGCTCAAACTGTGAGTCAGTGTCTCACCCTTCCTATGAGAGATGTTTCATATGTTGGGCAAGGATTTCTCTATTGTTTGCTAAGACCTCATCAATTCCACGAATTATTCCTTCAGTGCATTCCAGAGGTCATGAGCAGTTTCATGATGCATAAGCCTGAATAGATTTCATTTGGCAGTGCCATGGCCAGATTCCATGGGCTTTAGCATCAATCTCAAACAGTTTCCGATCTTCATCTGAGTATTGTTCCTTGTTCTTCGGAACCATTTGATTGGTTTTCGGATTGTTCACCATAGGCTTATGTGGACCATGTACCACCGATGTCAACAACCTAAATTGTTAACAGACAGGTGACAAAGCATTCTTCGTTGCCATATGTTATACTCAGTCCTAACCAGCATCGGAGGCTTGGTTGAAGAACCGGTATTGTGAGGGTCATTAGAAGAAGTAGTCATTCTCATATTCAACCAAAATCAATTAAGTTTTAAAAGATTTAGAACAGAACACAACAAACCAAATTGAACCAAGAGAAAATAGAAAGCAATAAAACGAGAGTAGCAGAAATTCAATTTAACTATGACCAATTCTTGCAAATATGCTAATTCAATCAAATGCAGATATCAATTAGCAGTTTCAATGATCAATTGTTAGATAGATCAAAGATTAACCAGCTCTGATACCAATTGTTAGGATCAGTGATCTACGTTTGATTGATTAGAGAGTATTGCAGTGGAAATCAAACAATGAATTAGACAATTCACAAGAATACAGTTGATATTCAAAGTAAGAACAAACGATTATAGAAAGAATTCTGCAAATCACATATTTCATTCATACGCGCTTTCGTGGTGGCAAAATGTCACACTTACAATCAGGTCAATCATCCCTTATATAAGAATGTCGTGGTGGAACTTCCACATATAGGAGATGTGACGTCTGTTGATGTCATTTGATAGTGACATCTAACAGAATTATTCAGACTACTAAAAGTTAACACAACTACTGAAGATGTCAAAACAGCTGACATCTTCTTACAAAAATACTAAGTGTTAACTGTCACTACAACTACTAAAAGAAACTACTGAACTAAACAACGACTAAAGAACATGCTCTTCAGTCGTTTTACAAATACTGAAACAAAAAAGAAAACTACTAAAAGGAAACCATCACAACAACTGAAGAATGCTTCTTCAGCTGTTGTACAAACTCTGAAGGCTTCAGTACTTTACTTGAACTTCAGCTTGTCATCAGCTGATGTCTTTAGTCTTTGTACTTCAGCTGTTGATCTTCAGTACTTCAGTCTTCAGCTGTTGATCTTCAGACTTGGTCTTCAGCTGTTGAAGTCTTCAGTACTTTAGTCTTCAGCTGTTGAAGTCTTCAGTACTTTAGTCTTTAGCTGTTGATCTTCAGACTTTGGTCTTCAGCTGTTGAAGTCTTCAGTACTTAGTCTTCAGCTGTTGAAGTCTTCAGACTTTGTCAACAGCTGATCAAGTCTTCATCAGTTTTGTGATGTCTGTGGGACTTAGTAGGTTTTTCTGATCAGGCTCATTGGTTCTTTTGGTCCAACATCATCCTTACACATGACCTCAAAAATTCAACTTCATCACCCTCGGGGATCCCCCAAGTCAAAGCCTACATTTCACTTTTTCCCCACAAATAAGAAATAATACTAAGTCTGGCGCATGGCACTATGCTAGTGCATGGCCTTTCAGGCGCATGGGGACACTTAGGCATATGGGGAACTTCCAGGTGCATGGACACTATTGGGGTGCATGGGCAACACTGCTATTCTGTGCAAATTCTAGGCGCGTCGGCACAATGCAGGCACATGAGTGCCTAGGCGCATGGGCTTTCTAGGCGTCTGGACACTTAGCCAATTCAGCCTTATTCTAGGCGCATGGCAACTATTTGGGCGCATGGGAACACTTTGGCAGTTTGTACCGTTGGGCGCATGGGCCACTATTTGGGCACATAGGCAGTCTAAGTCACACTAAACAACATAATTCAATCCACAATCATCATCTAACATGTTGTAAGCTTAAATCTTACATTTTAAGCCATAGAAACACATTCATAACATCATCATAACCATAACACACCCAAAAACAAACCCCACCCGCAACACAATCAAACACATACATACGGGTGAAAACCCATTTTTTATAAAAATGTTCATACATGCATTTCCAGCGCCAAATCAGTTTAAAACAGATAAAAAGTGGGTTCTAGAACTCACCTTAGCAGCTCTTTTGGTTATGACTTCCTTCAAAACCCGTTTGCTACAAGTTCAACACCTAAAACCCACCAATAACAAACACCCAGACACACAACAAATATAAGCATACAACTGAGGCATAAGCTAGTTAAGAACACCATAAAACCATGAACTCTAACCTTGAATTCGGATTCCTTCTTCTAGTTCTTCAAACACCTGAGCGTTTTTCAGCTTCTCTACTCTCTCTCTCTAAAACCTCATGACAAGTGAAGTATGAGACAAATGGGCAACCATACCACCTTTATTCACCAACTTTGAAAGTTTTGTCCTTTGAACACTTTTTACCCCTCAACTTTGGTTTTATAGCCTTTCTTTCTTTTTCTTCACTTTTATTCTTCCCTTCATAACTTTTAAAAATACCGGGTGTTACATACCATGAGTCTCTCTACTACTCCACTACTGAAAGAGAGATGAGTGCTCCTGAGACACCTATGTCTAGCCCACATCACTCACCTGTTACTAAGGTGGATACTTCTGAACCTGTTCAAGATATACATATGGAAGAGGCTCTCACTTCAGCAAGTGATTACATCATTCAGACCTTAACCGTGGGAACTCCGCCCATTGACAGTTCAACTGAAGTTGTCATTGAGCAGAGGAAAACCACCAGCCAAGAACTTCATGTTGGTGGTGAGAAAGAAGACTTTGGTCCGATTCTCTCATCCCCCTGTGATTCTTCCGATGAAGATGAGGGGAATTTGAGGCTAATGGTGTAAAAGCTATCAAAAACATGCACCTACCTAGTCTCCAAGGTTAGTCATCTTGAATCCCATGTGACTACCTTGCAAAACAGGGTCAATGATTAGCAACTTGAGATATCTTATCTTAAGGAAAAACTAGGGGGAGACCTTTAAGAAGAGCTCAACCAGGAACATAAGAACCTGTGAATGTGATTGATCTAACCACTAGCTCACCTATGTAAATGGGTGATGTTACCAAAAAGGGGGAGAAAGTCACCACAGACATAGAACCTGAGAGTTCTTCACAGAGCATGGACATTGAACACTCACCATCTTCACTTGCAATTGTCCATACTTAGTAACTTCCTTAAGTTCATATTGATGTGGACTTAATAGACTTCTTCATTCAGAGTCTTTTTGAGGAAGGTATACCAAGGGCAGTATCATCTCTACCTCAAAGAACTTCCAACTACATCATAAGGTGGATGTTTGATGCAAATAGAAGAGCCCTTAATATTCAAAGAGTTCAAGGGCAGTAAGAAGTCTTCAATTTTCAGACCTTGAACTACTATGAAGGTTTTGAACTGATCAACATGCCACTTGTCAATTCAAGCCAATCTAGACAAAATGACAGGCTGGCACAAAGGATTTAGAATAGAATTACCGAAGAGTGCAGTCTTAGAAGGAGACAAAGGCAACTAGGTAATACTATTGGTCAACTTGATGTTGAGGTAGACCCTAAGATTAGTTTTGATGGGGAAATCTTGACTCTAGTGGTAGAGCCTGAGAGCCATGTCACATCTACAACTACTTCAGCAATTCATTCCCTCAGTGAAGCACCTACTGGTGAAGGTGTATCACAACGTCTCTCAGGCTAGAGCTTGGAGGCTACATCAAGCAATAAAGGACAAAGCTCTCTCCACCCTGAGTCACAAAGGTCTATGAGTGACAAAGGGAAAAAGAAAATGACTTCTGAGGAGATTAAGGAGAAGGAGAGAGAGAGAGGAAGAGGAAGCTAAGGGGAGAAAGTTCCTTTAGGTCTGCAGGATTCATGGAAGCTGCAATCAGGGTTGCCCCCAGACCAAACAATCAAGATGATGAGTTAAAGGCAGTCAGGATTACTTATCTGCAAACCAAGAACTATGACATGGATGAGATTATATCTCTCCCTTAAGAGGAGCTTAATGAACTAGCTGATATGGAATTTTCAAGGGAGAGGGATGAACCAGAGGATGCAAAGTTACTTCTCCAAATCAAAAAGGAGAGGAGACAAAATAGATTATACAAGCATATTCCTAATCTATCCCCGTTTAAGAAAGTCCTGCACAAGAGGCTGTGGCTCCATAAGAACCTCAGGTAGACAAAGAGACTGATAAGATCAATAAGATCAACTACCTAAGTGCCACAGGCCGATACCAAGCATCTTCACTTCTTCCCTTGTCCTTTGAGTACATAGAGTTTGAGTACCTCAAACAGTTTGAGCTTGAAGTACTTAAAAAACAAAAGGTGACTAAGAGAAAATTGAGGGAAAATGCTGCAAGGTCAAGGCCGTCATCAAAAAAACATGAAGAAGTCTGCTGATAGACAAAGGATGATGAGCTTCTTGAAGCTGTATGGATTCTCCAGAAGGAGACTTGGTCCTATGTCTCTATCTACTATGGATGAGCACATTAGGGTGATCGAGCAGAAGATCAAAAGAGGAGAAATTGTTGACTTACTCTCCCTACCAAGTTAGGTCCCTCAAGAAGTGGAGGTTAAGGTTGAACAACTAGAAACAACACAACCTGAACCTCCTGCTGAGCCTCAACAAGCTTCATCTTCTGATCAATAGCCACGTCAAACTTCCTCTCCTTCTGAAACTATGAGGGAGGAACACCCAACTGAGCAAGACAAGACTGATGAACAAGGTGCTACAGACCGGTCTTCTCAGTTAAAGTCATCAAAAAGAGGAAGAGGATGGCTTCTAGACCAAAGTCAAAGAAGAAAAAGAAGTCTAAACCATCACCTCCATACCTCAGGGTGAGTCAGATCAACCTAAGGAAGTGCATGAAGAGACAACCCAATCAACTCCAAATCAAGTGACTCCTCTTGCTTCTAAGAGATCCATCTTATCTTGGACCTTCACAACTAATCCAAAAAGATGGCGTGTGATTAGAGATCAAGGTGGTGAGAATGTCTACACATGGCAAGACATAAAACCTACCACTGGATGATCTCTTTAAGATGAGAAGATATTATAAAAGTCTGAGTGATACTGACCATCTAATGAAGAAGGGCCTAGTCATCATCATGATGAGGATTATCAACTGATAAAGTTCTTCAAATGTTTTGGTAGCATCAGCCTAGGGGGAGTTTGTAAGGATTCCAATAAGTCTGATGTTGTCAAAACATTCAAAGCATCCAAACTCTCTCTACATGTGTAATGCCCCGTTCCCAGGACGCTCACAACTGGTCAATCATTGCACATAAAACATATATTTACATTTATACTTCATAAAACATCACTGCGGAACATTAAAATAACTTTTCATTTAATTATAAATGCTTTTGCAAGCTAATAAAATCAATCATTTCAAAACATCATTCGTTTGCATTACAATGCAAAAGCATTAAGCAGAAGAATGCCATCCAACAGAGCCAAGTAGCCACCCCGTGCCATCCTTAGCAACTTTACCTGCCAACTAGAAAATGCATAAAAAGTCAACGTTGCTAAGTGAGTTCTAGTTTTAAAATAAAACATAGTTTATCTTTCGTTTAATACCGTTCTTCACTTCCATTCAATCATAACAGGTTTTAGAATGTGATCACACATCGTACATACACATATATAATATTATTATCTTCATCATTGTTCGTTTCATACATTTATTATCTTTCATTTCCATCTAGGTCCTGTCATGTGCTTAACCCCCCTCTAGAGCACCAAGCAATTCATCTAGGGTTAAGCGACAAGGACCCCATACATATGGTCAATCACAAAGATTGAACCCCTATGTGCATCCTCATAGGGTATTAACCCGCACACAGTTGAGCTGACAACCCCTCATTGGGTGTGAACCCCCATACATTTGCTTAATCACGCGGATTAAGCCCCAGTGTGCATCCTCATAGGGTAGCTAACCCGTACATGATTGAGCTAACACTCCTCATTGAGTGTGAACCTCCATTCATTTGCTTGCAAACCTTTCTTCGTTCGTTCATTAATTAATGCATGCATTCTATCATTTCATTCATCTTTTCATTATCTTCCACTTTACGTTGCATAATACTTTTCATTTCATTCACATTCAACGTAAAGCCACAAGAAATAATAATATAACAGGAACATATACATAAACATAGAACATCACCATACAAGGCACATCATACATACATAACATACATCATACATACCATGAGGCATAAGCATCAATCATACATAATAACAAGCCCATCATAACCCCTAGGACCTCAAGAGTCAACTTACATAGCCCACGGAACCTCCCAAGTCAAAGCCTACATTTCACTTTTTTCCCAAAAAGTCAGAAAATAATCTAAGTGTTCATCTGCATTTCCCTATTTGTTCATCCGCATTTCTTTTTGTTCATCCACATTTCTTTTTGTTCATCCGTATTTCTTTAACTCAACCACATTTGTTCATCCGCATTGACTTTACTCATCCACATTTGTCAATGCTCATTCGCATTTGTGTAACACCCGGATATTTTCTGTGAAGCTGACAAAAGAAGAAAAAGAAATTAAGTCCAAAGTCGAGGGACCAAACTTGCCAAAACAGGAAAACCTTGAATGAGTGGGGGTATAATAGGGGGAAGGCAGCCCACACCCACCACCACACTTGTATAATCTGCCAAAGAGAGAAAGAAAGGGAGAAAAAAGGAAAAAGCTTGGTTTTTGTGGATTCAAGGACAAAAGTTAAAGTGCAGCGGGTTGGATTGAAGCTCTATTGACGGTGTTGCTTGTTTGAGTTCTAGGACCTCTCTTTTACATGTTATCAACTGATTTGTGGCTGGAACACATAGTAAAACCCGTTTTTGAAGTGTGTGTGTTGAACCCGTGTGTATGTGTTTGTGTGTGATTCGAATAGGCTTTGATTTCAGGCTTGTGTGTGCTTGAATGGTGTCATGGTATGTGTTTCTAAGGTTTAGTATGGTTGATTTGGGCTTAGAACAAGTTTGGGAGGGCTTGGAGGCCGAAAATCACAGATTGGGTTCGGGATGAACTGCATTCTGCATGAGCTAGGGCTACACACACCAATGGCATACGACTGAGGTTCATTTGCATGTGAGTCATGCGACAAGAGTCCATACACTCGTGAGTCGTGCGACTGAGGTTCATTCGTATGGGATCATGCGACTGAGGTCCATACGCCTAGATTCATCCGCATTAAGCCCATTCACATAGGGTTCATTCGCCTAATGTCCATCACTTAAGTGTTCAGTCGCCTAGGAGGCCATGCAACTGAAGGGTGTCCATATGCCCAAATAGGGCTCGTACGCCTGAAAGAAACACAGTTTGACTTTCTGACTTTTGGGATAATATGTAGATGTAAGCTTTGACTTGGGAGGTTCTCGGGGTTTCTGTAAGTTAACTTTTGAGGTCATAGATGGCATGTGGGGCATGTACATTGATGTAAGATTGTTGCTTATGCATGTTGTTATGTATGTATGATTTATGCCTCGTATGATGATGTTGTATGTTCATTATGTTCCTTGCTTTATATGATTGTCTTCCGTGGTTTGCTTTATATGTTAACGAATGAATTGAAAGTATTATGTAACGCAAAGTGGAAGATAATGAAAAGAGGAACGAAATGAAAGAATGCATGCATTAATGAATGAATGAACGTATGAAAGTCTTGCAAGCAAATGAATGGAGGTTCACACCCAATGAAGGGTGTTAGCTCAACCATGTGCGGGTTAGCTACCCCAGAAGGATGCACACTGGGGCTTAATCTGTGTGATTAGGCGTATGTATGGAGGTTCACACCCAATGAAGGGTGTTAGCTCAACTGTGTGCGGGTTGATTACCCCAGAAGGATGCACACAGGGGTCCAATCCTTGTGATTAACCATATGTATGGGACCATTGCCCCTTACCCTAGGTACTGGAGTAAGCTTCGTGCCCAATGTTCGGGGTTTATGAAAGACCTCAGGCCCAGTACCAGCTTTATGCATGACGGTGGGGTGAAGCATATGGCATTGGTCCGAATGAAAGTAAAGATTAATGAAGAACGAATGGAAGTTAATGAACGAATGATGAAGATAATAATGATATTATCTATGTGTACGTATGATGTATAATCACATGTAAAAGTAAAGAACGGTTTTAATGAAAGAAAAGTATGTTTTATTATAAAACTAGAACTCGCTCAGTAACCCTGACTTTTATGTGTTTCCAGTTGGCAGGTGATGTTGCTGAGGATGGCACGGGGTGGCTACTCGGCTCTGTTGGATGGCATCCATTATTATAATGCTTTTGTGATGTAATGCAAAATGTATTTTGTAACTTGATGACGATGTATTGTTTTGCAAAAACTTTTATAATGAAATGAAATATCTATTTTGATGATTCCGCTACAATGTTTTTATGAAAGTTAAATGTAATTATAGGTTTTATGAGCAATGAGTGACTAGTTATGAGTGTCCCGGGAACGGGGCCTTACAAGTTGGTATAAGAGCCAAAGTTTAAGTGAAATGGGTAAATTTTTAAAATAAACCTAAACTTAAACTGAAAATGGGACGGAAAGGGAAGGGATGCCAGTTTGAGTAGCTGTGTGCCATCAGGTATTTCCATAATGTTAACCGGTATTATGTGCGCATGTTATGTGGTTATGTGTTGTTTAGTATAGATAATGCTTGGGGTATGAAGAGTAAAGTAAGTGGCTAATCACAACTGGCCACTGTAATTAGGGACTTACTAAACTTGACATATACTGAGCTGATTCCTTGAATGACCATGTTGGTGTTTGAATCATTCAATGTGCGTGTGAATGGTTGGTGGTAGATCATCTAAAGCTTCATGTGGGGGAGGTAGTGCTGCTGAACCACGACCCAAGAGGGGAAGACCCAGAATGGAAAAGGCGGTTCATGAAGAACCCGAGACCCTTCATCCGGAGGGTGGCGATAAGAGCGCAAATCTGAGAGCCAAAGTAAAAGAGGCGGTTGTGGAAGAAGTTCATGAGGTCATGCAGACAATCTTACTGTCGGTGGTGACCGAAGTTATCAAGGTCATACGAGAAGCGGAAAGAAAGGAGAGAAACCGGTCTTCGGGAGGACGGGACCAACCAGAGCCTGAAATGGTTCTCTCCAATGATGAAGAGGAGGAACAAGAAGAGTCTGCATCGGAGCGGCACGAGGCTGTAACTACGGGGCGTTTCAATGATGCAAGCCCCCTACTTTTGACGGTAACGGCACCGCTGCTGCGGCTCACCGATGGGTGAGAGAAATGGAAGTTGTTTTAAATATCAGCGAGTGCCGAGAGGATCAAATGGTAAAATTTGCTGCCCACTCATTTGTGGACTCGGCTCTGTGCTGGTGGGATAATATAGTCCAAGACGAGGGTAGTCGGGCAATTGGGAGGATGAGATGGTCCGAACTGAAGAAGTTGGTGATTGAGGAGTTCTGTCCTCATAGAGAAATGGACAAAGTTGAGAGAGAGTTTCTTCAGATGGTGGCGGGAACCATGACACATCAGAAGTCGACCACCAAATTCAATGAAATGGCATGTTTGGTGCCGGACCAAGTGACTCCTTCATCATGAAAGATTAAGAGGTGCATTTAGGGTTTGCCGGCGGATATTCGTAGACACATGATCGCTGCCCGACCGAGCATGTTTAGGTTGGCGGTTGATCTCGTAGGAAGGTTCTATGATGAGCGAGAGGTGGTGGTGGCTGAGGCAAGCAAGAAGGGCAGTGGTGATTGGAGTTGGAAGGGGAAAATGTTTAGTCGGGGTGATGCCTCGATGGGTAACAAGAAGGCACGGGTGGATGACCGACGTGTCGTGATATCTGTGCGGGGGTAAAGGGGTGTGGCAAGTGTGGAAAGGAGCACACAGATGAATGTAAGTGGGGATTGAATGTGTGCTTCAAATGTGGGAAGCCTGGTCATATGGTGAGGGAATGCAAGGCAGGGAAATGTTTTAACTATGGCGCGGAGGGCCACATAAGTAGAGACTGTAAGAAGCCGAGGGCTGAAGGTTCGGGAATGAAGAAGACTATAGGTGAATGACCAAGGGCGAGCGCCAGGACATTCACTATGACACATGAGGAGGCTAGAACAGACCCTGATGTTGTGTTCGGTATGTTTCTAGTGAACCAAACTTTAGCTTCTGTGTTATTCGATTCTGGTTCTAGTAAAAGTTTTATTTCTGCTTCTTTCTGTGCTAAGTTGCCTATTAGTGGTAGACGTGTTGATACGCCCTTTGATGTAGATACCGCTATAGGTAAGTCTACCAGAATCTATGAGGTGATAGAAGAATGTAACGTGGAATTAAAAGGCCATAAGTTTCCAGTTAAACCATTTATGATGACCTTAGGTGGTTTTGATTTGGTGCTTAGGATGGATTGGTTAGCGGACTTCGAGGCGAACATTGTATGCCGCATGAAGATGATTGGTTTGACAGCACGCGACGGGAGTTCGGTAACGATTTATGGAGATCGGGTCATGACGATCCCAAAGGTAATTTCAATGGCGGTGGAGGGAAAGTGCATGAGGTGTGGATGTAGTGCCTACTTGGCCTATGTAAAGGATGTGGATACGCCAACACTACAATTGTCCGTGTCCCGGTTATGTGTGACTTTCCTGATGTGTTTCCCGAAGACTTACCGGGAGTGCTACCTGACCGAGAGATCGAGTTTCAGATTGATTTGATACCAGGTGCCCAACCTGTCACCAAGGCACCGTATTGATTGGCTCCGACTGACATGAAAGAGTTGATGGGCTAATTGCAAGAGCTACTTGATAAGGGGTTCATTAAACCGAGTATCTCTTCTTGCGGTGCTCCGGTCCTGTTTGTGAAAAAGAAAAACGGTGGTATGAGGATTTGTATAGACTACTGTGAGCTGAACAAGTTGACGATAAAGAACCGATACCCCTTACCGAGGATTGATGATTTGTTTGATCAGCTTCAGGGTGCCAGTTGGTTCTCAAGGATAGATCTTCAATCGGGCTACCATCAGCTGAGGGTGAAAGAGCAGGATGTCCCCAAAATAGCTTTTCGCACGCGTTATGGTCACTACGAGTTCCATGTTATGTCATTTGGAGTGCTGTTGTTGAGGATGGCACGGGGCGGCTTTTATGTGTTTCAGTTGGCAGGTGATGTTGCTGAGGATGGCACGGGGCGGCTTCTCGGCTCTTTTGGATTGCATCCATTATTATAATGCTTTTGTGATGTAATGCAACATGAATTTTGTTACTTGATAACGATGTATTGTTTTGCAAAAACTTTTATAACGAAATGAGATGTCTATTTTGATGATTCCGCGGTGATGGTTTTATGAAAGTTAAATGTAATTAAAGGTTTTATAAGCAATGTTTGACCAGCTGTGAGTGTGCTGGGAACGGGGCCTTAGAATTTGTTCATCTGCATTGACTTTACTCATCCGCATTTGTCAATGCTCATCCGTATTTGTTCATCCGCATTGACTTTACTCATCCGCATTGACTTTACTCATCCGCGTTTTTCAATGCTCATCTGCATTTGTTCATCAGCATTGACTTTACTCATCCGCATTTGTTAATGCTCATCCGTATTGGTTTATCTGCATTAACTTTGTTCATCCGCATTTGTTCAGTCACATGAACTTACTCATTCGCATTTCCTTACTCATCCGCATTGACTTTCTCATCCGCATTGACTTTCTCATCCGCATTTGTCAATGTTCATCCGTATTTGTCAATCCCTGTTAGGATCGTGTACCGGACGAATACTAATAGATTTACGAGTATACCGAATCAAATCGTGCGGAATCCTATTTGATTGGCGATCCAATCAGTGTGAATGCACGTAGAATCAATTAAAGATTGAATCTAAACGTTAAAAATGATTAGCAATTGATCCACTGCGATCTATGAAGTTGGAACATGTTACTAGAGGTCTCTGGACGGCTAGGGTACATGTAGGTATCGAATTATTCAAAGTGTCTAGTTTTTCCATGATTTAAGTGGTATTTATAGGTTAAGGTTTCTCAATCGTGCAACTGGACCATTTGCATGGTTTAGTCGTGTGATTGGTCCATTCACATGAATGAGTGTTCAGTCGTGCGACTGAGTCAATCTCATGTTTCAATCATGCGACTTATCCAATCTTCTGGTTCATTCGTACGACTACTTCATTAGCATGAAGTTGTTCATGCATATGGTCCATTAGCATGGGCCAATCGCATGAGAACTTCACATGATTAAGTTGAATATGTTTCATAGTCATTAATTGATTTAGATATTATTCAAACATCCACAACCTATATAGTTAAGTCAATAAGAGTTATTACATACCAACCAATTAAATATTCAACATTATATAAGCATAACCACATATTGTATTTCATTAAGTTTAGAAACTAGGGACACATGTATCTACAAACTCCCCCTTGGACATAGTTTCATCTAATGTCTTACATCCTTCATAAGTTCCTCAAACTTCTTGTACTTCTCTTCTCTAGTGACTCCGGCATGTATTTCAAAAGCAAAACAGAGTCTTATAACGTTCTGAAATTATAGAGCTTGTACAATATCTTGAGAGTCATAGAATAATGGCCACTTGTATAATGTATAGACATCATCTACAGACATGTTTGTAAGCCACATTGGGTCAAACACCCTGATGGTTTCCATTACACCATTCTTGTTCAATACTATGACTACCTCTCCTGTCCTCCAATCATAGTACCACCATTGATGTGTGGAGTAAAGTCTTGTGGCATTTCTCGTAGAGGGATCTTAGATATTGTGCGCGGAGGACTCCACTTCAGCACTATTTTTGGTTTTCCAGTAATGGCATCAACCTTAGACCGTCTGATATACCTTGTTGGCTATTGAGGTTTGAACTTAACCCATCTGGTGTGGTACTTTCTTTTAAGAGCAGTCTCAAACCAGCCTGACATTTTCGTGGGTCAGCATATAACAATTTTAACTTTGCTGACTAGTTTAGCTCAAATCTAGGAAGAGTCTTCAGGTCATGTAGGAACCTGAAGTACTCAATCCCTTTCTCATGTTTAACTGCATAAACATTGAAATCTTCAAACTACGCCCATGCTATGATTTCGCCTAACACCTTTTGATGTTTCTTCACTTTGTACAGCTTGGTGTAGATAGTTGACGTTGAAGAACTGCGTTGGGCTCATATTTCTTCAAAGCATGCAGCCCACTCAGCCTTTCTGATATTAACTTCAGCTTCCGAGGCTTGGGTTGTATCTTCTTTCTTGTTAGACTCTTCTTCCATTGTATCTAGAGTCTCAAAAGTTACATCAACAAGGTTGTCTCCCAGATTAGGAACGACATTACCCTCAATGTTAGTGTATCCTGGATAGTGTTGGTCCATGACATCTTCGATCTCGATCTCATCAACATCATTGAGCTCATCGTCACTTTCCACTTGGATTGTTGTAGCATCTTTCACGATCTCATCTGGATTGAGTCGGAATATTTCAGCAAGTTGCTCATCTATGAGATCATGAATTATCTCTCCTTCTTCAGGAGTGTAACTCATTGATCTCCTGACTATACCCTGTAGATCAAGAATCATCATGTGTTGAGTCTTGATCTGTTGGAGGGGAGCAACATCATATTCATCTCTTTGATAGTTTGGATCTGCTTGATTTAAAACATGTAACACATCAACCATCAGTCAACAATCAAAGTAGTAAACATCAACAATAAATATAAACATTAATTACATTAATTTGATACAAGATTCAAATACACATGATTTACATAACATAAATAACTAAGCATTACTCTTGTCTTGTATCATGTGCACCTCTGCTGATGGGGCTGAAATGGAGGCACCTTGATCCTGAGCTCTCTTGGTCCTCCTTTCGCTCACAGATGTGGCACCTGCAGCAGAAGGATCATCATCTCCATCATCATCATCATCGACATCATCACCAGCATCAGTATCCTACCCTTGATCATCACCATCATCATCATCATCATAACTGTCATCATCATCACTATCATCTCCATCTCCTTCTCTGATATTTAGTGGCTCCTCTTTTGATCCTTTGAGCCTCAGCACGATGGTCTTGTTGGTAGTCTCCAACTCCTCTACCCTTTTGGCTGATTGGACATGTTGCTCCTGGAGTTAGGACATCTCTGAGCTCTGTGCAGCAATCAGCTGTGCCTGCTGCTCAATCAGTTGAGCCTGCTGAGATATATGCTAAGATTGTGTAGCAGTAAGATCTACTAGCTGATGAATCTAGGCAGTCTTCTCATCATCGGCTGCCAACAGCTTCAGCACCATGCGGTTAAGTGTTGAGATTTATTCCTCTAACCCACTAGGAGGTAGAGAGGATCCAGATGGATAGGAGGGGTAAGATGATGGTCCTGCATGGTGGCTAGTGGTGGTGGTGGTGGCGGTGGTAGTGGTGAAGATTGGGGGTGGTATAGATGAAATGGTGGTGGAGTGGTGAAGATTGGGGGTGGTATAGATGAAGGTGGTGGTCGAGTTATGAAGATTGAGGTGTTATAGATGAAGGTGGTGTGGAGTGGTTGTGGTAGTAGTGGTAGGTGGAGTGGTGGTAGTAGGTGGAGTGGTGGTGGTTATGAAGGTCATCCTCCTCCTCTTCTTCTTCAAACTGTGGGGCTGAGTCATCCTTTTCTTCCTCGAGCCCCTCGAGGTGGATGCTCCCACTGGAACACTGCTGGACTGATCGGGAGCATAAGTAGGATTAGTGTCAGGCTCCCCAGACTCGTTAGGGCGTCCACCAACCTCCCGAATGCCTTGGTCAGTGGCAAGCATCCGGGTCCCCACAGTCCGAGTCAAGGGCTCCTCATCTGTCTCATCCTCCTCATCAAGAAAAAAATCCTAATGGAACCCCGCAGCCTCGGTTCCACCTTGGGTGGGTGCTGGAGGTGCTATATCAGCAGTGGGGGCCCTCAGTTGAGTAGGCCCTGCATCTCCACCATCACCGCTGTCATCGTCATCGGAGCCATCTTCAAGGAGCTCCAGCTGCTCGACATCTGAATCATTGTCTACATGACGCCATTTACGCCTCCCCGACGCCACGTAGTCCACCTTGGCCAGATGGCCTATGAGTCTCTTTACCAGGGGCTTGACCTGCTTTCCCTGGTATACCTTCATACGACCTAGTGTCGTATCATCCATAATCTCCAACGACACAGCGTCGTGGCTCTCCTTGGGCAGTGTGGGCAACTTCTCATCAACGATCATCTGTAAAAACCTAGGGTACATGCAGAACCCTCTTTGCCCTTCGCCTCCAAGTTCTCTATCAGGTAAGAGAAAATCATGCTAGAAAAGCTAAAAGGTTGGTTCAGTACCAGTGCCACATTGGCATTTTGAATCTGGTCTGAAAGATCATCAAACCCACCCCTTCGCGAAGCCAAGCACTTGAGGACGTGTGCCAAGTACTTGTATTGGGGACACAGATTGCTCTTGTTGAGCACACTTGCGTTTATTTCCCCAGCGTACTTCATCCTCAAGAAGCACCCTCTCACCGTTAGTGGGTGAAGTCTGGTGGGGTGGTCTACATCATCACCCAATGCCAGTACATGTCTGATATCCTTAGCAGTAACCTATATATCCATCCCAAAAATGGAGCTCCTCATACTGTACGGCTCACGAGAGCGGTCAACCAATGCTCCCTCCTAGAAGGCATGCTGGATGGACCTATAGGGAGTGCATGGTGTAGATATCGCCTTGTGGATCCTGGATCGCTTGAGGAAAGTGATGATGCTTGCAAACTCAGTACCATTCCGAGTCGTAGAATCTAAGTGAGCACATATGTTGTGCTTGGGGTTGATGGACCATCTGTCCGCCATCAATCTGTAACACAAGACACATAGTCATTAGATAACCACACAACACAAATCAGTTCCAATTAACTTGGTTGAATTCATTCTGGTTCATTCATGCGATTGAACCATGCGACTATGCTTAGTCGGTTGACTTGGCATGCAACTGGATTCAGTCGGGTGACTGAGCAGGCGACTGAGTTCAATCGGTTGACTGAGCCTGCAATTGGTTCAGTCACCGACTGAGCTCATTCGTTTGATCCATTTGTCCAATTGAGCCATTCGACCATCTCAATCGTGCGATTGGAGTTCATCCTGGCATCCAGTCGCATGACCCACTGTTCGGTCGACTGTGTTCAACTCAAAATCGAATTTGATAAAAAAACTTAGAATTAGACGTCGTGTTTTGGTGCATTAGACTCACAATCAATTAACTAATAACCTAATAACTTTAATTTCAACATTTTACTAGGTTTAGTTAGGTTATATGTCCAGTAAACGGTTCGGTTCTTGTATGGGTTGAAATTCTAAAATTAGGGCACCATTCCATCGGATTTCGGTGAGATATCATCACATTGTACCTATATAGCAACTCACAATCGTCAGAATATCAACAGAAGTCGGAAATTTTGGTCTGATGAAATTTGGGCAGAGTAACGGTAAGGTGTGCGATATTAGGGCGATTTAGGGTGATGAGTTGAATGTGATCGACTGTGGCCCTATTTATACCGAATCTGATTTCAATTGGCTGACTAGAACTATTCGCTCGGTTCATTCGGGCGAATGGACCTCAGTCATGCGATTAGCTCAATCGATCATATTCAGTCGGCCGACTGAATTTCAGTCGGGTGACTGACTCATTCGCACAGTTCCATTCGGTAGAATGACTCATTCTGATAAGCCATTTGTGTGAATGGTTCATACTCATGTGCCATTCGGCTGTTTAGTGCATGAGTATGGTCCATTCGCATGGTTGGTCCATACTAATGGTCTAGTCGTGTGATTGGATCATACTCATGATTTTTACTTTATGACCATTTCTCACTTAAACCCTTTTTAACTTTTGATTAAACTTTACAAGCATTTGATCATCTCAGACATGATCATTTTAACTTGAAAAACTTTTGACCACCTGAGACGTGATCCTTTTAAGCAATTTTCACCCCAGACGTGACAGATTTTACCTTTGAAAACACGTGTGGTCACCTCAGACGTGACCCTTTTAGATTATTAAATCCCTTATTGAATTCCATGGTGTAGTCCGACATCAAACAAACTGAATTTGACTAAATTTAATAAAGTAAAAGACTTAAACTTAAATACAAAACTAAACTTTTTTTGACTCTTTGAGTGAGGTGTAAATCCCAAGATAGAAATCTAATGGATTCGTTTCCGGAATAGGCAGCTTCAATTTATTTTGACCATAACTAGACCAATTCAATTTGAAATCATATAGGCAAGTCGAATCATTTGGGACATGTTATCAACACCTTTTGATGCTTAATTCTGGTTTTTCATCTAGAGTCGTTAGTAAGTTTAGGACATCATACTAGTACTATTAGATCCCCCTATTGATTTGGACTTTCAAGAATGTAGCCACGATGATTGTCAGTGACTTCTCAGATATCATCTCTTTTCTCACCCAATCTACCTATTACACTACTCTGACTGTTAACCCCATTGTTTACTCAAATCATATGGCTGAATGCTGGAGCAACGGTCAGATTGAAACCTTAAATGGGGTTAGGGTAATAAGGTTGAGCATTTATGGCCAGGACTTGATCATTTCAGAACAACTCATCAGGGAGCAACTTGAGCTTCACGATGAATATGCTCCTACTGAATTCCCCAAGTCAGACCTAGATAACACATATACCCAAATGGTTTATGGTGGAGATATGAGCAGGTCTACTATATACAAGTTCAATTTCTCATAAAACTAGAAGTTCATGCTCTATGTTGTTCTCCACTATTTGTCCAATAAGTTTAGGGGATGGGATCAATTCCCATATGAACTAGGGTGCCTAGTTCATGGGCTATTGAAAATCCCCCCCTTCAGTTACTCAAGGTTTGTGCTAACTAAACCTATGGGGAACCTCCAAAGGGACACATTCTTCATGTATCCCAAGTTTCTTCAGCATATCATTAACTGTGAGCTGGACCAGAGTCAGCTTGTCTATGCAGCTGTCCTACCAGTTCCTCAAATGAGGCCAACCATCTTCAAAGTCTTGAATAGAGTTTCCACCAAGACGACACATATACCCAAATGGGTGATGGTGGAGATGTGAGCAGGTCTACTATTTATAAGTTCAATTTTTCATAAAACTGGAAGTCCCTACTCCATGTTGTTCTCCACTATTTGTCCAATAAGTCTGGGGGTATGGAATCAAATCCCATATGAACTAGGGTGCCTAGTTCATGGGCTAATAAAAAGCCTCCACTTCAGTTACTCAAGGTTTGTGCTGACTAAACTTATGGGGAACCTCCAGAGGGCCACATTCTTCATGTATCCCCGGTTCCTTCAATACATCATCAACTATGAGCTGGACTAGAGTCAGCTTGTTTGTGCAGTTGTCCTACCAGTTCCTCAGATGAGGCTGACCATCTTTAAAGTCTTGAAGTGCGTGTCCACCAACTACACTAGAAGACACACTCATCTTCTTCCAAGTATGATTGAGCTAATGGATCTTAGTGACATCCCTATTAACCCCACATGATGAACCCACACGAGTAACTACCCTCAATTTTCAAAATCTACCTTCTCACCCCATCAAAATCACTTATCAGAGACATCTGAAACGAACCCTTGTTCAATCTCCTCTGGTTGAACAAGTTCCCCCTAATTTATCCAAATAGGCTAGAGTGGAAACATGGGCTCCCACTCAGTGTGAGGTCTTACCATCTTTCACATTTAACCTTAATAAGGGTGTTGAGTCTCCCTAGTCTTAATCCCTTGAGCCCAGAACCCAAGTTCTAGAATCTTAGGGTGAGTCTCTATACTCCCCTGAGTAGCCAAAAAGAGACAACCCCACTATAGGTTCAATGCCAATAGACATTAATCAAGGTCCCGAGTCATAAGGCTTAACCTCCATATCCTTCACTAACCTATTGATAGGAACATATGAGGAGATTATGTCTCTTTAGGGCAATGAAGTTAATCCACAACACCCTCTCAAGGATCAATTGAGCCACAGGAGACCAATGACCTCTAGCCTACATTAGTAGACCCAAACTGAGGTGAGTCCCACTAGAATGGAAGGGACTCATGTAGATTCAACTGCCACTACTGTAGGTGCCTCATTGTGCCCTCGGACAGTGGTAACATTATTGAGACTGAATCTACGGCAACCAAACATTCTAATGACTTTGAAAGAGACATCATTATGCATGGGAACCAGGGCACCAAGAAACCAGATCTGGTGGTGAGGATGAACATACAAGGTATGTTACGTCATTTCCCCATGAGTCTTCTCAAGAAGATGAGGGAAGTATGCAACTCACCTTAAATGACCTACTCTCTAAAGTCTCAAACCTTGAATTCAGGGTTAAGAATTTAGAGGATAGGACCGCCACTCAACAACTTGAGATTGAAAATCTTAGGGCTCAACTAGCTTAGAAACAAACTGAGAGATTTGTTAGGCATGTACCAATTCAGGTCTCAATGATTTCTTCCTCTAGCTTATCTAGCTATCAAGATGATGCTACCAAAAATGGGGAGAAAGTTCAGAGACAATCACACATGGTGTCCAAAAGCTCAGCCGTTTTAATGCTTTCTTCAAGATATCTTATTCAGCATTCAGATGTTTTTCGAGAGCCTCTTCCAATCACCCTCCAGGTGGACCCAAGGATGCTCAAAGATCTAAACAGGTTTCTAACCTTGTTTCTTATATGATCTTCAATATGGCCGCCTGCTCTAGATGTTGTTGTGGCCTACTTTGGAGCTGAAGAGCTTCAAATGTTGAATACACCTTCTACTTGCTAAATCAATATTTCAGATTCATTGAGCTTGGATCATAGGATTCATCTTGTTCACATCTAGAAATGAAAATTAAGATGGGTGGACGCGTGTGAATCAAAGAACAAAGAGATGGATAATAATAATGTTTTGATTTCATTAATGTTGATAAAGAAGTTACAATAAGAATCATAGATGGCTAGTGAAATCAAACCCACCCAAAGGAGATGATTTCTCCTTGGGTGGTCATTCACACCATGAGAAACACACACATAAAGCCACACTTGCAAAAATGCAATAGTGGGTCTATTTATATTATTATTATAACATGACCTAATTTTGACTTTCTAATTGTCTTGATGTTAACTTTGTCATGTTAAATTGTCTTGTGTTGTTGTTTTTGTTGTAATCAACTTGGTCTCTGAACTTGTACAATGAGATCTTTAGTTAGCTGTAATTATGATTTGGTAAGCTTCAGTTTATTCCATTGTTGAACCCTAACAATACTCCCCCTAAACTGATGCTTGCCAAACCTTGAATTTGAAGATCTTCTCTGTCACATGTCTTCTTGATCAATTGATGTTCTAGAACAATTCATTGATGTTCTCCCCTTAGATTAAGCTCCTCCTAATATATTTCTAAGAAACGTTAGAATCTCTTGAGAATACTTCTTGGTATTGGATATGGGTTGTATCACTTTTGGATTACAGTTCATATCCCAACTCAAGGATTAGAATGTATTAGACATATGGTGAGGCTTCGAAATTCAATAAAAAGCATCAGGAAAATTAATCAATGTTGAACACACTTCCACTTCTTTGAAATAACTTGATAAATGACATTCTTCAAATAATGAGTACTCCCTTGATTAAAGTCTGGCTAACTGTATGCTCAGTAGTCAGACACGGGTGCAAAACTTATTAGAAAAAATATGAGCTCAAGTACTTCAAAAAGAGCATCTGATAATTGTACAAGTCCCTGGACGAGTCTATAAAAAAGTGACCAAAGTTGATTTCTATACTCTTTTTTTCGCTTTCATGATCAAAATAGGTGAGCTTGTTGGTTGCAATCATCCACATTCATGTTTTTCTTTTCTTTTTGATGTCATGTTCATCAGTTGTTCATAATCATTTCTTGCAACACATCCGCATTTCTTTGCTAACTCATCAGCATTTGTTTGCAAGGCATCCGCATTTGTTTGCAAGGCATCCGCATTTGTTTGCAAGGCATCCGCATTTGTTTGCAAGGCATCCGCATTTGATTTCAATTCATCCGCATTTGATTTCAATGCATCCACATTTATGCTTAAAGTACCCACATTTGTTTACAAGTCAACCGCATTTGGTGACAAGTCATCCACAATAGTTGCCAAGTCATCCACATTTGGTGACAAGTCATCCGCATTTGTTGACAAGTCATCCGCATTTGGTGAAAAGTCATCCGCATTTGTGAATAACACATCCGCATTTGTGTATAACACATCCGCATTTAATAAAGCTTCATCCACATTTGTTTTTGTTCATCCGTATTTGTTTTCAGACTTGAACAAAAATGATTTCACACTGCATTGCACGTCGGGAAATTAGCAGTAGCTTCCATTTCTTCATCTTTTCTTTGTTTTTAATGATAATCGAGTTCAATTGCATCAAATTTTGAAGGAATAATCTAGTGAATGATTATATTTCTTCAAATCATACCATATTAGAACAGATCTTGATGATTTTTCTTCTTGATTTTGAGATGAACAAATGTGTTTTCTTCTTTTTTTGATGTTAATCTTGTTCAATTGAATCGAATTTTGAAGGAATAATCATGAACATGTTCATGATTCTTCAAATCTACCATAGTTGAACAAATTTGTTTATTTTTCATTTGATTTTGGGTATGAACATATGGGTTTTTGATGAACAGGGACTTTGTTCTTCATTTTTCTTGTTTTCTTTATTGTTCTTGACATCATTAAAGCAGAAATCAGATCTGAAAACTAGATAATCCAGCAACCAACAGCTCAGATACCATTTTGCTAAATCAATATTTCAGATTCATTGAGCATGGATCTTAGGATTCATCTCATTCAGATCTAGAAATCAAATTTAAGATGGGTGGACGTGTTTGAATCAAAGAACAAAGACATGGATAATAATAATGTTATGATTTCATTGATGTTGATAAACAAGTTACAATAAGAATCATAGATGGCTAGTGAAATCATAGAAAGATTTCATTGGTGGTGATTCACACCATGAGAAACACACACATAAAGCCACACTTGCAAAAATGCAATACTGGGTCTATTTATATTATTATTATTACAACATGACCTAATTTGACTTTCTAATTGTCTTGATGTTGACTTTGTCATGTTGAATTGTCTTGTGTTGTTGTTTTTGTTGTAATCAACTTGGTCTTTAAACTTGTACAATGAGATCTTCAGTTGGCTGTAATTATGATTTTGTAAGCTTCAATTTATTCCATTGTTGAACCCCAACACTACTATTGTTAAGGAAGTTGGTCAACCTAAAGTTCACATGGAACCTGAGATTGATTTCGAAAGGGAAATGGAAACTGATGGCCCAACAACCAAAACAGTTGGGACAAATAGTGTATTGCCATAAACTTGCAAAACTGAAGTCAAAGCTACGGAAGAACAATTTCAATCTTCCGAAGCTAAGATGGAAGCTGTGGAAGGGCTTTAGTCCTTGTCTAATTATCTTATCATCACATATGCAATTCCGGAACTAGCATCTGAGGTGAATAGTGAGGACTTCCTCAAGTTACCCATTACTCAAACACTATCATCACCAAATGCTCCAACCACCATTCAACCCGAACTCTCTCCTGAAAAATCTCCAAAGTCTAAAGCTTCCGAAGATGTCAAAGGAAAGAGGAAGCTGACTAAGAAAGAACTTCTAGAGGAGGAAAGGTTGGAGAAACTAAGAAGAAAAGGAAGACTCCCCTCTAAGAAACTACTAGCTGAAAGTAGCAAAGCAGCTGTAGCCAAGTAGCAAGCAGTCAACAACTAGAAAAAAGTGGATGTGATTGATAGGCTAGTCAAGCTGGAAGATGTTGTTGGACTCTGAAAGGACCATACATGCCTATTCAATTGGTGAGTTGATGGTTGTTTTGTTGAGGTTGTCACAAGTCCAAGAACCAATGCGGATGAAGATCCTGCTAAATAGAAGAAATGCAGACAAGTTTTTGTTCTACCACATTAACTAATACGGATGGCTTGGAAGAAATGCAGACAAGTGTTTGTTCATCCGCGTTTGTTAATTCGGATGACCAGAGAAAAATGCAGACAACTATTTGTTCATCCGCATTTGTCAGAGAAATGCACAGAAGTATTTGTTCATCCGCATTAACAAATGCGGATGACCAAAATACTAATGCAGAAGACCAAGTGAAGAAATGATGATCAAGTTAACTCATCCTCATTTGCCAATGCGGATGACCAGACAAATGCGCACAAGTATTTTTTCATCCGCATTAACCAATGCGGATGACCAACTTACTAATGTGGAAGACCAAGTGAAGAAATGATGATCAAGTCCATCTCATCCGCATTTGTCAATGCAGATGAACAAATGCGAATGAAGACTTAGACTAATTTTGATGTAATAAGTCAGGGGTAGTTTAGTCATTTTGTAAAAGGCAACTTGTCTGCCTATAAATAGAAAATACAACATCGTATATGAGGTGACCGAAATGATAGAAAAAGATAGAATATAGAGATAGAAAATAGAGAGAGAATAAACAATGAGAATAGTCTTTGTTTTTCATAAGTGCATTATTATATTTCATGCTAAACCCTAGCAGCTATTGTAATAAATCACCTTTATCAATATACAAAGCATTTATGAGTACTTCTTCTTTATCAAATGTTTCTTGATTGAATGATTCCGCCATTCAATCACTAACTTGATCATCATATTCGATTATGAGTGAGAATCTTAATCTCACTACTCGGTCAATTGGTATCAAAGCTTTGGCTCTTGGTTGTTTTTCAAATGTACCCTAGATCTGAATAGAACTTGATTGATCTGGTGATCGAGTTGCTAGTAGAGTGTTCTATCAGCTCTACTTAGTAAATAGCAGAATATACGCATCACACAGTTACTGTTCAAGAAATTTCTTTCAAGAACACAACAACAGACTTCATTCTCGAAGTTGTGAACAGTTGACATAGCAAAAATTAACAACAAGAAACTTAGAAAAGTAACAGATCTGATTCTGAAACCTGTTTGGATGATTTGGGCAATTATACTAATTGAACCTAAAATTCATCTAATCTGTAATTAAACAAGTTAAAACTACCTATTAAAATGGATTCTCACAGTTTCTCAAAACTTGTCCATACACCTAAACCTCCTATGCTTAAACACAAATATGAGTTTAAGCAATGGAAAATCAGGTTCAGGAATTACATTACACGTGTACATCCTGATTTTTGGATCTCAATATGCAAAGGGCCACACATCCCTGTCACTCTGTCTGCAGATCAAGCTGCTATCTAGAAAACAGCAAGGATACCCATTGAAGATCTAACTCTTGATGATGAAGATTACAAGAAATTCAAGATTGATCTGAAAGATTAGTCTATCCTAACTCAAGCACTCAAGATGGATGTGCTGAAAAGATTGGAAAAGTATGGTACTGCCAAAGCAGTATGGGATGCACTACGAATTATGTGTGAGGGAAGCAGTGAAGTTGCAGAAATTAACAAGGATAAGCTTGTTAATCAGTATGAAACATTTCATCACTCCAAGAGGGAGTCCATATCCAAACAACTGCATAGATTTGTATAGTTGGTAAATGACTTGGAAATCATAGGAGTCACTTACAAGGTTAAGGAATTAAACAAGAAAATGCTGCATAGTTTCCAGAGACCTGGAAACCAAATGTGACAATGTTAAAGAACACTCTTGACTTAAGAGAACAACTCTAGACAAAATGATAGCCAAGATAGAAGCATTGGAGTTAGATGAAAGAAGTAGAAACTTGGGAGGACCCAAAGTGATTGAGGCATACAAATTTCCAACAGATCTCATTCTGTGGAAAATGCCTTCATTACTGAAGAGGATGATTTCATCTCTTCAAGAGATCAACTGAATACCATAGGATTCATTGCAACTCCATCAACTAATCATCCATCAACATCATCCCAAGGATCCAGATTCACTGCTGCTCCTACAACCACTCCTGATGACCCAAGATCCGAAGAACAAAAGGCAACTAACAATGCCTTTGTTGCAAGCTTTGAAGCATATTTAGGAGGAAGACTCACATCAGCACATCTGATCCAGGAAGACTTAGAAGAAATGGATCCAGATGATGTAGAAGAAATAGATCTGCAATGGCAAATGGCCATGATTGCTATGAGAGCAAAGAAATTTTTCTAAAATGGCAGAAAGCTCAGCGTTAATAAAAAATACAAAGCTTGGATATGATAAATCCAAAGTGAAATGCTTCAATTGTGGCATGGCTGGCCACTTCTCCAGAGAATGCAATGCCCCCAAAAGAAACAACTTTCAAAGGAATTCTCAAAGCCAGCCATCCTCGCAGTCAAACTCAAACTTTCACTCCAATTATCATCAGTAGCAGTATCATCATCCACAACAACATCAATCATATCAAAATCCACCTCAACTGACAAACCAAGCTCATGGAAGTAGTCAGTCATCTGCATATGCTCTTGTGATAAAGCAAGATGGAGTATGTGACTCCTGTATGAAAAAGAAGTCAAGCCTCAATTTCAAAATTATGCACTTATGGCTCACATCAACGATGGTCCATCTCCAATGCCTATTGAGGTAAAATCTAACCTTTGTAGTGAAAAATGTATTATTGAACTGCAAGGTTATAGACAGCATAACCATAAACTTGCAGATAAAATAAAAGAAGAAGAGGTTAAGTTAGAGATGATTAAGAAAGAAATAAAAGGATTTGAAATCAAAATAAAATCTCTCATCTCTGACATTGAGAAATTACATGGTGAAAAGTACACTCCTACAGCTGAGAATGAGCAACTGACTAAAAAGTTGGCTCAATCTAAAGCTGAACATACACTTAATGAAGTGAAACTGGAAAAGTTTCAACTGTCTTCAGTTAAGCTGCAAGAGATGCTTGATTCTCAAAAGGATCCAAAGGACATGTCAGGGATTGGGTATAACACTTGTCCTCCACCATACAATGACAACTACACTGTCATGCCTGACTTTGTTGCACTCAATGAGAAATTTGAACCTAATACTATTGAACCAAAAACAATAGTAAAACAGATCACAATCCTCAAAATCAACCAATTGTTTACATTAAAACTAATGAGGATAAAATCAGATTAGGATACCCAATCAAAATCAAAGAGTGTTTAGAGAAGGCAGTGAGTGTCATCAAACCCACAAGCCCCATAAAGGAAATTGTTCCATTTGTAAAAATCAAACCTTCTGTTTTAAAAGGTAAAAAGAAATTTATGAAGTCAGTGAAACCCACTACTGAAAGCAGTTCTGATAATGAGATTATATCTCCAAACAAAACAAGCAAATTTGATAAAGAGGTACAGAAAGGGTTGATGAAACAAAAACAACCAAGAAAATCTAACAAAAACGTTGATTTTGATTCATCCCCTAAGCAAAAGACAGTGGCTCAGCAGCAAATGAGAAAATCAGCTGAGTCCCACAAATCAATATCTGATTCAAGCAACAAAAAAATGTGTTGACATTTGTGATATGTTAATCACAAAAAAAGAGTGCTTTTACAATCAATATTGCTTTATCTATGACATGAACAACCACTCAACCAAAAACTATAATTTTAACAAATATTATTCAGTCTGTGATATGATCAATCACAATACTTCTGATTGTTACTTCAATCAGAAGGGAATGAGAATTGCTCAGAACAAGCCCATCTCAACAACATCATCTCGCAAAACACAAGTCGGGGGTCATGTGCACACCAATCAATCTAGGACATCTAGATCACTCAATGACAGGAGTAAAACAAAAGAAATGTAGAAAAGTCAAAGAAACAATAATTACATTAATAAAAAATTTGACTTTTCAAAACCTAAAATGATTTTTGAAAATCAAAAACGGTTTAAATTTCTTCAAAAGAATATAGATCAAAGATTTCACTACTCATGTGACTCTTTAATTGATGTCGATGAGAAGACTCTAGCAAAATATCATAAGCCATCTCCAAGGTCACCTCTTTAATTGATATCGTAATTTAGAGGAGAGTATGAAAAAGTCACCATTATGAATAGGAACGGGAAACCCAAGACCATCATGGCTTGGGTTCCTTACTCTTATTAGTTCTTTTTGTTTGCAGGCTTATCCACATATGTCCAATAGCTTATGGTATGTGGACAATGGACGTTCCCTACACATGACTGGAGATCGTTCCCTCCTTGATGACTTCAATCATATACAAGGAACTACGGTGGCATTTGGTGGAGATTCACAAGGTGGAAGAATTACAGGTGAAGGATCTGTGACAAATGGGATGCTGAGCTTTGATAGAGTGTACTACTGTGAACAACTAACTTCAATCTTCTAAGCGTGTCTCAGATCTGCGATAAGAAATATTCAACTCACATTACTGACACTCATTGCTATATTCTGAAACTGGGATTTCAGATCTCAGAAGAATGGGTTGTCCTAAAGACTCCGAGGAAGAATAA
Organism: Flaveria trinervia; assembly: GCA_025506515.1. Lineage (NCBI taxonomy): Eukaryota > Viridiplantae > Streptophyta > Magnoliopsida > Asterales > Asteraceae > Flaveria > Flaveria trinervia. The sequence goes on from CM046451.1 coordinate 46,312,845, forward strand.
CACCTATGTCTTAAACCTGAATTCTACAACACCATTTGAAGAAACATGCCTTTTGTCAAAAGCATTATTTGATGAGTCCTAACTTTGGCACAGACGTTTGGGGCACACAAACTTTAAAAACATCAACAGATTGGTCAAAGGAAACCATGTCATTGGTATTCCACAAAAAGAATTTCACTTTATTAATCATTGTTTAGCGTGCCTCAAAGGAAAACAACATAAATCTTCTTATAAATCCAAGTTGGTGAACACAAACAATACTCCATTGAAGTTACTTCACATGGATCTGTCTGGACCAACTCATGTAATGAGCATTGAAAAGAAACAGTATTGTTTGGTGATCATTGATGACTTTTCACGATTTACATGGCTTTTCTTCTTACTTCATAAAAATTAGGCATCTCAAATAATAAAAGACTTTATCACTAAAATAGAAAATCACCTTGATCATAAGGTCAAATCAATCAAAAGTGATAATGGAACTGAATTTAAAAATGAAGACTTGAGTTCTTTTTGTGCAACCAAAGGCATTGCTTATCAATTCAGTGCAGCTAGAACTCCTCAACAAAATGGGGTAGCTGAAAGAAGAAATAGAACACTAATTGAAGTGGCAAGGACAATGCTAGCCAATGCTAAACTGCCTATTACCTTTTGGGCAGAGGGAGTTAAACACTGTGCTTTATGCAAAATTGAACTCTGATTGTAAAAGATAGTAACATGACTCCATATGAACTGCTTTTTCACCGAAAACCATTTATTGGATTTTTGAAGTCATTTGGTAGTAATGTCTCAATATTAAACAGCCAATACTATTTGGGAAAGTTTTCATCCAAGTCTGATGAAGGATTCTTTGTAGGTTATTCTTCTGTGTCAAAGGCTTACAGAGTGTTTAATCCTAGATTAAACATTATTGATGAATCAACCAATGTTCAATTCAAGGAACATTCGTTTCCCAAATCTACAAATGGTTCCGACTGGTTGTTTGATATTGACTCATTTACAAAATCATTTGATTAATTTCACTTGTCTGATGCAGGAAATCTATATTCAAGTGAAACATCTACAGGTGTAGAAAGAAGAGATGACTTTCCATTGATTCCTCCTACATCTACTAAATACATGAATGAAGATGTTCCTCTCTAAGCTGATCCCATCAGACAACCAACATAAAACCAAAGTGTTTTAACTGAAGGAGGTCCAAGCCTATTACCGTCATATTCAGATAATCTGTCAACTGAAATCAGAAATAAAAAACAAGCTACTCCTAAAGCTAAAACACAAAAAAAATCAAATAATGGAAGCAATCACAGTGCTGCTGTAGTTGAAGCAGGAACTAAAACAAAGTCTAACTATCTTCATAATTCCCTAACAGTACAAAATGAATGTGCCTCTGACCATAATGAACTGAATGTCTCCAATCTTGATGTAACCATTATTGGTGACTCCATTCCAACCACCAGAATACACAAGAATCATCCAGTTGAAACCATTATTGGTGAACTAATTGAAAGGGTGACAAGAAGCAAGTTCAGTATTGCAAACATCTGTTTGTTCTCATGCTTTCTGTGTCAAATAGTACCCAAGAACATCAAAGAGGCTCTTAAAGACAATAGCTGGATTGAAGCAATGCAGGAAGAATTGCTTCAATTCAAGAAGCAAGAAATATGGCAACTGGTAGATCTTCCTAAAGGACAATACCCTATCGGTACCAGATGGTTGTGCAAGAATAAGACTAATGATAGAGGGATCATCATCAGATACAAAAGAAGATTAGTGGCATAGGGATGCACTCAAGAGAAAGGAATCGATTATGACAAAGTGTTTGCACATATTGCCAGATTAGAAGCAATTAGAATCTTTCTAGCATATTCTACATCATGAAATTTACTGTTTATCAAATGGATGTGAAGTGTGCTTTCTTATATGGAAAGATCATTGAAGAAGTCTATGTGAGTCAACCACATGGCTTTGAAGATCCAGATTTCCCTCACAAAGTTTACAAGTTTGACAAAGCTCTGTACGGTCTTCATCAAGCACCAAGAAAGTGGTATGAGACTCTATCATCCTTTCTTCTTGAAAATGGATATAAAAGTGGAAAGACTTATCATACTCTCTTCAGAAGGAGAAGAGGAAAAGACATGTTGCTTGTCCAGATTTATGTGGATAACATTATATTTGGCTCAACAAACAAGAAACTCTACAAAGATTTTGAAGACCTAATGCATTCAAAATTCCAATGACGGCAATGGGTGAACTCACTTTCTTCTTAGGAGTGCAAGTCCAACAGACAACAGATGGAATACAATGCTGAAGAAGTTTCATTTTGCTGACTGTCAGTATATTAGAATACCAGTTGATACCAATATGAAGATTGGTCTTGATCCAGATCGATCCATGATAGGCTCACTTATGTATCTAACTGCTAGCAGGCCTAATATTATGTTTGGTGTTTGTGTGTGTGCCAGGGATCAAGCTGATCCAAATGAATCACATGTGAATGCAGTCAAGAGGATATTAAGATATGTGAAGGGCAAACCAGCTCTTGGGTTATGGTATCCAAAGGAAGGAGATTTTAATCTCTATGCTTTCACAGATAGTGATAATGGAGGATGCAACTTTAATAGAAAGTCCACATCTGGAGGTTGTTAATTTCTTGGTCCTAGACTGGTCTCTCGGCAATGCAAGAAGCAGACAAACGTATCTGAATCAACAGTAGAAGCTGAGTATATTGTAGCATCAGCCTGTTGCTTTCAAGTTCTCTGGATTCAAAACTAGATGCTTGATTATGGTTTTAACTTCTTGCACACACCAATTCACATTGAAAACACAACAGCTGTTTTCATAACAAATAATCCAGTTCAGCACTAAAAAATCAAAAACATTGAAATCAGATATCACTTTTTGAGAGACTGTGCTGAAAAAGGGTTGATCAAATTGATTCAAGTACCCACTGAAAATCAATTGGCTGATTTATTTACTAAGGCATTTGAACCTGGTAGGTTTGAATTCCTAGTTCAATCAATTGGCATGATTAATCTTGACTAAAACCAAAAACATCTAAAAATTATTAGAAAATCTCAAGAAAATCACAAAAAGAAGTCAAATTTTACGAAGAAAAGAATATATGGGAAATGATATAATTAGAGTCGTTATATCATCACTGTGCTTAAGTTCAAAAAATTGCAAGACTGTAATGACTTACCAGATATATTGGTAGGCTCAACTTGGAAGAGAAGATACATGCAGTGATGAATAAAATCTTATCCAATTTTGAAACACTCACCACAAAGTACAGGTATGTATTGGCTTATCTGAGTGCATGTGTGTGTAGTAACCTAAACACACTAGATAATGATACTTTATGAATCTCTTTCACATACATCCACTTTCATCTTTGTTTTGCTAATCAAAGACCTGATGAAACATGCACATAGTGTAGATGTACTGATCCAAAAGATTCCCAATGAGGAACACATCAAAATTGGGTGAATCTACAAAAGCAATACATTCCAAGTGAATGAACAAAAGAATCCTATCATGGATCACCTTCCAAAGTGAAGTGAAAAGAATCCCAATGTGGATCATCATGAAAAGGATCAAAGTAAAAAGAATCCTAATGAGAATCAATGAAAATGAGCTCTCATAACTTAAGTAACCTCGTAAGGAAAGTTGTGAAAAAGTTCTACCATGCATTGTATAAGGATGGTTGATCATTCCATGCTTTTGTGTGTGAGGTACATATTGAATAATTAAATCAACCAAAAAAACATGATAAATATCATTTGCATCAAAATATCAACCTGGTATGTTTAAGAGGACAAACATACCTTCAATCATCAAGTTCATAAACATGTCCATTTTATCATAGCACATGTGTAATGTAAGATTGATATGATCCCAAAAAATGACATCTTTCTCTTTATTATAAATAATCAAAATTATATCAAAAAGTTTTTAAAATCTTTAAAGTTCTATCCAGATGTGGATATAAACTTTAGGGGGAGTAATTTGAAATGTTTGATCAAATCTATATAGATTATTAATAGCTTAAATTACTTTCTTAAGAATTAAAAACAAAACAAACAGAAAAATGCATGTGTTGGTGCAGAAGTTATACCATAGTATCTCATCCTACGCAGATTCTTGGAAACATGAAAAGTCCAAGATCAGTCAAACAATGGGAAACTTGTATCACTTCTGGCATACATGTCAATCCAAGCAAGAATTGACAAATTCAACAGTCAACAACTTCATAAGACACAAATTCAATCAAAGACAGCCTTCATAACAAGAAAAATCAGAAGCAGAAAACATTAAATTTTGATTAAGTTCAAAATATTATGCAGGTAAGTGCATTGGTTAACACAGGTGAAGGTAACACATGCTTATAGCCAATGCATGTAACTTTTTATTTCCAAGTAAAACTAATGCGGACAAAGATTGTACTCTACCGCATTAGTGTGTTAAAAGTATACATGATCAAGTAATTATGGATTTTATTCTATCGCATTTGCTATAGTGAGCAACTGCTGACAAAGTTTAATCAACCGCATTTGCTACAAGAGCAAATGCTAATAAAGTTTAATCAACTACATTTGCTGCAGTGAGCAAATGCTGACAAAGTTTAATCAACCGCATTTGCTACAGTGAGCAAATGCCGACAAAGTTTGATCAGTCGCATTTGCTACAGTGAGGAATGTTGAACAAGTTTTGTCAACCGCATTCGTTACAGTGCACAAATGCGGATAGAAGAAAACTAAAGTAACAAAACTTCCGCATTTGCTACAGTGTGTAAATGCGGATGCCTAAAATCACAAGTTAAAACTCTTCCGCATTTACAACAGTAAACAAATACGGATGTGTAAAAACCATCCGCATTTGCTACAATGAATTAAAAATCCAACTCAGGCAACACCTTTTATGCCTCCATAAGACCCAGTAGAATCTTCATAACCTCAATAACCACCCAACATTGAAAAACATAGGCTGTATGATCCTTAGGGGGAGTATTGTTGGACCCTAAAAGGACCATACATGCTTATTCAATTGGTGAGTTGATTGTTGTTTTGCTGTGGTTCTCACAAGTCCAAGAACCAATGCGAATGAAGATCCTGTTGAATAGAAGAAATGCGGACAAGTGTTTGTTCTACCGCATTAACTAATACGGATGGCTTAGAAGAAATGCGGACAAGTGTTTGTTCATCTGCATTTGTCAATGCGGATGACCAGAGAACAAATGCAAACAAGTGTTTGTTCATCCGCATTTGTTAATCCGGATGACCAGAGAAATGCGCAGAAGTATTTGTTCATCCGCATTAACAAAATGTGGATGACCAACATACTAATGTGGAAGACCAAGTGAAGAAATGTTGATCAAGTTAACTCATCCGCATTTGCCAATGCGGATGACCAGACAAATGCGCACAAGTATTTGTTCATCCGCATTAACCAATACGGATGACCAACTTACTAATGTGGAACACTAAGTGAAGAAATGCTAATCAAGTCAATCTCATCCGCATTTGTCAATGCGGATGAACAAATGCGAATGAAGACATAGACTAATTCTGATGTAATAAGTTAGGGGTAGTTTAGTCATTTTGTAAAAGGCAACTTGTCCTCCTATAAATAGAATATACAACCTTGTATATGAGGTGACCGAAAAGATAGAAAAAGACAGAAAATAGAGAGAGAAAATATAGAGGGAATAGACAATCAAAATATTCTTTGTATTTCATAAGTGCATTAATACTTTTCTTGCTAAACCCTAGCAGCCATTGTAATCAATCACCTTCATCAATATACAAAGCATTTGTGAGTATTTCTTCTACATCAAATGTTTCTTGATTGAATGATTCCACCATTCAATCACTAACTCGATCATCATATTCAATTCTGAGTGAGAATCTCAATCTCACTCCCCGGTCAATGTACTCTCTTACCACTTGAGGAGCTGATTGAGCTGGAGAAGGCAACCTTGCTAATAAGAGAACAAGAAAAAGCAGCGATGGTGGCCTTGGAAGAAGAAAAGATGAGGAAAAAGGAGGAAGCTGATCAAAAGCTCAGGAGTGAAAGGATAGCTTTCTTGAACTCTAGAGGATTCTCTCTTGAAGAACTTGCTTTACACAATAATGATACGATCTTGTGGCTTGTAAACAAAGAACATGATCAAATGGAAAAGGAGAGAAAAAAGGGCCTCTAAGAAAAAATAAAGGAGAAGAAGATGAAGGAAAATGATGTTGAGCTTGTAGCCATGAAGAAGTATAGGGAGAAAACCAGGATGAAAGACTATCTCAGGGCCCATGGCTTCTCAGGTAGGGAAGTTGGACCTATGTCTGTGAAGACCCTGCAACGTATTATCAGTGAAATCAAGGCTGACATAAACTAAAGAAGAAGGAAAGAGATGTACCAAATAGTACAGGGGATGACTTTTACATCTACTCCATAACAATAGCCTCAACCCGGACCTATCCCTTTCCTTTTCCCTAATAAAACTGAACCAACCACTAAGCCTTACACCCCTGAACCCACATCATCAACCTTATCCACTTCCTCACCCTCTCAATTCAAAAAAACCATCAAAACTACCCATCCTCAAACCTAAAACCTTACCCAGAACCCAAACCTCACTGACTAAACAACCACCTAAGTCATCCTCTCATCCATCTAATTCTCTTTCCTTAGAAGAATTCAAGGAGATCAAGACGAAGTACATAAGTTTATGACAGGATCAGAGATCTCAAGTTTGATGGATTAGAGTGTAACGCATCGGAATAGAACAAGAATTAGACAAATTATAGCAAGAATTTGATATACGTATTCATTAAGAACAAATACGGTTGTAAAGAGAGAGTATATTTCTGTGAAGAGGAATGTAATAATATCAAATGTTTCTACTCAATCATTCACCGATTACAAATGGGTTGACACTCCTTATATAGAGTGCAATCACTGCTGATATCACGGGATAGTGACATCTGGCAGATTTGTTACAAAAATAACTAAAACTTAACAAACTACTGAAATGTTCACAACTACTGAGAACATATCAGAGTGCTAAGTATAAAACATAAAACTACTGATACGAAACTACTGAAACTACAATGACTGAAGAACAAGTTCTTCAGTCGTTTTACAAAACTATTGAAAACAAAAACATAAAACTACTGAAAGAAAACCGTCACAACTACTGAAGAAGACCTCTTCAGCTATTGTGACAACGTGATACTTGGTCTTCAGCACTTGTGTCTTCAGCACTGTGTCTTCAGACTTTGTCTTCAGCACTTGTGTCTTCAGACTTTGTCTTCAGTACTTGTGTTCAGACTTTGTCTTCAGCACTTGTGTCTTCAGACTTTGTCTTCAGTACTTGTGTCTTCAGACTTGTCTTCAGCACTTGTGTTCAGACTTTGTCTTTAGCACTTGTCTTCAGACTTTGTCTTCAGCACTTGTCTTCAGACTTGTCTTCAGCTGTTGTGTTCAGACTTTGTCTTCAGCACTGTCTTCAGACTTTGTCTTCAGCTGTTGTGTTCAGACTTTGTCTTCAGCACTTGTCTTCAGACTTTGTCTTCAGCATTGTCTTCAGACTTTGTCTTCAGCTGTTGTGGACTTCAGTAGTTGTTGTGATGTCTGTGGAACTTAAGGTTTTTCTGATCCGGCTCATTGGTTCTTTTGGTCCAACAAACTCCCCCTGAACCAATGCAGCCAAAACCTTAACTTTATTGAGGTCCCACTTATTGTTGGCAGTAAGATTGGTCTTTTTCCTTCTTGATCAGCTAAGAAGATGACCTAATTAAGCACTGCCCTGGGAATAGATTTCTGAAATTTGGTTGGCATAGTATGGATAGGAGCCCTGACTTTGGGGAACTGGACACAGGGCTGTGGTCCTATCCATGAAATCTACTTCCCATGTATAAGCCTGTAGGATTCTCTGGTGTATGCTCTGAGAAAAATAATTTGTTCTTCCATGGTAAGATTTTCAGCTCCACCATCAAACAATCCTTCATGCCTATACAGCTCTGAAATGTACTTAACCTGTTTGCCATTTTTGAGCTCAACTGTTGTGATCTGTCTGTATGCAAACTCATCTGGGTGAGTCCCTTCAAGTAACAGACTAAGCTCATTTTGTTTGAAGTTCTCAAGCCTCTTGTAGACTAACCCCTTTTTAATCACTCTGTTCTCTAACATCTTTTGGGGTGGCTGTTTAGTTTCATAGGCCTTCTTGAAATCTTCAACAATTTCCGAGGGTGATACTACAAGGACCACTGTGATCTCTTCATCTACGATCCTTTTTACTTGGCCCTTGTATCTCGAAGGAATGTCTTTCTTCACAATTCTGTGAGCCACCCTAGGATCAGGCCATATTCTCACCTTTTCCTTTTGATATTGAAATGTTAGCAAGGGTGTACAATCTCAGAGCTTCCTTCTTCATACTGATTATTGATGAAGAAGCAGCATAAGTTTTGTCTATGCTTTTCAGCATCTGATCATCATGAAGCTTTTGCTGCTGTTCTTCTTCTATCTTTACTCTCACAGCTTCCATCTGTGAGGTGGGAGTGATGGGCATAGGTTTGGCTTTAGGCAAAGTTATGACTGTAGAAAGAGGCAGCTATCTTCTTCCTCATCATCCTCTTTTTCTTCTTCTTCTAGCCTGAACACCCTTCTCTTCTTCTTCTTGGGTGCATCATCGGCTGTTGGTTTTGAGGGTAAAGGAGTTGGTTTAGAGGGTTGTGGTAGTGGTGATTTTGAAGTGGGAGGTTTTGCAGGTTGTTCTAGCATTCTTGTAGTGAGTGAGGCTTTTGAGTGTTTTGCTAGTTCCTTTCTGTTCCCAGCACCTGCCTCATTTAGTGCTTCAATCACCAATCCCTTAGTGTATGATTCAGACGAACAGATCTTGGTGGTTATTGCCAAGATACTGTCCCTGGTCCATGACTTAATCTCGATCAATGATCCTAAGGTATTTTGCAATGAATCTGATCATGATCTCTAGTCTTTCTCTTTCCAATGCATCATAACTTGCCCATCTTGAGTTAATTTCTTCAACTTCAAGTCTCCTAATCTCTGAGTCAAGCTGTGCAGTATCGAACCCCTGTCTATACAGTTGATCAATAATAGAGTCCATTGATTTACTGTGTGTAGCATCCGCCATTTTGATCATCTCATCGAGGTTTGAGTTCTTTTTCTTTTCTTAACCTTCTCTTCTTATATGTGACATGAAAGTCTTTGTGACTTTCACACCACTTGATCAATGTCAGCTCCTTCACAAACTCCTCTTCCTTCTCAGTCTCCTTATCTTTCTTCCCCTCTATGCTCTTCCTCTTTGCTTTCACTGACTGACTCTCCCCCTTTTTGGTTGCATTGGTTGCAAGGGTTTGAGTAGCAGAAAGCCTTGTGCTCACAATCTCCTCTACCAGGGTTGTATGATTGAGGGAAGCCTCTCATCCATGGTTTTGATCACAATGTCTGTGATCATTGGGGTGATAAGAGGTAGGGATTGCTGAAAGATAGCAGCTGTTTGCTCAGAGGGGTCTCTCCCTGAGAAGCAGTGCCAGAAATAGAGGCTGGTGGCTCAGAAGTTTTGAGTGGCTGAGTGTGTGGAAGACCTTCAGGTGAAGGTGCCATCTGTGGGTTTATTTTGGTGGCAGATGGACTTGCTTGTTGAGAGAATTGGTCAAGTATTATTGTAGTCTACTGACTTCTTCTCAAGAATTGTGTTCTGGGCCAGAACATCATAAAAGAAGCCTAGGTCATCATCAGCAGATGCTGAATCACCTGACCTCCTGCTTGTAGCAGGATGTACATGCACTGGGTGTAGACCAGTTTTAGCATGTGCCCCTTTCTCTTGGAACTGGGGACTTCCAGCCTCAGGATAATGTCCCTCATTAGCTGTTGCCTCTGGTGAGGTCTTAGCTATGTTGATCATGTGCTGATTCAGAAGAGGTGGCAGCCTCACCAGATGTTCTGGTCTCCATATCCACACCAGGAGATAGAACAGTGAAACCCTCGTGCTGTGGGCTGTGAGGAGCATGTTGATCCTCTTCCTCAATTGCTGTGGTTTTCCCCTTTGTTGGTGCTTTTTGGGAGGAGGAGAGGCATGCAGCTGAGTCAGCACGTTTGCAATAATGAGGTAGGACTTTGTGGGGCGGTTGCAGTGGGAGATGGGTTAAAAGCAGTATGCACCTGGGGAGAATGGTGCTCTTTAATGGCAATCTCCTCAAATGAGGAAGATCCCAGATTAGTGGGTACCCCTTCTTTGGTTGCTGCAGGCTCCTTTTGAGAGGAATCCTGAGCGGCTGTGGCTGGTGAAGTCCTTGTATCCACTAGGGGGTTATAACCAGTGGATATAGTCTGCGTTGTGTTGCAGGGGCATCCTCAGGGGACTCATTTCCCTGAGTAGCCTTTTTTGTCTTCTTTTTAGTGGGTTTGGTGGGGACTTTGGATTTGGAGGTGGTGGCTGTGGGTTCCAGCTGCGTGGGTTTGCGCAGCTTGCAGCCAGTTTTAGTGATTGGTCAGAGTTGTGCCGGGAGTATACTTCAGGCAATACAGCCGTAGCAGGACTCCCAGGCCAACAAGTCCCTCAGCTTGAAGCTGGTTTTCAATTATGGCCATTATGAACCGAGGATATAATATCCAACGGTTAGCGAGTTGTTTTGGGCCATATCCTTGAGCTCTAAAAATAGTATTTCAGAAAATTTAAAGGTTGTTGCTCAAGGATGGAGTACATTACCTGTTGCCACCGTGTGGACATTTGATCCCATGATGAAGTCTTGGGGGCAAGGCAGACATTTACCAGGTGAAAGATGAGACGTTCGGCATCTTGGAAATGTTTCTTCAGTATGGTAGATGCACTCAGGTCACCCTGGTATCCATGCTGGGCAAATGATTGATCGATTGTGCCCTTTGGATAACCAGTTGGGAAAGTGGCATCATCCAGATTGAGGGTTTGGCGAGAATGTCTGGAGTAATGACCACTTTTTGATGATGGACAAACGATTGAAGAGACTCTGTGTCATTCTCCTCAGAGACAAGAGTGACGTTTGTCCAGAATTGGTTAAGAGATTCGGCATATATGGTGGGATTTAACAAAAAAGCCGTTTTGTAAGGTGACTGAACCATTAAATCAATGGCGTTGTGAAACTTGGTCCAGTATGGCGATTTTGTGAGATGTGCGACACAGTTGTGTCGAGGTTTTAGTTGCATGGTCGCCATTGATGAAGAGAGGTTACAGAGTTTTTTTGAACGTTAGGTTTGAGAAGAGAAGAAAGTAAAACTCTGAAGGTGGGATAAGGTATTTAAAGGAGAGTTAGAAATCGACTGAAGGTTTTGGTGTTAGTCATCAGTTGTTGAAACTACTGATGACGTGGTATTAACTTTCAAGGTTTGAAATGACTGACCGTATTGGTGTGATCAGCAGTTGTTATAAAACAACTGAAGACTTGATTTTAACCATCAGACGTTGAAACAGCTGAAGTCTCTGATTTAGTCATCAGTAGTTATAAAACTACTGAAGATTTAGTCATCAGTACTTATAAACTACTGAAGACAGTTTTGACTTCAGGTGGTGAAACAACTGAGGACTTGGTATTAGTCATCAGTAGTTGTGAAACTACTGAAGACTTTGGTTTTACCATCAGTTGTTGTAAACAACTGAAGACTTGGTGTTAGTCATCAGTAGTTGTGAAACTACTGAAGACATGGTATTGCTTCAGTTGTTTAGAAGGAACAACAGTTGGGAAACTACTAAAGAGAAAAAAAGCTCATCAGTAGTTGTCGTCAATTCATTGATTTTCAGCTGTTTCAGTCTGACCTCCACTCTTACTCATCAGACTTAGATCTGAGTTTCAGATGTTTCATTGGTCATCAGTACTTATCTGCATTTCTGACATCAGTAGTTGTGCTACAACAGCTGTTGTGACTACATCAGCTGTTGTAACTACATCGCTGTTTCAACAAATAAAGTACTTGAGTACTGAGAAGTTAATCTAGTAGTTTTAAAACTTCTAAGAGGATAAATTCAGTACTTATATATATGACAATAAACTAATGATCATCAGTACTTGTGAGCTGAGATCACCAGTAGTTGTCACTTATTCTAGCTGCAGCATACCAAGCCTTAACACTAGGTTTTGGAAAGTTTGCTATCCAAGGGCTTAGTGAAAATGTCTGCAAGCTCATCAGCACTAGGAACAAATTTTGGATCAATTAGACCTTTTTCAAAACAATCTCTAATAAAATGGTGTCTGATTTCAATATGTTTAGTCCTAGAGTGCTGGACAGGATTCTTGACAATGCAAAGAGCTGAAGAGCTGTCCATTAACAATGGGGTCTTAGTCTCTGTTATGCCATAATCCAATAATTGGTTTTGAAGCCAGAGTACCTGAGATGTACAACTTGCAGCAGCAATGTACTCTGCTTCAGCAGTTGATGTAGCAACTGAGGTCTGCTTCTTACTCTGCCAAAAAATCAAGCAGTTGCCTAAGAATTGGCATCCTCCAGAAGTGGACTTTCTTGTCAACTTACACCCTGCATAGTCACTGTCAGAAAAAGCAACTAATTTACCAGAATGTCTAGTAGAATACCATAAACCTAGAGATGGAGTGCCTTGCAAATATCTAAAGATCCTCTTGACTGGAATCAAATGAGACTCCTTAGGTGCAGCCTGAAATCTAGCACAAACACATGTAGCAAACATAATATCTTGTCTAGAAGCTGTTAAGTACATCAAGGACCCAATCATACATCTGTAAAGTGTTTCATCAACCACTTTACCTTTCTGATCTGTATCCAGTTGTGTGGTGTTGCACATGGGAGTAGAACAGGGCTTACACTTTTGTAAATCAAACTTTTCCAAAAGATCTTTTGTGTATTTGGACTGATGAATGAAAATTCCATCAGCCTTTTGTTTGATTTGCAAACCCAGAAAGAACTGTAATTCTCCCATGGCACTCATTTCAAACTTCTGTTTCATCAACTTTGTAAAGGCATCACACAACTGTGGATCAGAGGATGCAAAAATAATATCATCATCAACATTTGAACAAGTAGATTATGCTGCCAGCTTTCTTAATGAATAAAGTCTTATCTATGGAGCCTCTAGTGAAATTATTTTCCAGAAGAAAGTTTGATAATGTCTCATACCAGGCTCTAGGAGCTTGTTTCAACCCATAGAGAGACTTATCAAGCTTATACACCCAATTAGGATGTTTATTATCCTCAAAACCTGGTGGTTGACATACATAACCTCTTCTTTAATTTTCCCATACAAAAATGCACTTTTGACATCCATTTGAAAAACCTTAAGGTTGTGATAAGCACATAAGCTAAAAACAATCAAATTGCTTCCAGTCTGGCTACAGGGGCAAAGGTTTCATTATAATCAATACCTTCCTCTTGTGAAAACCCCTGTACAACCAGTCTGGCCTTGTTCTTAACAATAAGCCCATTTTCATCAGTTTTGTTCCTAAACACCCATTTAGTGCCTATTGCACACTTACCTGGAGGTAGAGGAACCAGTTCCCACACTTGCTGTTTCTTGAACTGAAGAAGCTCAAGCTGCATGGCTTCAACCCATCCATTGTCCCTTAAAGCAATGTGATAGTTCTTTGGCTCTTGCTGACTAATGAAGAGAGCATAGAAGCAGAAATTAGACAATTGACTTCTTGTTGAAACGCCAGCATTGATATCACAATGATTTGAGAGATAGGGTGATTCTTCAGATCTTGGTACACATAAGATCTGTGCAAGTGTTTGTAGCAGGCTCAGCAGCAACAGATGGTGATGGTGAAGCATTTCCTTGAAACCAATCAGTAGATGGTAATTCAAAGGAAGTTGAAGTTGTAGAAATCTCATCAGCATTTGTTGTGGATTGTGCTACTGAAGCTACAAGAACGTCAGGTCTAGCTGAATCAGGCAGTTGATCACTAAACTGAAAAGGTGATTACTGATATCATCATCATCATCAGTAACACCAGATGGATGACTAGCTACTGAAGATGATGGTTTCATATGATCTGCAACAGCAGGTGGTTGATAAGGAACATATTACAGAATGTCCAGATCAAACAACTCCATAGGGTTTTGTGGAATTGTATCCTTAGGGGATTCATTGAACTTCACATGCAAGGTTTTTTCAACTATCTTTGTCCGACAGTTGAATACTCTATAAGCCTTGCAAGTGGATGAATACCCAACAAAATATCCTGCATCCACCTTAGAATCAAACTTTTGGAATTGATCCTTTGTGTTGAGAATGTAACAGGGACACCCAAATGCTCTAAAGAATGAAATCAAAGGGGCTAAATGATGTAAAACTTCATAAGGAGTTTTCATCATCAACCTCTGATTTACTAAGGCTCTATTCTATACATAGCAGGCTGTATTGACAGCTTCAGCCCAAAGGTTAGTGGCAGACCAGAATCAGCCCATGGACCTTGCAGCTTCAATGAGGGTCCTGTTCTTTCTTTCCACTACTCATTTTGCTCTGGAGTCCTTGGGATGCTATACTGCCTCTTGATTCTCTTTGACAAGTAAAACTCATCAAGAGTGTGGTTTCTGAATTCAGTACCATTGTCACTCCTCACACACTTAACTTGTAGGGAATACTGCTTCTCAACGTGTAACACAAAGTTCATAATGGACTGAGCAGCCTCATCCTTTGAATGCAAGAAGAAGGTCCATACATATCTAGAGTAATCATCCATAATTACCAGACAGTATTTCTTCTTTGCCATACTCATTACCTTCACAGGACCAAAAAGATCCATGTGCAGTAGTTGTAAGCAGGCATTAGACTTGGACTCTTCTATGGTTGGGAATGAAACTTCATGTTGTTTCCCTTTTAAGCATGCAGTGCAGATTTCATCACAATTGAACTCCTTTATTGGAAGACCTCTCACTAAACTCTTGTGGATCAGCTGATTCATGTTTTTGAGATTAACATGACCCAGCCTTCTATGCCACAGTTTAGATTCTTGGAGAGAGGCCTTGGAGAACAAGCATGGATGGCCTCTCAAATCAATTGTCTTTGATAGATCCAAGGCATATACTCTTCCTATCCTGTTAGCCTTCAGGAGAGTATTATCATCCGGTACATTGTCAATCAGGCTCAGAACCTTGGAAGACAGAATCCTACAGTTCTGGCTTGTGAAAAGAGCAACATGTCCTTTGTCACACATTGACTAACACTCAACAGATTGTATTTGAGATTCTCCACATGGTTGACATCATCAAATCTAATATCTCCATTAGACACAAATCCCTTTCCAATGATGTAACCTTTAGCATCATTTCCAAATGAGACAAATCCCTTCTTTCCCTGAGAGTAATCATGAAGAAGAGAGCTGCTCCCAGTCATGTGCATGGATCCTCCACTGTCCACATACCAGATGCTTCTTTGGCATGCTGAAGAACCTTGCACAATCATAAGAAACTAGTTAGCTTTGGAGACCCAAACCTTTTTGGTTTTGGGACTTACTTTATCAACAGATTTAACCATAGCTGGTTTCTTATGATTAACAACTGATGAAGATGGAGATGGTGCTGAATTGGATTTGGGCCTGGAATTCCTCTCCAGTGGTTTGATCACATGGGTTTCAAGTTGGTTAACTCTCCCCAACAGATGCTGAACCATCATAACAAGCTGTGTCTGATTTGAAGCTCGAGCTTTCAGTTCATTTGACACTCCAGAGCTTGTTTTTGATGAGTTCCTCTGACCCACCATTTCCTCCTTCTTAAACTTCACAGACTTAGTCTTATGTTTATCATGAGGAACGCTATCAGCTGTCTTCTGATAAACCGCATCCTTCTTAGTGGATTTGGGTAAGGCCTTGGGTTTATCAGGTTGTGATGATTGTGATACAAACTTGGTCTTAAACGCAGTTTCCATCTTATTTATTTATAGTTTAATGAGCTCATCCCTTTGGAGCTTTAAACCCTTTTTGTACCAACATTCATCAGATACAAACATGGTTTATTCTTCATCTTGGACATCTTTACTGCTGAAGTGGAAACTACTGAAGGTGTCATCTTCAGTACTTTCTTCCTATCAGTACTAGGTACTAAAGGATTTGTAAGATCTGAAGACTGGTAAATCAACTGTTTTCCATCCGTCCTAATAGACAGTTTGATGGATTCCTCAGCAGTTATCAGTCCTTGTATTTCAACTGATTTGAAATGCTTTTCAGATGTTGGGTCTCTTTCAGTACTCGAGGTACATTGAGGAACAACATCTGAAGTACTCAGCTTCATATGAGTCTGAGTAGTTAGACCATCAGTCAATTTATTTGTTGAGATCTTAACACTGGTTTCTTTCTCTGATCTTAGATTATCATTGGAGAATGACTCACATGATAATGTGGTTTGGAGATTGCTTTCACTTTCAGACTTAACTATGGAGTTAGGAGTAAAGTCTGTTCCTGGAGCAGTATGGTTGTAACCAATACCAAACTTCACATTTGAAGCAGTTTGCTTTCACTTTCAGACTTAACTATGATGAGACCCAGCATTCACACTCAACTTGGGTCACTGCAAGTTTTTCTTTGAGACTCCTGTGGTCTTCCAGAATAACCTCTAGCTTGGCCTTTTCATCATTTAATTTGCACTTAAGCTTATAAATCTCATCACTTTTACTGTTAAGAGCAGACTCATGCTCACCTTTTTTTTTTGAAAATGATTTTCTCAAGCTCAAGTTTTTGATTTATTAATGCTACATTTGCCTCTCTAATAGAGACAAAGGCAACTATGCATGATTCAGAACATAACTTGGCTTTAGCCTCTGAAGATACCTGAGTTACCTGTGAAGATGATGCATTTGAACAGGAACCCTCAGTAGACTCCAGGGCCATGAGAGCAAGATTTCCAAAAGGGTGTTCACCACCATGTTGACTAGCACCAGCATAGTATTGCTCAGTGTGACGAGACAAGTTATCAGGTAAGCTACTCCAATCAACGACTCCAGGTGTGAAGAAGCTGTGATGAGGTTGTGATTGAGATGAAGATGGTTGAGGTTCTGGTAGTGCATGAGGTTGTGGTACTATAGGAGCTTGAACTTGATTTGACTATGGCATATAATAGCAGGGAAAGGATATGGCATTTGACCCTGAGGAACAAAATATGCAGGAGAATGAGGGTGTGATGAATGACTAGAACTGGCAGAATGTTGCCTTTTTGATTGTGAATTGTTATTTTGAAAAGTCAAAAAGGGTGCAGAAGAGTTAGGTCCAGTTGATCTACACTCTCTTGCAAAGTGTCCAAGCCTGTGGCATTTGTGACATTTCAACTTGCTCTTGTCAAAACCGACTTTGGTTTTGTCAGAGAGTCCAGGAAATTTCCTGCTAGTTCTCTTGTAGAATTTCTGAGATCTGATATTGATCAAGGCCATTTGGCTCAAAATATCCATCTCTTCTAGATCATCATCAGCAATGCCCTTCAAATCATCCATGATAAAGCATAGATTGTCACTATTATTACCAGGATGACAATCAACACTCACAAAGGCATGATTAGAATTGTTTGAGGTGAAATCAATATGCTCATCATAGTGGCATGCTGATCCAGCATACTCTGACTCATGACTTACCAAGGCAGTGTTTCCTGGTAAAAATCATCAGTGAGCTTTCCAGATGATGACAGTTTTCATTTCTGTTCTATCTCTCTCTCAAATGTGAGCAATTTCCCATGGAGTTGGGTGAGAGATAGTTTGTCCAAATTTGCACTGGAGCGTAGGACAATAGTATATGTGTCCCATCTCTCAGGCAGTGATCTGAGAAATCAGTTATTCATCTGGCTGTTTGTGTACTCATGTTTGACCATTTTTAATTCAGAGATCAAACAAGAAAACCGCTCAAACTGTTGAGTCAGTGTCTCACCCTTCCTATGAGAGAATGTCTATTATTGGGCAATGATTTCTCTATTATTTGCCAAGACCTCATCTGTTCCTCCAAATTGTTCTTTCAAGGCATTCCAGAGGTCATGGGCAGTTTCATAATGCATTAGCCCAGAATAGATTTCATTGGGCAGCCATGGCCAGAATTCCATGGGCTTTTGCATCAATCTCAAACAATTTCTTATCCTCATCTGAGTATTGCTCCCTCCTCTTCGGAATCATTTGATTGGTTTCCGGGTTATTCACCATAGGCTTGTGTGGACCATGTACCACTGATGTCCAACAACCTGAGCTGTTAACAGACAGGTGATGGAGCATTCGTCGTTGCATATGTTATACTCATTCCTAACCAGCATCGGAGGCTTGGTTGAGGAACCAGTATTGTGAGGATCATTGGAAGGAGTAGTCATTTTAGGTCCAAATACAATTTAATTCAAGCTTTTTAAATGATTTTACACAGACCACAACAGACTCAATGAAAACCAAGAATAAATCTCAGGATGAATGACCGAAAACACAGAAAATTCAATCTCTATAACCGTTTATTGCAAAAATGCTAATTCAATCAAACTTGGATCTTGGATAGCAGTTTCAATGATCAATTATTAGATCGATCAATGATGAACCATGCTCTGATACCATTTGACAGGATCAGAGATCTCAAGTTTGATGGATTAGAGTGTAACACAGCGGAATAGAACAAGAATTAGACAAATTATAGCAAGAATTTGATATACGTATGCATTAAGAACAAATACGGTTGTTAAGAGAGAGTATATTTCTGTGAAGAGGAATGTAATAATATCAAATGTTTCTGCTCAATCATTCACCGATTACAATTGGGTTGACACTCCTTATATAGAGTGCAATCACTGCTGATATCACGGGATAGTGACATCTGGCAGATTTGTTACAAAATAACTAAAAGTTAACAGGCTACTGAAATGTTCACAACTACTGAGAACATATCAGAGTGCTAAGTATAAAACATAAAACTACTGATACGAAACTACTGAAACTACAACGACTGAAGAACAAGTTCTTCAGTCGTTTTACAAAACTACCGAAAATAAAAAAATAAAACTACTGAAAGAAAACTGTCACAACTACTGAAGAAGACCTCTTCAGCTGTTGTGACAACGTCTGATACTTGGTCTTCAGCACTTGTGTCTTCAGACTTTGTCTTCAGCACTTGTGTCTTCAGACTTTGTCTTCAGTACTTGTGTTCAGACTTTGTCTTCAGCACTTTGTGTCTTCAGACTTTGTCTTCAGTACTTGTGTCTTCAGACTTTGTCTTTAGCACTTGTCTTCAGACTTTGTCTTCAGCACTTGTCTTCAGACTTTGTCTTCAGCTGTTGTGTTCAGACTTTGTCTTCAGCACTTGTCTTCAGACTTTGTCTTCAGCTGTTGTGTTCAGACTTTGTCTTCAGCACTTGTCTTCAGACTTTGTCTTTAGCACTTGTCTTTAGACTTTGTCTTCAGCTGTTGTGGACTTCAGCAGTTGTTGTGACGTCTGTGGAACTTAAGGTTTTTCTGATCCGGCTCATGGTTCTTTTTGTCCAACAGTGTACAACTCTGATTGACATCTCCTGCGAGGAGGATTCTGTCAAGCTAACCTATGTTGATGGATCCTCATGTTCCCTCATAGAAGGTCAATTCCTTGATCTACCTAGAGGAACATTGGACCAAGCTGTAAAACTCTTTGGTCCCAACTCTGATTCTCTTAACGATGAAGAGAAGAAGTTAAGAAAAAGCTGGTGGCTCTGCTGGACACAAGAAAGGTGACAAGTTCCTAGTCAACCCCTTGTGCCAAGAAAGAAGATTATCTAGCGGAGGTTCGAAGAATCTTATTACAACTTTGTTGTTGAGAGACAGAAAGGAGAGATAAACATGCTTAATGCCTCATCTCTGCTACACTTAAGCAGATTTGATATTGCTAAGTTGGCACATAAGCCATTCTCTACCCCTCCAACTCCGAGATAGGTGCTCACATCAGGAATCATCTAAGAAACATTCATCTGTCCAAGTTTGAAAAGGAGAGGCAAAGCCTTTGTTCAAATGGTTGAAGGTCCCAACCTTGAATCCATAGTTAGATGGGAGTATGACTATAACTCCCGTCATCTAAATCTTTTCAACGGCACACAAGAAAGGATACACATCATTCAAAGTGACAGACTAGATCTCCTATCTATGAATAATTTGTACAACCTTCTCAACACTACTTCTGGGAAGAACAAAGAAACAAACAAGTATCTCCTTTCCCTGGTGCTGAAAGTTTTAAGGAGAAAGAACAAGTGAAGTTTTGGTAGGATCAACCTAGGGGGAGTTTGTAGGATCAAGTAAGGCTGGCGCAACCAAATCCAAACACTAAGACTTTTTGAGTACAACCAATAAGGAACTTCCAAGACAACTTTAGCACTTATGAAGACATCTGCTAAACTTCCGAAGACAAGTCTAAGGAACTTCTAAAGATAAGATTTGGCTTCCGAAGACAAAGTCTCTGCTCTTACGAAGCTCAACACTTAGAAGGATTGAAGACTACAACTTCCAAAGTATAAAGTCCCAAGGAAGCCTCAGAAGAAGTAGCCACTTCCAAAGTATAATTGTTCTTCCGAAGCCGGATAACCTTCATAAGTAGCTACTATGAACCAGTGGATATAAGTATGGTCTCTCTGACACTCCGCTACAAATCTCTGAGATATTGCATGGCACTTTCCCACGTCCATATAGTTGACCTTACTTTATTCCATTGTTCACACCTTATCAGTTAGTACAGTTGCCAACTTTAGTTGGTGACAAAAGGTAAATCATGGATATGTCATGACTACCATATCTTAAATAATATTTTATCTAAGATACCTTAATTTAGCTTTGTAGTATTTGCTTTAGTCTAAGGTTTCCGGCTGGTATTAAAGTATATTCGGTTATAGGTTGTAGTATATATAGCTTCTCATTGTAACTCATGTAACATGCTTGTATTAATATATACAAGTATCTTGATAAACTATTCGCTTGTGTTTGCATTAATTTACTTAGTATATTATCGTCAACACTTAGAAGTACTTTGCTTCATCATAAACTCGAGTGTTACTTAGTGAGTTTGAGAGAACAATACTTGTGTTGAGTATAAAAACCGATCCTTGCAAAAGATGAATGCAGAAGAGCTATAAGAGGAAGAAAGGTTAGAGAAGCTCAAAAGGACTGGTAGACTTCTAACTCGGAAGTCATTGATAGGCTTGTCAATCTTAGAGTTGTTAGCCGTAAGTAGTAAAGCAGTTACAACCAACTAGGAGCTATCATAACAAAATGAGAGTGGAAGTCATTGATAGGCTTGTCAATCTTGGAGTTGTTAATAAAGATATGGTCCTGCTACCATTAGAGGAGTTGATTGAGTTAGAGAAGGCAACCCTACTGCAAATCGAACAAAAGGAAGAGGCAACAAGGTTGGCCTTAGAGGAAGAAAGGGAAAAGAAGAAAAGATAGGTTGATTTGTAGTTGAGGAGCAAAAGGATAACCTTCCTAAGCTCCAAGGGTTCTCTCTAGAGGATTGACTCCTCACAACAATGACACGATCTTATGGATTTTCAAGAAAGAACAATATCAAATGGAGAATGTGAGAAAGAAGGCTGTAAAGGAGAATCTGAGGGAAAAGAAGACGAATGAAGAAAGATGTTGGACTCGCTGGTGTCTGGAAGATAGGTGATAAGCCTAGATGAAGGATTATCTAAGGGCTCATAGCTTCTCTGATAGGAAGGTGGGCCCCATGTCTGAGAATGCCCTGTAGCGGGCATGTTAGGGAAATCAAGGCTAACATTCAGTCAGGTAAAAGGAAGGAGATGTATATATGGGGACAGGGGATGACCTTCAAACCAACACTTTAACCCCAACCTCAACTCGAACCAACCCCTTTCTCATTTCCCATCAAAACTGAACCTACCTCTGAACCATACACTTTTGAACCCACACCATCTTCCATACCTGCTTCATCACCGTAACCACCTCAACTACCCATCCTCAAAGCTAAAACACTTCCCAAAACCCAAATACCTCTACCTACCTAACAACCATTCCCCTCAGCCTTCCAACATCTCTCCTTAGAAAAGTTTAATGAGATCAAGATGAAGCACATTAAATGTACAATCTTCATCGACATCTTTTGTGAGGAGGGGCCATATGTTCCCTAACTTATATTGATGGCTCCTTATGTTCCCTCACTAGAGATCAATTCCTTGATCCGGCTAGAGGAACATTGGATCAAGCCATTAAGCCTCTTGGACTCAACTCAGATTCACTAAATGAATAAGAGAATAAGCTATGAAAAAGGCTCTCAACAATCCATTTTAACTACATAAAGAGCTAAACTCTGCCAATTGATGGAGTTACCAGATGGACTTGGCATATTCATCTCCATCTGGTATCTACTAAGAATACCATTTAACTCTATAAGAGTGAGAGTCTTAAGATTCGCAGTTCTCTTGATAACAACACAATAATATGTCCATTGTTTAGGAAGAGAGGACATTAAGTTCCTTACAATGTCTCTATTTTCAAGAGTTACTCCAACATCCATTAGAGTATCCACAATCTCAAATATATGAAATATTGTTGAGTCATGGTTTAACCTATTTTGAAAGTGAAGTTTTCAACTACTACTTCAAGAGGTCCTTCTTGTTCTCTTTTGTTTCAGTGGATCCCTCATACATGACTTTTAGTGTCACACCCCAGGCCTAGCTAGGGTGGGACGTCACAAACTAGTAACACATATGGCAATAGAAACAAACCATTATAAGAGCACAAAAGGAGAGAACATCGCATGGTATTTGTAGTTTAAAAAGAAAACCACGACTAGTAACAGGTCTAGCCCCAAATAAAACATACATACAACATTAGTACAAAATGTATCCATAAACAATAAATGTAAATTCTTCAAGTGTTTTTAATGTCAAAAAAGCCAATGCCATGGTCATGGTGTTAGGTCTAGGTCTTCGACAGCTGCTAGAGTCCCTTCATGGATTACCTGAAACATGCTCAAAAAGAAACTGTATCAACTAAAAAGTTGGTGAATTCAAGTGCTTAAAGTTTAAAAACAAAAGGGTTCCATATAATCCACATTCGATTTAAAAGAATCAAAGATTCACTGTTGTGGGGGATCACTATCAAGCCTCCACTCAGTCCTGGCTAGCCTCTTCAAAAGTAATGTTTTACCGTTAATCCCGAAAGAAGAACTAACCCTTAAAACAGTGGACCATACCTACCAGATAGTTCACCTAGTATCTTATAAAAACTTGTCACATGCCACAAATGACCATGCAGGATCTCAGTGTGGTACCCTTCCCGTTCATCACGGAAGGCACTGTGTGGGGGGGATTCCCCAAGTAGATCTACCCATATAAAACAAGCGGTTCACATAATAATTAATGATCGGGATACAAATAAGCACAGGTTCTAACATTAAACCCAACATTCAAGCATCAAACAATAGCTCATAAAATGTTTCAATTCGAGTATAGCATGTTTCATCCCAAAAACATTAGTAAAAAGGGAACAGTAGAACTCACCTTAAGATTCAAGCAAAGGATTCTTCGTGTATCAAGAAAGAGTCTCAAGTCTAGCACTCTAACATCAAGATTTGAGTGCTAAACCACTAATTCTAAGGTTATGGAGATGCTCTAGGTATGTCATGAGGTTGATGTCTTACTAGCTTTTGGTTTGCTAAGTATTTATGTAAAAAGTTTCCTTTTATAGAAAGTTAGGGTTTCTTAGGAAATAATGTGTGATTTACCATGTTAGATAATATATAAAATTTATTTTGAGTCTTCTAAATGATTATTAGTCCAATGGGTCGGTTTATTGAAGTTTAGCAAAATTTACAGTTTATTCCACCAAGTTTTCAAAATTCACAATTTCTACCCTAAAGTTTGTTTTCTTGCATTTAATAACTTTTATGGCCAAATATTGGGTTCTTGAAGTTGATTAACTTACTTTTAATAAGTTTACCCTAATTTTTCAGATTTTAGGTCCCGGTTTTATATTTTTATGTCTTACGTTACCGGTTACGGTAAAACCGAAGGTTTTTAACGGTTAAGTGTTGATTTCCATATTTTTAGTCTTAGATCCAATAAATTTTATTTTAAGGTCTTTATATAATTTTTAATCTGTTAAAAATGTATTTCAATCTCCTTTTCGTTGAAAGTCTAAATTTTAACTTTAACCCTTTAAAACGCGTTTTTACCCGTAAATGACCGTTTAAAAGCCTGTTTGACCAACTTTCAACACCTTTAAACCTTATCTCACTTAACTTAATGAAATGACATGGTTTCCATGGGTTTTTGTTTTATACCATTGTTTCTAGGATTTTCCCCAAAACGTCACCCGGTTAATACCCGTTTTTAGTTAAAAATTCCTTTTTAACTTGTATTTTGACCATTTAATCTACAAATCTGGTCCAAAAACTTTATTAATGCTTTTAGAGCCTGGAATACTTTTTAATATGGTTTAAGTCCATGTTTTCTTATTTTTAAGTCGTTTTACCACTTTTCGGGTCCTCGAATATGACCAAATTACTTACAAGTCTAAGAATTTATTATTTTCAGCCATTAACATCTCATCATACACCAAATATCATCCATAACCTACTGAAATAACATGCCTAACTCACGGGTTCAACAACCAACTTATGAACAAGATGGAAACTTAAAGATTACACCATTTTCACCCATTACACATGTGTTAAAACGTTATAACTTGTGATTATACATTACCCAAACCTTTTGTAACTTTAAAAGAAGGTTATTAGAAGGTTATAAAACTGATTTTGAGCAGGTTAGATGCTTAGCTTTGGAATATTACACGTTGTGCAAGTTAGATGTGTAATAGCACCCAAAAAGAGGGTTTATAGGTGTAAATTGGGTTACACCTATAGACCGACTTGTGTAACAAGTGAGATACCTTCAAGAACATTAAAAGCTCCTCGGGAACAAGGTGATAGCTGTTATAACAAAGAAAGTTAGATTTTTGGTGGAGAAAAGAAGAATAACACATGTCATAGCTTGTTTCGGGTAAGATGAAGCTTACTCTTTGCACAGTTCACGATTTGGAGAGTGAGGAGGGACAAAAACTATCTAGAAAGCTTCGAACAAGGGCTGGAGAAGTCGAGCTTGATGAGTCCATGCACCACATGCTCACAAGGCTTCTCTTTTCTTGCGGTTTTGAGCTTGGCCAATGTAGTTTTTGGTGTTGCACTTTGAAAATAAGGCTTGAAATAGGAAGGGTTTTGGTTGTGTGTGTGTGTTTCAGCTAGAGAGAAATCGAGAGTGTGACGAGGAGGAGAATGAGAGGAGTGTGAGTAGAGGGATGAGAGGAATTTCATGAAATGGTAATAGTGAAGAGGAGGGTGTGTGGTGAGTGGTGGAGAGGGGTGGTGCCATATGGGGCGGCCGATTTTGGCTTGTAGTGGAGGGTTTAAATTTAATTTTAATGGTAAATAATATTGTCTAGTATTATTTTGTAGTGTAGTCAAGTATTTTAGATGGTATAATTAGTTAGTTGATAAGTATTGCATGGGCATGCATGCATTAATCCGAAAATTTTGAGTTCATGCATACCTTGATTGTTTCAAATTATGATTTACTTATTGCAAGGGTGGCTATTAACTTTCCCGGGACACTAAGTTCTCCCTAAGCTAAAGCTTGAACTAGCTAAAACATTCACAAAAATTCACATGAAATAATAATAATGGCAATAATAGCCATAATAATAACAATGCTAATAATAATAATAATAATATTACCATTAATATTAATTGAATAGGTAATGATGCACGTTGATAAGGGTTAGGGTTATGACCTAGAGGTTGGTTGTCATATTTAGTGCATCCTATAGTTGCTTAGCAGTCTTGCACTTCTTGAAACCTCTATATATGGAGTTTTGAAGAATAGTTTGGAGGACAATCATGGCTTTCTAATCTATGTCTATTCTGTTATTATGTTCTTTAGAATTGTCAGCCACCTTCTTTGAAATCATACCAACCCCAGCAATAGCTCAAGAGGTGCTTGGTATGTCAGGTCTAGAGACAACAGACTCCTATATTCTAGAGTCCTAAGACTTAATAAAGCCTTCCTTTCTATGACACCAAGTGTCAAAGTCTCTAGGAATGATCAATAGGGACTTTGTCATGGTTCCGATTTCTATATCAACCTTTGTGAGAGCTGTCATTTGAGATGTTAAGTATTTTGTGAGAGTGAGGGATCTAAGATGGTAAGATCTTATAATTAAGAGCTTGGAATGCTCTGATACCAATTGCAAGACAATTTAAGGGATAGTCAATACAATCAGTTTCACAATAAGGATAGTGTTAAAACACTTAACATATCAATTTAGGAACCAAAACTAATATTATGATACTATGAACTCAAGTAAAACAAGAGACAAAAACTTAAGAACAAACAACAAGATAATGGTTTTCAAGATTGTAGTATATTGCTCTTAAGTTCTATTTACAAGTTTACAAAAGCATGCTTAAGATACAAGGACTTGAGATACTTTATACTACATCCTACAACCATCCATACTTTGAAGGCCAGCTGGAAACACTAATCTAGACAACAACAAGATCAATGTAAAGTCCAAAGACAGATTTGTCTTTTGACTAGTGATTATGACATGCCATAGCTCACTTCCTAATAAATTACAAAAAGTATACAAGTACATAAAGTAGAAAGTTACAAACTCAAGACCTCAATGTACAGTTACAAAAAGCATGGACCTTTCACCAACTTGTATAAGTTGGTGAGTATTCAGAGTTGTAGCCAAAAGTTGGTCAACTTTATGAAAAGTACATCAAAGAAAGATGTTCTTCAAAGTCTTCAGAAGAAATATGTCTTCACTTTATTGGCTTTGGAAGACTGTCTCTTAAGCTTCAAAAGACTTCACTTTTGGCTTTGGAAGATTTCATACTTAGAATATTTTTCGTGTGCAGAGTATGACACTTCCGAAGCAACTTCTACTAAGTACCAAGTGCATGCATGCAGGAAGCACTTGGGTTGTTTTGGGCGCATCAACCTTTCTATAAGCTTTACAACTTTTAGTCCTACAAACCAAGAAATGATCCCTTCTTCTATGTTTTAGGCTATTCAAAGGTGTTTTAGTGTTGATCGCTACAAATTTCGTAATTTTCATGTTTATTGAACTAAGTTGTTGGATTTTGTTACATGGTTATTAATTTTATATTTGGATTTTAGTTTAACTATTATAATTTACTATTTCTTTTAAATTTGAATAGTTTGTGATGTGTATGCCAACTAATAAACGTTTTAAGATTCAAACTACTTTACATATTTTCTTCATTTCCTATTATTAAACTGATATAATATATTATCCTGTTATTACATATAATTTAGTTATTCGATAATATAATAAATCCAATTAACCATAACACTTATAAGGATATTTACTTAGTATTAGTTGAATCTAAAAGAAACTTATATGCCTAACAAACTTACTATTTCTTCGTATTTGACAATTGTGCCATATAATTCAATTTTAACAATTTCTTATACAAGACCATCATCATCTACTCATCTATTCAATCCAATATATAAATCAATTTCATTTATTATAAAACACTCATTATATGAATTGTATTTTTAAATAAAATTCAATCATTCCACTTTTTACCCGTATAATACTTTCAATTTGAATTTAAACACCCTTAAATACACCTGTTGTCAACATATAAAACTATTAACATAATATGATTGACTGGTTACCTTTTGTGGTTTTGTAGATCAACTCCATAGAAGATCGTTCATTGATATTTCAAATGGTAGTAAATTCATTCCATCTTAAACGTTTATTTTACCTCACTTTTAACTAGAATTAACAAAACAATTTTTATCTTTACTCTTATATAATGCATATTTTGTATTATAACCATAATTAACTTTACATTGCTAGTCCTACTCAATTAGATATTACTTTACAAAACATGACCAAGACATGCGAGAAAGCTCAGAAAATTATATTTTGTTGGGAAGAAACAAAATATGTTCAGCATAAAAAACGTTTTGTCTCCTTCCAAGCCTCGATTGTCTAAAGTAACATCAAATTACATAAGTAATATTTTTTATATCATTTTTAGATTCAGTTACCTACTGAACATGTATATCATAAATACTTTGATAGAAAACTAGGTTATAGCCCGTGTAATACATGAGCTAATATTGTAAATATATTAAGTTACATATAAAACAAAAAGAATATTTATGAAAGATAAATATACAATTTATTTTAGTTATGAGTAAAAATAATTGATTTCTACAAAAGAGGCACAAGACAATGAGAGTCAATAACCGATGAATTATGAAATATGGTAAAAAGGGCAGCATGTTTGAAAAGTGATGTAAAAACTATCAATAGAATGCATGACCTTCTAATTAAGGCAATTGCGAAATTACACAAATATCATAATCTTTTGACCAGTTTTAGAGCTTCACCTTTATATGCATATCAAGACTTGAATATTTTATATTATATTATTACATCATTTCTTATATATTACTTTCCAGGTGGCAAAGAAAATGTTACGCTTAATTTTCCTGCAACTTTTCAGCATTTCAACAATGCAAAGTCTATCTCCAAATAATAATTCTTCATGTTCACTCTCTTTAAGAAGAAAAAGTGAACTTTCATTTTCTCCTTTACTTTTACTCACCATTTATAAAAGCTCAAAATATCTTTACATTTATAACGTTTCTATATAATCATTTTTATTAACTTTACAAGTGTAACAATAATTATAGATACTATAAATGAGCTCATAACTTCACCATCATCTACAAACTGGAAATATCATCTATACCTTAGACCATTTATTACTACCCCATGCGCCATCATGTACAACATCTAAGTTGTCGTCAGGAAAGTGTAAATTGAAACAGAAGTCTCTTACATGGGTAAAATTAACTACAATAGACCTCGCACAACAATCAAGTGATGACAATGCACAAATTAATAAAGATATCTTTAAAGGAATCTCCAAAGGTATTATTTATGTGAATGTTATTTTTATAATATTATAAAGTTATAACTTTGCTTTTGTTTACAGATTACCGTGATTATGGTGATCAATTTGTGATTTGTCAAATATGTTCTGCAAAAATATTGAAGGAAGAGGCAAATAGGGGAGTAAAAAGTTGTTCTAAACAAAGTTACTCTATATGTTATGCATATGGAAAGGTCGAATTACCAAATTTAAAGGATCCGAGTATGCAGTATTAGAAGTTGGATCTTGTATGCCCAAGAAACATACAAGATTAATGTGGTTAGTACGTTATGATCCAAGTTGGGTCATACCCAATCACAAGCTATACAAACTCCAATAAATATTTATTTGTTGATGAGATCATACAAATAAATATTGACACCAATTTAGAGAATGGGTTTTCTAAAACTGTTCTTTTGTAATAGAACAACATTATGGGTTAAGAGTGTAACCTTTTATTAGAAATTATTTGTTTTGTTATTTAAGTGTGTTAAATAATTACAAATAAAAGTGTGTTAATGTTATAAAATTAGAAGAGGTTTTAATTTTATAAAATTATGAGTTAAGAGTGTAACCTTTTATTAGAAAAAAAATGGGGGGAACCCACTTCAAACTTGATTTTTGGCCACCCATATGGGATCTTGGGAATCAATTTTGTGTCTTGGGTTTTTACAAGACATTATTCCCTCTTGCACTATTCAATCTAGCACTCTCTCACACAGGCAAAGGTCTCTTCTCTTTTCTTCCTTGGATGAAAATTTCGAAAAATTTGGCTGAACTTGAAGAACTTCTTGGCTGATTTTCGGGTTGTTCAAGAAGGAGTTGGGTCTTGGTGTTCTACTACCTAACAAGTTAGGTGTTTGAAGAGCTTGTGGGTATACAAAGTTAAGGCTTTCTCTCTTGGGGGCTGGACATTCAAGAGCATCATCATCTTCATCTCATCCATACTTCATCATCTTGTTCTTGAAAGGTAGTTTCAAGAACACCCTATGGTTGTTCTTTTCGTTTTGATAGCATGTCATTTCACATATATAATGATCCTTGTTTATGGGTTTTGTCTTTGGTTAAAATGGTTAAAATTTTCAGATTGTTAAACTCACTTTAACCACTTATATCCGCTGTATTTTTAAGTTTAAATAGTTAAACTTGCTTTGATAAAGTTGTAACAAAACCCAACAATGGCATCTAGAGCGGTTATGTGGAATACTTGCTTCAAAAGTTCTTGAAAAGTTAGTTTTCATGGACTTTTTCAACCCATTAGGGGCTCTTTTGTTGTGGATGGATGAATCCTCTATGTTTCAAGGTTTAATTTCACATGCTTTAGTATAAACCATGAATGATTTACATCAAATGGTTGATTGTAGTGTTTGCACAAAACCCTAAAGTTTTGGTTCATTTTGGCTAGAACTTTAAGGTTATAAAAAGGGTTCATAGTTGTTCTTGAATGTTGTATATGATACATATTTTGGTGCATAACATAGCCTGACCTTATGTGTTTTGGATTTGGTTGATTGTGATTTTCTCATGTTGGTTTTGATTCTTGAAAGGGTTGTAATATTTGTGTTTATATTTTGGGTTGTAATTTGTTTATTCATTGGTTACGTAATAAATAGATTAGGTGCATTTCTTTTATTTTAAAAATTGTATTAGGATATGAAATTGTAAAAGAAGATTCAGAAGATGAAGACCCAAAATGAAGGACACAAAAGACATGGACACTTGAATCATTTGGATGTGGATTCAAGTGGGAGTTCATGGACACATATGATGTGTCATTGTTAACCCTAAATAAAGACCTTATGACAACACTTGTGATGGAAAACAAGTGTAGTCAACTTAGTGGCTATGGTTAGGCACTTATGTTTGTATGATTAAGCTTGTTTGGTTGTTTGTTGTATGATTGTTGGTTGATATTTGGATATGCATAACATACTCATTAACAAACTTAACAAGCCGAAAATTGACGGTTCTTTATCATTAAGTGATTAATAAAAGGTTATTAAAAGGATTAATGATTTTAATAAAAGAGGTTTTATAAAAATGAACCATAGGGTACCTTATATTTGAAAGCATGCAAATATAAGGTACATAGAGTTTTCTACACTAGTATTATGAAAACCTTAAAATTTCTTTTATAAACAAGTTAAAAACCATCCTTTTGCACAACACTTGAGTCACTTGAAAACTCTTAATGGGATAAAGGTCACCTAACCATTTTGAGGGAACTTGTGATTTGCAGGCGGGGATACCATATTTGTGGGATAAAGGTCACCTAACCACTTATGTTCAAAAACTCACATGTGTATGTAAGTAGGGTAACTTGATTTGAAAACCATGTTTAATGGATCACCTACAATGTGTTTACAAAGGTGTTGATGGGATACACATGCCGACCACACATATGATGTTTAAGTTGATCCCATACCCTAGAAGTTGCAAAGGGTTGCAATTGTCAAAAAGTTGACTACCTTGTTAAATTTAAATAATGGGATAAAGTCACCTAACCACTATTTAAATATAACATTGGATTCTAAAATTTTAAAATTATGTAAGACACATAAAATGGTTTTAAAAATTAAAATATGAATAATATCGAAAATACTAAAATTGAACTTTGTTAAATTTTGTAGATGGCCACCAACAATAATGAAAATAATGATATCCCGTCCGATCACTCACTATCACTAAGAACCATTCTCCAAAATGAACGTCTAAACCATAACAACTTTATAGATTGGTTTTGAAACTTGAGAATTGTTCTCAAGGAAGAGAAACGATCATATATTCTAGATGATCTAATTCCCGATCAACCTAATGAGGAGGATGAGGAGGCCTATAATAATTGGGTGAAATACACTAAGGACTCGGTCCAAGTGTCTTGCCTCATCTTGGCAAGTATGACTCCGGATCTCCAAAAGGAGAATGAACATGATGGAGCATACAACATGATCACCCGGTTCAAGGAAACGTTCCAACAACAAGCAATGGTAGAGCTCTTTAAAATGGTTTGAGCACTCCATGCATGTCGTATGGATGACACCCAATCTGTTTCATCTTATGTACTTGAGATGAAAAGCCACATTGACCACCTCGAAAGGCTGAATTGTCTCGTCTCAAAGAGTTGGCTACGGATTTGATCCTCAACTCTTTGTAAGAAAGGGTTGACAACTTTGTCATGAACTATAACATGAATGGATGGGACAAGAACATAAGTGAGCTTCACTCTATGCTCAAAACTGCCGAGGCAGCCACGGGTAAAAAGGTTTTACCCGTTCTCAACATCAATGAAGGTGGGAACAAGAAGAAGCCTCACCCTGCACCCAAGGCAAATGTTGCCAAAGGTAAAAGGTACGTTAAAGGAAAGGGGAAAGGAGTGGTAAGAGCGCCACCACCAAAACAAGCGAGAAGAAGAAAAAGGTTGCTTCAAATGACCCATGCTTCAAGTGTGGGGAGATTGGACATTGGGCAAGAAATTGTCCAATCCATCTCAAAGAGTTGGAAGCTAAGAGGGATGCCGGGCAAACCTCAGGTACAATTTACATGATTCATATTGATCTAAATTTAATATCATCTAACACATGGGTATTGGATACCGGACGTGGAACTCACATCTGCAACTTATTGCAGGGGTTCAAAAGAAGTAAGGACTTCAAGAAAGGGGATGTTAGCCTCTACATAGGGAATGGGGCAAAAGTTCAAGTTGAAGACTGAGGGGACTACATCTTGAAACTTCCAAATGGTTTGGAAGCAATTTTGAAAAATGTTTTGTATGCTCCTAGTTTGACTAGGAACATTATTTTTGTTGCCCAATTAAGACTAACTGGGTTAATGAGAGTGAGGTTCTCACTAAGGATCGAATATAGTGATTGAGTTAATGATTAAATGGCGGAAACAAGCAATCAATAAACAATTAATGCAAGAATATACTCATAAATGCTTTTGTATATAATAATACAGGTGATTGATTACAGAGAATAAAAGACAACAGATATTCTCAATGTCTATTGGCCGTCACCTCATGTACAAGGTTTTATATTCTATTTATAGGTAGACAAGATGCCTTTTACAAAATGACTAAACTACCCCTGACCTGTCTAAGTCTTGATCCGCATCTTTGTTTGTTCATCCGCATTGACAAATGCGAATGAGTTGACTTGATCAGCATTTCTTCACTTGATCATTCGCATTTGAATGTTGGTCATCCGCATTGGTTAATGCATATGAATAAATACTTTTGCGCATTTGTCTGGTCATCTATATTTCTAAATGCGGATGAACAAAGTCTTGTCTGCATTACTTGTTGGTCTTCCGCATTTGTTAATGCAGAAGAACAAATACTTGTTCGTATTTGTTTTATGTCTTTCGCATTGACAAATGCGGAAGACCATACTTGGATTTCTTCTATGCAGGATCTTCATTCACATTTCTTCTTGGACTTGTGGGAATCCAGCAAAGCAACCATCAACTCACCTATTGAATTGGCATGCATAATCCTTCAGGGTCGAACAATACTCCCCCTAAGGATTATGCAGCCGATGTTCTTCAATTTTTGGGTGGTGATTGAGGTTGTGATGATTCTGCTGGGTCTTGTGATGGTGTAAAAGGTGCTGCTTGAGTTGGATCCAAAATTGCTTGATCATGTTAACGAAATCTTAAGCATTTGACATTTTTATCCTTGCTTAGTACATGAATCTTCATTCTGCTCATATTGTGAATGGCTTCAAGTGGTAGTTTCTTTAGTGAGATTGGTTTCCAAATAGACACCATAGATAGCCTATCCATGTGAATTAAAAGAGAACCATCTACATCAACTTCTAGTTTGACAATGTTGCCCAACTATAGAGGTGTCTTCTTCTTCTTCCTTTTCTCCCTCTTTGCACTAGTCTCATCATAAGCCATCTTAAATTTTGATACACTTTAGAGAGAAATGTAGATCTTCTTGACCCAATTTGTTTGATATCTCTCTGAAGTGCCTTGTGTATATGTATTGGATATATGATTGATCCAGTAGTCTCACTTCATAGCCACTAAACAATCTGATTTTAGCACCTTCTTTACCTCCCCACTTCCTCTCAATCACCGATTCATAGGTCTTCTTATCATAATAAACATTTGAGATTGGTGTTGAGGAATGTGTACCAACCACCATTTTTCTTTTCAATTATTCAGTAGGTTTCACTCTAAGTTCTGGAAACACTACTTCTTCAGCTGGTTTTGTCTGTTTCATCTCCAGAGGGTTGTTGAAAGCTTTGTCTTTTCTCATACATATTGCTTTTAGTGAATTAAATTTGTTGGTTCTCTTGAACATTTTAAGTATACCTTCAAATTCATATCCTCTAAACATGGCACTATGGTTGATCAGCTCCAGATTAGCCAGTTCTTTTAGGTCATGAATCTCAAGTGCATTTACCAAAGCAGAGTACTCTATAAAAATTGCACTAGACCTGAGATCCTTTTAACCATAAACATAATCCATGAACAATCATACTTCCAAGCAATAATGTTCTGGTCTATTTTGCCTTTTGGAGTAGATACACTTCTGATAATCTTAGCAGTGGTCAACCCTTCCTGAAGTTTCAGTTGGGAGGGTTCAGCAAACCACTCTGGATATTTGTGAAGACAAGGTGCCAGAGAGTCTTGATCTTTATGAGTAAGCTTCATGTCTTGTGCAGAGACTCTTGATCTTGGCTTTTGATTGGGCACTTCTTCTCTAACTTCTTCAGCTTTTCTTTCTTTTCATTTATTAACCTAAGTGTTGCAGCTCTCAGTGAATTAGTTTTTATGTTTGCCAATTTTCTTTTGGTGAAGCCTTGACTGGTGAGGTAATCCTTCATTTCTTTATCAGTCATGTTATAGGGATTAGGATGTAGAGGTTCAGGAGTTTGAGATTGTGTCTTCATCACAGACAGTTTTGACTTGTGAGCTTTAGGTGTAGTAGACTTCTCATAATCTATTTCAATTATGGGGTCCAACAATTTGTTGACCTTCACTTCTTCTGCTATCATGCCTTCATAAGTCATGTTGAATACTTCATCACTATCATACCTGTGATTGATAAGGAACATGGCTTTTATCATCAGGTCATCTGTTTGTGCTGTTAGTACCATTTCTTCCATAGATTTTTTTATTTTCATAGGACTATCCACATGTACATATCTTTTTCAGCATCATAGCCCCCTTCTATTTCTCCTTCTTCGAAATCAATAGCAGCAGCTTGTTTCTTTAGTTGAGCTTCAGCCTTCTCATGTTCTTCAAGGAATTTAGCTATAGCTGCCAAGTTTCTTGGATCATCTTTCTTACTTTTCTTCACATTCTCTTCTTCAACCATTGGTCTTTTACCCTTAGCCTTTTCAGCTAGATATTTCCTCTTTCTCGTATAGGTTAGAAGTGATGGACCGAAGAGGATTCAGGCTTTTCAATCTCCTCAGACACTTTCTCAGCCTTTGTATATTTTCTTGATCATCAGCTTCTTTTTCTTCTTGTTCTTTTTCTTTTTCACAAATCTCTCTCATCATATCTTTTTATTCCTCTGATAATGACAAGCAGGTACCATTTGCGTACTCAACCATCTTAGGGTGACACTGACCTTTGCCTATCAACACCATCAGCTTGCTCATGAGCAGCTTGTTCTTCACTATGATCATGATCATCTTGTTCTTCTCCTATTCTTCTGGATTGATGTGTTGAAGCATCCAAGGAAGAAAAGGTGAGTGAGCTCCACTATAAAAGTTTATGGTATCTCTCGTCTTGATATACTTGTATGATTTAGCATCATAATAAGGGATATCTAGAACTGGTCCCTTAGTAGCTAGATTTGGGAATGCATCATTTATCAAGCTTTGAATGAATATTAGATACATCAAGAGCTTGTGTCTCCTCCCCTCTTGAATATTTGATATCAGACCATTAAATACATAAGCTCACAGGTTGAATGGTTTGTTTGTGCATAGAGCACAAATTGCCAATGAAGTGATGATTAATATCATTCCACCCTCTCTTCCTTTTGGATAAACAATGCTGAAAGATGTGGATTAGAAATCTCCAAGGTAAATCAACTAATCCCTTTACAATCTTCTTAGCTTCAAATCCCCCTTCATACCCAATTTCTACAAAGAATGTAGTGATGTCATTTTCATCAAACTCTATTGGTGCATCAACATCATCACCAAAATGCAGACATCTTCTCATAGAATGTTCAGTTATAATCAGAGTGTGCTCATTATCAATTCTTCCAGATAAGGTTCTAACACCATCTACTTCAATCATTTCAGCTGAATTCCAGAAAGACCTTAGAGATTCTCATAAATGATAGGTCTAACAGTGATAGCATAAGCTACCCTTGTTGTAGATATGAATCTAATCATGTCTCTGAGACCCTCATCTTCTGGAACATGAGGGTCTAAATAACCACAGACATTATAGAGCTTGCTCCATGAAAGATTAGCCATTTAATCTGCATATGAAACATGTATGTTAGTTTTGATGAGAAATCATGTGTACAGTTTATTAGTTTGACTTTTAATGGTCAAAGATGAATGTTTAAAGTTATTGTTTCATTGTTGTCACATCAAATGGTAAATTTGTTGTTCAACAATCACAATTTTGTTGTTTTTCAAGTTTAAATGAACCATTTATTACATGTTATTTCATTGATTTGTTATACATTTTCATTTTTTATCAGACTCTGTTCTTATGATAAACATAACTATAAAGGTTTTCATGATGAGTAGAATTCCTATTAGTTTGCATGTTCATTGAAGTCGAAAATGTGTATCATATCTTTGAATAAATTGGATTTTGGTCTTCATCATTATCATTTGGTTCTTTGTTTGATTTATGTTCGACAGTCCGAAAGTTAGGTCATGATGAAATTTTTTGGGGATTTCACCTTTCTTTTGATGCTACTAAAGTTTTATAATTGATTACAAGAACAGGTTGGCTAGAATCACACATAAATCTTTGGTTGTTTATAATGAAGATGATCAAAGAGGGTATACAGTGTATTTGCGCTCGTCTTACTATTTAGTCTCTCAAATTTGAAAAGCATTAAATGACCCTTTGAAATTCCTTTAAATAATCAAATAATGGCGTTTACAAAATTTTACAAGTTTCAGAACAAATGCGGTCATAATTTTTAAGTCACTATATCAAATGCGGAAGTGGAATTTTAAGTCTTTTGGTCATCCGTATTTGTGTAGTGTTGTGAATGCAGAAGAGAAAATTTGATGAACTTTGGCTATCCGCATTTGTTTACTGTTGTAAATGCGGAAGTGTTAAACTTGTGGTTTTAGGCATCCGCATTTACACACTATAGCAAATGTGGAAGAACAAAGTACATAAGCATTTGTGTACTGTAGCAAATGCGGAAGTTTCATTACTTCTGTTTTCTTCCATCCGCATTTGTGCACTATGGCAATGCGGAAGAACAAAGTTCATCAGCATTTGTGCACTACAGCTAATGCGGAAGAATAAAATCCACTTTTAACATTGACAGAAGATAGCTTACACTATATTTCTATTTGAAAATACATGAAAATTGAAGATACACATCCACAAATATGGATGAATAAAATGAATGCGGATGAGTAAAATGAATGCGGAAGTGTAAATACGGTTGGACACCTAAATTGTTATCCACATTGAAAAATGTGGTTGAACACTTGAAAAACATTTTATCCGTATTGACAAATGCGGTAGAACATTTTTTATCCGCATAGGTTTTAACACTTCAAAATTTCATGTATACTTGTGAGACACTAGTGCGGTAGAGTACACTTTTTGTCCACATTAGTTTCACTTGGAAATAAAGGCTACCCGCATTGGTAATATGCATGGGTTACCATCACCGCATTAACCAATGCACTTACCTGCATTAACTTTGAACTTAATCATAAGTTAATGTGTCTAAATTGGTTTTTCATGTTATGAAGAGATGTCCTTGATTGATTTTTCTTATAAAGTTATTGATGTTAAGGTTGTCAATTCTTGCTTGGATTGACTTGTATGTCACAAGTGATACTAGTTTCCCATTTTTGACTGATCTTGGACTTTTCATGCTTCCAAACATTTGCATGTGCTAAGATACTATGGTATAACTTTTGCAACAACACCTGTGTTTTCTTTTTGTTTTGTTTTAAATTTTTAAGAAAGTAGTTTAACCTATTTAAACAAAAGTATAGTCTTACTCAAAACTTTTAAATTACTCCCCCCAAAGTTTATATCCACATTTGGATAGAAAATTTAAAGATTTAAAACTTTTTGAATTTTATTATGATTGTTATGATGAAGAGAAGTATATCTTTTG
This sequence comes from Flaveria trinervia, assembly GCA_025506515.1. NCBI lineage: Eukaryota > Viridiplantae > Streptophyta > Magnoliopsida > Asterales > Asteraceae > Flaveria > Flaveria trinervia. The sequence continues at coordinate 46,351,068 of CM046451.1, forward strand.
ATGGGATCATATCAATCTTACATTACACATGTGCATCCTTTATGATGAAATGGACATGTTTATGAACTTTATGATTCAAGGTATGTTTGTCCTCTTAAACTCATCCCATGTTGATATTTTGATGCAAATGATTTTTATCATGTTTTTGGTTGATTTAATTATTCAATGTGTACCTCACACACAAAAGCATGGAATGATCAACCATCCTTATACAATGCATGGTATAACTTTTTCACAAGTTTCCTTACCATGTTACTTAAGTTATGAGAAATCGTTTTCACTTATCCTTATTGGGATTCTTTTACTTTGATCCTTTTCATGATGATCCACATTGGGATTTTTTTCACTTTACTTTAGAAGGTGATCCATGATGGGATTCTTTTGTTCATTCACTTGGAAAGTATTGCTTTTGTAGATTCATCCAATTTGGATGTGTTCCTCATTAGGAGTCTTTTGGATCGGTACATCTGCACTACGTGCATGTTTCATCAGGTCTTTGCTCCGTAAAACCAAGATGAAACTGGATGTAGGTGAAAGAGATTCATAAAGTGTCATTACCTGATGTGTTTAGGTTACTAAACACATATGCACTCAGATAAGCCAATACATACCTGTACGTTGTGATGATTGTTTCACTATTAAATAATATTTTAATTCATCATTGCATGTATCTTCTCTTCCAAGTTGAGCCTACTAATATATCTGGTAAGTCATGATAGTCTTGAAATTTTTTTGAAATTAAGCACAGTGAATGATATAATGACTGTAGTTATATCATTTCCCAAATACTCTTTTCTTCATCAAACTTGACTTCTTTTTGTGATTTTCTAAAGAGTTTGACTTCTTTTTGATGTTTTGATTGGTTTTACTCAAGGTTAATCATGCCAATTGATTGAACTTGGAATTCAAACCTACCAGGTTCAAATGCCTTAGTAAATAAATCAGCAAATTGATTTTCACTGGGTACTTGAATCACTTTGATTAACCCATTTTTAGCACATTCTCTCAAAAAGTGATATCCAATTTCAATGTGTTTGGATTTTGAGTGCTAAACTGGATTATTAGTTATGAAGACAGTTGTTGTGTTGTCAATATGAATTGGTGTGTGCATGAAGTTAAAACCATAATCAAGCATCTAGTTCTGAATCCAGAGAACTTCAGAGCAACAGGCACATGCTGCAATATACTCAGTTTTTGCTGTTGATACAGATACGTTTGTCTGCAATATACTAATTTCCATGAAACCAGTCTGGGACCAAGAAATTGACAACCTCCAGATGTGGATTTTCTGTTGAAGTTGCATCCTCCATAATCACTGTCAGTGAAAGTATAGAGATTGAAGTCTCCTTCTTTTGGATACCATAACCCAAGAGCTGGTTTGCCCTTCAGATATCTAAATATCCTCTTGACTGCATTCACATGTGATTCTTTTGGATCAACTTGATACCTATCACACACACAAACACCCAACATAATATCAGGTCTGCTAGTAGTTAGATACATAAGTGATCCTATCATAGATTGATAGTTAGTTTGATCAATAGATTTGCCCTCTAGATCAAGTCCAATCTTCACTTTGGTATCAATTGGTGTTCTAATAGACTGACAATTAACAAAATGAAACTTCTTTTGGATTGTATCAACATATGTGGATTGGTTGATGAAGATTCCATCTGCTGTTTGTTGGACTTGCACTCCTAAGAAGAATGTGAGTTCTCCCATTGCACTTATTTGGAATTTTAAATGCATTAGTTCTTCAAATTCTTTGCATAGTTGTTTGTTTGTAGAGCCAAATATAATGTCATCCACATAAATCTGACTAACAACATGTCTTTTCCTCTTATTCTTCTGAAGAGAGTCTCATCAATCTTTCCTCTTTCATATCCATGTTCAAGAAGAAAGGATGATCGAGCCTCATACCACTTTCTTGGGGCTTGGTGAAGACCATACAGAGGTTTGTCAAGCTTGTAAACTCTATGAGGGAAATCTGGATCTTCAAAGCCAGGTGGTTAACTCACATAGACCTCCTCAACAATCTTTCCATACAAGAAGGCACACTTTACATCCATTTGATAAACAGTAAATTTCATGGATGTCGGATATGCTAGAGAGATTCTCATTGCTTCTAATCTGGCAACAGGTACAAACAATTCATCATAATCGATTCCTTCTTCTTGAGTGTATCTCTGTGCCACAAATCTTGCTTTGTTTCTGATGACGATCCCTCTATCATCAGTCTTGTTCCTGTACAGCCATCTGGAACCGATAGGGTATTGTCCTTCGGGAAGATCTACCAGTTGCCATACTTCTTGTTTCTTGAATTGGAGCAATTCTTCCTGTATTTCTTCTATCCAGCTATTGTCTTGAAGTGCCTCTTTGATGTTCTTAGGTACTGTTTGACATAGAAAGCATGAGAACAAACAAATGTTTGCAATACTGGACTTGCTTCTAGTCACCCTATCATTAAGTTCGCCAATAATGGTTTCAACCGAATGATTCTTGTGTATTTTGGTGGTTGGAATTGAGTCACGAGCAATGGTTACATCAAGATTGGAGACATTCAGTTCATTATGGTCAGAGGCACATTCATCTTGTACCGTTGAATTATGAATATTGTCAGACTTCGTTTCAGTTCCTGCTTCAGCTTCAGCTGCATTATGATTGCTTACATCATTTGATTTCCTCTGTGTTTCAGCTGGAGGAGTAGCTTGTTTTTAATTTCTGATCTCAGTTGACAAATCATTTGAGTGTGATGGTACCAGGCTTGGACCTCCTTCAGTTGAAACACTAAGGTTTTGTGATGGTTGTTTGTTGGGATCAGCTTGAAGAGGAAGATTCATGCATTCAGTAGATGTAGGAGGAATCAATGGAAAGTCATCTCTTCTTTCTACAGCTGACAAAGTGTCACTTGAATGTAGATTTCCTAGATCAGACAAGTGAAATTGGTCAAATGATTTTGTAAATGAGTCAATATCAAACAACCAGTTGGGACCATTTGTAGATTTGGGAAATGAATGTTCCTTGAATTGAACATTTGTTGATTCATAAATAATGTTTAATCTAGGATTAAACACTCTGTAAGCCTTTGAAACAGAAGAATAACCTATACAGAATCCTTCATCAAACTTAGATGAAAACTTTCCCAAATAGTCTCGGGTGTTTAATATTGATACATGAGTATCAAATGATTTAAAAAATCCAATGAATGGTTTTCTATAAAAGAACAGATCATAAGGAGTCATGTTGTTTTCTTTAACAAATAGAGTTCGATTTTGTACAAAGCACGATGTATTAACTGCCTCTGCCCAGAAGGTGATTGGCAGTTTAGCATCAGCTAGCATGGTTCTTGTTTCTTCAATCAGTGTTCTATTCCTCCTTTCAGCTACCCTATTTTGTTGAGGAGTTCTAGCTACACTTAATTGATGAGCAATTCCTTTGGTTGCACAAAAAGAACTCATACTTTATTTTTAAATTCAGTGCCATTATCACTTCTGATTATTTTGACCTTAAGATCAAGTTGATTTTCAATTTTAGTGATAAATTCTTGCATGATTTTGGATGCCTTATTTTTATGAAGTAAGAAAAAAATGCATGTGAATCATGAAAATTCATCAATGATCACTAGACAATACTATTTCTTTCCGATACTCATGACATGAGTTGGTCCAAATAGATCCATGCAAAGTAACTTCAATGGAGTATTGTTTGTGTTCACCAACTTGGTTTTGTGAGAAGATTTGTGTTGTTTTCCTTTGAGGCACACTGAACAGTGATCAACAAAATGAAATTCTTTTTGAGGAAGAACAATGACATGGTTTCCTTTGACCAATTTGTTCATGTTTTTCAAGTTTGTGTGCCCCAAACGTCTATGCCAAAGCTGCGACTCATCAAATGATGATTTTCACAAAAGACATGTTTCTTCTTTAGGTGATGCAAAAATAGGTTTAAAACATGTGTATTATTCTTCCTCGGGGTCTTTAAGACACCCATTCCTTAGAGATCTGAAATCCAGGTTTCGAATGTAGCAATGAGTGTCTGTGAAGTGAGTGGATATTTTCTTGTCGCAGATGTGAGACACGCTTAGCAGATTAAAATTCAGCTGTTCATAGTAGTTCACTCTGTCAAAGCTTAGCATCCCATTTGTCACAGATCCTTCACCTGTAACTCTACCACCTTGTGAATCTCTACCAAATGCCACAGTAGTTCCTTGTATATGCTTGAAGTCATGAAGGAGGGAGCGATCTCCAGTCATGTGTCGGGAACATCCACTGTCTATGAACCATAAGCTATTAGACATGTGTGGATGAACCTGCAAGCCAAAAAAAATAATTAGAATAAGGAACCCAAGCCATGATGGTCTTGGGTTTCCCGTTCCTATTTATAATGGTGACTTCTTGATATTTCCCTCTAAATTGTGTTTTATATAGTGGTGTCCTGGGAGTTTTTTTGGTAATAACTGGGTTGAGTCATCTCATCAACATCTATTGAAGATTCAGATGACTAATGAAGTCGTTGGTCTCTGTTTTTTTGTAGAAATTTAGCCCATTTTTCATTATCAAAAGTTATTTTTTGTTTGGGAAGGTCAATTTTGGGTTTCATTGTGAGATGTTTTCTTTGACCCTTCCGTAATTCCTTCAAAGTATTCCTGTCATTTATTGATCTAGATGTCCTAGATTGATTATTATGAAAATGAGGCCTGACAGTATGTTTCACAGTAGATGTTTTTAAGATAGGCTTGTGTTGGGGAATTCTCAATCCGTTCTGATTGAAGTAACAATTAGATGTATTGTGATTGTTCATGTCACAGAAAGAACAATATTTGTTAAAATAACAGTTTTTGGTGGAGTGATTGTTCATGTCACACATAGAGCAATATTGATTATAAAAGCATTCATCTATCTTGTGATTGAACATATCACAAATGTCACAATACATTTGTTTGTTGGTTGAATCAGATTTTGATTTGTGTGACTCAGCTGATTTCCTCTTTTGCTGCTGAGCCACTTTCTTTTCTTTAGGGGATGAATCAAAACCAGCCCTTTTTGTAGTTTGCTTCATAACACTACATTTGTTTGATTTTCTGGGCAGTTTTTGTTTCTTCAACCCATTCCTCGCCTCTTTCTCAAACTGGTCAACATGTTCCTTGTTGCAAATATCAAACCCAACTCCCTGTCTTAATCATGAAGACTGAAGGTTTGATAGAGTTTTATGTGTTGAACTCAGTGATCCTTTTTGTTTCTTTTGCAGTAAAACCTTTTTTGATTTGCTTGAATTTTTGGAGATATAATCTCATTATCAGAACTGTTCTCAGCAGTGGGTTTCACTGACTTCACATATTTCTTTTTACCTTTCAAGACAGAAGGTATGAATCTCATGAATAGGACAATTGCTTTTACTGGGCTTGTGGTTTGGTGACACGCACTGCCTTGAGACATGAATATACCTAATCCCTGACATGTCCTTTAGATCTTTTTGAGCATCAAGCATCTCTTGCAGCTTGACTGAAGAAAATTGAAACTTTTCAAGTTTCATATTAGTAAGAGTATGTTCAGCCTTAGATTAAGCTAACTTTTCAGTGAGTAGCTCATTCTCAGCTGCAAGAGTGTACTTTTCACCATGCAGTTTTTCAATGTTAGAGATGAGAGATTTTATTTTAATTTCAAATCCTTTTATCTCTCTTTTCATCATCTCTAACTTTACCTTTTCTTCGTTTATTTTATCTGCCAGTTTATGGTTATGCTCTCTATAACCTTGCAATTCAGTAATACATTTTTCACTACAAAGGTTAGATTTTACCTTAGTAGGAATTGGAGAAGGGCCATCATTGATGTGAGCCATAAGTGCATGATTTTGAAATTGAGGCTTTACTTCCTCAGCATACATGGTCCAATCACATACTCCATCTTGTTTGATACAAGAGCATTTCCAGATGACTGACTACTTCCATGAGCTTGATTAGTCAGTTATGGTTGATTCTGGTATGACTGTTGTTGTTGATGATGATATTGGTGTTGATGGTTGTTGGAATGAGAGCTTGAGTTAGATTGTGACAATGGCTGGCATTGAGAATTTCTTTGAAAGTTGTTTCTTTTGGGTGCATTGCATTCTCTTGAGAAGTGAACAACCATGCCACAAATGAAGCATTTTACTTTGGATTTTTCATATCCAAGTTTTGTATTTTCACTAAGGCTAAGTCTTCTGCCTTTCCTGAAAAATTTCTTTGCTCTCATAGCAATCATGGCCATTTGCCATTGTAAATCCATTTCTTCCACATCATCTGGATCCATTTCCTCCGGGTCTTCCTGGATCAGATGTGCAGATGTGAGTCTTCCACCCAGATAAGCTTCAAAACTTGCAACAAAGGCATTGTAAGTAGCCTTTTGTTCTTTTGATTTTGTATCATTATGGGTGTTTGGAAGAGTTGCTGAGAATCCTGCTAATTGGGATGATGTTGAAGGTTTGTTGATAGATGGAGCTGCACTGAATCTAGTGGTCTTGGCTTATCCCTTGAGGACAAAAAATCATCTTCTTCAGTGACGAAGGCATTCTCCACAATATGAGAGTCAGATGGAAATTTGTATGCTTAAATCACTCTTGGTCCTCCTAGATTTCTGCTTCTTTCATCAAGCTCTAATGCTTCTATTTTGGCTTTCATGATATCAAAAGTAATACTCCCAAGATCAAGAGTATTTTTCAGCATTATAACATTTTGTTTCCAACTTTCAGGAAGGCTGTGTAGCATTTTCTTGTTCAACTCCTTGACCTTTTAGGTGACTCCCATTATCTCTAAGTCATTCACCAGCTGCATAAATATGTAAAGTTGTTTAGAGATGTACTCCCCTTTGGAGTGATGAAAAGTTTCATATTGATTAACAAGTTTGTCCTTGTTAATTTAAGCAACTTCACTGCTTCCTTCACACATGATCAGCAGTGCATCCCATACTGCTTTGGCAGTTCCATATTTTTCTAACCTTTTCAGCACATCCATCTTAAGTGCTTGAGTTAGAATGGAATAAGCTTTTAGGTCAATCTTTATTTTCTTGTAATCTATTTCATCAAGAGTTAGATCTTCAATGGGAATTCTTGTTGTTTTGTAGATAGCAGCTTGATCTGTAGACAGAGTGACTGGGTCGGTCCCTTGCAGATTGAAATCCAATAATCTGGATCTACACCTGTAATATAGTTCATGAATCTGATTTTCCATTGTTTAAATTCAGATTTATGTTTAAGCATTGGGGGTTTTGGAGTATGACCAAGCTCTAAAAAACTATGTGAATCCATTTTAACAAGGTATTTAGCTTGTATAAATATAGATTAGGTAAGTTTTAAGATTAATTAGTCCGAATAGTCCAAATCGGTGAACAACTGCTTAGTAAATCAGATCTTTTAATTGTTCTTGGTTCTGTCGCAGCTTTTGTTCTTTATATGAAGCTGAAGGTTTTGTCTATAGTTCTTGATGGTGAGAACAAATTGACAAAAATTCCATTTTAAAGAGTATTTTCTATTGTTTACTAAGTAGAGATGATGGTATACTCTACTAGGAACTCAAGACCAGATCAACCAGTTCTATTCAGAATATTGGGCAGATCTGATAGAGAACCGAGAGTCAAAGCTATGATCCCAATTGACTGGGTTAATAAGAGTGAGATTCTCACTAAGGATCGAATATAGTGATTGAGTTAATGATTGAATGCTGGAAACACGCAATAAATAAACAATTAATGCAAGAATATACTCATAAATGTTTTTGTATATAATAATAAAGGTGATTGATTATAGAGAATAAAAGACAACAGATATTCTCAATGTCTATTAGCCGTCACCTCATGAACGAGGTTTTCTATTCTATTATAGGCAGACAAGATACCTTTTACAAAATGACTAAACTACCCCTGACCTATTACATCAGAACTAGTCTAAGTCTTCATCCGCATCTTTGCTTGTTCATCCGCATTGACAAATGCCGATGAGTTGACTTGATCAGCATTTCTTCACTTGATCATCTGCATTTGTATGTTGGTCATCCGCATTGGTTAATGCGGATGAACAAATACTTTTGTGCATTTGTCTGGTCATCCGCATTGGTTAATACCGAAGAACAAATACTTGTCCGTATTTGTTTTATGTCTTCCGCATTGACAAATACGGAAGACCATACTTGGTTTTTCTTCTGTGCAGGATCTTCATCCGCATTTCTTCTTGGACTTATGGGAGTCCAGCAAAGCAACCATCAACTCACCCATTGAATTGGCATGCATAATCCTCTCAGGGTCCAACAAAGACAATATGGTTATGTTTTAACATTTATTGAAAGTTAAATTCTTTTGATTCATTTGATGTATGTGAATCTTGTTTACAATAAGGCACCTTTTAGTGGCAAATCCGAAAGGGCAAAAGATTTATTAGGCATCATACATTTGGATGTATGTGATCCTTTTAAGCCAATGACTAGGTACCATGAAAGATACTTCATTACCTTTACCGATGACTATAGTCGATATGGTTATGTGTACTTTTTAACACACAAAGATGAAGCTTTTGAAATGTTCCAAATCTTCTAAAATGAAGTACAAAATCAACATAAGAAGAAAATAAAACTTTGCCGCACCGATAGAGGAGGTGAATACCTAAGTGATGCTTTTAGAGATCATCTTAGAAGTTGTGGTATTGTCTCACAACTATCTCCACGTGGAACTCAACAACATAATGGTGTGTTAGAGCAGAGAAATCAACTCTATTGGATATGGCTCGATCTATGATGGCTAGAAGCTCACTGCCTCTATCATTTTGGGGTTTTGCTTTGCTCTCTTCGGCCCGTATCTTGAATATGGCCCCAACCATGAAAGTGGAAACAACACCTTTTGAAATATGGCATGGAAGGGTTCCATCACTATCATATTTAAATGTATGGGGTTGTGAGGCTTATGTTAAGATTCCCACCTCAAACAAGCTAGAAAGTTGTTCCACTAAGTGTAACTTCATTGGATATCCTAGAGATTCTATGGGATATTATTTCTATGATCCATCGGAACAAAAGGAGTTTGTTGCCAAGAAAGCTGAGTTCTTAGAAGCTAAGTTCCTTACAAGAGGAACTAGCAGTAGAACTGTGGATCTTAAAGAGGATCAAGAACCACAAACAGATACACGTTTGGTTGACACTAGCACTCAACATGAGGATGTTGAGAATGATCAAGTGGTCGATCAATATACACAAAATATTCATAGATCTGGTAGAATTAGTAATCCACCTGAAAGATATGGATATTTCGTATATGGATGCTATGTGGTAGATTCCGATGAACCAACCACGTATCATGATGCAATGTCCAATTTGGATTGTGACAAATGGCTTGAAGCAATGAGAGTTGAGATGCAATCCATGTATGACAACCAAGATTGGGACTTGGTTGTACCACCTCTTAATTCCAAGGTAGTTGGAAGTAAGTGGGTTTTCAAGAAGAAAACCGATATGCATGGAAACTTGGATACTTATAAAGCTAGACTTGTAGCAAAAGGTTTAACTCAAACTCAAGGGGTTGATTATGATGAGACCTTCTCACTGGTTGCAATGCTAAAGACTATTAGGATATTATTTTCCATAGCTGCTCATTATGATTATGAGATTTGGCAAATGTATGTCAAAACTACTTTTCTAAATGGATATCTTGAGGAAGATCTCTATATGGTTTAGCCTAAAGGTTTTATCGATCAAAAGCATCCTAACAAAGTATGCAAGTTGAAGAAATCAATCTATGGATTGGAGCAAGCATCAAGAAGTTAGAATCACCGTTTTGATGAAGAGATAATCAAATTTGGGTTCATCAAAAATGTTGATGAAGCATGTGTATATAAGAAAGCTAGTAGGAGCATTGTCACTTTCCTAGTATTGTATGTGGATGACATTCTACTATTTGGAAATGACATTCCAAGCTTGGAGGGAGTAAAAGCCTGGCTTGGAAACTGTTTCTCCATTAAGGATCATGGTGAAGCCGCCTATATTTTGGGAATAAAGATCTAGAGGGATAGATCAAGGTGGTTGACAGGTTTAAATCAAAGTGCATACATTGATAAGATATTAAAAAGGTTCAAGATGGAAAACTCTAAGAAAGGTACTGTACCTATTAAAAAAGGAACGATATTGAGTAAGACTCAATGTCCAAGCTCAACGGATGAGCAAGACAAAATCAAGGGAATTTCGTATGCATCTGCCATAGGATCCATCATGTATGCAATGATATGCACTAGGACGGACGTGTTATGCGCTTTGAGCATGACAAGCCGATACCAGCAAAATCCTGGAAACAGTCATTGGATGGTCGTTAAGAACATACTTAAGTACCTAAGGAGGACCAAAGATATGTTCCTAATCTATGGAACTGGTGAGGAGGAACTCATAGTAAAGGGTTACACGGATGTGAGTTTCCAAACTAATCGGGATGATTCACAATCATAATCGGGGTACATTTTCATCTTGAATGGAGGAGCAATCTCTTGGAAGAGCTCTAAGCAAGATGTGTTGGCATTGTTAACTACAGAGTCAGAATACATCACCGCTTCATTAGCATCTCATGAAGCTGCATGGTTAAAGAAATTTGTTGCCGATCAAGGGGTGGTCCCTTCCATTCAGGACCCCCTACAATCCTTTGTGATAACGAGGGTGTGATTGCTCAAATCAAGGAACCCCGTGCACATCAAAAGACTAGGCACATTGAATGGAGATTCAACTACATAAAGGATGAATTTGAAAAGGAAAAGATATGTATTCACAAAGTTCACACAGATCAAAACATTGCGGATCCACTCACGAAGCTTCTTGAAAAGGCAAAGCATGAAAGTCATACTTGTGCCATGGGACTTCAATATTCTAGTGACTGGATTTGATCTTTAATTTTTGTGTTTAGATATTGTAACCCTTTATTACTTGAATAAATTATTTGGTTATAATAGTTCAACTAATATTCCTATTTCGCATGTTTAAAATCCATGAGTAAATCGTTTACTCAGCACATCCGTAGTCATTCATACTTGTGGGAACAAGTATGAGAGTAAGACTATTATGAACTTGAACTGGTAGATATTCATATGGATGAATATAGAGCAAAGTGTTGCTACCAAAGTTCATAGATATTTGTGGAATACATGGAATCTTCCTCATTGATCATAAGTAATTTTGAGTAAAGGCGAACATCATTGGTATCCTCTGACCTGAGATACATATTTGGTCTTGATATTTACTAAATATTATACTTTGACTTAGTTTTGTGCTGTTCTGAAACATGGCGGTACATAAGTCTGCGTTTAGGTATAATACAAGGTAAATGTGAGAGACATATGTAGTCAAGATGGGATTTGTCCCCTTATTCGTTGAGAGTAAGATATCTAAGGCCTCATAAATTAAATCAATGGAGAATTGTCACTCTGTAACTCTGGGTTTTAACATGACATCTGTGACAAAATGATAGATGATTGATTCACCAAAAACATTTCGAGTAAGGTACTTGAAGGGGATGATGTTATTGAATGGCACTTAATCATACGTATTAAGGGTAGTAAATTGTTGTTAGGCGGTATTTACTGCTTGCATCAATCTTCTATGAATCTTGTGCAAGTGGGAGATTGTTGGATCTTGTATGCCCAAGACACATACAAGATTGATGTGCTTAGTAAGTTATGATCCAAGTTAGGTCATACCCAATTACAAGCTATACAAACACCAATAAATATTTATTTCTTGATCAGATCATACAAATAAAAATTGACACCAATTTAGAAAATGGGTTTTCTAAAACTTTGCTTTTGTAACAGAACAACATTATGTGAATAATTTGTTCATGAGAAATTATTTGTTTCATTATTTAAGCGTGTTAAATAATTACAAATAAAAGTGTGTTAATGTTATAAAATTAAAAGAGGTTTTAATTTTATAAATCTATGGGTTAAGAGTGTAACCTTTTATTAGAAAATGAAATGGGGGGAACGCATTTCAAAGTAGATTTCAGCCGCCCATATGGGGTCTTGGGAATCAATTTTGTGTATTGGTTTTTACAAGACATTATTCACTTTTGCACTCTTCAGTCTAGAACTTTCTCTTTCACACATGCAAAGGTCTCTTCTCTCTTCTTCCTAGGCTGAAACATTCGAAAATACTGGCTGAACTTGAAGAACTTCTTGGCTGATTTTCGGGTTGTTCAAGAAGGAGTTGGGTCTTGGTGTTCTACTACCTAACAAGTTACGTGTTTGAAGAGCTTGTGTTCATACAAACTTCAAGTTTTTTGTCTTGGGGGCCGGACATTCAAGAGCATCATCATCTTCGTCTCATCCATACTTCATCATCTTCATCTCATCCATACTTCATGATCTTGTTCTTGAAAGGTAGTTTCAAGAGCACCCTATGGTTGTTCTTTTTCAGATTGTTAAAGTCACTTTAACCACTTATATCTGTTGCATTTTTGAAGTTTTAATGGTTAAACTTGCCTTGATAAACTTGTAATAAAACCCAATATTAGAATCTTTATTGTTGTGTGGATATAAAAAGCAGATTCTATTTATGGAATTTTAACGTTAAAACTCTATTTTTTCTTCTACGTGATGGGTGGTAAGATAGATTCATCCATTAACAAGGGGAAAACTCCTTTTATATACAAGTTGAGTGGACAAAATTCATAGTATTGGAAGTCTTCTACCTATAATGGTTCCAAACCAAGATTTTCTCAACTTTACATATATGACACATAAAATGAGCTTCAAAATAGAAAATCCATTTTTAGGTATGTTTTCACAATACTGATTATAATTATTACAAGTTATTTTTTAATATATGTAGACTATTTGGTATATACATATTTACATGTTTATACTATTTCTTTATAAGGATTTATCTAACAATATTTTATCATATTCTTGACACTGATTTATCAAATAGGCTGAGCAAAAGTGCTAAACTGCTAGATGATGAAATTATTAAATATTTGAAGCAAAAGCTAGATTTAGATAATGAGCTAGTGAAATCTTATAGGATGGACAGAGATTGCTTCAAAAAAAATCCTCATCTTGACATGAAAATTCATTTAATTGTAAAAGGGCAAAAGACGGTCATATGTATAACTTACCCACCGTATCTAAAGTTGCAGCATTAGTTGTTGAAGAGATTGGGGATTCTATTGATAGAAAGGATATTATTGTTAAAACTCAATGAGGAACTATAAAACGTATAATTGAGGTTCATGCATCATACCTTGCCCTCCAAAATCTGCTATTATTTCCTTACGGTGATGATGTTTACCGAGTTGACATACCTCACAAACACACATCAGTTTTGTCAACTACAAAATTTTTTTTTTGCTTTCGGTGCATTAATTCTTTGCTTTCAGGATCCAGGATAGAGTTAATCAATTCTGATTGATCCTAAATTCAAAGGGCTATTCCAACATTTTTTAGTGGATGTGTATATAATGATTGAAAATGAAAGACTAATATTCATACATGCACACCAAAAAAACATAGATGTGAATCTTATGAGAAAACACAGAATGTAAAAATCAAGGAGGATCGTACTTTCAAATATTAGGGTACATGTTATATTGCCATATTCTTTTACCGGAGGTACTCGGTACATGATGCAGAACTATTTAGATGCAATGTCTATTTGTAAGTGGTTTGGGTACCCTCATTTGTTCATCACTTTTACGTGTAATCCAAAGTGGCCCGAGGTTCGCAAATTCCTTAAAAACACAACTCTTAATCTAGAAGATAGACCTGATATGTTATGTAGATTCTATAAAATGAAGTTGGATTGTTTAATTAAAATTTTAAAAGACAAAACTATCTTAGGTAAAGTTAAAGCACATATGATACATCATATATTATTTCAAATTCATAACTTTTACTTTTCATTTTATATTTCATTTATAAAATTCATATAATTGATATGATATTTATCACTTATTTAATTAACCCTAAAATTTCTTTTAGTTGTTTACACAGTCGAGTTTCAAAAACAAGGTCTCCCGGATGCTCATATTTGTTTATTCATGCACGGTGATCTCTAGCTTCCTATCACTAATCATATTGATCCTTTTATTTCTACTAAGATACCAAACAAGATAGAAGATCCCGATTTATATTATCTTGTCAATGAGTTCATGATCCATGGTCCGTGTGGTCCTTATAATATGAACTGTCCACGAGTGATCGATAAGAAGTGTTCAAAAAATTTCCCAAAAATATTTCGTGAAAACACTTCTATAGACGCCCAAGGATTCCTTGCATATAGAAGACGAGATAATGGTCGCTATGTTGAAAAATATGGAGTTCGGTTAGACAATAGGAGTTTGGTTCCTTATAATAAGTTTCTTTTGAAAAAAATATGAGGCTTATATTATAGTAAGTTGTGTAACAAGGATTGAACTATAAAATATTTGTTCAAGTATATCAAGAAGTCCTAACAAAGCTATTGTTTCTGTTGTCCAAATCAATAATGAAGATGTTCAACATAGAAAGGTAGGTGAAATTAAAGAATACTATGACTGTAGATATGTATTTGCCTATGAGGCATGATGGCGTATACATGGATATGATGTTCATTATAGGACCCTTTCTGTTATAAGGCTTCCCTTCCATCTTCTCGGGCAACATCAGATTGTCTATAAAGTTGATGATGATTTAGATAAGGTTTTGGATACAACTTTAGTGGCTCCATTGATGTTCTTAAGTTGGATGTAGTGTAATCAAGTTTATAAAGAGGCATGCCATTTATCTTATATTGAGTTTCATAATAAATTTGTTTGGAAACCTGGTTCGAATACATGGGAACCAAGAAAAAGGGGATTTTCTCTTTGATGAATTCATTTAGTTTCTTCATCACATGGCGAATAATATTTTTTAAGAATTTTACTTAACAAAAAAGAGGTCCAAGGTCATTTGAAGAAATACATACTGTAAATGGACAAGCATTGCATGTATTTAAAGATGCATGTTATTCTCTTGGGCTTTTGGATTATGACTTGGAATGTACTGAAACAATTAAGGAAGCAACCCATTTTGGTTCTGGATATTATTTAAGACACTTTAACTTCTAATAGTTTATCAAGACCAGATTATGTCTAGGAAAAAACATGGGAATATCTATATGCTGGAATTCTTTAGAAGCAATAACTAATTCTGTAGTCTCCAGATATGAAAAAAAAATCTATTCTTGTCCAACTTATTACATTTATGAATTTTCTTTTATGAAATATACATATTATTAATATTTTATCAAACGTATGTTTTGACCCCAAACAGACCTCATACTTCACGAAGATCAAATTAAGAATATTATGTTCTTTGAAATAGAAAATATCTTGCTTCATAACAATTCCACGTTATGTAACTTCCTAACCATGCCATTTCCTAATCATGAATGTATAGCTTCCACAAAAAATCGGTTGATATATGAAGAGCTATTGTATGATAAGAATGACTTGCAAAATTGAGTTTAATACATTACTTAGCTCATTATCCGATGAACAACGACTGATTTTCGAGGAAATTATTAATGCTATAGAGCATAAAAACGAAGGAGTTTATTTTGTTTATGACTATTGTGGAACTGGGAAAATATATATATGGAAGAGGTTATCTACGACAATAAGATCAACATGACAAATAGTCTTAAATGTTGCTTCAAGTGGAATTGCGTCTTTATTGTAAACCGGAGGTAGGAAAACTCATTCAAGATTCCTTATTTCTTTGAATTTGAGTGAGGATTATATATGTCACACACAACCACAAAGCGATATTGCCTACTTTTAAAGAAAACAACATTGATTATATGTGATGAAGCACCAATGATTCACAAGCATGTATATTATGATCAACTCTTACAAGATATTCTGCATCATCTAAACCGTGTGTGACTAAGTGAGTTTGAGTGAAAAACAAAGTTTTTTAGTGACAAACATCGTTCCTACAATTGGTATCAGAGCTTTTAAGGCTCTTGATTGTGAGATATTACCATCCAAATCAACATGTTCTTTCCTTATCCTTTCACCACACACGAAATGGCCCACAACCAAAAGTCTGAAGTAAAGATTGGGATGATGACCAAAGCACCTATCATCACCCCAGAAAACTTCAGATCATGGAGCAGACACATTGAAGGCTTCATCAGATATCAAGTTGGCAAAATGTGGCAATCTATTGTAAATGGGCCTTACAAACCAAAGGTTGCTGCACCAGGAGGAAATGGTGCGATGATAGAGAAAGCAGTTGATGACTACTCTAATGAAGACCGGAAAAAGCTGGACATTGATAGCAATACTATGACTGTTCTGATGACTACCATACCCAACTCCATCATGGTGGGTTTTGAACACTGCAGGTCAGCCAAAGAACAGTTTGATGCATTGCCTCAAATGTAATAAAGCTCCAATGACTCCAGGAAAGATTCACTGAAGCAACAATTAAGAACTTCTCTTACATTATGGAGAGACCCTCAACCAACAATACTTTAGGTATATAGATCTTATTTCTTCCATTCAGTCTGTGGGAATTGCCCTAACTGAGAGATCTCACAAGGAAATTCATGAGTGCACTCCCAAATGAGTGGACATTCTACTATGTCTCTATCAAGAGGACAGAAAACTTGAGCTCCCTTACCATGACTGAGCTATATGGCATCCTGGATGGATTCCATGTAGAGATGGAAAGCAAGAGAGGTCAATAGGTGAGCAGACCTTCAAGCCTTCCTATTGTCAACACTTTATTGGTTGCTGAAGGCACAGTACCCCCTAACCTCAGCAGTGTCTGATGTACTCCTAAGAGCCATCCTATTCTTCTGGGTCTTACATTACATTTCCTGAGACACCAAGGTCTCAAGAGGCTCAGCAAAGTTCTTTTAAAGATAACTATGCTTTTTCCTTAGGAATTAGCCACACTAGTGATTATCAGTATTGTTTTGATGATCTAGAGTGTTTCAACCCACATGATATGGAATATATGGACATCATCCAACAAATGGATCTGTTAACTTACTAAGCAAAGAAGTTTTTCAAAAGAACTTGAAAATAGTTCTCTTAAAACCCAACTAATAGCAAGTTTGGGTTTGACAAAAGAAAGGCCAAATGTTACAATTGTAACCAACTTGGTCACTTTGCTAGGTAATGTAAAGCTCCTAAGTCTAATCCTGGAACCTCATATGCCCCACACATCCCTTTACAATTAAAGCTACTAGAAAGTCAACTAAATCAACTACTGTGGCTCAAAAAGTTGATTGGAGCTTCATGGTATAGGATGCGACTCCTACTCAAGCACACATGGCTAGAATAGATGACAATCAGGTATGTACACATCTCTACACTCTAGCTTGCATTGCTAATGTTAGGTTATATCAGGACTACAATATGGAAATTAAATTTGATATTGAGTCTTTAAATCTTATGTAAGGTTTCCTATAAGGCTGATGCAACCTAAAACATCCAAAGTCTCTCCTGCATGCATGCGCAAGTGTACTAAAGTAGAATGGTTTGGAAGTTTCACATTCTTCCTTAGAAAAAACTTTGATTGTGAAATCTTCCGAAGCTAAGACCAATATCTTCCGAAGCAAAACATGAAGTTTTTTGACGCTTCAAAGATATAGTCTTCCAAAGCCAACACTTGAAGACAGATTTCTTCCGAAGTCTTTTGAACACATGCTATTATCTCATCTACCTATACCATAAAACTGGACCACCTTTCCGCTGCAACTTTGATTAGACACCAATTTACATGAGTTGGTTAAAGGTCCATGTTTTTGTTAACCATACATTTGAGGTCTTGAGTCTGTACATTCTACTTTATGTACTTTTATCTTTTTTGTAATATATTAGGATGTGAGTTATGGAATGTCATAGTCACTAGTCAAAAGGCAATCAGCCTTTTGACTCAACATTGATTTTGTTGTTGTCTAGATCATGTATCCAGTTGGAATTCAAAGTATAGCCGGCTGTAGGATGTAGTATAAGTATCTCAGGTCCTTGTATCTTATTGTCATTGCTTTGTCAACACTTGTAAGGAACCAGAGAGATATATACATCATCCTTGAAAACAAATACTTGTGTTGTTCTATTCTTGTTCTGTCTCTTTATTACTTGTGTTTCTTAGTTCTCATATAAATTGGTCTTCTAGTTCCCCATTTGATCTGTTAAGTATTATTGAATGTTGTCCACTTGTGTTGTTGTATTGTAAAAGTGTATTTCACCCTTCTAATGGTCCTGTGTTTGGTATTAGAGCTTTCCAGGCTCTTGATATAAGATCTCAGCATATTAAGATCCCGCACACAAATAAAACACTTAACAACACAAATGGCAGCTATCACCAAGGCTGATATGAAAAATGGAACTATTACAAAGTCTCCACTGATCTTTACTGAATACTTTGATACTTGGTGTCAAAGAATGGAAGGCTTTATCAAGTCTCAAGACTCTAGGATGTGGGACTCTGTTTTTGAAGGACCTTACATACCGAGCACCTCATCTGATGTTGGTGGTGGTATGATTTCAAAGGCTGTGGCTGATTTCTCTGATGAAGATAGTAAGAGAATAAAGATTGATCAAAAAGCCATGACAACCTTTCAATCTGCTCTTCCAAACTCCGTCTACATAGGCTTCTAACAAGTGCAAGACTGCAAAGCAACTATGGGAAGCGCTAAAGCTTATGTATGAGGGCTCAACTGAAGCCAACGAGAACAAGAAAGATATCCTCAGACAGCAGTTTGAAAACTTCACCTTTAAAGTAGGTGAGACCATTACATAACAATACTTTAGGTAATTTGAGATTATGGATACTCTAATGGATGTTGGCGTTACTCTTGAGAACAGGGACATTGTA
Source organism: Flaveria trinervia (assembly GCA_025506515.1). NCBI lineage: Eukaryota > Viridiplantae > Streptophyta > Magnoliopsida > Asterales > Asteraceae > Flaveria > Flaveria trinervia. The sequence goes on from CM046451.1 coordinate 46,369,914, forward strand.
AGGAAGTTTATGTCCTCTCTTCCTAGACAATGGACACATTATTGTGTTGTTATCAAGAGGACTGAGAACCTTTAGAATCTTACTCTGACAGAGTTGTATGATATTCTCTGTGGATACCAGATGGAGATAAACATGCAAAATTCATCTTATAACTCCAGCAATCTAATGGGTTCAGCCCTTCATGTAACTAAAAGGGATAGCATAGAACCTCAATATCATCACATATGCTACCCTGACAACTCACAAAAGGGTCATTTCATCACCTTCCTAAAGACTCCAAGAGAAAACTACACTCAAGGAAGTCCCTTCCAAGAGACAAGATTTTCTCATGCCTTTGTCTTTGCTGATGAATCCTCAGGAAATTTTCTCTTCACCGTTGAAGACTTGGATTGTATCCATCCAATGATCTAGAGTATATTTACATAGTTCAGCAGATGGCTCTTCTCACTGACAGCGCCAAGAAGTTCTACATGAGGACATGGATGAAGTTTCCTAGTAATGCAGCTAGCAGAAAGTTTAGGCTGGACAAAAGCAAGGTAAAGTGTTACAATTGTAACAAGATGGGACACTTTGCTAGAGAGTGCAAGGCACTAAGAGCAATGGTTGCTAGACTCAATCCAAACCAAACTACACTAAGAGAGCTCCCTAGAATGAGAAGGCAAAGTAGCAAGCTCCAGTTTCTATTGAAGAAGGAAGCTTTGACTGGAGCTTTCAGGTGGAAGATGCATCTCCAAATCAAGCACTTATGGCTGGCCACGATAAAGCCAAATTATTGGAACATCTTTGCACTCCTGAATGTATTACTAAAGTTAATAGATACAGGTCCTACAACATAGAGATGAGATCTGATCTTAAGTCCTTGAACATCTTAAAATCTGATTTCAAAAAGGCTGAAATTGATTATAAGTTAAAGATAGAGGACTTAGATCAAGGATCTCATAACTGCAGGATCGTTAAAGGGTGTGAGTTACAACACAACAACACAAAAAGGAGATTAACCAAACTTTAATCAAACAGTAAACTGGATTAACCAAGATAAGACACTAAGAACACAAGTAATGAAGAGACAGAACACAAAGAACACAAGTATATGGTTTTCAAGAATGCAGTATATTGCTTTCTCTATGTTCTATTACAAGTGTTACAAAGCATTAATAAAAGATACAAGAACATGAGATACTTATACTACATCCTACAGCTGACTATACTTTGAAAGCCAGCTAGATACAATTGACTAGACACAAACAAAATCAATTGTAGAGTCAAAAGGCAGATTGCCTTTTGACTTGTGACTATGACATGCCATAGCTCACATCTTTTTCTATTACAAAAAGGATAAAGTACATAAAGTAGAGAGTATACAGACTCAAGACCTCAATGTACAGTTACCAAAATCATAGACCTTTTCACCAAACCATGTTAGTTGGTGATATGCGGAGTTGCAGCGGAAAAGTGTCCAGCTTTATGGAACAGTACATCAGATAAAGCATATGTTAAAAGTCTTCGGAAGAAATCTGTCTTCACGAACTTGAAGCTTCGGAAGACTTTGTCTCTGAGGCTTCGGAAGACTTCATCTTTGGCTTCGGAAGATGTTGGTCTTGGCTTTGGAAGATTTCACACTTAGAGTATTTCTATTGCACATGTGAAACTTCCGAAGCATTGCACTTCAATGCGCTTGTGCAGCATACAAGAGAGACTAAAGATGTTTAGGTTGAATCAGAGTATTTCTATGGAACAGTACATCAGATAAAGCATATGTTAAAAGTCTTCGGAACAAAATCTGTCTTCATGAACTTGAAGCTTCGGAAGACTTTGTCTCTGAGGCTTCGGAAGACTTCATCTTTGGCTTCGGAAGATGTTGGTTTTGGCTTCGGAAGATTTCACACTTGGAGTATTTCTATTGCACATGTGAAACTTCCGAAGCATTCCACTTCAATGCGCTTGTGCAGCATATAGGAGAGACTAAAGATGTTTAGGTTACATCAGAGTCTTCATTAATCTCTACAAACTCCCCCTAGGCTGATGCTACCAAAACACTTAGAAAACTTCAGATATTAACAGTCCTGATTAGGATGATCACCATTCCTTTCTTCATAAGTTGATCAGGATCCTTCAGGCTGTCAAAGTGTCTTCTCATGTCAAAGAGATCATGCGGAGGCAACTGAAACATATCTTGCCATGTATAAATGTCTTCAATGCCTTGATCTCTAATAACATGCCATCTTTCTGGATTTGTGGTGTATGTCCAAGACAAGATGGGTCTTCCCGATGCTAGAGGAGCTACTAAAGTTGGAGTTGGTTGAGCATCCTCTGGCTGCACATCCTCAGGTTGTTTTGATTCATCCTGAGGTTCAGAAGAGGATGCAGGCTTCTTCTTCTTCTTAGACTTTGGTTTAGAAGCCATCCTCTTCTTTCTCTTTCCAAATTTTAACTGAGAAGACTGGCCTGCAGCACCAGATTGATCTTCACTGTCTCTCTCAGTTGGGACTTCCTCTCTCTCAGGCTCAGAAGGAGAGGGAGGTTGACCCTGCTGTGGATCAGAAGATGAAGCTTGCTGAGCATTAGCAGGAGGTCCGGGTTGTGTTGTGTCTGTTTGTTCAACCTTAACCTCCACTTCAGGTGGGGCCTGACTTGGAGTGGAGTGTAAGTCAGTGAGCACTCCACTCTTGATCTTCTGCTTGATTACCCTAATATGCTCATCCATAGTGGATAGAGACATGGGTCCAAGTCTTCTTCCGGAGAATCCATACAGCTTCAAGAAGCTCATCATCCTCTGCCTACCAGTAGACTTCTTCATGCTCTTTTGGATGATGGCTCTTGACTTTGCAGCTTCTTCCCTCATCTTCCTCTTTGTTGTCTTTCTTTCCTTGACTAGCTCAAGCTCAAGTTGTTTTAAATACTCAAACTCAACATAGTCATAAGGTAAGGGAAGGAGTGCATCTGCCTGAATGAGACTTGTGGCACTCAGGTAGTTAATCATCTTGATTTTGTCTTCTTCCTTATCTACTTGAGGTTCTTGTTGAACCACATCCTCTTGTTCAGGGCTTTCTTGAACTGGTGAGAGGGTAGGCATACCTCTGTACAGTCTTTTTCTTTTTCTTTCTTCTTTGATCTATACTAGGAGTTCTGCATCTTCTGCCTCCTTCTTCTCTCTTGCCCTTTCCAGATCAACCAGCTCATTCAATTAATCCAAGGGGAGAGAAATGATATTATCTATGTCATAGTTCCTAGTCTGCAGATAGTTAATCCTGACTGCCCTTAACTCATCATTCTGAGTATCTGGTCTGGGGCAGCCCTGATTGCAGACTCCACGAGTCTTGGAGACTTAGTAGAGGAACCTTCTCCCCTTAGCCTCCTTTTCCTCTCTCTTTCCTCCTCCTCAATCTCCGCAGATGTCATTTTTCTTTTCCCTTTGTCACTCACAGACCTTTGTGACTTAGGGTGGAGAGAGCTTTGGCCTTCATTGCTCATTGTAGCATCTGAGCTCAGGCCAGAGAGAGGTTGAGAAGCACCTTCACCAGCAGGTGTCTCAGAAGGAATATGGATCTCTGCAGCAGTTGGAAATGATGAGACAGGGCTCTCAGGTTCTGTCACTAGGCCTTCAGTCAAGGTTTCCCCTATGAAGCTAATCTTAGGGTCTGCCTCAACATCCAGTTGACCGATGACATTGCCTGATTACCTTAGTCTCCTTCTTAGGCTGAACTCTGCAATGATCCTGTCTTGGATTCTTCTAGCCATTCTGTCAGCTTGTCTTGATTGGCTTGGGTTGACAAGTGGCATGTTGACTAGATCCAGACCTTCATAGTAGTTCAAGGTCTGAAAATTAAAAACTTCTTGCTGTCCTTGAACTCTTATGATGATGAGAGCCTTCTAGTTGTTGTCATACCTCCATCCAATGGTGTGATTAAAGGATGATAAAGGTGACATGGCTCTTGGTATCCCATCCTCAAACAGACTCTGTATGAAGGAGTCTGTGTAGTCCACATCAATGTGATCTAGAGGAGGTTGCTGAGAATGCACAGTTGAAAGTGAGGATGGTGAGTCCTCAATGTCCATTCTCTCAGAGGAACTCCCAGGTTCTATGGCTGTAAAGACTTTCTCCCCCTTTTGGTAGCATCACCCACTTGCATAGGTGAGCTGGAGGATAGATCAATCACATCCACAGGTTCTTGTGTTCCTGGTTGAGCTCTCCTTAAGGGTCTCCCAACTAGTTTTCCTTAAGATATGAAATCTTAAGTTGCTGATCATTGATCCTATTGTTTAAGGTAGTCACTAGAGATTCAAGGTGACTGACCTTTGAGACTAAATAGGTGCATGTTTTGGATAGTTGTTGCACCTTTAGTCTCAGATCCCCCTCATCTTCATCAGAAGAATCACTGGGGGTGGAGAAGATTGGACCAGAGTCCTTTCTCTCATGACCAGTTCTAAGTTCTTGGCTACTAGATTTCCTCTGCTTACTGGCAGTCTCAGTTGAGATGTCAGTAGGCTGAGTTGCCATGGTTGAGGTCTTAATGATGTAATTACTTGCAGAAGTGAGAGCCTCTTCCATATGGACATCCTGAACAAGTTCAGAAGTGTCCACCTCAGTTGTAGGTGACTGATATGGGATAGATGTAGGAGACTCAGGAGTATTCATCTCTCTTGGAGTAGGGGAAAAGAAGAGAGACTCATTATACTCACTGAAACCTAGATCTTCATCAGTGTAGAAGTCAAGGTTGGGAATTGGTTGGTTGAGATCTATAGGCTGGGGATGGTAACTGTCCCCTAAAGGTTGATCACTTGAGTGTTGAGACTCAGAGTGATGGCTTAAAGCAGTAGGGATAATGAGCTTATCAGGATGAGCATGAGGAACCTCAGCACTGATTCTAGAAAAGATGGGAGTGGTCGGCTCCTCAGGAGAAATGGGAGCTCCAGTATCCACTTCTTCCAGTATTGGTGAGTATATGGGGGCCTCCTCAGACTGAATAGTCTGAGCAGGGGTTCGTTTAGATTTTCTTTGGTAGGTGATGGATATTTGAGGCTGTGTAGGTGGTTGGAAAGCAGCAGGTGTGGGTTCAACACTAGCTTGTGCTGCTAGGTTGTCACCTTGAGCAATGAGCTCTAACATTTTTGGGACTAGGGCTGTTTCTACCCCAGAGAATCCAACAGTGGACTTTCTCAATGTTTTAAAGATACCGGCTTCATCTGTCGCAATTTAAGAGTGTTACCTGTTTCCCTTAACTGTGAGCCCAGTTGGTCTCCCAGCTAGTTTTCGCAACCCCCTTTTACTATATAGTGATCATAGATGATTTTACAAGATTCACATGGGTCTTCTTCCTTAGAACTAAAGATGAGACTCCTGAGATTCTGAAGAATTTCATCTTAAATACTAAGAATCAATGTAAGCACAAGATCAAAACCATAAGATGTTATCAATGAACTGAATAAAAGAACCAAATCCTTGATACATTTTGTGTTGAAAAGGGTACTATAAGACAATATAGTGCTCCTAGGACTCCTCAACAAAATGGTGTTGCTGAGAGGAGAAATAGGATACTTATTGAAGCTGCATGAACTATGATATCTGACTCTAGACTACCCATCACCTTCTAGGCTGAGGTAGTCAACACTACATGCTATATGCGAGATAGAGTTTTAGTGGTAAAGACTCATGGTAAGACTCCTTATGAACTTTGGCATAAGAGGAAAACTTTCATTGGTTTTCTCAGTTCATTTGAATGTCCTTGCACCATCTTGAATACCAAAGATCAAATTGCCAAATTTGGTAAGAAATAAGATGAACTTTGAAATAAGTCTTATAGAGTATATAATCTCAAAACTACAGTAGTTGAAGAGTCAGCGAATATGACTTTCAATGAGCACACTCCAAGTGTGAAAGGTTTTGGTCCTGACTGGTTGTTTGAAGTCTTAATTCTCTTCCATTGCAAAATTTTCAAAAACTCTCAAGAAATTCTTTCGAAGTCATTTTGGATTCAGAAGCTTTTTCATCAAAAACTTCCTAAGATAGTTTACCTTCGGAAGATTTTCGAATTCCAAGAAAACTATTTTTTGAGCAAAAATCAAACTTCTTTTTCAGAGATGGGACCGACATTCGTATTTCAAAGTTTATCCTCTTTCATTAACTTTCTCTTAAATCCTTTTCACATATAAACCCAACGGTTTCCCCCTTTTTCTATCATTTTCATCTTTTCTCCAAACCTACATTCCCAAAATTCTTTCTGCAACTGCCTTCGTTCTTTCTTTCCTTCACCATTAAGCTTTCCTAAATGGCCAACCTTAATAGAAGAAATGACCCTGATTTCTCCATGCAGTTACACAGGCAACATAATAAGGTTGCCATGTTAAACTCTTAGAAAGATCCACACATTTTAGAGGGTTGCCAATTATTGGCTTTGTCTAACTATTCCACCTCTCTTACCATCGATCCTATTCTTTATGAGGATTATCTGCTTTATTTCTGGAAAACCTATCAAGAGGTTATTCTAGATGGGGAGAAGGCACTGTCTGCTACAGTGCAGGGGAGGACAATATTCATCACTCCAGCAATCATAAACACTCATCTTCAGCTAGATGATAAGGAAGGTGAATCGTCCTTTCCTAAAGAAGTTGTTAACCAATCCTTCCAGCAGATGGGCTATAAAGGGGGTTTATCTGTAAAGACCTCTAGGAAAGGGAGGGTTTCATCCTAGTGGAAGTACTTACTACATGTGGTCATCCACAGCTTATCCAAGAAGCATGGGGGTTGGGACTAGATTCGTGAAGATCTCTCCTTCTAGTGCATGGGATGGTTCAGGGGGTCAAGTTCAGGTATTCTCAAATTGTCTATACAAATCTACTTGCTAACTTAGACTTCTTAGAATATTACTTGTTTCCTAGATATCTTCAACACATTCTCAACTGTGAACTAGGCTCAGAGTTAAGGGAAATAGATAATATTCATAAATTGGGATAGATGAAGGCCGATATCTTTAAAATCTTGAAGAAGCCAACTGTTTGCTTTTGTGGGTAGAAACAGCCCTGGTCCCAAAAATGTTAGAGCTCATTGCTCAAGGTGACAACCTGGAAACACAAGCTAGTGTTGAACCCACACATTCTACATTTCAACCACCAAAACAATCACAAATCACCCTCACTTACCAAAGAAGATCCAAACAAACCCCTACAAAAGCTATTCAGCTTGTGCAGGCCCCCATAGCACTACCCACATAGGAAGAAGTGGAATTTAGAGCTCCTACTTCTCCTAAGGAGCAAAACACTCCCATCCCTTGAACTATCAATCCCGAGGTTCCTCATGCCCAGACTAATGAGCTCATAACCCCAACAGCCTTAAGCCTTCATTCTGAGTCTATACACTTAGATGAATAACCTTCAGGGACAGCTACCATCCCTAATCTTTAGACTTCTATACTGATGATGACTTAGGTTTCAGTGAGTATCATGAGTCTCTCTATTCCTCCTCTACTATAAGAGAGATGAGTTCTCTTGAATCTCTTATGTCTAGCCCATATCAGTCACCTATTACTAAGGTGGATCCTTCTGAATCTATTCAGGAGATCCATATGAAAGAGGCTCTCACTTCCGCAAGTGATTACATCATTCAGACCTCAACCATGGCAACTCAACCCATTGACACTTCAATTGAGGTTGTCAATGAGCAGAGGAAATCCAGCAGCCAAGAACTCTAGGCTGGTGGTGAGAGAGAAGACTTTGGTCCAATTCTCTCATCCCCCAATGATTCTTCTGATGACAGTGAGGGGAATCTGAGACTAAAGGTGAAAAAAACTATAAAAAACATGAACCTAGCTAGTCTCTAATGTTAGTCACCTAGAATCTCAGGTGACTACCCTGCAAAACAGGGTCAAGGATCAGCAACTTGAGATATCTTATCTTAAGGAACAACTAGTTGGGAGACCATTAAGAAGAGCTCAACCACGAACATAAGAACCTATGAATGTGATTGATCTAACCTCTAGCTCATCTATGCAAGTGGGTGATACTACCAAAAAAGGGGAGAAAGTCGTCACAGACACAGAACCTGGGAGTTCCTCACAAAGTATGCATATTGAGGACTCACCGTCCTCACTTGCAATTGTCCATACTCAATAACTTCCTCAAGTCCACATTGACATGGACTCTATATACTCTTTCATTAATAGCCTTTTTGAGGAAGGGATACCAAAGGTAGTGTCATCACCACCTCAAGGAACTTCCAACTACATCATAGGATGGATGTATGATGCCAACAGAAGAGCCCTTATGTTCAAAGTGTTCAAGGGCAACAATAAGTATTTAACTTTCAGACCTTGAACTACTATGAAGGTCTTCACATTATCATCATGCCATGTCAACCCAAGCCAATCTAGACAAGCCGACAGGCTAGCTCAAAGGATACAAGATAGAATTACTGAAGAGTTCAAACTTAGAAGGAGACAAAGGCAACTAGGTATACTATTGGTCAACTGGATGTTGAGGCAGACCGTAAGATTAGCTTTAAAGGGGAAACCTTAACCGAAGGCCCAATGGTAGAGCCTGAGAGCCCCATCACATCCACAAGTACTTCAGCAATTCATTCCCTCAGTGAAACACCTGCTGGTGAAGGTGCATCACAACCTTTCTCTGGCCAGAGCTTGGAAAATACACCAAGCAATGAAGGCCAAAGCTCTCAACAACCTGAGTCATAAAGGTGTGAGTGAAAAAGGAAAAGGAAAATAAATTATGAGGAGATTGAGGAGGAGGAGAGAGAGAGAGAGGAAGAGGAAGCTAAGGGGAGAAGTTCCTCTACTGGGTCTACAAGATTCAAGGAAGCTGCTATCAGGGCTACCATCAGGCCAAACACAGGATGATGAGTGGAGGCCAGTCATGATAAGCTACTTGCAGATCGGGAAGTATGATAAAGATAATATCATCTTCCTCCCCTTAGATGAATTAAATGAACTAGCTGACATGGAATTTTCAAAGGAATGAAAGGAGGCAAAGGATGCAGAGTACTTCTTCAAATTAAAAAGAGAGAAGACAGAAAAGACTCTACAAGCATGTGCCTACCCTATCCCCAGTTCAAGAAAGTCCTGTACAAGAAGATGTGGCTCCACAAGAACCTTAGGTAGATAAAGAAACTTATAGGATCAAAATGATCAATTACCTGAGTGCCACAGGCCTCTATCAAGCAATTGTACTTCTTCCCTTATCTTTTGAATACATTGAGTTTAAGTATCTCAAACAACTTGAACTTGAAGTAACCAATGAAAGAAAAATCCCAAAGAAGAGGTTGAGGGGAAGAGGTTGAAGGGAAGAGGTTGAGGGGAAGAGGCTGCAAAGTCAAGAGCCATCATCCAGAAGAGTATGAAGAAGCCTACTGATAGGCAGAGGATGATGCGCTTCTTGAAGTTGTATGGATTCTTTGAAATGAAACTTCGCCCCATGTCTCTATCCACTATGGATGAGCATATAAGGGTGATCAAGCAAAAGAGTTAAAGAGGAGAACTAGTTGACTTACACTCCCTAGCAAGTTAGGTTCCTCAAGAAGTGGAGGTTAAGCTTGAACCATTTGAGACAACACAACTTGAACCTCCAGCTGAGCATCAGTAAGCTTCTACTTTTTATTCATAGTAGGGTTTTGTCCCCTCTCAATCTAAACCTGTGAGAGAGGAAGACCCAATAAGAAAGACAAAGAGATCCACAAGGTGTTGCAGGCCAGTCTTCTCAGTGAAAAGTCTCAAAAAGGAGAAAAAGGATGGCTTCTAAACCAAAGCCAAAAAAGAAGTAGAAGAAAGAGGCATCCATCTCCAAACCTCAGGATGAGTTAGAACATCCTAAGGATATACAACAATAGGAAGCTACACCAACTCCAATTCAAGTAGCTCCTCTAGCATCAAGAAGACCCATCTTGTCCTAGACATACACTACAAATCCAGAAAGATGGCATGTCATTAAAGATCAAGGTGTTAAAGATGTCTACACATGGCAAGACATGTTCAGTCTACCTCTGCATGATCAGTTTGATATGAGAATACACTATGAGAGTCTGAGTGATCCTGATCATCTTATGAAAAAAAGGATGGTCATTATCATGATGAGGACTGTTCATATCTGAATTCTTCAAGTGTTTTGGTAGCATCAGCCTAGGGGGAGTTTGTAAGGTTTCATATAAGGCTGATGCAACCCAAAACATTCTACATGCACAAGTGTACTCAAGTAGAATGCTTCGGAAGTTTCACACTCTTCCTTAGAAAACATTCGAAGTGTGAAATCTTCCGAAGCCAAACATGAAGACTTCCGAAGCTTCAAAGACATAGTCTTTTCAAGCCAACACTTGAAGACAGATTTCTTCCAAAGACTTTTGAACACATGCTATTATGTGATATACCTTTACCATAAAGCTGGACTACCTTTCCGCTACAACTCTGATTAGACACCAACTTTACATGTGTTGCTGAAAGGTCCATGCTTTTGGTAACTGCACATTAAGGTCTTGAGTCTGTACTTTCTACTTTATGAACTTTTATCCTTTTTGTAATATATTAGGATTGACCTATGGCATGTCATAGTCACTAGTCAAAAGGCAGTCTGCCTTTTGACTCTACATTGATTTTGTTGTTGTCTAGATCATGTATCCACTAGCCTTCAAAGATTGGCCGTTGTGGGATGTAGTATAAGTATCTTTGCTCCGTGTATCTTATTGTCATTGTTTTGTAAACACTTGCAAGGAACTAGAGAGAGTTATACATGATCCTTGAAAAACAAATACTTGTGTTGTTCTATTCTTGTTCTGTCTCTTTATTACCTGTGTTTCTTAGTTCTTATATAAACTGGTTTTCTAGTTCCCATTTGATCTGTTAAGTGTTATTGAATACTCTCCACTTATGGTGTTGTGTTGTAAGAGTGCATTGCACCCTTCTAACGGTCATGCATCTTAAAATCTGATTTTAAAAGGGCTTAATCTAACTATCAAAAGAAAATTGAGGAGTTAAAGATTTCTATGTCCTTGTTAAAACATGAACATACAAACTACAAGACTCCAATCAAAGATATAATCTCCAAATTGTCTATGGCTTAAGCCCAGCTTGTCATAGCTGAGGCTCAAGCCAGGAAACATGCTATAACTAAGCAAACTTCCAAGCCATTCTTGCATCATCCTCTCACTCCAAAATTGTTATCAAAACAAAGGTGGGTTGGGAACCAATAAAATTGCTCCACCATACTCTTATAAGTCTATTAGACAACTAAGATGTGGTACTGAAGAGCAAGAGGTTCAATCTGTTGACCCACATTCCAAGAGTCAAAGAATGATACAACTATAGAGACCATCACAAGGAAGAACCAGGTAAACCAAACCCCTCTTACCAGTGATGATCAACCCCTAACCACCAAAGCCAGGAGAAGCCGAGCTAAAGCGGGCATAAAAACTACTAAGAAAGTGGCCAAGGCCAAACTGAAAATAGACCCAAAACAAAAGGGTGTATTCATTTCAGCATGATTCCAGGTGGTAGGAACCTCTGATCCTAGAAAAATGTGTAGTACTAGCACACCTATCCGGTAGAAGGATGAGAAGAAAAAAGGAAATACTGCTGATACAAGCAAGAAACAACACTCCTTAAATCCCCAGAAGATTAACATTGCCTACATAATGTGTGGTCTACAAAACCACATGGCTAAAGATTGTTACTACAATCCTGCTAGCACACATTATGCAAACAATGTGAAGAATGAAGGAGTCAGGGAAGGATTCATATTTGAACCATATCACATGGTTCAAGTGAAGAAAATGGGAAAGCTTGTTTTTGAAGCAAGGTTGCTTTTGGAAGAAACTCCTTCTTCTGAAGGGAAAATGGCTTCGGAAAACAAAGCTAAGAGAACTCAGAAAACCAAGAGATTTTCCTTGAAACCTTCCGAGAAGAAGACTGCTTCGAAAGAAAAGGTGGTAAATACTTCTTCTGAAAGAAAAGAAGTTTCGAAAGAATGCCATGCTGCTCAAACTTTAACAAGCTCATCCTCCATGATTTGCCAAGGGATGGAATGGAAGATCAAGGAAGATGTTGCAACCCAAACATCTTCTTCACAAACACCTATTGAACCCCTTATGCATAAATTATAGTTCAATAAAATCCTTATCATTGGAAAAGCCCAAGACCAACAAGGCTTTGGTTTCCAATAAAAACTAACTTTTTCACCTTATGTGCAGGGACATCCATATGAAAAGAACAACAATGTATGGATTGTAGATAGTGGATGCTCCAGGCACATGACCAGGAATAATCTCTCTATCAAAAATTTAAAATTTTTGATGGAGGCCCTATTCAATTTGGAGGTGAGGCTGTCGGATACATTTATGTCAGAGGGAGTGTATCCAAAAGCAAGTTAAAAGTTGACAAAGTTCAATTTGTCCAACATCTTGAACACAATCTCTTGAGTGTTTCTCAGTTCTATGATCAAAAGAACCAAATGCTTTTCACAAAAAACAAGTGCATTTTCCTCAAATTAGGGATGACAATTCCTTAGGAATTAATGTTTCTTAGATCTCCTAAAGGGGATATGTAAAAGCTAGATATGACCTATGCTTCCCCACTGGGAGAAGTATCATGTTTTCTTTCCAAAGCTCATGGTGATAAGTCAACACTATGGCATAAACAAATGTGTCATGTCAATTTTAAAACCATGAACAAATGGTTAAAAATAACTTGGTACACAGTTTGCCTAAAAAGGAATTTTCTGCAAAGATATCTGTGTTGCATGCCTGAAAGGGAAGCATGACAGAGCATCTCATAAATCCAAAGTTGTTAACTCCATCACCACTCCATTATACTTATTGCACATGGATTTATTTGGTCCCATAAGTATAATAAGCATTAGAAGGAAATCATATTGCCTTGTGATAGTTGATGATTTTACAAGATTTACATGGGTATTCTCTTTAAGAACTAAAGATGAAAGTGCTAAAACTTTGAAATCTTTTATTCTTAGAATAGAAAATCAAATTGATCACAAGGTTAAGATAATTAGAAGTGATCAAAGGACTGAGTTCAAAAATAAAGTTCTTCACACATTCTATAACTCAAAAGAGATTGCCTGATAATATAGTGCTACTGGAACTTCTCAAGAAAATAGTGTTGCTGAATGGAGGAACATGACACTTATTGAGGCTGCTAGGACTATGTTAGCTGATTCAAAGTTGCCTCTAACATTCTAGGGAGAGGCAGTCATCACTGCATGCTATGTGCAGAATAGAGTTCTTGTAGTTAAGCCACATCGAAAAACCCCTTATGAGTAATGGAATATGTTAGGATCAGTGATCTACTTTGATTGATTAGAGAGTATAGCAGCGGAAATCAAACAATGTATTAGCCAATTCACAAGAACACAAAAGATATTCAAGGTAAGAACAAACAGTTATAGACAGAGAGAATTCTGCAAAAGATATTTCATTCAATATTCACTTTCATGATAACAGAATGTCACACATACAATTAGGTCAACACCTCTTATATAACAGATGTGACATCTGCTGATGTCACTTGAAAGTGACATCTAACAGAATTTATTTAAACTATTGATAGTTAACACAACTACTGAAGATGTCAAACAACTGACATCTTCTTACAAAAATGCTAAGTGTTAACTATCACTACAACTACTGAAAAGAAACTACTGAAACTACAACGACTGAAGAACATGCTCTTCAGTCGTTTCACAAATACTGAAACAAAAGAAACTACTGAAGGAAACCATCACAACAACTAAAGAATGCTTCTTCAGCTGTTGTAACAAAGTCTGAAGACTTCAGTACTTGTACTTGAACTTCAGCTGTTGTCATCAGATGATGTCTTCAGTCTTTGTACTTCAGCTGTTGATCTTCAGTACTTTGTTCTTTAACTGTTGATCTTCAGACTTTGGTCTTCAGCTGTTGAAGTCTTCAATACTTTAGTCTTCAGCTGTTGAAGTCTTCACTACTTTAGTCTTCAACTGTTGATCTTCAGACTTTGGTCTTCAGCTGTTGAAGTCTTCAGTACTTTAGTCTTCAGCTGTTGAAGTGTTCAGCAGTTTTGTGATGTCTGTGTGACTTAGAGGTTTTTCTGATCAGGCTCATTGGTTCTTTTGGTCCAGAAAACTCCCCCTGAACCAATGCAGCCAAAACCTCTAAACTTATTGAAGATGTCCCACTTATTATGGCAGAAGGATTGGTCTTTTTGTCTTCTAGATCACTCAGAAGTGACCCTTGTAAGCACAGGCCTGGGAAGAAGTCTCAATGATCTGTTTGGCAAAGTATGAATGGGAACTATGTCTTGGGGAACTGGACACAGAGCTGTTACCCCATCCATGAGATCTACTTCCCCACTATGAGTCTGTATGAGTCTCTTGTATAGGCCTCAAGGAAGGTATTTGTTCCTCCATGGTCAGCTCTTCAGCACCTCCTTCAAATAATGATTCTGGCCCACAGTACTCAGATAGGTATTTGACCTGTTTCCCATTCTTTAGCTCCACAGTTGTTAGTATTCTATAAGCAAATTCATCAGGGTGATTACCCTCTAGGAACAACTGGAGCTCATTCTTTCTGACTTCCTCAAGCCTCTATATACTAACCCGTTTTTCACCATTTTATTTTCCAGCATCTTCTGTGGGGTTTGGTTAGCTTTATAAGCTTTCTTGAAGTCATCTAGGATTTCCCAGGGTGATACTACAAAGACCAGTGAGATCACTTCATCTACAATCTTCTTCACCTGGCCAATGTATCTCTGTGGAATGTTTTCTGTTGAATCCTGTGAGACACCCTGGGATCAGGCCAAATCCTCACCTCTCCCCTTTTGATATTGAAATGTATGCTTAAGAGTGTATAATCTGAGAGCATGCTTCTTCATGTTGATGATAGAAGATGTGGCAGCATATGCTTTGTCAACCCTCCTCAACAATTCCTCATCATGTTGTTTGTGAAGCTCTTCTTCTTCTAGCTTCACTTTCACAATTTGTCTTTGAGTTTCAGGAGTAATTGTTGGAGAGTGACTTGTGGCCTTCGGCAACTGTATAATACTGAGAGTGGCAGCCTATCTTCATCTTCATCATCATCTCTTCATCATCTTCTAGCCTCAATGCCCTTCTCTTCTTCTTCTGGGGTACATCATTGGCTATTGGTTTTGAGGGAAAGGATTGGTTTAGTGGGTTGTTGTTTTGGTGGTTTTGGTGTGGGAATGTTGACAGCTATTCTAGCATTTTGGAGGTGAGTGTGGCTTTAGATTGCTTGGCTAGTTCAGTCCTGCTCCCAGCACCAGCTTCATTCAAAGCTTCAATAACTAATCCTTTAGTGTATACTTCAGACGAACAGATCTTGGTGGTTATTGCCAAGATGCTGTCCCTGGACCAACCCTTGATTTCGATCATTGATCTTTCAAGATATTTTGCTATAAACCTGATCATGTTCTCTCCTTTCTCTTTCTAACACATCATAACTTGCCCATCTAGTTTGGATTTCTTCAATCTCTAATCTTCTGATCTCAGAGTCAAGTTTGTCAGTGTCATGGCCTTGCCTAAACAAGTGATCAATGATGTTATCCATTGATCTGCTGTGTTCGGAATCAGCCTCTTTCACCATACGCTCAAGGCAGTCTCCTTTCATTCTTTCTTTTCTTTGATTTCTCCATGTCAGCTCCTTCTCCTTCTCTTTTTCAGTCTCCACAGCCAACTCCTTCTCTTTTTCCACTTTTGTCACTTCTGTTTCTTTCTCTTTCTCTTCCTCTCTGCACTCCTCTTTCTTTTTGCTTTCACTGAATGAATCTCCCCCTTTTTGGTTGCATTGTTGCAAGGTTTGATTGTCAGAAAGCTTTTTGCCCATAACTTCCTCTATCAATGGTTGTATTACTGAGGAAGCCTCTTATCAATGGTTTTGATTACTATATCAGTGATTATAGCTGTGATGAGAGGTAGGAAATTTAGAAAGATAACAGCTATTTGCTCAGGGGGGTTCTATTCCTGAGAAATAGTGCCAGAAGCAAGGCCGGTGGCTGAGGATTTGGGAGTGGCTCTGTGTGTGGGAGACCTTCAGATGAAGGTGCCATCTGTGGGGTTTGAGAGGCAGATGGTCTTTGATCCTCAGAAGTTTTGGCAAGCAGCTCTTTGAGTCTGCTCACCTCCTCTTCCAGGATGGTGTTTCGGGCTAACACATCATAAAAGAAGCCCAGGTCATCATCAGTAGTTACTGAATCACCTGACCTCCTGATAGAATCAGGATGAACATGCACTGAGTGTAGATCAGTTGTAGCATGTGCCCCTTTGTCTTGGAACTGGGGACTTCCTGCCTCAGGACTATGTCCTTCATCAGCAGTTGCCTCTGGTAAGGTCTTAGTGATGTACTAACTACATCCTGATCATATGCTCAAGCAGGATAAGTGGCAGCCTCACCAGAAGTTCCAATCTCCTTTTCTACACTAGGAGATGGAACATTGTAACCCCTATGCTGTGGGTTATCAGATGCACTTTGGTCCTCCCCCTCAATGGTAGAGGTATTCCCAGTTGTAATAGGTATCTAGGGAGGGGGTGAGGAGTGCAACTGACTCAACACTTGTGCAACAATTAATGTAGGACTTTGGGGGCGGTTGCATGTGGTGATTGGGTAGAAGCAGATTGCACCCGGGGTGAATGGTGCGCTTCAATGGTAACCCTCTCAAGTGAGATAGGTTCCAGCAGTGTGGGTCCCCAATATTGGTTGCAACAGGATCCTTTGAGAGGATACCTGTGCGGCTTTGGCAGGTTGAGTCTTTGACACAACTGGGGGGTAATACTAGTATGTGGTTCCTGTGTTTGTGGTACAGGGGCATCCTGAGGGGACTCATCTCCCTGAGTAGCCTTTTTGGCTTTTTGGTTTTGGGTTTGGTGGGGACTTTGGATCTGGAGGTAGTGGCTGTGGGTTCCAACTGCGTGGGTTTTCGCAGCTTGGCAGCCTGTTTCAGTGTTTGGTCAGAGTTGTGCCTGGAGTATACTTCAGGCAATACAACCATTGCAGGGACTCCAAGGCCAACAAGTCCCTCAGCTTTCAGCTGATTCTCTATGATGGCCATAATGAACCGAGGATATAATATCCATCGATTAGAAAGAGGTTTGGAGGCCATATCCTTAAGTTCAAGAAAAATAATTTCAGAAAAGTTGAAGTCTTGTTGCTCAAGGATAGAGAATAATACCTGTTGCCACCTGGTACACATTTGATCCCAAGAGGAAGTCTTAGGAGCTAAGCAAACATTTACCATGTGAAAGATAAGACGTTCTGCATCATGGAAATGCTTCTTCAGGAGGGTAGAGGCACTGAGGTTTCCCTGATATCCATGGTGGGCAAAGGATAAATCAGTTGTGCCCTTTGGATACCCAGCCGGAAAGTGGCATCATCAAGTTTAGGGTTTGGCGAATGATTTCCGGAGTGATGACCACTTGATGGTTGTTGACAACGACTGGAGAGACTCGGTGTTGTTCTCCCCAGTTATAAGGGTGACGTTCGTCCAAAACTGGTGTAAGGATTCGGCATGAATGGTGGGATTTAGATGGAAAGCCTTTTTCTAGGGAGATTAGACCATTAGATCAATGGCGTTATTGAACTTAGTCCAGAAAGGTGATTTTATGAGGTAGGCAACACAGTTATGTCGTGGTTTGAGCTGCATGGTCACCATTAATGAGAGAGAAGGTTTGGAGATTTGAACGTTAGGTTTGAAGAAGATGAAGCTCTGAAGGATTAGGTATTGGGTATTTATAGGGTAAGGGTTAGAAAACGACTGAAGGTTTCGGTGTTATTCATCAGTAATTTTAAACGACTGATGACATGGTATTACCCTTTCAGAAGTTTAAACAACTGAAGTCTTGGTTTTAGGCAGCAGCAGTTATAAACTACTGAAAACCATGGTTTTGACTTTAGATGTTTAAAACAACTGAAGACTTGGTTTTAGTCATCAGTAGTTGTGAAACTACTGAAAACCTTGGTTTGGTCTTCAGGTGTTGTAAACAACTGATAACTTGGTATTAGTCATCAGTAGTTGTGAAACTACTAAGACATGGTTTTGTTATCAGTTGTTGTAAACAGCTGATGACTTGGTGTTAGTCATCAGTAGTTTTGAAACTACTGAAGACATGGTTTTGTCATCAGTTGTTTTAAACAGCTGATGACTTGGTGTTAGTCATCAGTAGTTGTGAAACTACTGAAGACATGGTTTTGTCATCAGTTATTTAGGATGAAATAGCAGTTGTAAAAACAACTGAAGAGAAAGTTCTCATCAGTAGTTTTTGTCAATTCATAGCCTTTCAGTTGTTTCATACTATCCTCAACACTTACTCATCAGCCTTTTTGCTGTTTTCAGTTGTTTCATAGGACATCAGTACTTATCTGTTTTTACTGACATCAGTAGTTATAACTACATCAGTAGTTGTAACTTTATTAGTCGTTTTAACAGAATGAGTACTATATGTGATATGGTCACTAATGATCATCAGTACTTATTTACTGAGATCATCAGTAGTTATCACTTATTCTAGCTACAGCATACCAAGCCGTAACACTAGGTTTTGGAAAGTTGAACTATCCAAAGGCTTAGTAAAAATGTCTGCAAGCTCATCAGCACTAGGCACAAACTTAGGATCAATCAAACCTTTTTCAAAACAATCCCTAATAAAATGATGTCTGATCTCTATATGTTTGGTCCTAGAGTGTTGGACCGGATTTTTGACAATGCACAGAGCTGAAGCACTATCCATTAATAATGGAGTCTTAGTCTCTGTAATGCCATAATCCAAAAGTTGGTTCTGAAGCCAGAGTACCTGAGAAGTACAACTTGCAGCTGCAATGTACTCTGCTTCAGCAGTGGATGTAGCAACAGATGTTGTTTCTTACTGCTCGCAAGAAATCAAACAGTTGCCTAGGAATTGACATCCACCAGAAGTTGACTTTCTAGTTAACGTGCACCCTGCATAGTCATATCTGAAAAAGCACCAATTTGCAAGAGTGTCCGATGGAATACCATAAACCTAGAGATTGTGTACCTTGCAAATATCTAAAGATCGTCTTGACTGCAATCAAATGAGACTCTTTAGGAGCAGCCTGAAATCTAGCATAGACACAGTAGCAAACATGATATCTGGTCTAGAAGCTGTTAAATACATCAAGACCCAATCATACATCTGTAAAGTGTTTCATCAACAGCTTTACCTTTCTGATCTGCATCCAGTTGTGTGGTGTTGCACATGGGAGTAGAACAGGGCTTACAATTTTGTAAATCAAACTTATTCAAAAGATCTTTTGTATATTTTGAGTGATGAATAAAGGTTCCATCAGCCTTTTGTTTGATTTGCAAGCCTAGAAAGAACTGTAATTCTCCCATTGCACTCATTTCAAACCTCTTTTTCATTATTTGGTAAAATCATCACACAACTGGGGATCAGAGGATGCAAAAATAATATCATCAACCTAAATTTGAACAAGTAGCTTATGCTGATCCACCTTCTTAATAAACAACGTTTTATCTTTGGAGCCTCTAGTGAAATTATTCTTAAGAAGAAAGTGGAAAGTGTCTCATACCAGGCTCTAGAGCTTGTTTCAACCCATAAAGAGCCGTATCAGTTTATACACCCATTCAGGATGTTTATTATCCTCAAAACCTGGTGGTTGACACACATAAACTTCTTCTTTTATTTTACCATATAAAAATGCACTTTTGACATCCATTTGAAAAACTTTAAGATGGTGGAATGCAGCATAGCTAAGAACAATCTAATTGCCTCTAGTTTGGCTACAGGGGCTAAGGTTTCATCATAATCAATACCTTCTTCTTGTGAAAACCCTTGTACAACCAGTCCAGCCTTGTTCTTAACAATAAGCCCATTTTCATCAGTTTTATTCCTAAACACCCATTTAGTGCCTATTTCACACTTACCTGGGGTAGAGAAACCAGTTCCCACACTTGCTATTTCTTGAACTCAAGTAGCTCAAGCTGCATGCTTCAACCCATCCATTGTCTCTCAAAGCAACATGATAGTTCTTTGGCTCTAGCTGACTGATGAAGAGAGCATAGAAGCAGAAGTTAGACAATTGACTTCTTGTTGAAACTCCAGCATTGATATCACTAATGATTTGAGACATTGGGTGATTCTTTAGCTCTGATAAACTGATATCTGTGCAAGTGTTTGTAGAACCTTCCGCAGCAGCAGATGTTGATGCAGACTCTTGAAACCAAGAATTTGATGGTTACTCAAAAGATGTAGAGGGATTAGAAATCTCATCAGCATTTGTTGTGGATGGAACTGCTGAAGCTACTGGAACATCAAGTTTAGCAGACTCAGGCAATTGGTCACTAAACTTGAATAGGTGAGTATTGATATTATCATCATCATCATCAATACCACCAGGTGGAAGACATGCTGCAGAAGATGATTTATCCACATGATCTGCAACAGTTGGGGTTGATAAGGAACATATTGCAGCATGTCCAAATCAAACAACTCCACAGGGTTTTGTGGAATCTTGTCCATTGGAGATTCATTAAACTTCACATGCAAAGTCTCTTCAACTATCATTGTTCTGAAGTTGAAGACTCTGTATGCTTTGCAAGTAGATGAATAACCAACAAAATATCCTGCATCCACCTTAGGATCAAATTTTTTGGAGTTGATCCTTTGTGTTGAGAATAAAACAGGGACACCCAAATGCTTTGAAAATGAAATTAGAGGAGCCAAGTGATGTAGAACTTCATATGGAGTTTTCATCAACCTCTGATTTACTAAGGCTCTATTCTGCAGATAGCAAGCTGTGTTAACAGCTTCAGCCCAAAAGGTCAGTGGCAAACCAGAGTCAGCCACATAGACCTTGCAGCTTCAATTAGGGTCCTGTTCTTTCTTTCCACTACTCCGTTTTGTTCTGGAGTCTTGGAATGTAACTGCCTTTTGATTCCCTTTGAAAGATAAAATTCATCAAGTTATGGTTCTGAATTCAGCCCTTGTCACTCCTTATACACTTGACTGAAAGGGAATACTACTTTCAACATACAACACAAAGTTGATAATCTTCTGAGCAACCTCATCCTTTGAATGCAGAAAGAAAGTCCATACAAATCTAGAGTAATCATCTAACATTACCAGACAGTATTTCTTCTTTGCCATGCTCATCACTCTCACAGGACCAAATAGATCCATATGCAGTAATTGCAAGCAGGCAGTGGACTTAGGCACTTCAATAGGAGGGAATGAGACTTTGTGCTGTTTTCCTTTTAAACAAGCAGTGCAGGTTTCATCACAGCGGAACTCCTTTATTGGTAAACCTCTCACTAAACTATTATGGATCAGCTGATTCATGTTTTTGAAATTAACATGACCCAGCCTTCTATGCCACAGTTTAGATTCCTGAGGAGAGGCTTTGGAAATAGGCAAGGATGGCCTCTAAGATTTATTTTCTTGGAAAGATCTAAGGCATACACTCTTCCTGTCCTGTTGGCCCTCAGGAGAGTGTGATCATCCAACACCTTATCAATCAAATTCAAAACTTTGGATGACAGAATCCTACAGTTCTGACTGGTGAAAAGAGCAACATGGCCTTTATCACACATTTGACTGACACTCAAGAGATTGTACTTGAGATTTTCCACATGATTAACATCATCAACTTTATTTCTCCATTGGAGACAAAGCCTTTTCCAATGATGTAACCCTTAGCATCATTGCCAAAAGAAACAAACCCCTTCTTTCCTTGAGAGTAGTCATGAAGAAAGAGCTGTTCCCTGTCATATGCATAGATCCCCCACTGTCTACATACCAGATGCTACTTTGGCATGTTGAAGAACCCTGCAATCATAAATAATCAGTTAGTTTTTGAGACCCAAACCTTTTTGGTTTTGGGTCTGTCTATCAGCAGATGGTAAACTAACAGACTTGCTATGAATAAACAGCCTGAGGGGATGGAGATGGTGAAGAAGAAGATCCTTTGGCATGGATTTTCTTCTCTGTGGTTTCAACACAGGAATCTAATTGGTTGACTCTCCAATAGATGTTGAACCATCATAACAGTTGTGTCTGATTTTGTGATAAAGCCTTCAGCTCATCAGACACATTAGTGCTTGAGTTTGATGAGTTCCTGTTTGTACCATCTCCCTTTGAGCAACCTCAGCTGTTGCCTGTTTAACCCCTTTCTTTTTGGATTTCTTTTTGGATTTTAGGGTCACAGGTTTTGATGTTGCTGGTACAAATTTGGTTTCAAACTCAGTTTTCATTTTATCCATTTCTCATTTGTTTTCATTATTTTGAGTTTGGAGCCCTTTTTATACCAGTATCATCAGTAAGATGATTGAATAAGCCACATATTTCACATGGCTTTTTCTTCATCTTAAGTTGATCATCTGCTGAAGAAGATGAAACTACTGAAGACTTTTCTTCAGCAGTTTGCTATCAGTACTAGCAGTTTTCTTCCCTTTAGTACCTGCTTTCTTGATATCTTCTTCAGTAGTTTTCCCACCCTTTCTACTTGCAGTTTTCTTCCCTTTAGTACATGCAGTAGTTGGGCTTGTTCTCCAGGTGTTATGTCATTCTTTTTAGTACTTTCAGTACTTTGTGAAATATCACCTGGAGTGATCAACTTTTTGATCATGTGAGTGTCAGCATTTGAACCATCAACATCAGTTGATAGGTTCCGAGAGAATTAATGCTGACTTCTACTTCTGATGGTGTGTATCAGATAGTAGATCCATGATGAAAAGGATTGTTTTATTTCTTTCACCATCAGATTCTACCTCTGCTCTGGGAGTAAAATCTGTAGGAGGAGAAGTGTGATTACAACCAATGCCAAACTTCACATTGGAAGCAAATTGCTTACTAAGAACCATTTCAAAACCCTTGCAAGAATTTACCCATCGATCACACTCTACCCGGGTAGTTGCAAGTGTTTCTTTGAGGTCTCTGTACTTCTCTAGAAGTATCTCTTCCCTAGCCTTATCATCAGTGATTTGGCATTTAAGTTTGTAAATCTCATCATTCTTATCATTAAGCACAGACTCAATTCAGCTTTCTTTTGGAAATTGTTTGTTCTAGCTCAATGTTCTTGCTAATTAAAGCTACATTTGCTTCTCTAATAGATGCAAATGTGGTTATGCATGTTTGAGAACATAATTTGGCTTTGCCTCAGAGGATACCTGTGATACCTCTGGTGTAGAGGCATTAGAGGATGAAGTATCAGCAGACTCCAAAGCCATAAGAGCTAGATTTCCAAAAGGACTATCACCACCATGTTGACCAGCACCAGAGAACAGTTGTTCATGACCAGAGACAATCATCTGGTAAACTGCTCCAGTCAACAACTCCTGGGGTGAAAAAGCTGTGTTTTTGAGGTTGAGTTTGTTGATGAGATTGGGAAGGTTGAGGTTCAGGTAATGCTTGTGGTTGTTGTGCAATAGGAGCTTGAACTGGATTTGCTGAGGCATGTAATAGCAGGAAAAGGTATGACATTAGACCCTGGGGGACAAAGTATGCAGGAGATACAGGGTGTGAATGATGACCAGAACCAGCAGGATGTTGCCCTCTGTTTTGTGGACTAGTGCTAGGAAAAGTCACAAGGGTGTAGAAGAGTTAGATCCAGTTGATCTGCACTCTCTTGCAAAGTGTCCAAGCCTTTGGCATTTTTGGACACCTCAACTTACTCTTGTCAAAACCAACTTTGGTTTTGCCAGAGAGTCCAGGAAATTTCCTACCAGTTCTCTTGTAGAACTTCTGAGATCTGATATTAACTAAGGCCATTTGGCTTAGAATATCCATCTCTTCTAAATCATCATCAGCAATCCCTTCAGATCATCCATGATGAAGCATAGATTGTCACTATACTGCCAGAATGATGACTATCAATACCATAATGCATGATCAGAACTGTTTGAAGAGAAATCAATATGCTTATCATAATTGCTTTCATATGCAGCATATTCTGACTCATGACCAACCAAGGCAGTGTTCCCTGGTACAAAGTCATCAGTGAGCTTTCCTGATGATGACAGTTTCCTTTTTGCTCTATCTCTCTTTCGAATGTAAGCAGTTTCCCATGATGTTGGGTGAGAGATAGGCTATCCAGATTTGCACTGGAGCGTAGGAAAATAGTGTATGTGTCCCATCTCTTAGGCGTGATCTGAGGATCTGTTATTCATCTGGCTGTTGGTGTATTCCTGTTTCACCATTTTCAGCTCAGAGATCAAACAGGAAAATGCTCAAACTGTTGAGTCAGTGTCTCACCCTTTCTATGAGAGAATGTCTCATATTGTTGGGCGAGGATTTCTCTGTTGTTTGCTAAGACCTCATCTGTGCCACCGAATTGTTCCTTCAGTGCATTCCAGAGGTCATGAGCAGTTTCATGATGCATAAGCCCTAAATAGATTTCATTCGGCAGTGCCATGGCCAGAATTCCATGGGCTTTAGCATCAATCTCAATAGTTTCCGATCTTCATCAGAGTATTGTTCCTTCTTCTTCGGAACCATTTGATTGGTTTCCGGATTGTTCACCATAGGCTTATGTGGTCCAGTACCACAGATGTCCAACAACCTGAACTGTTAACAGACAGGTGATGAAGCATCTTCGTTGCCATATGTTATACTCGGTCCTAACCAGCATCGGAGGCTTGGTTGAGGAATCGGTATTGTGAGGATCATTAGAGGAGTAGTCATCTCAGATTCAATCAAATTCAATTAAGCTAAACAGATTTAGAACAAAACACAACAACCAATTGAACCAAGAGAGATCTCAAAATAATGAACGAAAGCGACAGAAATTCAATAATCTATACCAGTTCTTGCGAATATGCTAATTCAATCAACACAGATATCAATTAGCATTTCAATGATCATTGTTAGATTGATCATGATTAACCAGCTCTGATACACTTGTTAGGATCAGTGATCTATGTTTGATTGATTAGAGAGTATAGCAGCGGATTCTAACAATGAATTAGCCGATTCACAAGAACGAAACATATTCAATGAAGAACAAAGACGGTTATAGAAAGAGAGAATTCTGCAAATATATTTCATTCAATATTCGCTTTCGTCGTAACGAATGTCACAACTACAAATTAGGTCGACACCACTTATATAAGAGATGTGACGTCTGCTGATGTCACTTGATAGTGACATCTAACAGAATTATTCCAACTGAAACACAACTACTGAAGATGTCAGAACAGCTGACATCTCCTTACAAAAATACTAAGTTTATGAGTTATTTAACTACTTCCAATATTCATTTTTGAGTATTGTTCCTTCTTCTTCGGAACCATTTGATTGGTTTCGATTGTTCACCATAGGCTTATGTGGTCCATGTACCACAGATGTCCAACAACCTAAACTGTTTAACAGACAGGTGATGAAGCATCCTTTTGCCATATGTTATACTCAGTCCTAACCAGCATCGAGGCTTGGTTGAGGAACCGGTATTGTGAGGGTCATTAGAAGGAGTAGTCATCTCAGATTCAACCAAATTCAATTAAGCTATAGCAGATTTAGAACAAAACACAACAACCAAATTGAACCAAGAGAGATCTCAAAATGAAAAACGAAAGCGGCAGAAATTCAATAATCTATAACCAGTTCTTGCGAATGTGCTAATTCAATCAAACATAGATATCAAATAGCAGTTTCAATGTTCAATTGTTAGATCGATCAATGATTAACAAGCTCTGATACCAATTTTAGGATCAGTGATCTACGTTTGATTGATTAGAGAGTATAGCAGCGGAAATCAAACAATGTATTAGCCAATTCACAAGAACACAAAAGATATTCAAGGTAAGAACAAATGGTTATAGACAGAGAGAATTCTGCAAAAGATATTTCATTCAATATTCGCTTTCGTGGTAACAGAATGTCACACATACAATTAGGTCAACACCTCTTATATAAGAGATGTGACGTCTGCTGATGTCACTTGAAAGTGACATCTAACAAAATTTATTTAAACTACTGATAGTTAACACAACTACTGAAGATGTCAAGCAGCTGACATCTTCTTACAAAAATGCTAAGTGTTGACTATCACTACAACTACTGAAAAGAAACTACTGAAACTACAACGACTGAAGAACATGCTCTTCAGTCATTTTACAAATACTGAAATAAAAGAAAACTACTGAAAGGAAACCATCACAACACCTGAAGAATGCTTCATCAGCTGTTGTAACAAACTCTGAAGGCTTCGGTTCTTGTACTTGAACTTCAGCTGTTGTCATCAGCTGATGTCTTCAGTCTTTGTACTTCAGCTGTTGATCTTAGTACTTTGTTCTTCAGCTGTTGATCTTCAGACTTTGGTCTTCAGCTGTTGAAGTCTTCACTACTTTAGTCTTCAGCTGTTGAAGTCTTCAGTACTTTAGTCTTCAGCTGTTGATCTTCAGACTTTGGTCTTCAGTTGTTGAAGTCTTCAGTACATTAGTCTTAAGCTGTTGAAGTCTTCAGCAGTTGTTGTGATGTCTGTGGGACTTAGAGGTTTTTCTGACCAGGCTCATTGGTCTTTTTTGTAGATCAGTGATCTACGTTTGATTGATTAGAGAGTATAGCAGCGGAAATCAAACAATGTATTAGCCAATTCACAAGAACACAAAAGCTATTCAAGGTAAGAACAAACGGTTATAGACAGAGAGAATTCTGCAAAAGATATTTCATTCAATATTCGCTTTCGTGGTAACAGAATGTCAAACATACAATTAGGTCAACACCTCTTATATAAGAGATGTGACGTCTGCTGATGTCACTTGAAAGTGACATCTAACAGAATTTACTTAACTACTGATAGTTAACACAACTACTGAAGATGTCAAACAGCTGACATCTTCTTACAAAAATGCTAAGTGTTAACTATCACTACAACTACTGAAAAGAAACTACTCAACTACAACGACTGAATAACATGCTCTTCAGTTGTTTTACAAATATTGAAACAAAAGAAAACTACTGAAAGGAAACCATCACAACAACTGAAGATGCTTCTTCAGCTGTTGTAACAAACTCTGAAAACTTTAGTACTTGTACTTGAACTTCAGCTGTTGTCATCAGCTGATGTCTTCAGTCTTTGTACTTCAGCTGTTGATCTTCAGTACTTTGTTCTTCAGCTGTTGATCTTCAGACTTTGGTCTTTAGCTGTTGAAGTCTTCAGTACTTTAGTCTTTAGCTGTTAAGTCTTCAGTACTTTAGTCTTCAACTGTTGATCTTCAGACTTTGGTCTTCAGCTGTTGATCTTCAGACTTTGGTCTTCAGCTGTTGAAGTCTTCAGTACTTTAGTCTTCAGCTGTTGAAGTCTTCAGCAGTTGTTGTGATGTCTGTGGGCTTAGAGGTTTTTTTTATCAGGCTCATTGGTTCTTTTGGTCCAACAGAATAAGAGGCCACCATTCATTGGCTTTCTAAGGTCCTTTGGCAGCAGGTGTACCATACTTAACACAAAGGACAATTTGGCCAAATTTTCTAAATAGACGGATAATGTTATCTTTGTGGATATTACTCTAACTCTATTGCTTATAGGGTGTATAACATCAAAAAATAGCAATTTGAGGAATCATCCAACATTATTGTTAATGAACACAATCCTTATATTAAGAGGAATGAACCTAATCATATTTGTCACTTAGAATTGTTTCCAAACATTTCTAAACCATCTTGTGAGAAGTTTTAGCCGGAACAGGTACTCAAAGTGACACTAAGGATGATAAAGTGTTTGAGTTACCCAGGCCTCTTCTAAGTTCTCCAAGAGCTGCTGAAGATCAAGCTCTACACTTACAACCGATCAGAAAGTATCACTATCTCAAGAAACAATGGAGCTTCAACAAGTGATCTACCTTATGATCCTAAAAGCACATCAGGTGACACTGTACAACACCAAACTAAGGAAGCTGCATTGTGCAGGTACTGTTAATGCAGATTCAAAGCCAACAAATGATGATAGTGTTTCTTATTCATTAAATCAGTCCTCACTGAATGAGTTTGAAATAACTACTGGTCCAAGTGTTCAAGCTCCTAAGCAAAATGTCCAATCTGGATCTATCTTTACTACTGGAGGTGATTCCTAGGCTCAGGATCACAACACTCATCCAGCTAAGAACATCATTAGAGATGTCTCTAAAGGTGTGAGTATAGGGGGACAAACGCTAATAGGAATGTCTACTTGTACTCAAGGTTCTTATCTTAGATGGAACCCAAGAAAGTACAAGAATCCATAAAGGATAGTATCTAGGTTGAGTCAATGCAAGAAGAATTGCTTCAATTCAAGAGACAAAAGGTTTGGAACCTATGTACGCTACCATCTGGTCAAGTACCAATAGGCACCAAATGGGTTTTCAGAAACAAGAGAGATGATAGAGGCTTGATTATCAAGAACATGGCAAGACTGGTAGTTCAGGGATACACCCAAGAAGAAGAAATTGATTACACTGATGTCTTTTCACCAGTTGCAAGACTTGAAGCAGTGAGGATCTTTGTTGCTTATGCTACATCCAAGAATTTTATTGTCTATCGACTTGATGTCAAGTGTGCCTTTCTATATGAGGATATAGATAGTAAAGTCTATGTGTGTCAACCTCTAGTATTTAAAGATCCACAACACTCCAACTACATGTGTATGTTGGATAAAGCTATTTATGGGCTACACCAAGCACCTAGGTTGTGGTATGAGACATTGTCTCAATTTCTCCCGGCAAACGACTACACTAGTGGTACCACTGACAATACTTTATTCATCAAGAAGTCTAGGAAAGACATTTTTCGTGTTCAAGTCTATGTTGATAACATCATATTTGCTTCTTCAAATGACCAAATGTGTAGAGACTTTGAGAGCATTATGAAGAAGATATTTGAGATGAGTTCTATGGGAAAGATGAACTTTTTCCTTTGAGAGCATTATAAAGCAGATGAAGGAAGGGTTCTTTATCAATTAATCTAAGTATGTATCTGATATCTTAGAAGATTTGATATGAAAGATTGTAAGCCAGCCAAGACCTCATACCTAGAAACCATGATCTTTGTCTTAATTCTGAGGGGGATGATATTGATTAGCATCAATATAAGGCAATCATCAGTTCTCTGATGTGTCTCATAGCAAGTTGACCTGATATCATGTTTCTAACATGTATTTGTGCAAAATATCAGGCTACTCCAAAGGTGTCTCACCTAGCTGTTGACGAGAGAATCCTTAGATACCTTAAAGGAGCACCTAAACTAGGTCTCTGGTATCCTAGGAATAGTAATTTCAATCTCTATGGCTATTCTCATAGTGACTATGGTGGTTGTAATATCAACAAGAAATCAACATGAGGAGAAGCAATCCTCTTACAAAAGGTCTCTCTGAAATTTTTCTAGGGATAGATTATTCCGAAGAGGAATTGACTCTCGGAGGATATTTTCTATATCTTCCAAAGAAAAATTCTTCCAAAGAAAATTTCTTCTTGGAAGACTTTGTATTCTCGAAATAAGGGATAGATAGCATATCAAATCTACTTTCGAAACTTATAAACTTTTCATTTGGAAAACCACTTTACTCTCGGAAGTAAAAATTTACCTTCGGAAGTTAAGTTGGCTTCGGAAGAAAATTACCTTCGGAAATTTTTTGTACTCAGAAGAGCACCTTACTATGTAACAAAAATATTTGGGCCCCACAACTGTAAAAGGTAAAGATTTTGCTAATGATGTCGGAATATTTTAAATGGATTTAACCTTACCGCTCTTGTCACATCATACCCAAACCATCTTTTCACCTTATCCATCTGCCACTTTCACCCATTTAAATATTCCGACTTACTCACTTTAATCATTTTACCGATTCTTCTGACCAAAGCCAACTTCTTCCCCAATTTACCCAAATTAAGCTCATTTCTATGTTCTTTCTAACAAATGGCACTTAACCCCTAACATAATCAAGTCGCATTCTTGGATTCGTCCATGGATGCTGACTTCTCTAAAGTCATCTCCTTTCTCACCCAATCCACATACTTTACAACCATCACTGTGAACCCCACCATGTATTCAAACTACATGGAAGAATTATGGAGAAATTCATAGATCATAACCTATATTGGGCTTAGGGTTTTAAGGTCAAGCACATGTGACCAAGAGTTGATCATATTTGAACAAATCATGAGAGAGCATGTTGAGCTTCATGATGAAGCTTCACCAACGGAGTTCCCCAAGACTAAAGTTGATGAACATATATCCTAATAGGATATGGAGGTGATTTTAGTAGATCCACAATTAACATGTTCAACTTCTCTACTAGTGGATGTTCCAGATGCACATTGCTCTACACTGCTTTTCAAATAAGTTAGGGGATGGGATCAAATCCCATATGAAGTAGGTTGTGTAGTTCATGGGTTGGTAAGAGGCCTCCACTTTAGTTAATCCAGATTTGTGCTGTCCAATTTGATGGGCAGCCTTCAAAGGGAAACATTCTATATGTATCCCCGGTTCATCCAGCACTACATTAACTGTGAGTTAGACCAGAGAAAACTTGTCTGTGCAACTGCTCTGCTAGTTCCTCACATGAGGCAAGCCTCTTCAAAATCTGAAGAAGATATCTACCAACTTCACTGAAAGACAGACTCCACTGCTTCCAGGTATGATTAAGCGCACAACTCCTCGTGACA
Source organism: Flaveria trinervia (assembly GCA_025506515.1). NCBI lineage: Eukaryota > Viridiplantae > Streptophyta > Magnoliopsida > Asterales > Asteraceae > Flaveria > Flaveria trinervia. The sequence goes on from CM046451.1 coordinate 46,400,504, forward strand.
TCCCTGTTAACCCCACAGGTTATGAACTCACACCAGCAACAATGCTCACACTGCCAAATATACCTTCATACCCTATCAGAATCACATTCCACATATGTCCCAAATGAATCCTTGTTAAACTACTCTGATTGAACAAGTCCCCTCTGTTCAAACCAAAGAGACTAGAGTGGAAACAAGGGCTCTCACTCAGTCTGAGGTCTTACTATCCTTCACTTTTGACCTTAATATGGGTATTGAGTCTCCTCAGTCTCAATCCCAGGATCTCGAAACGCAAGCTAAAATAATTCATGATGAGTCTCTATACTCTCCTAAATAGTCTAAAAGCTCCAGGTCATTAGGCATAACCCCTATATCATTTACTAACCTATTAATAGGAATTGATGAGGAGATTATGTCTCTTTAGGGCAAAAAGGTTGATCCAATGTACCCACTCAAGGATCAACCGAGCCTAGAGATATCTCTTATCTCTAGCCCCCATCAACTAGCCTTAACTGAGGTGAGTCCCACTAATATGGAGGGGACTCATGTGGATTGGGCTACCACTACTGAGGGAGCCTCGTTGGATCCTCAAGATAGTGGTAACATATCTGAGACTGAATCTATAGTAACTGTGCCCTTTGACGACTCTGAAAGATAAATTACTAGGTAAGGGAAACCATGGTTCCAAGAAACCACATTTGGTGGTGAGGATGAACATACTAGGTATGCTATCTCATCTCCCTGTGATTCGTCACATGAAGATGAGGGAATACTACAACTTGCCATTCACGACCTACTTTCTAAAGTCTTAAACCTTGAATCTAAGGTTAAGACTTTAGATGATAGGTCTGCCACTTAGCAACTTGAGATTGAAATCTTAAGGCTTAACTAGCTGAGAAACAGATTGAGAGATCTATTAGGCATGTACCAATTCAGGTCTCGTTGACCTCTTCTTCTAGCTCATCTAGCTCTCAAGATGACGCTACCAAAAAGGGGAGATTGTTTAGAGACAAACATAGGTGGAACCATAGAGTAAAGCTCTTTCTACTTTGACTTCAAGATACCCTGCTTATCAAGCAATAGTTTTTCCCAAGACTCCTCAATTGTCTTCCAAATAGACCCAAGGATGCTTAAAGATCTCAACAGGTTCTTCTCCAAGTTCCTGATGGGATCCTCCATAGATCAGCGTAGCCCTGATGTGGTTGTCGTGTACTTTGGAGCTGAAGAGCTTTTAAGGTTGAATGCACCTTCTACTACTATCCAAGAAGTTGGTCAACTTTAGGTGTTTCTTGAACCTGAGATTAATTTCAAAGGGGAAACAAGGACTACTAGCCAAGAAACCAAAATAGTCAGGACAGAAAGTGCACACCCATAGTTTTCCGAAGTAGAAGTGAAAGCCTCGGAAGAACAAATTCAATCTTTCGAAGCTGAGATGGAAGCTGCAGAAGGGCTATTTTGTTTATCTGATGATCTAATCATCACAGATTCAATCTTTGATCTAGCATCTAAGGTGAATAGTGAGGATTTTCTCAACCAACCTCTCACTCAAACAACATCAGTGCAACAACCTCCAATAACAGCCTCCCAACCTGAACCTCTGCACAAGAACTTCTGAAGTCTAGCACTTCCAAAGACATCAAAGGTAAGAGGAAGATGACTACAGAAGAGATTATAGAGGAAAAAAGTTTAGAAAAGCTTAAAAGGAAAGGTAGATTCCTAATGGGAAATTTCTAGCTTTAAGTAGCAAAGCAGCTACAGCCAACCAGGAGGCTACCAAAACAAGAAGGGAGTGGTGGTCATTGATAGACTTGTTATTGTAGGAGTTGCAAATTAAGAAGTGCTCCTGCTACCATTATAGGAGTTGATTGAGTTAAAAAAGGCAACCCTGCTGCTGATTGAACAAAGGGAAGAAGCTGCTAGGTTGGCCTTAGAGGAGGAAAGAGAGAGGAAGAAAAGGGAAGCTGATCTGCAGCTAAGGAGGATAATGATAACTTTCCTAATCTCCAGGGGTTTCACTCAAGAATAATTTTGTCCACATGATAAAAAAATGATCTTATGGCTCTTCAACAAAGAGCAAGTCAATTAGAGAAAGGGAGAAAGAAAGTTGGGAAGGAGAAACTGAAGGAGAAGAAGAAGGAGGAGGAAGAAGAAGCTAAACTCGCTGCTGTTAAGAAGATAGGTTGCAGGATCGATGTTTGTCACTAAAACACTTTGTTTTTCACTCAAATTCACTTAGTCACAAACGGTTTAGATGATGCAGAATCTCTTCTCAGAGTGGATGATAATATATTATGTAACAAAGAACACAAACAAATTAATTGTTCAAGATACTAGTATATATTACTTCTTAACTCAAAGTATTGCAAGACTCTTAGAAGAATGACACAAGGGTTACAATAAGAAACTATATATACTATCACCTACAGCTAAGTATGCTTGATACCAGCTAGAAACCTATAATTAAAGCAAATACTACAAAGCTAAAATTAAGGTATCTTAGATAAATTATTATCTAAGATAATGTAGTTATCACATGTCCATGACTTACCTTTTGTCACCAACTAATTTGATACTGTACCAACTGATAAAGGATGAATAATGGATTAAAGTATGGTCAACTACATGGGTATGGGAAAGCCCCACACAACATATGAGAGGTTTGCAGCAGACTGTTAGAGGGACCATACTTATGTCCACTGGGTTCATAGTAGTGTCTTCCAAAAGTTAACTGCGTTAGGAAGAACAAGTTCTTCCGACACCATTTATACTTTGGAAGAGACTACTTCTTTCGAGGCTTGGGACTTCTTCATTTCTTCATACTTCGGAAGTCATTGTCTTGATTTATTCTAAGTCTTGAACTTCGAAGAGAAGACTTTGTCTTCAGAAGCTGAAGTTTTCCTTGGAAGATGATCTTACACTTTCCTTCGGAAGAACTCCATTTTCCTTCGAAGTATAACACTTATCTTTATAATTCCTTTGTTAGTTGCACTAAAATTGTCTAAGTATTTGGTTTCGGTTGCACTAGATTTTCTGGATCCCTAGGCTGATGATACCAAAACCTCACTTATTTCGGAAGAACCCCATGCTGATGGTACCAAAACCTCACTTATTTCGCTTCTCAAAACTTTCAGCACTAGGGACAGAAGATGTTTATCTATTTCCTTGTTCTTCCCTGAAGTTGTGTTGAGAAGTTTATACAAGTCATTAGTGGATAGGAGATCCATTATGTCACTCTGAATAACATGCACCCTTTGTTGTGCTCCCCTGAAGAGAATTAGTTGATGGGAGTTATAATCATACTCCAATGTAACTATGGACTCAAGTTCAGGACCCTCAACCATTTGGAGAAAGGCTTTGCCTTTGGTTTCTATTCATTTCCTTTCCTCCTCATCTCTCAGTTTTAACTCCTTTTCAATCTTGGTCCTAGCAGTTAACTTAGCCAGATGAATACTGCTCAAATGATTTCCGATATGAGCAGCAATCTTGGAGTTGGAGGGGTTGGAGAATGGCTTTTGTGCTAACTCAGCAATGTCAAATCTACTTGGTGTAACGGAGATGAGGCATTGGCCTGTTTACCCCACCATTCTCTCTCTAAACAACAAAGTTGTGAGAAGAGTCTTGAAACCTCCACTAGATAATTTCTTTTCTTGGCACCAGGGGCTAACTTGGAACTTTGTCCCCTTTCTTAGTATCCAATAGAGTCACTAGCCTTCTTTTTAGATTCTTCTCTTCATTAATGAGTGAATGAGAGTTAAGGCGAAGGAGCTTAATGGCTTGGTCTGGTATTCCTCTAGGCATATCAAGGAATTGATCTCTTGTAAGGGACATGAGGAGCCATCAAAATAAGTTAACTAGACTAAGTCCTCTTCACAAGTGATGTCACTCAAGGTTGTGCACTTGATGAGCTTCATCTTGATCTCCTTAAACTCCTCTAAGGAGAGATGTTTAGAAGAATGGGGGATGGTTTGGGTGGTTGTTGGGTAGGTGGAGGTGTTTGGGTTCTGGCAAGGGTTTTAGGTTTGAGGATGGGTAGTTTGGGTGGTTGTGGTTAGGAGGTAGGTATTGTAGATGGTGTGGGTTGAGGAATGTATGGTTCAGAAGTTGGTTCGGGTTTGATTGGAATTTGGAAAGGAGTTGGTTCAGGTTGGGATTGAGGTGTTGTCTTGAAGATCATCCCATGTCCCCTTCTATACATCTCTTTCCTCTTCCCTACGCGAATGTCCACCTTTAAAGACCCTGCAGAGACATGTTAGCGAAATAAAGGCTGACATTCGCTCAGGGAAGATGAAAGAGATGTATAGAAGGGGACATGGGATGATCTTCAAGCCAACACCTCAATCCTAATCTAAATCAATCCCTTTCCAAATTCCCATCAAACCCAAACCAACCTCTGAACCATACACTCCTAAACCCACACCATCTACCATACCTACCGTGTACGGGACGATGTACTAACTGATTAACATTAAACCGAATCAAATAGTGCGGAATACTATTTGATTGGCGATCCAATGAGTGAGAACGCATGTAGAAACCATTATGTATTGTATCTAACGTTAAGAATCGATTAGGAATCGATCTACTGCGATCTATGAACTTCGAGTATGATCTTTGAGGTGTCTGGATGGCTAGGATACGTCTGGAGTCGAAGTGTGTTTAATGTTTACATTTTTCCATGAATTAGGTGGTATTTATAGGTTAGGGTTGCTCATTCGGGCAAATGAACCATTAGCATGGTTTAGTCGTGCGATTGAGCCATGCGGTTCATCCATCCGCACGATTGAGTGTTCAGTCATGCGACTGAGTCATTCGCATGAAGTTGTTCAGGAGTATGGACCATTTAGGCGCATCGACACTTAGTCGCATGGCCATTCGGCGTATGACCACTGTTGGGGAGTATGGTCCATTTGGACACATGACCACTATTGGGGCGCATGGTCCATTCGGACGCATGAGAACTTCATCTTACTAAGTTTGAACGTATTCAATATTATTACATTATTTATACTAGTTCAAACAACCACAAACCTATATAATCAATTCAATATGCGTTAAACAACTCATTAATGAAATATTAAACATTATAATCACAACCAAACATTTACATTTCATTAAGTACCCAAGTATTACATAAGTGTAAGATATTAAAAACATGTTACATTAAGTTCTGAAACTAGGGACACATGCACCAACAAACTCCTCCTTGGACCTAGTTCCATCTAATGTCTTACAATCTTCATAACCTCTTCACACTTCTTGTACTTCTCCTCTTGTGACACCTGCGTGTATCTCAAAAGCAAAACAGAGTCGTATCACGTTCTGGAATTGTAGAGCTTGTACAATATCTTAAGAGTCATAGAACAGTGGGCACTTGTACAATGTATATACATCATCTGCAGACAAGTTTGTAAGCCACATAGGGTCAAACACCCTGATGGTTTCCATAACACCATTCTTGTTCAAGACTATAATTGCTTCTCCTGTCCTCCAATCATAGTACCACCATTTGAAGTGAGGAGTGAAGTCCTGTGACATCTCCCGTGGAGGGATCTTTGACATTGTTTGTGGTGGAGTCCACTTTAGCACTATCTTCAGTTTTCCAGTAGACCATCTGAGATGCCTCGTTGGCTGTTGAGGTTTGAAGTTGGCTCATCTGGTGTGGTACTCTCTTTTAAGAGCTGCTTCAAACCATCTAGACATCTTGCGTGGATCAGCATATAGCAATTTCAGCTTCGCTAACTGGTTCAGCTCAAATCCAGGAAGAGTCTTCAGGTCGTGTGGAACCTGAAGTACTCGATCCCTTTCTTACGTTTAACTGCATAAACGTTGAGATTTTCAAAATATGCCCACGTGATGATTTTGCCTGACACCTTATGATGTTTCTTCGCTTTGTACAGCTTGGTGTAGATAGTCGACTTTGAAGCACTACGTTGGGCTCTTTCAAAACACGCAGCCCACTCAGCATTTCTAATATTAACTTCAGCATCCGAGGCTTGGGCCTTATCTTCAGTCTTGTCAGACTCTTCTTCCATTCTATCCAGAGTTTCAAAAGTTTCATTGACAAGGTTGTCGCCCAGATTGGGAACGACATTACCTTCAATGTTAGTGTACTCTAGATAGGTTTGGTCTATGACATCTTCTATCTCGATCTCATTATCACTGTTGAGCTTATTGTCACTTTCAACTTGGACCGTTGGAGCATCCTTGACAATCTCATCAGGATTTAGCTTGAACACTTCAGCAATTTGCTCGTCAGTGAGATTGTGAATGATCTCTCCTTCTTCAGGAGTGTACATCACCGATCTCCTGACTATTCCCTGCAGATCAAGAATCACCGTGAGCTGAGTCTTGATCTGTTGGAAGGGAGCAACATCATGTTCATCCCTCTGAAAGTTTAGATCTGCTTGATTTAGACATGTAACACAACAATCATTAGGTAATAATCAAGACAAAAATATTAACATCAAATATAAACATTCATTACATTAATGTGATACAACATTCAAATACATATGATTTAAATAACAAAAACATCTAAGTATTACTCTTGTCTTGGATCATATGCTCCTCTGTTGACGGGGCGGATGTGGAGGCACCTTGATCTTGTGCTTTCTTCGTCCTCCTTTCAATTGCAGATATGACACCCGCAGCAGATGTGTCATCTTCATCATCATCCACATCATCACCACCAGCATCATCACCAACATCAGTATCATCCTTGATGTCATCACCATCATCATCATCATCATCACTGTCATCATCACCATCATCTCCATCCCCTTCCTTTATCTTTAAGGGCTTGTCCTTTGATCCCTTGAGCCACAACATGATGGTCTTGTTGGTGGTCTCCAACTCCTCTATCCTTTCAGCTGCTTGGACATGTTGCTCCCAGAGTTGGGACATCTCTACGCGTTGTGCATCCATCAGTTGGGGCTGCTGCTCTATCTGTTATGCCTACTGAGATATCTTCATAGATTGAGCAGCAGTAAGGTCTACTAGCTATCGAATCTGAGCAGTCTTCTCATCATCAGCAGCCAATAGCTTCAGCACCATACGATTAAGTGCCGAGAGCTGTTCCTTTACCCCACTAGGAGTGGTAGAGCGGATCTAGATGGGTAGGAAGGGTATGACGATGGTCCGACATGATGGCTAGTGGTAGTTGTGAAGATTGGGGGTGGTATAGATGAAGGTGGTGGGGAGTGGGTGTGGTAGATGGGATAGCAGTAGTGGTGGTAGTAGGTGGATGAGTGGATGTAGGTGGAGTGATGGTAGTGGTGAATGAGTGGATGTTAGTGGAGTGTGGGTAGTAGTGTGGGTGGTGGAAGAGGTGGTAGTAGTGGTGGTGGTTATGAAGATCGTCCTCCTCTTCTTCTTCTTCAATCCGTGGGGCTGAGCCATCCTTTTCTTCCTCAGTCCCCTCGAGGTGGATGCTCCCCCTGGAACACTGCTTGCCTAATCGGGAGCATAAGTAGGATCAATGTCATCCTCTCCCGATCCGCCAGGGCGTTCACCAACCGCCCGGAGCCCTTGCTCGGTGGCAATAACCTTACTGCCCACCGTTCGAGTCAAAGGCTCCTTGTCCTCCTCCTCCTCCTCATCAAGTTGCAATGCAAGTCCTGATGGAAGCTTTGTCTCCCCTTGGGTGGGTGCCGGAGATGCTATATCAGCTGTGGGGGCCCTTGGTTGAGTGGGCCGAGCATCTCCACCATCACCGCTGTCGTCGGAGTCATCCTCCGGGAGCTCTAACTGCTCATCATGAGAGTCACCGTCTATGTGATGCCATTTACGCCTACCTGGCGCCACGTAGTCCACCTTGGCCAGATGGCCTATGAGTCTCTTTACTGGAGGCTTGACCTGCTTTCCCCGGTAAACCCTCGTACGACCCAGCGTCGTATTGTCCATAATCTCTAAGGCCACAACATCATGGCTCTCCTCTGGCAATGTGGGCAGCTTCTTGTCAAAGATCATCTGTACCAAGGGTACATGCAAAAACCCTCCTTTCCCTTTGCCTCCAAGTTCTCTATCAGATAAGAGAAAATCATGCTGGAAAAGCCGAAAGGGTGGTTTAGCACCAGTGCTACGTAGGCATTTTGAATCTTGTATGATAGGTCATCGAACCCACCCCTTCGCGACGCATTGCACTTGAGGATTACATATGCCAAGTACTCATATTGGGGGCACATGTTGCTCTTGTTGAGCACACCTGTGATGTCCCCAACGTACTTAATCCTTATGAAGCAACCTCTCACCATCAGTGGGTGAAGTCTGGTAGGGTGGTCTGTATCATCTCCCAACCCCAGTACACGCTGAATGTCTCCAGCAGTGATCTCTATATCTAACCCAAAGATAGAACTCCAAATGTTGTACAGTCACATGATCGATTAACCAATGCATTCTCTGAAGGCCTGTTGTATAGACCTGTAAGGGGTGCATGGTGTAGAAATAGCCCGGTGGATCCTGGATTGCTTAAGGAAAGTGATGATCCGTGCAAACTCGGCCCCATTCCGAGTCGTGGAGTCTAAGTGAGCACAGATGTTGTGCTTAGGGTTGATAGACCATCTATCAACCATCGATTTGTAACACAAGACACATATACGTTAGATAACCATATGAGACAAATCAATCTTAAATAAATTGGTTGAACTCATCCTTGTTCATTCAGGTGATTGGAACCATGCGACTGTGTTCAGTCGGTCGACTAGGCATGCTACTGGATTCAGTCGGGTGACTGGGCATGCGATTGAGTTCAATCGGGTGACTGAACCTGTGATTGATTCATTCGGCCGACTGAGCTCATTCGTATGCTCCATCGATCGATTGAGCCATTCGACTAGCTCAATCCTGCGATTGGAGTTCATCCTAGCGTCCAGTCGCATGACCTACTATTTGGTCGACATAGATTAGAATTTTAACTAAGACATGAAATTAGACGTCGTGCATCGGTTCTTTAGACTTGCACTCACTAACTAATGACCTAATAACTTTAATTTTAACATTTTGTTTAGTTTAGGTGGCTCATTAGTCCTTTAAAAGGTTCAGTTCTTGTGGGGTCAAATTTCACAGATTAGGGCACCATTCCTCTAGAGTTCAGTGAGATTTCAACTCATTTTACCTGTATAATCAACACAATCGTCAGAATATCGATAGAAGTATGAAATCTTGGTCTGATGAAATTTTGGCAGAGTAACGGTAGGCAATGCGAAATGAGGGTGATAGGGGGTGATGAGTTGAATGCGATCGACTGTGGCCCTATTTATACTGAATCTGATCTCATTCGGCCGATTGGACCCATTCGCTCGGTTCATTACGGCGTATGGACCTCAGTCGTGCGATTGGCTTAGTCGACTACATTCAGTCAGCCGACTGGACTTCAATCGGGCGACTGACTCATTCGCAAACTCTCATTCGGTCAAATGGTTCATTCTGATATGCCATTCGGGGGAATGGCCCATACTCATGTGCCATTCGACTGTATAGTGCATGAGTATGGTTCATTCGCATGCTTGGTGCATACTCATGGTCCATTCGTGCGATTGGATCATACTCATGATTTTGACTTTATTACCATTTCTCACTTAACCTTTCTAACTTTTAATTCAACTTTATGTGCATTTGATCATCTCAAACATGATCATTTTACTCGAAAAACGTTGATTATCTCAGACGTGATCTTTTTAACAAAATTTTCACCTCAGACGGACTGATTTTACATTTGAAATCTCGTGTGGTCACCTCAGAAATGACCCTTTTAGGTGATTGACTCCCTTACTCAATTCCATGACTAGTCTGATAGTAAACAAACTGAATTGACAAAATTGAAATAAAAATAAAAGACTTAAACTGAAATACAAACCTAAACTTGGTTTTGACTTTTGTGTGAGGTGTAAATCCTAAGATAGAAATCTAATGGATTCAGTTCTGGAATATGGCTGCTTCAATTATTTTGACCATAAGGGACCAATTCAAATTGGAATCATATAGGCAAGTCAAAATCATTTCGGACATGTTATCAATAACTTTTGATGCTTAATTCTTGTTTTTCATCTAGAGTCGTTAGCAAATTTAGGAAATCATACTAGTAATATTAGATCCCCACATTGATTTGGACTTTCAAGAATTGTGGCCATGATGATTGTCAGTATACTAATCCGTTAAATCCATACACAAACTTTTGACATAGATTGGTGATAGTTTAGGGTTTGATTATTTCAACAAGCATTTGTGGATCCCACACTATATGGTAATCAACATTCCTCAGGAGATTTTTGAGCGGTCTCAGGGTAATTTTCAAGAAGACACTATTCTTAGAACTGTCAGAGAGAAGCCAAGCCTCAGGTCAGTGCCACCTCATAGTAGAGAGGCGGCAAACAACAAAGAAGTCTAGAATATATATAGATTATGCTTATCCTCAAGTCAGTGCCACCGCACAGCAGAGACGCACATAACCTATCTTCTTATTTGAGCATTTTTCATCTTTATGCACAGTTCTCACCAACAACATAAGTTATTATTTGATTGCTTTTGCCCATACTTTGGTCTCTCGCACACCATTCATGGTGTTTATTTTGCTCGTTACCCCTTATTTGAATCTTGTGATTGTGTTAACCAGGGATAAGGTGCTACCCACAGCTAGTCAAACATTTTAGTTTAATCTTGAAATCACCAATAAGGTCTAATCATCTATTGTGTTGAATCTACCGACATCATTTGTGGTCTAACAACCTCTAGGTTTACTTTCTTTGTGTTACCTTGTAGTAGCTAGTTGTACTATCATATTTGCTTTTATATTGCTCTGGCTACCCAGACTATACTTTGAACTTCGCAATCTTATTTTATTAATCTTTTAAGTCCCAATTGATTGTACTGTGTACTATCATTTTCAAAGTTGTTGAATCGGTATCACACAGACGATCTACTTTCTATCAGCAGCCTCTCCTTCTCCTCAGTTTTTTTTTGTTAATGTCACTAGTTGACCCATTCTCCCCCTAAAATTCTAAAAACCGTATGCGATTTACATTTTTTAGGATTTTAATAGCCGACTGAATAACATAAATCTAATTAAACTGATTAAACAAAGAAATAAAGATAATACATCATTAAGAAAAAACAAGACACATCGGACTACACATGATCATGATCGGGAATTACATCACTTTTCTTTTTAACGTCGTTGACCTCTAACAGATATAGAAAACATGGTTTGTCAAAAGCCTTTGTATAGAGGTCAGCGCGTTGAAAATCAGTATTTATTTTAATCACATCGATTAAGTTCTTTCAAAGCAGTCACGTATAAAGTGATATTTTATACCGATGTGTTTGGTCTTAGGATGTTGGACCATATTTTTAGTTACTGCAATTGCAGCAAAGTAATCAACAAAAATAGGAGTAGATGAGAAGTGCAAACCATAGTCCCTCATTTGCTATTGAATCCATATGATCTGTGAGCAGCAACTCGCAGCAGCAACTTGCAGCAGCAACGTATTCGGCTTCACAGGTTGACAATTTAACCGAGGTCTGCTTCTTACACTGCCAGGTTACTAATCTTCTCCAAAGAATTGACACCCTGCTGAGGTAGACTTGTAATTCATCTTGCAGCCGCCGTAAGCTCAAAGTCATCATCATGAGGATACCACAACCCAAGTGTTGGTGTACCTTCAGATAACAAAATATTCTTTTGACCCCACTAAGATGGTTAACATTTGGCTTTGCCTGATATCGTGAACATAAACATGTAGCATACATGATATTAGGTCTTGAGGCGATGAGGTACATGAGAGATCCAATCATACCTCGGTACATAGTGGCATCGACCATATCACCATTCTCGTCGAGTGCTACATCATGGTTTGTAGCAAGTGGAGTCCCAGCTGCAGAAGCATTCTCCATGTCAAACCAACTGAGGATATCTCCTACACACTTGGTTTGATGTAGGAAAATCACTTTTGGTGTTTGATCCACCTGTAACCCGAAAAAGAATTTCATCTCTCCCATGGCACTCATCTCAAACTCCGCCTTCATTACTACTTCAAACTCTTTACATAATCCTTCATTCTTGGAACCGAAAATTATGTCATCGACATAGATTTTTACGAGCAGTAAATCCCCATCTTTCTCCTTGATAAAAATGTGCAGTCAATGACTCCTCTGCCAAAACCGTGTTTCACAAGATGAGTCAAGAGTTTATCATACCAGGCCCTCGGAGCTTGAAGAAGCCCGTATAAAGCCTTGTCGAGTTTGTAACTCTGTCCCGATGATATGGATCCTCAAAACCCTCGGGTTGACTGACATACACTGTCTCTTGATTTCACCATGAAGGAAGCACTCTTCACATCAAGTTGATAAACTTTAATCTTCATGTATGATGCATAGGCAAGGAAGATACGGATTGCTTCCATTCTTGCCACGGGTGCAAACACTTCATTGTAGTCTATGCCCTCGACTTGTCGAAATCCTTGAATACAAGTCGGGCCTTGTTTCTCATGATCACCTTGATCATCTTTCTTGCATTTCAAGACCTATTTTATGCCAATGACCTTAGCACCTTTAGGTCTATCCACCAGAGTCCATACACCTAGCACTTGAATTGAAGAAGTTCTTCTTGCATGGCACTCACCATGCCTTATCATTCAGGGCTCACTAACATACTTTGGCTCAAACTGAGACACAAAGCAACGATATGCACCATCGTGAAGATATCCCTTTTCCATTACCAATGCAAAATCAGCTTAGTACAGCTGATTTATGATCTGAACTCCTGACCTCACATCCCCAATTACATTATCCAAAGGATGATAGACATTTAGGCGTGATCTAGGGGTTGTTGGAACAACTACCTCAGAATCCAGATTATGAACATTTGGTTCATATCTGAGGCAGTAGGAGTCTGAGGTTCCGAAGATTCAGAAGCATCAACGTCAGATGCTTGTGAACTGGAGGAATAGGAACCTGTTCATCCTGGTTGTTCTGATCAATCTCCACAGCTTCTTCATCAGAGGAGGAATCACAATCATCAAGTGGCTCCCCCTGAGTTGTTAGATGATCGACCCTATGAACCCATGGTGTTGACTCTTGAGACGGTGTGTTCAAGACATCATACATCATCTTGTTTCCAACTCGTCTTTAGAAGTGGAGAGAGGTATGTTGAAGGACTTGAGGAATCCATCATAGTCGAAGAAGTAAGCAGGCCCTTTTCTAGCAGGTGGTGTGGTGTATATGAACATCAACGTTACACCACACTTCACTTGACCGTTGAGTTGTTGTAAACTCTCTTGTTCGGTATGTTTGTATCCTAGAAAGATCCTTCATCAAGCCTTCTCACTGAATTTTCCCTCCTGAGAATTCTTCAGTAGGGTGCACGGAGCGCCAAACGACTCGAGATACTCTAAGTTAGGTTTACATCGTTGTAGAAACTCGTAGCACGTCTTCCCTGGCATTTTACTACGAGAACTCTATTTAGTGTATAATCATTTGCATTTGCAACTGCTTCATTCCAGAATTGGATATGTAGTTTTGAGTGTGCTAGCATTGTCTGTGCCGTCTCTATCAAGCTACGATTCTTCCTTTCAGCAACACCGTTCATCTGAGGAGTGTAGCCAGAAGTGAACTCATGCACAATTCCCTTTTCCTTGCAGTAAGCCTCCATCCATTGATTCTTAAACTCGGTTCCGTTGTCTGAGCGCACTTAACGTACTTTCAATTTGTATAGGGACTCGAGAGTAGTTACTAACTCTTTGAATGACTCAAATGTTTTTGATTTGGATTTTAGAAACATCACCAAGTGAATCTTGAGTAGTCATCGGTAACTACATAGCAGTACAAGTCGCCTGCAATGCTTCTTGTACTGACTGGACCGAATAGATCCATGTGAAGAAGTTCAAGAGGAGGTTTGATAGAGTGAACTTTCTTTACCTTATGAGTCTTCTTCATATGTTTGCCCTTCTTGCATGCAACAGAAATCCAGAAGTTGGAAGTTTTTGATGTTAACCTCCTCTCACTAGATCATTCTGGATCAAGTGATTCATCTTCCGTGGAATAATGTGTCCCATTCTCCTATGTCAGGATATGGATTCTTCTCAGTAGCTTTGACAAGAAGCATTGAACTTCATGATTCGTTGTGGAGGCCTTCGATAGATCCAAGACATAAAGGTCCTTATATCTTGAGGCAGGCATTAATACTTGATCCTCTGGGATTACGTAGTCCTTCTTTAGGACATAGCACTTCTTATTGTCAAACACTACCTTAAAGTCTTTATCACAAATTTGAGAAATAGAAAGCAGGTTATTCTGAAGTTGTTGAACATAGTTTACCTTTTCAAACTTCACTTTCTGATTTCTCACTTCCCCTTGAGTTGTGATGTACCCACCTTTGTTTCCCTATCACTTTTAGGAGGCGTCACTGAGTTCCTCTTCAAAGAGCTAGGTTTTGGTGTAGAAAGTTCAACTTTCTTCCTCGGTGTCTGATAATAAGGACAATGAGACGCAATGTGTCCATACTCTCCACAATTGTAGCAGGATCTGCTTTCAACTTTACGATTTAATTGTTTTTGGGGAGATGTAGTGACACACGGGTGACCTTATCCTGTTTGGACTTAGACACTTCTTGGTTAGTTGTATAGTCTGGTTTTACAAATTTAATTGCTTTACTTGGTTTTACATCCTTTACATTTTGTTTTCCTGGACTTTGACATGATTCACATGATTGTTAACATTAATGTTCCTTTTATGTTCAGATTTGACTTTATTTTTGAACCAGACTTAATATTAATTTTTTCAAACTCATTTTCCAAGTTGACACAAGGTGTTTTGCCTTTTGACTTTGAAGTGGCCTCCTTTTGTTTGGCGCCAGATTCAGTTGATTTACTTGTGGAATCTAGGTCACTAACAAGAGGAGTGGACACCACATGATCCTTGATGGGGTTATTATTAATTGGTTTACTTTCGGTGTTGATCAAGGTCTCAGGTGGTGGTGGAACCACTTTGTATCCCAATCCCTCCCCGTTATTTCTCTCTCTCACTAAGTGTTGGACAATATGAGAGAACTTGTCCAACTGTGCCATTATTGCTTTAACGAATTAACTTCTACTTCTAAAACTGCTTTTTGCTTCTTAGTGTCCTCTAGGGAGTTAAGATAGTACATAATGTCATTAGCTTGGTTAAAGGCTACGACTTCTGTTTCCCTAAGCTGTTTGTTCAAAAGGTCTATCTTTTCTTTATAACTATGCTCATTTTGTTTTAAACTCTGTTTGCCTCAGTGCATAGTTCTAGGTCCTTTACTAAGTTATCATTATGATCTAATAACCTAGCAAATTTACAATCAATGCTTTCCCTAAATTTATTACAGTCAAAACCAGCATAAGTATTAAACAACCTGTCAGTAGTACTTACCTGAGATGGTGGTGATGAATCAGCCATGAGTGCCGAGTCTGTTGTCTCGGGTTCTGGTGATTCTAACGTTGTTGCAGATTCTACTTCTTTAGGCAAGTGGTTGACCACTAGTGCAGTGTCTTCAGAATTGGACATCGCGAGCTCTACTGCTATATCTCCCTCACTGGCGGAATCGTCATCCATGTCCTCCATGCTAGCTATGTTGGATTCTCTCGGTGAGTCAAACCGAAAGCTCCAGTCCTGTCCTTCATCCTCGTTAGCAGTCAAGGCTTTAGGATCCTTGCTTGATGAAGAAGGACTGCTAGTGGCTTTCTCCTGACGATTTAAGGTGGAGAAAGGATTCCCATTGCTAGTCTTCTTTGGCTTCATGCACTCCCTTTTGAATGCCCTTTCTCACTATAGTTGAAACAGGTCACCTTTGATTTATCAAAGCCAAAGGTTGTGTCCTTAGTTGCAACCAAGTTTGTCCAGTCTTTTTGACAAACTTCTTAGCTCGTCGGACAGCACTTGCCAAGGCCCACATTATATCCTTTCGTTCCAACTCCATCTTGTCCACCTGCTCGTAGTCCTCATCAGCTAGGTGGCAATTTCCTATCTTACTAGCAATTACTCCCTCATAGGAGTGGACTACCGCAACTAAGAGGTTCATGTGTTCTCTGGCCACCTCAACAGTCATGTTACCAAAGTTATCGGTCTTCAATTTTGCTGCATTAGCTTCAGGTAAATATACTGCGTACCAGACGACCGGACGTCTCGAAACCTGAAGTAGATGCTTGTGCTGGACCAGATGAGCTTAACACGAAGGCAGTCTGCAGTGGTGCTCCAGATGTCGTGGCCTGAGGAGTCGTGTTGTAAAGAACCGGATTCTGATCATAGTTGCCTTTTGGGCTCTATACTTCATCCTTAGTTCCTCCCTCTCAGTTTTAGAATGAAATCATTTATATCTAACTTCGAGAGCATCCCATTCTGTCTGAGATTAGAAACAAAGGAAGCCCGTTTAAGGTGAGAATATGGCTTCTCACCTTATGTCATATTTTAGTCCTTCAGCAAAGTTGGATACTTTATCTTCCATCGAGGTTGTTACTCCATGAGTGTGTATCTCAATCATCAAGTGGTAGAATCTGTCGATCATGTCATCTAGGCTTTCCGTTCCCATTGAAGAGAAGTTGTCAAACTCTTTCTTCCGAGCTACGGCCTTAAGCCTTGAATGAGGCTCCCGTCATACCTCTTTTCCAATGCATCCCATAATTTCTTTGCTTGCGTATATTCTGAGTATTGATGGAAGATATCCTTGGAATAGACATAATAAGCAAAGCATAGACTTTCTTCTCAGTATTGTGTTTTACCTTTTGTGCATTAGTCATGCCACTTAAAGTAAGTTTGACATCGTCAGCTCTTACTGGCATGCTGTACCACGACTCTATAGCCTCCCACAGATTTGTATCTACTCCATTTAAGTAGATTTCAAAACGTTGCTTCCACTGGGGATATTCGTCTAACATGATAAGCTTTGATGGTTTATTATGATTACCCACTTCATTGTCCAATAACAGTAGGTTCTGTATACGTGTGTCTCTACCTGCTGTGTATGCTGCAAACTGGTCCTCCATTTCATTTAACTTTAATTTAAACTAACTATTTTATGGTGCGAATGAAGGAAGGCAATTGTACTATTCGAGCGATTGAACTATGCGGATGGTTTAATGGTGCGACTGAACTAATGCGGATGAGTCAGTCGCCGAATGAACTAATGAGGTTGAACAGTCCAAATAGAGTTCTTAGTCATATGAATGGGGTACGAATGAGTCCAATCGTGCATATAGGGTATGCGACTGAGTTCAGTCATGCAATTGAATCAATCGTATGACTGAGGCTATTGGAATTCGAAAATTCTAGGTTTAATGTGGTTTGGTCGCAAAAACTCGAATTTTCACTAACCCTAATTGTCGTTATGCCAGAAAAACTGAACTTTATGACCGGAGACGTCTAAGACCCTGTTTGAACAAAAAGATTGTGTTTTTAGTGAAAACACAATTTTTGTATCAAAAACAACTGAATCACACGCAATCAAGAGCCAAAGCTCTGATACCACTTGTTAGGGATGGTGTACGGGACGATGTACTAACTCATTAACGTGTAAACCGAATCAAATAGTGTGGAATCCTATTTGATTGCCGATCCAATCAGTGAGAACGCATGTAGAAACAATTATGTATTATATCTAACGTTAAGAATCGATTAGGAATCGATCTACTGCGTTCTATGAACTTGGAGTATGATCTTAGAGGTCTCTGGATCGCTAGGGTACGTCTGGAGTCGAAGTGTGTTTAATGCTTATGTTTTTCCATGAAGTAGGTGGTATTTATAGGTTAGGGTTACTCATTCGGGTGAATGAACCATTAGCATGGTTCAGTCGTGCGATTGAGCCATACGGTTGATCCATCTGCACGACTGAGTGTTTAGTCATGCAACTGAGTCATTCACATGAAGTTTTTCAGGAATATGGACCATTTAGGTGCATGGACACTTAGTGGCATGGCCATTCGGGCGCATGACCACTGTTGGGGCGCATGGTCTATTCGGACACATGACCACGGTTGGGGGGCATGGTCCATTTGGACGCATGAGAACTTCATCTTACTAAGTTTGAACGTATTCAGTATTATTACATTGTTTATACTAGTTCAAACAACCACAAACCTATTGAATCAATTCAATATGCGTTAAACAACTCATTAATGAAATATTTAACATTATAAATCACAACCAAACATTTACATTTCATTAAGTACCCAAGTATTACATAAGTGTAAGACATTAAAGACATATTACATTAAGTTCCAAAACTAGGGACACATGTACCAACACTACCTCATCACCACAACCACCCAAACTACCCATCTTCAAACCTAAAACCCTTGCCGAACCCAAACACCTCCACCTACCCAACAACCACCCAAACCACCCCCTCAACCTTCCAAACAACTCCCCTTAGAGGAGTTTAAGGAGATCAAGATGAATCTCATCTAGTCCACAACCATGAGCAACATCTCTTGTGAGGAGGAGTTAGTCAAGTTAACTTAGTTGATGGCCCCTCATGTTCCCTCACAAAAGATCAATTCCTTGATCTACCTAGAAATACACTGGACCAAGCCATTAAACTCCTTAGCCTCAACTCAGATTCACTCAGTGATGAAGAGCAGAAGCTAAGAATAAGGTTGGTGACTCTATTGGATAGAAAGAAAGGGGATAAAGTTCCAAGTCAGCCCTTTGTGCCAAGAAAGAAGATTATCTAGTGGAGGTTTGAAGACTCTTCTCACAACTTTGTTGTTGAGAGAGAGAATGGCAAGGTAAGCAGGCTCAATGCCTCATCTCTATTACACTCAAGCAGATTTAACATTGCTGAGTTAGCAGAGAAGCTATTCTCCAAACCCTCCAACTCCGAGATTGCTGCTCATATCAGAAATCATTTAAGCAGTCTTTATTTCACCGAGTTAACTGCTAGGACCATATTGAAGAGGAGTTAAAACTATGAGAGGAGGAGAAAAGGAAAGGATCAGCAACTAAAGCCAAAGCCTTTCTCTAAATGGTTGAGGGTGATGAACTTGAGTACATAGTTACATAGTTAGATAGGGACTATAAGAATTTTTATGTTCATGTTCGTTCGTTAATGCATGCATTCATTCAATATCTTTCACTTTACGTTACATAATACTGTCGGTACATTCATTAACATAACACGTAAAGCCATGGAAAGATAAACATTCATCATCGTAGGAACATAACATAACATACCATACATACATCATCACAGGGCATCATACATACATAACATACATCATGCAAATCATGCAACATCATCATCATCATCATCGTACATGCCCATCATACTATTTATGACCCCAAAAGTCAACTTATAGTCCCCCGGTAATTTCCCAAGTTAAAGCCTACATTAGACATTTTCCCTAAAAATCAGAAAAATATTCTAAGTCCTAGGCGCATGGGCACTATGCAGGCGCATGGATACTATTCAGGCGCATGGGGAACACTTAGGCGCATGGGCCGCTTTCAGATGCATAGGGACTTCTGGACGTCTGAACACTTAGTAAATTCCAGCCCATCTAGGCGCATGGGTACTATTCGGACGTATGAACACTTAGGCGCATGGGCCACTTGGGCGCATGGGCACTATTGGGGCGCATGGTCCTACCCTTAGTCATCTGACTTACATTCTAGGTGCATGGGCCACTGCTTAGGCGCATGAGCAGAACTTAAACATTTCTAGGCAAAATTCATACGTATGAACACCTATCTAGGCGCATGAGCATTCTGTAAACATGTTTCTAGGATATTTTCAACCCTAATCATCAACCCATCGATTCTAAGCATATGTGGCTATTCTAAACATGAGTAGCCTATAAACCATCCAGAACTAATATCCAACATACACATTTTACATACGGGTTGTTGGACCAAAAGAACCAATGAGCCGATCAGAAAAATCTCTAAGTCCCACAGACATCACAACAACTGCTGAAGACTTGATCAGCTGGTTCATAAAGTCTGAAGGTGAACAGCTGAAGAACTAAAGTACTGAAGACAACAGCTGAAGACATCAGCTGAAGACAACAGCTGAACACATCAGTTGAAGACAACAGCTGAAGACATCAGTTGAAGACAACAGCTGAAGACATCAGCTGAAGACATCAGCTGATGACAACAGCTGACGTTCAAGTACTAGTACAAAAGCCTTCAGAGTTTGTTACAACAGCTGAAGAAGCATTCTTCAGTTGTTGTGATGGTTTCCTTCAGTAGTTTTCTCTTTGTTTCAGTATTTGTAAAACAACTGAAGAGCATGTTCTTCAGTCGTTGTAGTTTCAGTAGTTTCTTTTCAGTAGTTGTAGTAACTGATAACACTTAGTATTTTTGTAAGAAGATGTCAGCTGTTTTGACATCTTCAGTAGTTGTGTTTCAGTTGTTTAAATAATTCTGTTAGATGTCACTATGAGTGACATCAGCAGACGTCACATCTCCTATATAAGGAATGTTCCACCACGACATTCCTATATAAGGGATGATTGACCTGATTGTAAGTGTGACATTTTGCCACCATGGAAGCGCATTTTGAATGAAATCTTTGATTCGCAGAATTTCTTCTATAACCATTGCTCTTGCGTTGAATATCCATTATTATCTTGTGAATTGGCTAAATGTTTTGTAAACTTCCGGTAATAATCTCTAATCAATCAAACGTAGATTGCTCATCCTAACAATTGGTATCAGAGTAGGTTAATCATTGATCGATCTAACAATTGATCATTGAAACTGCTAATCGTGTCTGCATTTGATTTAATTAGCTTATTTGCAAGAACTGGTTATAGATTATTGATTTTCTGTCGCTTTCGTTTTATTGCTCTGTGTGCTCTCTTGGTTCAAATTGGTCTGCTATGTTTTGTTCTAAACCGATTAAAACTTAATTGATTTTGGTTGATTCTGAGAATGACTACTCCTTCTAATGACCCTCACAATACCGGTTCCTCAACCAAGCCTCCGATGCTGGTTAGGACTGAGTATAACATATGGCAACGAAGAATGCTTGATCACCTGTCTGTTAACAGTTCAGGTTGTTGGACATCAGTGGTACATGATCCACATAAGCCTATGGTGAACAATCCGGAAACCAATCAAATGGTTCCGAAGAAGAAGGGGCAATACTCAGATGAAGATCGGAAACTGTTTGAGATTGATGCAAAAGCCCATGGAATTCTGGCCATGGCACTGTCTAATGAAATTTATTCAGGGCTTATGCATCATGAAACTGCTCATGACCTCTAGAATGCACTGAAGGAACAATTCGGTGGAACTGATGAGGTCTTAGCAAACAATAGAGAAATTCTTGCCCAACAATATGAAACATTCTCTCATAAGAAGGGTGAGACACTGACTCAATAGTTTGAGCGTTTTTCTTGTTTGATCTCTGAGCTAAAGATGGTCAAACATGAATATACCAATAGCCAGATGAATAACAGATTCCTCAGATCACTGCATGAGAGATGGGACACTATACTATTGTTCTACTACGCTCCAGTGCAAATCTGGATAAACTATCTCTTACCCAACTTCATGGGAAACTGCTTACATTTAAAGAGAGATAGAGCAGAAAAGGAAACTGTCATCATCAGGAAAGCTCACCGATGACTTTGTACCAGGAACACTGCCTTGGTTAGTCATGAGTCAGAATATGCTGCATCTGAAAGCAATTATGATGAGCATATTGATTTCTCTTCAAACAGTCCTGATCACGCTTTTGTTGGTATTGACAGTCATTCTGGCAGAAATAGTGACAATCTATGCTTCATCATGGATGATCTGAGGGAATTGCTGATGATGATTTAGAAGAGATGGATATTCTGAGCCAAATGGCCTTGATTAATATCAGATCTCAGAATTCTACAAGAGAACTGGCAGGAAATTCCCTGGACTCTCTGGCAAAACCAAAGTTGGTTTTGACAAGAGTAAGTTGAGGTGTCACAAATGCCAAAGGCTTGGACACTTTGCAAGAGAATGTAGATCAACAGGATCTAATTCCTCTGCACCCTTTGTGACTTTTCCTAGCACTAGTCTACAAAACAGAGGGCAACATCCTGCTGGTTCTGGTCATCACTCACACCCTGTATCTCCTGCATATTTTGTCCCCAGGGTCAATGTCATATCCTTTTCCCTGCTATTACATGCCTCAGCCAAATACGGTTCAAGCTCCAATTGCACAACAACCACATGCATTACCTGAACCTCAGCCTTCCAATCTCATCAACAAACTCAACCTCAACAACACAGCTTTTTCACCCCAGGAGTTGTTGACTGGAGCAGTTTACCAGATGATCTGTCTGGTCATGAACAACTGTTCTCTGGTGCAGGTCAACATGGTGGTGACAGTCCCTTTGGAAATCTAGCCCTCATGGCTTTGGAGTCTACTGATACTTCATCCTCCAATGCCTCTACACCACAGGTATCACAGGTATCCTCTGAGGCAAAAGCCAAACTATGTTCTAAAACATGCATAGCCGCATTTGCATCTATTAGAGAAGCAAATGTAGCTTTAATTAACAAGAACATTGAGCTAGAACAAACAATTTTCAAAAGCAAACCTGATTTTGAGTATGTGATTAATGATAAGAATGATGAAATCTACAAACTTAAATGTCAAATCACTGATGTTAAGGCTAGGGAAGAGATACTTCTAGAGAAGTACAGAGACCTCAATGAAACACTTGCAACTACCCAGGTAGAGTGTGATCGATGGGTAAATTCTTGCAAGGTATTGAAATGCTTCTTAGTAAGCAATCTGCTTCCAATGTGAAGTTTGACATTGGTTATAATCACACTGCTCCTCCTACAGACTTTACTCCCAGAGCAGAGGTAGAATCTGATGGTGAAAGCAATAACCAATCCTCTTCATCATGTGATCTACTTTCTGATAAAGCACCATCAGAAGTAGAAGTCAGCATTAATTCCTCACATGCTGATGTTGTTGGCTCAAATGCTGACACTCACATGATCACAAAGTTGATCACTCCAGGTGATATTTACAATGTACTGAAAGTACTAAAAGGAATGTCATAACACCTGGAGAACAAGCCCAAACTACTACATGCACTAAAGGAAAGAATACTGCAAGTAGAAAGGGTGGGAAAACTACTGAAGAAGATATCAAGAAAGCAAGTACTAAAGCAAAGAAAACTGCTAGTACTGATAGCAAACTGCTGAAGAACAAGTCTTCAGTAGTTTCATCTTCTTCAGCAGATGATCAACTTAAGATGAAGAAAAAGCCATGTGAAATATGTGGCTTATTCAATCATCTTACTGATGATTGCTAGTATAAAAAGGGCTCCAAACTCAAACATAATGAAAACATTAAAGAGAAAATTGACAAAATGAAAACTGAGTTTGAAATCAAGTTTGTACCAGCAACATCAAAACCTGTAACCCCTAAATCCAAAGGAAATCCACAAAGAAGGGGTCAAACAGGTAACAGCTGAGGTTGCTCAAAGAGAGATGGTACAACACAGGAATCCATCAAACTCAAGCACTAATATGTCTGATGAGCTGAAGGCTTTATCACAAAATCAGACACAACTTGTTATGATGGCTAAACATCTATTGGGGAGAGTTAACCAATTAGATGCTCCTGTGTTAAAACCACAGAGAAGAAAATCCAAGTCAAGAATTCCTCTTCTTCACCGTCTCCAACTCCTCAGGCTGTTATTTACAACAAGTCTGTTAGTTTACCATCTGATGATATGAACAGACCCAAAACCGAAAAGGTTGGGTCTCAAAAACTAACTAAGTGTTTATGATTGCAGGTTCTTCAACATGCCATAGTAGCATCTGGTATGTAGACAGTGGGGGATCTATGCATATGACAGGGAACAGCTCTCTTCTTCATGACTACTTTCAAGGAAAGAAGGGGATTGTTTCTTTTGGCAATGATGCTAAAGGTTACATCATTGGAAAAGGTTTTGTCTCCAATGGAGAAAATTTGATGATGTTAATCATGTGGAAAATCTCAAGTACAATCTCTTGAGTGTTAGTCAAATGTGTGATAAAGGACATGTTGCTCTTTTCACCAGTCAGAACTACAGGATTCTGTCATCTAAAGTTCTGAACTTGATTGATAAGGTGTTGGATGATCACACTCTCCTGAGGGCGAATAGGATAGGAAGAGTGTATGCCTTAGATCTTTCCAAGAAAATAGATCTCAGAGGCTATCCTTGCCTATTTTCCAAAGCCTCTTCTCAGGAATCTAAACTATGGCATAGAAGGTTGGGTCATGTTAATTTCAAAAACATGATTCAGCTGATCCACAATAGATTAGTGAGAGGCTTACCAACAAAAGAGTTCCACTATGATGAAACCTGTACTGCTTGTTTAAAAGGAAAACACACAAAGTCTCATTCCCTCCTATTGAAGAGCCTAAGTCCACTGCCTGCTTGCAATTACTGCATATGGATCTATTTGGTCCTGTGAGAGTATGAGCATGGCAAAGAAGAAATACTGTGTCTGGCAATTGTGGATGATTACTCCAGATTTGTATGGACTTTCTTTCTGTATTCAAAAGATGAGTTGCTCAGATTATCAACTTTGTGCTGTATGTTGAAGCAGTATTCCCTATCAAGTGTATAAGGAGTGACAATGTACTGAATTCAGAAACCATACACTTGATGAATTTTATCTTTCAAAAGGAATCAAAAGGCAGTTTAGCATACCAAGGACTCCTGAGCAAAATGGAGTAGTGGAGAGAAAGAACAGGACTTTAATTGAAGCTGCAAGGTCCATGTTGGCTGACTCTGGTCTGCCACTAACCTTTTGGGCTGAAGCTGTTAACACAGCTTGCTATGTTCAGAATAGAGCCTTAGTAAATCAAAGGTTGATGAAGACTCCATATGAGGCTCTACACCATTTGGCTCCTTTGATTTCATTTTTCAGAGCCTTTGGATGTCCTTGTTTCATTCTCAACACAAAGGATCAACTCCACAAATTTGATCCTAAGGTGGATGCAGGGTACTTTGTTGGTTATTCAACCACTTGCAAGGCTTACAGAGTCTTCAACTGCAGAACAAAAATAGTTGAAGAAACCCTGCATGTGAAATTTAATGAATCACCTAAGGATAAAATTCCACAAAACCCTGTGGAGTTGTTTGATCTGGACATACTGCAATATGCTCCTTATCAAACTCCAACTGTTGCAGATCATGTGGATAAATCATTCTCTACAGCAAGTCTTCCACCTGGTGGTACTGAAGATGATGATGATGTCAGTACTCACCTTTTCAAGTTTAGTGACCAACTGCCTGAGTCTGCTAAACTTGATGTTCCTGTACCTTCTGCAGCTCCATCCACAACAAATGCTGATGAGATTTCTGATTCCTCCACATCATTTGATTTGCCATCCAATACTTGGTTTCAAGAATCTGAATCAACATCTGCTGCTGCTGAACCGGCTACAAACACTTGCACTGATCTTATTGTGCACCAAGAGCTGAAAGATCACCCTATATCTCAAATCATTGGTGGTATCAATGCTGGCGTCTCAACTAGAAGCAAATTGTCTAACCTGTGCTTCTATGCTCTCTTCATCAGTCAGCAAGAGCCAAAGAACTATCATTGTGCTTTGAGAGATAATGGATGGGTGGATGCTATGCAGCTTGAGCTACTTCAGTTCAAGAAGCAGCAAGTGTGGGAACTGGTTCCTCTACCCCCAGGTAAGTGTGCAATAGGTACTAAATGGGTATTTAGGAACAAAACAAATGAAAATGGGCTTATTGTTAAGAACAAGGCTAGACTGGTTGTACAGGGGTTTTCACAAGAAGGTATTGATTATGATGAAACATTTGCCCCTATAGCCAGACTAGAGGCAATTAGATTTTTCTTAGCTTACGCTGCATTCCACCATCTTAGAGTTTTTCAAATGGATGTCAAAAGTGCATTTTTATATGGTAAAATAAAAGAGGAGTTTATATGTGTCACCACCAGGTTTTGAGGGTAATAA
This sequence comes from Flaveria trinervia, assembly GCA_025506515.1. Classification (NCBI taxonomy): domain Eukaryota; kingdom Viridiplantae; phylum Streptophyta; class Magnoliopsida; order Asterales; family Asteraceae; genus Flaveria; species Flaveria trinervia. The sequence goes on from CM046451.1 coordinate 46,426,416, forward strand.
ACATCCTAATGGGTGTATAACTTGATAAGGCTTTTTATGGGTTGAATCAAGCTCCTAGAGCCTGGTATGAGACACTTTCCACTTTTCTTCTTAAGAATAATTTCACTAGAGGCGCCATTGATAAAACTTTGTTTATTAAGAAGGTGGATCAGCATAAGCTACTTGTTCAAATTTAAGTTGATGATATTTTTTTTTGCATCCTCTGATCCCAGTTGTGTGATGCTTTTACCCAATTAATGAAAAGACGTTTGAAATTAGTGCAATGGGAGAATTACAGTTCTTTCTAGGTTTGCAGATCAACAAAGGCTGATGGAACCTTTATTCATGAGTCCAAATATACAAAAGATCTTTTGAATAAGTTTGATTTACAAAACTATAAGCCCTGTTCTACTCCCATGTGCAACACCACACAACTGGATGCCGATCAGAAAGGTAAAGCTGTTGATGAAACACTTTACAGATGTATGATTGGGTCCTTAATGTACTTAACAGCTTCAGACCAGATATCATGTTTGCAACTTGTGTTTGTGCTAGATTTCAGGCTGCTCCTAAAGAGACTCATTTGATTGCAGTGAAGAGGATTTTTAGATATTTGCAAGGTACACACTCTCTAGGTTTATGGTATTCCACTGGACACTCTTGCAAATTAGTTGCTTTTTCAGACAGTGACTATGCAGGATGTAAGTTAACCAGAAAGTCAACTTCTGGTGGATGTCAATTCCTAGGCAACTGTTTGATTTCTTGGCAGAGTAAGAAACAAACATCTGTTGCTACATCCACTGCTGAAGCAGAGTACATTGCTGCTGCAAGTTGTACTTCTCAGGTACTTTGGCTTCAGAATAAACTTTGGATTATGGCATTGCAGAGACTAAGACTCCATTATTAATGGACAGTGCTTTAGCTCTTTGCATTGTCAAGAATCCTATCCAGCACTCTAGGACCAAACATATAGAGATCAGACATCATTTTATCCGGGATTGTTTTGAAAAGGTCTGATTGATCCTAAGTTTGTGCCTAGTGCTGCTGAGCTTGCAGACATTTTTACAAGCCTTTGGATAGTTCAACTTTCCAAAACCTTGTGTTAAGGCTTGGTATGCTGCAGCTAGAATAAGTGATAACTACTGCTGATCTCAGTAAATAAGTACTGATGCTCATGAGTAATCATATCACATATAAGTATTGATTCTGTTCAACTGATAAAGTTACAACTACTGATGTAGTTATAACTACTGATGTTAGTAAAATCAGATAACGACTGATGTCCTATGAAACAACTGAAAACAACAAAAACTGATAAGTAAGTGTTGAGGACAGTATGAACAGCTGGAAAGCTATGAATTGACAAAAACTACTGATGAGATAATTTTCTCTTCAGTCGTTTCTAAAACTGCTGCTTCATCCTAAACAACTGATGACAAAACCATGTCTTCAGTAGTTTCACAACTACTAATGACTAACACCACGTCGTCAGTTGTTTACAACAACTGATGACAAAACCATGTTGTTGGACCCAAAGAACCAATGAGCCGGTTCAGAAAACCTTAAGTCCCACAGACGTCACAACAACTGCTGAAGTCCCAACAGCTAAAGACAAGTGCTGAAGACAAAGTTTGAAGACACAAGTGCTGAAGACAAAGTCTGAAGACACAAGTGCTGAAGACAAAGTCTGAAGACACAAGTGCTGAAGACAAAGCCTAAAGACACAGTGCTGAAGACAAGTCTAAAGACACAAGTGCTGAAGACCAAGTATCAGACGTTGTCACAATAGCTGAAGAGGTCTTCTTCAGTAGTTGTGACGGTTTTCTTTGAAGGGTTTAACAAGATTATCAAAGTCCATATAAGCCAATATATATGAAAACGCAGCGGATTAAGAGTTTAAGATCTTGTTAATATATAGATTATCAAACCATTTGAAAAGCTAAACCCAAACCATGGATCCAAATACGAATGCATATAAATAGGACAACCAAAGGAGGTTAAGAAGACAACCTTTTGCTGCTAGAAACCGAGATTGTGAGGGTGCAAAGATGAATATTATGGCCGAATCTTCAACCAAGAAGACCTTAAGAAAGTGATACCCCAAGCCACCAACAAACCCCTTTGGAATGCTAGGTTTCTCAACACCAAATTTCAGCAACTTGAACTTTGTAGTTGCTGAATCTTCCTTCCTTGTTCAAGCTCCAAAAACCGATTTTTGAGACTTAGATTAGAGAGGATTCTGCCTTTGCATGAAAGAGAGAGAGAGAGAGAGAGCAAGATTGGAGAGTGTGTGTTTAAGTCTTGCACTCATCAAGACAAAAGGAGGTGGGACATTTATGCCTTGGGCGGCCGAAAATGTCCAAGCACCTTTTAAATCCATTTGCCTCCTTTTATTATAAACACACTTTAATCTCTTATTTTATAAAGTTGAAACCAATTTAAACTTTATAAACATAGCACCCTTTTAAAATGTTATTATTTAACAATCTTAAACAATGAAACAAAGAATACCTCATGAACTATTATCCACATAATGATGTTCATTTCAAAAGCATGTATTTAGAAAACCCACCTTTTCTAAATTGGTGTCAATATTTATATGCGTGATCTTATCAATGTATAAATTTATTATAGTGTTTGTTTAGCTTGTTGTTGGGTATGACCCGACTTGGATCATATCACACTAGCCACATCAACTTAATATGCATCTTGGGCAGATCAATCTTTCAATCTCCCACTTGCACAAGATTCATAGAGGTTGATGCAAGCAGCAAATAACGCCTAACACGGTTTTTTACCCCTAATGTGTATGATTAAGTGCCATTCAATAACATCATCCTCTTCAAGTACCCTACTTGAAATGTTTTAGGTGAATAATCATCTATCCTTTTGTTTGAGATGTCTTGTTGAATCCTAGAGACACAGAACGGTCATTCTCCGATGATTTAACTTTAATAGGCCTTAGACATCTAACTCTTAACGAATAAGAGAAACAAATTCCATCTTGACTACATACGTCTCTCACAATCACCTTATATCATATAACAGCCTTATGTACTGCCATCTTCATCAGAATAGCAAAGAACTAAGTCAAAGTACAACACTTGGTGAATATCAAGACCCAATATGTATCTCAGGTCTGAGGATACAATGATATTCGCCTTTACACAATATCTCTTATGACTAATCACAAAGATTCTATGCAGAAATATTGAGAGCGGGTCGGTCCAATATCATATCCCATAGACATCAATGAACCTTGGTAGCAACTTTTTCTCTATATTCATACCTTATGAATATCAACCAATCCAGTTCATTATAGTCTTACATTCATAGTTGTTCCCACAAGTATGATCGACTACGGATGTTTAAAATAACTTATTATTTACGGATTTAAACATGCAAAAGAAGAACAAATGAAATTTATAACCATAATAAGGTCAAATAACATAAGTTCCAATATCTAAATACAAAATTGATCAAGTCCAATCACTAGAATATCGAAGTCCTAGGGCACAAGTATGACTTTCATGCTTTGACCTATCTAGGAGCTTCGTGAATGGATCCGCAACGTTTTGATCGGTGTGAACTTTGCGAATACATATCTTTCCCTTTTCAACTTCATCCCTTATGTAGTTGAATCTCCGTTCAATGTGCCGAGTCTTTTGATGAGCACGAGGTTCCTTGATTTGAGCAATCGCACCCTCGTTGTCACAAAAGATCTCTAGGGGGTCTTGAATGGTAGCAACTACCCTAGATCAGCAATGAACTTCCTAAGCCATGCAGCTTCTTGAGCTGCCAATGAAGCGGCGATGTATTCTGATTCTGTTGTAGATAGTGCCACTACATCTTGCTTTGAGCTCTTCCAAGAGACTGCTCCTCCATTCATAATGAAGACATATCCCGACTGTGATCGAGAATCATCTCGATCAGTTTGAAACTCGCATCCGTGTAACCTTTTACAACGAGCTCCTCCTCACCAGATCCATATATTAAGAACATATCCTTAGTGTTCCTAAGGTATTTCAAATACTTTTAACAGCCATCCAATGACTATTACCGGGATTCTGTTGATATCTACTTGTCATGCTTAGAGCACATGACACGTCCGGCCTAGTACATATCATTGCATACATGATGGATCCTATAGCAGATGCATATGGGACTCCATTCATTCTTTCTTGTTCAACCTTTGAACTAGGGCATTGAGATGAGCTCAATATAGTCCCCTTTTGAATAGGTACTAACCCCCTTTTAGAATTCTCCATCTTGAACTTCTTCAAGATCTTTTCAATGTATGCACTTTGGTTTAAACCTATTAATCGCCTTGATCTATCTCTATAGATCTTTATTCCCAAAATATAGGCGGCTTCACCAAGATCCTTAATGGAAAAACAGCTTCCAAGCCAGGTTTTTACACCTTCCAAGGTTGGAATGTCGTTTCCAAAAAGTAGAATGTCATCGACATATAATACAAGGAAAGTAATAATGCTCCCACTAGCTTTCTTATACACACAAGCTTCATCAGCGTTTTTTATGAAGCCAAATTTCTTTACTTCATCATCAAAACGGTGATTCCAACTTCTTGATGCTTGTTTCAATCCGTAGATTGATTTCTTTAACTTTCATACCTTGTTAGGATGTTTTGGATCGACAAAACCTTCAGGCTGTTCCATATGAACATCTTCCTCAAGATATCCATTTAGGAAAGCAGTTTTGACATCCATTTGCCAAATCTCATAGTCATAATATGCTGCTATGGCAAATAATATCCTAATAGACTTTAGCATTGCCACAGGGGAGAAAGTTTCATCATAATCAATCCCTTGAGTTTGAGTGAAACCTTTTGCTACGAGTCTAGCTTTATAAGTATCCAAGTTTCCATGCATATAAGTTTTCTTCTTGAAAACCCACTTACTTCCACTATCTTGGACTTAAGAGGTGGTGTAACCAATTCCCAAACTTGGTTATCATACATGGATTGCATTTCAACGTTCATGGCTTCTTGCCATTTGTCAAAATCAGGTTTTGACATTGCATCATGGTATGTGGTTGGTTCATCCGAATCTACCACATAGCATCCATCCATGAAAATCCATATCTCTCGGGAGGAACACTAATTCTACCAGATCTACGAACGTTTTGTGTATCTTGATCATCCATATGATCATTCTCAACATCCTCATGTTGATTGCTAGTATCAACCAATTGTGTATCGTTTTGTGAATCTTGAACCTCTTCAAGTTCCACTGCTCTTCCACTAGTTTCTTCCGAAAGAAACTTAGTTTCCAAGAACTCTGCTTTTCGAGCAATAACTTTCTGCTCTGTTGGATCATAGAAATAATATCCAATACAATCTCTAGGATATCCAATGAAGATACACTTTGTGGATCGGGCTTCCAGTTTGTTTTGAGTATATTGCTTAGGATAAGCATCACACCCCCAAACTTTTAAATATGACAATGATGGAACCCTTCCATGCCATACTTCGAAAGGTGTCCTTTCCACTTTCTTGTTGGGGCCATATTTAAAATACGGGCCGCGGAGAGCAATGCGAAACCCAAAATGATAGAGGTAGCGTAATTCTAGCCATCATAGATCGAACCATATCCAATAGAGTTCGATTCCTCCTCTCAGACACACCATTATGTTGTGGTGTTCTAGGTGGAGTAAGTTGTGAGATAATCCCACAACTTCTAATATTCTTGAAATTCACTACTAAGGTATTCCCTCCTCTATCTGTACGAAGAATCTTGACCTTTTGTTGACTTGATTTTTCTACTTCATTCTTGAAGATTTTGAACATTTCAAAAGATTCATGTTTGTGTCTTAACAAGTACACATACCCATATCGACTATAGTCATCGTAAAGGTAATGAAGTATCTTTCACCATTCCTAGTTGTTAGTTTAAAGGTCCACATACATCTGAATGTATGATCCCTAATAAATCTTTTGCCCTTTCATTAGTCCCACTAAAAGGGGCCTTTGTCTTTACCTTGTAAACAAGACTCACATACATCAAATGAATCATATTCATTGGTTTTCAAAGACCATTATTCTTTTGAAGTTTTGCAACGATTCTTGTTTATGTGACCAGGCGACAATGCCAAAGATAGGAATCACTCAAATTAAGTTTGAGCTTCTTGGTGGTTGCTTGGTACATAATGCTATCATATGTTGTGTTATTATGAACCAATTCATAAATACCATTACAAGGTATAGCTTTAAAAAAACACAAGATTTAAAGAAACATGAATATCATTGTCAACAAACTTGAAATCATAATCATATTGTCTTAAACGGGAAACAAAATAATGTTCCTAGTCAAGCTAGGAGCATACAATACATTCTTCAAATGACTTCCACCCACTTGGAAGCTTCAAAATGTAGTCTCCTTGGGCTTCCACGTGAACCTTTGCACCATTGCCCATAAAGAGACTTATTTCCCCCTTTTGCATAATGTTCACTTCTTTTGAACCCCTGCAACAAATTGCAAATATGAGTTCCACATTCAGTATCTAATACCCATGTGTTAGAAGAAATAACATTAAGCTCAACATGTATCATAAACATTGTACCTGAAGTTTGCCCCGCGTCCTCTTCGATCTCAACGCTTTGAGATAGACCGGACAATTGCGTTTCCAATGGTCTACTTCACCACACTCAAAACATGGGTCATCTTGAGCAACCTTTTGCTTCTTTTCTTTCGGTTTGGGTGGCAGAAATTTTGCCTTACCCTTTCCTTTGACGTGTCCCTTCCGTTTGGCAACACTTGCCCTAGGGTCGGGGAGGTGTCTTTTCCTACTACCACCTTCATTGATCGTAAGGACCGGTAGAACCTTTCTACCCATGCCTGCCTGGGGTTTTGAGCATTGAGTGAAGCTCACCAATGCTCTTGTCCCATCCATTCATGTTATAGTTCATAACGAAGCTATCAAACTTCTTGGATAGGGAGTTGAGGATCAAATCCGTTGCCAACTCGTGGACACACGACAGTTAAGCCTTTCAAGGCAATCAATGTGGCTCTTCATCTTAAGAACATAGGATGATACCGATGGGTCTCGTCCATTCGACATGCATGAAGTGCCCGAACGGTTTCGAAGCGCTCCACCCTTGATTGTTGTTGGAACATTTCCTTCAACTGGGTGATCATGTCATAGGCATTGTGGTTCTCAAAGTCTTTTTGCAAATCGGGTATCATACTCGCCAGCATGAGACACGAGACTTGCACAGAGTCTTCGGTGTACTTGACCCATTCGGCAAGGCCTCAACGTCATTTTCATCGGGTTGATCAGGAATGGGATCGTCTAATACATAGGACTTCTTTTCTTGTTTGAGAACTATTCTCAAGTTTCGGTACCAATCCATGAAGTTCCCATGGTTTAGACGTTCCTTTTCAAGGATGGTTCTTAGTGATAGGTTATGGATGGTCGGATTGTGTTGTTGTTGTTAGCCATCTACAATGTTACAAAGTTAAATTTTTAGTACTTTTAATATCAATGTAATTTGATTATTAATACCCTTTTGTCACATAGACAATTAATAGTCAAAATTTTAGAATCCAACGTTACATTCAAATATTGGTTAGGTGACCTTTATCCTTTATTTAAATTAACAAGGTAGTCAACGTTTGACAATTGTAACCTATTACAATTTTAGTGTATGGGATCGGTTAAACATCTTATGTTTGTTAGGCATGTTTATCCCATCAACACCCTTTGTACGTCATGCTTCGGTGATCCTAATGCATGATTTCCAAATTAAGTCGTCCTACTTAGACACACGTGTGGATTTGCTAATATTAGTGGTTAGGTGACCTTTATCCATAAATATGGCAAACCCACCTCAAAACCATAAGTTCCTTTTAATGTGGTTAGGTGACCTTTATCCCACATTAAATTCTCAAATGATTCGAGTGTTGTATAATACGATGCTGTTTGACTTGATATAAAAGGGATTACATTTCACAAAATTCTAGTTTGGAAAACAATTTTTATATCTTGCATTTGTATGCATTCAAATACATGCTAGTTAATTTGAAAACTTATTTCAAAATTCCTTTTTATGGCTTATTTAATTATGAAATCAATAACCTTTGGTAAAACCCATTTTATCACTTATTGATTTCTAAGGAACCAATTTTATGTGTGTGGTAGATTTCGAGTGTTAACTATCCAATTCCATAATAAGATAAGTAGAACATAAATCAACCATACATGCATGATAAAACAACCACAAGTCCATAACCATAGCCAATTGATTTGGCAACACTTGTTGGCCAAAACAAGTGTGCCAAGAGGGTCAATAATAAGGCATAAACATGACAAGGCATTGAGATGGTGTGCTCCCACTTGATCCCGCATCCTAAGCATCAAGTGTCCATTTTGTGTTGTCATCGATTTGTTTTATTTGGGCTTTCTTTTGGGCTCCAACTTCAGCTCCTAGCTTTCTTGGGCCTTCATGCTTTGGGCTTTGGTTATTGGGCTTAAAACCAATCTTGGGCTATGAGGCCCATTTGGGCCTAAAATGGCCCAAACCAAAACCGAAGTCTTCTTGAACTCCTTTTACAAAATATATCCTAATACATTTTTACTAGTAAAAGAAATATAACTAATCTACTTATTATTACAAACCAACATAAATAATAAATAGATTACAAACCCAAATAAATAATTATTGCAACCCAATGGAATAATCAAACAACATCACAACACAAAACACATCCAAATACAAGGTATTGGCTAGGTTATGAACATCCATATACACATCCAAATATGCACATAACAAACGATTTTGCAGCCCCTTTTCAACCCATATTCTTGGCCAATAAATCAAGAACAAATGGGTTTGGTTCAAACAAACAAACAACCATTACCCAAATTTTAAAGATCCTAATCATGCATATTAATAGTATCTTTAAAATCTGAAAAAGGGACCAATCCAGCCCCAAAACTCTCGGCCAATGGTGTCATACACACAAAACCGTGAACAAGAGTGTCATATACATGTATGCATTCGTATAAGTGGCTCTTGATGCCATTGAAGGGTTTAACAAGATTATCAAAGTCCATATAAGCCAATATATATGAAAAACGCAGCGGATTAAGAGTTTAAAATCTTGTTAATATATAGATTATCAAACCATTTGAAAAGCTAAACCCAAACCATGGATCCAAATACGAAATGCATATAAAATAGGACAACCAAAGGAGGTTAAGAAGATAACCTTTTATGCTGCTAGAAACCGAGATTGTGAGGGTGCAAAGGATGAATATTATGCTGAATCTTCAACAAGAAGACCTCAAGAAAGTGATACCCCAAGCCACCAACAAACCCCTTTGGAATGCTAGGTTTCTCAACACCAAATTTCAGCAACTGAACTTTGTAGTTGCTGAATCTTCCTTCCTTGTTCAAGCTCCAAAAACGATTTTTGAGACTTAGATTAGAGAGGATTTTGCCTTTGCATGCAAGAGAGAGAGAGAGAGCAAGATTGGAGTGTGTGTGTTTAAGTCTTCTTGCACTCAACAAGACAAAAGGAGGTGGGACATTTATGCCCTTGGGCGGCCGAAAATGTCCAAGCACCTTTTAAAATCCATTTGCCTCCTTTTTTATAAAAACACACTTTAATCTCTTATTTTATAAAGTTGAAACCAACTTAAACTTTAAAACATAGCACCCTTTTAAATGTTATTATTTAACAATCTTAAATAATGAAACAAATAATACCTCATGAACTATATCCATATAATGATGTTCGTTTTCAAAAGCAATGTATCAAAGCCTAGTGTGGCTGTATCAAAGCCTTGCTTGAAGAGTTGCTCAATGATTTTGTCCATGGATTGGCTTGTGTTTCATCTGCATCTTTTACCAGCTCTTCCAAGGATTTTCTCAGCATTCGTTGATCACCAGCACTTTTCTTTCTTTTGTAAGTGATCAGTTGTTGTTCCTTTTCTTTTTCCAACTCCTGGTTTTCTTTGTGCCTTCTCATCTTAGGTCTTTTTCATTTCTTTTCTTTCACTGCAGTACTCTCCCCCTTTTGGATGCATTGGTGGCAGGGTTTTACCGAAGAAGTTTCTTTTGCACAGCATCATCAATGAGTGGTTGTAGACTTGAGGAGATCCTCTCATCAATGGCTTTATAAACAATGTCATGATGATGGGAATGATGAGAGGTAGGGATTGTTGGAATACAGCAACCATCTGCTCTGGGGGGTTCTGTCCCGGAGAGATAGTGCCAAAAGCAGAAGCTGGAGGCTCAGTGAAGTGAGAGGGTAAAGTGTTTGGGGGACCTTCAAATGAAGGTGCCATCTGTGGGTGGTGAGGGCAGATGGACTTACATGCTGAGACTTCTTGGCAAGTAGTTCTTGTAGTCTGCTTACCTCAGCCTCCAGGATGGTGTTGTGGGCTAGAACGTCATAGAAAAAGCCCAGGTCATCATCAGCAGATGCTGAATCACCTGACCTCCTGCTCGTAGCAGGATGTACATGCACTGGGTGTAGACCAGTTTTAGCATGTGCCCCTTTTTCTTGGAACTGGGACCTTCCAGCCTCAGGACTATGTCCTTCATCCGCTGTTGCCTCTAGTGAGGTCTTAGCAATGTTACCATCCTCATTTTGATCATGTGTTGATGCAGAAGAGGTGGCAGCCTCACTAGAGGTTCTAATCTCCCTATCCACCTAGGAGATAGAACTTGTAAACCCCGGTGCTGTGGTTGTCAGAAGCATGATGATCCTCTTCCTCAATATATGTGGTTCTCCCCTTTGTTGGTTTTGTTGGGGAGGAGAGGCATGCAACTGAGTCAGCACGTTTGCAATAATTATGGTTGGACTTTGGGGCGGTTGCATGGGGAGATGGGTAGAAGCATGTGCACCTGGGGAGGATGGTGCTCTTCAATGGCAATCTCCTCAAGTGAGGAAGATCCCAGATGTGTGGTACCCCTTGTATGGTGGCTGCAGGCTCCTTTTGAGAGGAATCCTGAGCGGCTATGGCTGGTAGAGTCTCTGATACTGCTGGGGGGTTTAAGCAGCAAGTATATCCTGCGTTGGTGGTACAGGAGCATCTTCAGGGGACTCATCTCCCTGAATAGTTGTTTTGGGGTGTTTTGGTTTGGTTTAGTGGGGACTTGGTTATGGTGGAGGAAGCTGTGGGTTCCCTGTGCTGGGCTTTAGCATTCGGGCAGCTTCTTTGAGTGTAAGGTCTGAGTGTGCCTGGTATACCTCAGCCAAAACAGCTGGTGCAGGGACTCCAAGGCCAACAAGGCCATCAGATTTTAATTCATCTAAAATAATGGCCTCAGAAACCTGGGATATAATGGCCATCGGTTTGCCACAGGTTTCTGAGCCAAGTTCTTTATTTCTAGAAACACAATTTCAGAAAAATTTAGCGGTTGGTGTTCTAGAATAGAATACAATACCTGTTGCCATTGGGATGACATTTGATCCCAAGAAGATGTCTTGGAGGCTAAGCAGACATTTACCATGTGAAAAATAACTTTCTCAGCGTCATGGAAATGTTTCTTTAGAATGGTTGTAGCGAAGATCACCTTCATACCCATGATTGATAAATGACATATCTGTTATGCCCTTTGGGTATTCAGTCACAGCGGTGGAGTCGTGTAGTGTAATGCCTGACGAATGATGTCGGCTGTAACGACCACTGGTTTCTGGTTGACAAGGGACCGAAGAGATCTGGCCGGTAGACTCATCAGTATGAACAAAAGCATTTGACCAGAATTGACTGAGGGATTCAGGGTAGATGGTCGGATTCAAGAGAAAGGCTGTGCGATATGGGGAATCCACCATTAAGTCAATGGCATTATCATATTTGTTCCAGAAAGCCGACTTTGTAAGGTAAGCAACGCAGTTATGTCGTGGTTTCAACTCATGGTCGCCATGTTTGAGAGAGAGAAGTTCAGAAAATAACGGCTAATGAAACATTAGAGAAGAGGACATGTATTTATAGGGTAGGGGTAAGAAAATGACTGAAGGGTTTGGTGTTAGTCATGAGTAGTTTTAAACCGACTGTTGACATGGTATTACCCTTTCAGACGTTGAAACATCTGATGTCGTGGTTTTAGGCATCAGCAGTTAGAAAACTACTGAAGACCATGGTTTTGACTTCAGATGATGAAACAACTGAGGACTTGGTGTTTGTCATCAGTAGTTGTGAAACTACTGAAGACAGTGGTTTTGTCATCAGTTGTTGTAAACAGCTGAAGACTTGGTGTTAGTCATCAGTAGTTATAAAAACTACTGAAGACATGGTTTTGCTTCAGTTGTTTAGAATGAAACAGCAGTTGTAGAAACAACTGAAGAGAAAGTTCTCTTCAGTAGTTTTCGTCAATTCATAGCCTTTCAGCTGTTTCATACTGTCCTCAACACTTACTCATCAGACTTTGCATCTGCTTTTCAGGTGTTTCATAGGACTCAGTACTTATCTGTTTGTACTGATTTAGTAGTTGTAACTACATCAGTAGTTTAGAACAGATAAAGTACTTCAGTACTTGTGAGGCATTTAGCCGTCAGTAGTTATAAAAACTACTGAAGGTGAAAGAACTCATCAGTACTTATATGTGACATGTTACCAATGATCACCAGTAATTATTACTGAAATCATCAGTAGTTGTCACTTATTCTAGCTGCAGCATACCAGCCTTAACACAAGGTTTTGGAAAGTAGAACTATCCAAAGGCTTAGTAAAAATATCTGCAAGCTCATCAGCACTAGGCACAAACTTAGGATCAATCAGACCTTTTTCAAAACAATCCCGAATAAAATGATGTCTGATCTCTATATGTTTGGTCCTAGAGTGCTGGACTGGATTTTTGACAATACACAGAGCTGAAGCACTATCCATTATAATGGAGTCTTAGTCTCTGTAATGCCATAATCCAGAAGTTGGTTCTGAAGCCAGAGTACCTGAGAAGTGCAACTTGCAGCAGCAATGTACTCGGCTTCAGCAGTTGATGTAGCAACAGATGTTTGTTTCTTACTCTGCCAAGAAATCAAACAGTTGCCTAGGAATTGACAACCACCAGAAGTTGACTTTCTAGTTAACTTGCACCCTGCATAGTCACTATCTGAAAAAGCAACTAATTTGCAAGAGTGTCCAGTGGAATACCATAAACCCAGAGATTGTGTACCTTGCAAATATCTAAAGATTCTCTTGACTGCAATCAAATGAGACTCTTTAGGAGCAGCCTGAAATCTAGCACAAACACATGTAGCAACACATAATATCTGGTCTAGAAGCTGTTAAATACATCAAGGACCCAATCATACATCTGTAAAGTGTTTCATCAACAGCTTTACCTTTCTGATCTGCATCCAGTTGTGTGGTGTTGCACATGGGAGTAGAACAGGGCTTACAGTTTTGTAAATCAAACTTATTCAAAAGATCTTTTGTATATTTTGACTGATGAATAAAGGTTCCATCAGCCTTTTGTTTAATTTGCAATCCTAGAAAGAACTGTAATTCTCCCATTGCACTCATTTCAAACCTCTTTTTCATTAATGTTGTAAAATCATCACACAACTGGGGATCAGAGGATGCAAAAATGATATCATCAACATAAATCTGAACAAGTAGCTTATGCTGATCCACCTTCTTAATAAACAAGTTTTATCAATGGAGCCTCTAGTGAATTATTCTTAAGAAGAAAAGTGGAAAGTGTCTCATACCAGGCTCTAGGAGCTTGTTTCAACCCATAAAGAGCCTTATCAAGTTTATACACCCATTCAGGATGTTTATTATCCTCAAAACCTGTGGTTGACACACATAAACTTCTTCCTTTATTTTACCATATAAAATGCACTTTTGACATCCATTTGAAAAACTTTAAGATTGTGGAATGCAGCATAGGCTAAAAACAATCTGATTGCCTCTAGTCTGGCTACAGGGGCAAAGGTTTCATCATAGTCAATACCTTCTTCTTGTGAAAACCCCTGTACAACCAGTCTAGCCTTGTTCTTAACATAAGCCCATTTTCATCAGTTTTATTCCTAAACACCCATTTAGTGCCTATTGCACACTTACCTGGGGGAAGAGGAACCAGTTCCCACACTTGCTGTTTCTTGAACTGAAGTAGCTCAAGCTGCATGGCTTCAACCCATCCATTGTCTCTCAAAGCAACATGGTAGTTCTTGGCTCTAGCTGACTGATGAAGAGAGCATAGAAGCAGAAGTTAGACAATTGACTTCTTGTTGAAACACCAGCATTGATATCACCAATAATCTGAGACATTGGGTGATTCTTCAGTTCTTGATAAACAATGAGATCTGTGCAAGTGTTTGTAGGACCTTCAGCAGCAGCAGATGTTGATGCAGACTCTTGAAACCAAGAATTAGATGGTAACTCAAAAGATGTAGAGGAATCAGAGATCTCATCAGCATTTGTTGTGGATGGAACTGCTGAAGCTACAAGAACATCAAATTTAGCAGACCAGGCAGTTGGTCACTAAACTTGAATAGGTGAGTATTGATATTATCATCATCATCATCAATACCACCAGGTGGAAGACATGCTGCAGAAGATGATTTATCCACAGGATCTGCAACAGCTGGAGGTTGATAAGGAACATATTGCAGTATGTCCAAATCAAACAACTCCACAGGGTTTTGTGGAATCTTGTCCATAGGAGATTCATTAAACTTCACATGCAAAGTCTCTTCAACTATCTTTGTTCTGCAGTTGAAGACTCTGTATGCCTTGCAAGTAGATGAATAACCAACAAAATACCCTGCATCCACCTTAGGATCAAATTTTTGGAGTTGATCCTTTGTGTTGAGAATAAACAGGGACACCCAAATGCTTTGAAAAATGAAATTAGAGGAGCAAGTGATGGAGAACTTCATATGGAGTCTTCATCAACCTCTGATTTACTAAGACTCTATTCTGCACATAGCAAGCTGTGTTAACAGCTTCAGCCCAAAGGTCAGTGGCAAACCAGAGTCAGCCAGCATGGACCTTGCAGCTTCAATTAGGGTCCTGTTCTTTCTCTCCACTACTCCATTTTGTTCTGGAGTCCTTGGTATGCTAAACTGCCTTTTGATTCCCTTTGAAAGATAGAAGTCATCAAGTGTATGGTTTCTGAATTCAGTTCCATTGTCACTCCTTAATACACTTGACTGGAAGGGAATACTGCTTCTCAATATACAACACAAAGTGAATAATCTTCTGAGCAACCTCATCCTTTGAATGTAGAAAGAAAGTCCATACAAATCTGGAGTAATCATCCACAATTACCAGACAGTATTTCTTCTTTGCCATGCTCATCACTCTCACAGGACCAAATGATCCATATGCAGTATTGCAAGCAGGCAGTGGACTTAGGCTCTTCAATAGGATGGAATGAGACTTTGTGCTGTTTTTTTCCTTTTAAACAAGCATGCAGGTTTCATCACAGTGGAACTCCTTTATTGGTAAGCCTCTAACTAAACTATTGTGGATTAGCTGATTCATGTTTTTGAAATACATACATGACCCAGCTTCTGTGCCACAGTTTAGATTCTTGAGAAGAGGCTTTGGAAAATAGGCAAGGATTGCCTCTGAGATCTATTTTCTTGGAAAGATCTAAGGCATACACTCTTCCTGTCCTGTTGGCTCTCAGGAGAGTGTGATCATCCAACACCTTATCAATCAAATGCAGAACTTTGGATGACAGAATCCTACAGTTCTGACTGGTGAAAAGAGCAACATGGCCTTTATCACACATTTGACTGACACTCAAGAGATTGTACTTGAGATTTTCCACATGATTAACATCATCAAACTTTATTTCTCCATTGGAGACAAAGCCGTTGCCAATGATGTAACCCCTAGCATCATTGCCAAAAGAAACAAACCCCTTCTTTCCTTGAGAGTAGTCATGAAGAAGAGAGCTGTTCCAGTCATGTGCATAGATCCCCCACTGTCTACATACCAGATGCTACTTTGGCATGTTGAAGAACCCTGCAATAATAAACAATCAGTTAGTTTTGGAGACCCAAACCTTTTTGGTTTTGGGCCTGGTCTCATCAACAGATGGTAAACTAACAGGTTTATTGGAAAAACAGCCTGAGAGGAAGAAGATGGTGAAGAAGAGGAATCCTTTGGCTTGGACCTCCTTTTCTGTGGTTTCAACATAGGAGCATCTAATTGGTTAACTCTCTTCCCAATAGATGTTGAACCATCATAACCAGCTGTGTCTGATTTTGTGATAAAGCTTTCAGCTCATCAGACACATTGCCAGTGGAGTTTGATAAGTTCCTATGTTGCCACCTTCTTCTTCTGAGCAATCTCAGCTGTTACCTGTTTAACCCCTTCCTTTTTGGATTTCTTTGTGGACTTAAGGGTTACAGGATTTGATGTTGCTGATACAAATGTGGTCTCAAACTCAGTTTTCATTTTAACCATTTTCTCTTTAATTTCCTCTTTATGTTTGAGTTTGGAACCTCTTTTGTACCAGCAATCATCTGTAAGATGATTGAACAAACCCATACTTCCATGGTTTTTCTTCATCTTATGTTGATCATCAACTAAAGAGGTGAAGCAACTGAAGACTTGCTCTTCAGTGCTTTGGAAGCATTGTTTGCTTTCTTGACTCCTCTTAGTAGTCTTCAAACTCTTTCTACTGACAGTTTCTTCTTTTCAGTACTGGCAGTAGTTGGAGTTTGAACTTCAGGTGTTAAATCTTGCTCTCTAGTCCTTTCAGGACTTTTAGAATTAACTCCTGAGTTGATCAACTCATTGATCATGTGAGTGTCAGTAGTGGAACCATCACATCAGCTGATAGGTTCTGAGAGGGCTTAGTGCTGACTTCTACTTCTGATTGTTGAATCAGAAAGTAGATCACATGATGAATGGATTGGTATTACTCTACCATCAGATTCTACCTCTCTCTCTGGGAGTAAAATCTGTAGGTGAGCAGTGTGATTGTAACCAATGCCAAACTTCACATTGGAAGCAGATTGCTTACTAAGAAGCATTTCAAAACCTTTGCATGATTGTACCCATCGATCACACTCTACCTGGTGACTGCAAGGGTTTCCTTGAGATCTTTATACTTCTCTAGAAGTATCTCTTCCTCTAGCCTATCATCAGTTTTTTGCATTTAAGTTTGTAAATCTCATCATTCTTATTAAGCACAGACTCAAATTCAGTTTGCTTTTGGAAATTATTTGTTCTAGCTCAATGTTCTTGTTGATTAAAGCTACATTTGCTTCTCTAATAGATGCAAATGCTGCTATACATGTTTCAAAACACAATTTGGCTTTTGCCTCAGAGGATACCTGTGATACCTTTGGTGTAGAGGCATTAGTGGATGAAGTATCAGCAGAATCCAAAGCCATAAGAGCTAGATTTCCAAAGGGACTTTCACCACCATGTTGACCAGCACCTGAGAACATTTGTTCATGACCAGACAAGTCATCTGGTAAACTGCTCCAGTCAACAACTCCTGGGGTGAAGAAGCTGTGTTGTTGAGGTTGAGTTTGTTGATGAGATTGGGAAGGTTGTGGTTCAGGCAATGCTTGTGGTTGTTGTGCAATTGGAGCTTGAACAGGATTTGGTTGAGGCATATAATAGAGGATAAGGATAAACATTTGACCGTGTGAAAAAGTATGCAGGAGACCTAGGATGTGAATGATGACCAGAACCAGCAGGATGTTGCCCTCTGTTTTGTGGACTAGTACTAGGAAAAGTCACAAAGGGTGCAGAAGAGTTAGATCCAGTTGATCTACACTCTCTTGCAAAGTGTCCCAGCCTTTGGCATTTGTGACACCTCAACTTACTCTTGTCAAAACCAACTTTGGTTTTGCGAGAGAGTCCAGGAAATTTCCTGCCAGTTCTCTTATAGAACTTCTGAGATCTGATATTATCAATGCCATTTGGCTCAGAATATCCATCTCTTTTAGATCATCATCAGCTATTCCTTTCAAAATCCATGATGAAGCATAGATTGTCACTATTACTACCAGAATGACTCTCAATACCAACAAATGCATGATCAGAACTATTTGAAGAGAAATCAATATGCTCATCATAATTGCTTTCAGATGCAGCATATTCTGACTCATGACCAACCAAGGCAGTATTCCCTGGTACAAAGTCATCAGTGAGCTTTCCTGATGAGGACAATTTCCTCTTCTGCTCTATCTCTCTTTCGAATGTAAGCAGTTTCCCATGAAGTTGGGTGAGAGATAGGCTATCCAGATTGCACTGGAGCGTAGGACAATAGTGTATGTGTCCCATCTCTCAGGCAGTGATCTGAGGAACCTGTTATTCATCTGGCTATTGGTGTATTCCTGTTTCACCATTTTCAGCTCAGAAATCAAGCAGGAAAAGGTCAAACTGTTGAGTCAGTGTCTCACCCTTTCTATGAGAGAATGTCTCATATTGTTGGGCAAGGATTTCTTTGTTGTTTGCTAAGACCTCATCTGTGCCACCGAATTGTTCCTTCAGGGCATTCCAGAGATCATGAGCAGTTTCATGATGCATAAGCCCTGAATAGATTTCATTAGGCAGTGCCATGGCCAGAATTCCATGGGCTTTAGCTTCAATCTCAAACAGTTTCCGATCTTCATCAGAGTATTGTTCCTTCTTCTTCTGAACCATTTGATTGGTTTCCGGATTGTTCACCATAGGCTTATGTGGTCCATGTACCACAGATGTCCACAACCTGAACTGTTAACAGACAGGTGATGAAGCATTCTTCGTTGCCATATGTTATACTCGGTCCTAACCAGCACGGGGGCTTGGTTGAGGAACTAGTATTGTGAGGATCATTAGAAGGAGTAGTCATCACAGATTCAATCAAATTCAATTAAGCTAACAAGATTTAGAACAAAACACAACACCCATTGAACCAAGAGAGATCTCAGAATAAATGAACGAAAGCGTCAGAAATTCAATAATCTATAACTAGTTCTTGCAAAATGCTAATTCAATCAAACATAGATACCAATTAGCAGTTTCAATGATCAATTGTTAGATCGATCAATGATTAACCAGCTCTGATACCACTTGTTAGGATCAGGGATCTACGTTTGATTGATTAGAGAGTATAGCAGCGGAATTCTAACAATGAATTAGCCAATTCACAAGAACGAAAAGTTATTCAATGAAGAACAAAAACGGTTATAGATAGAGAGAATTCTGCAGATATATTTCATTCAATATTCACTTTCGTGGTAACGAAATGTCACACTTACAATTAGGTCGACACCTCTTATATAAGAGATGTGACGTCTGCTGATGTCACTTGATAGTCACATCTAATAGAATTATTCCAACTGAAACACAACTACTAAAGATGTCAAAACAGCTGGCATCTTCTTACAAAAATACTAAGTGTTATCAGTTACTACACTACTGAAAAACATAAAACTACTGACACTACAACAACTGAAGAACAGGCTCTTCAGTCGTTTTACAAAACTACTGAAAGTAAAAACATAAAACTACTGATATCACAACTACTGAAGAAGTACTCTTCAGCTGTTGTGACAAACTACTAAAACTTCAGTACTTGGTCTTCAGATTTGAACTTCAGACGTTTCATCAGCTGATGACTTCAGTAGATATCATCAGCTGATGTCTTCAGTCTTTGTCTTCAGACTTTGTACACCAGTTGTTGATCTTCAGTACTTGTAGACTCTTCAGCTGTTGTACTTCAGTACTTTGGTCTTCAGCTTCAGCACTTGTGTTCTTTAGCTGTTGAGCTTCAGCACTTGTGTTCTTCAGCTGTTGAGCTTCAGCACTTTAGTCTTCAGCTGTTGAAGTCTTCAGTACTTGATCTTTAGCTGTTGAAGTCTTCAGCACTTGTCGAACTGCTGATGAAGCCTCAGCAGTTGTTGTGATATCATGTGGACTTAGAGGTTTTCTGATCTTGCTCATTGGTTCTTTTGGTCCAACATTAGAAAACCCCCTTTTCTAAATTGGTGTAATATTTATATGCATGATCTTCACTTATAAATATTTATAGTTTTGTTTAGCTTGTATTGGGTATGACCCACTTGGATCATATCACACTAGCCACATCAACTTAATATGCATCTTGGGCAGATCAAATCTTCATTCTTTCATGTTTTATGTTTTTCTTTTCAGTAGTTTTGTAAAACGACTGAAAAGCTTGTTCTTCAGTCGTTGTAGTTTTAGTAGTTTCGTATCAGTATTTTATGTTTTATACTTAGCACTCTGATATGTTCTCAGTAGTTGTGAACATTTCAGTAGTTTGTTAGTTTTAGTTATTTTTGTAATAAATCTGCCAGAGTCACTATCCCGTGTTATCAGCAGTGATTGCACTCTATATAAGAGTGTCAACCTATTGTAATCTGTGAATGATTGAGCAGAAACATGTGATATTATTGAAACATTCCTTTCACAGAAATATATTCTCTCGTTACAACCGTATTTGTTCTTAATGCATACGAATATCAATTCTTGCTATAATTTGTCTAATTCTTGTTCTTATTCCGCTGCGTTACACTCTAATCCATCAAACTTGAGATCATTGATCCTGTCAAATGGTATCAGAGCAGGTTCATCATTGATCGATCTAATAATTGATCATTGAAACTGCTATCCAAGATCCAAGTTTGATTGAATTAGCATTTTTGCAAGAAACGGCTATAGAGATTGAATTTTCTGTGTTTTTGGTCATTCATCCTGAGATTTATTCTTAGTTTTCATTGAGTCTGTTGTGGTCTGTGTAAAATCTTTTAAAAGCTTGAATTAAATTGTATTTGACCTAAAATGACTACTCCTTCCAATGATCCTCACAATACTGGTTCCTCAACCAAGCACCAATGCTGGTTAGGAGTGAGTATAACATATGGAAACGACGAATGCTCCATCATCTGTCTGTTAACAGCTCAGGTTGTTGGACATGAGTGGTACATGGTCCACACAAGCCTATGGTGAATAACCCGGAAACCAATCAAATGGTTCCGAAGAGGAGGGAGCAATACTCAGATGAGGATAAGAAATTGTTTGAGATTGATGCAAAAGCCCATGGAATTCTGGCCATGGCACTGCCCAATGAAATCTATTCTGGGCTAATGCATTATGAAACTTCCCATGACCTCTGGAATGCCTTGAAAGAACAATTTGGAGGAACAGATGAGGTCTTGGCAAATAATAGAGAAATCCTTGCCCACAATATGAGACATTCTCTCATAGGAAGGGTGAGACACTAACTCAACAGTTTGAGCGGTTCTCTTGTTTGATCTCTGAATTAAAAATGGTCAAACATGAGTACACAAATAGCCAGATGAATAACGATTTCTCAGATCACTGCCTGAGAGATGGGACACATATACTATTGTCCTACGCTCCAGTGCAAATTTGGACAAACTATCTCTCACCCAACTCCATGGGAAATTGCTCACATTTGAGAGAGAGATAGAACAGAAACGAAAACTGTCATCATCTGGAAAGCTCACTCATGATTTTGTACCAGGAAACACTGCCTTGGTAAGTCATGAGTCAGAGTATGCAGGATCAGAATGCCACTATGATGAGCATATTGATTTCACCTCAAACAATTCTAATCATGCCTTTGTGAGTGTTGATTGTCATTCTGGTAATAATAGTGACAATCTATGCTTTATCATGGATGATTTGATGGCATTGCTGATGATGATTTAGAAGAGATGGATATTTTGAGCCAAATGGCCTTGATCAATATCAGATCTCAAAAATTCTACAAGAGAACTGGCAGGAAATTTCCTGGACTCTCTGACAAAACCAAAGTCAGTTTTGACAAGAGCAAGTGAAATGTCACAAATGCCACAGGCTTAGACACTTTGCAAGAGAGTGTAGATCAACTGGATCTAACACTTCTGCACCCTTTTTGACTTTTCCAAATAACAATTCACAATCCAAAGGGCAACATTCTGCTGGTTCTAGTCATCATCACACCCTCAATCTCCTGCATATTTTGTTCCTCAGGGTCAAATGCCATATCCTTATCCCTGCTATTATATGCCACAGTCAAATCAAGTTCAAGCTCCTATTGTACCACAATCTCATGCACTACCAGAACCTCAACCATCTCCATCTCAATCACACCTCATCATAGCTTCTTCACACCTGGAGTCGTTGACTAGAGTAGCTTACCTGATAACTTTTCTGGTCACACTGAGCAATACTATGCTGGTGCTAGTCAACATGGTGGTGAACATCCTTTTGGAAATCTTGCTCTCATGGCCCTGGAGTCTACTGAGGGTTCCTGTTCAAATGCATCATCTTCACAGGTAACTCAGGTATCTTCAGAGGCTAAAGCCAAGTTATGTTCTGAATCATGCATAGCTGCCTTTGTCTCTATTAGAGAGGCAAATGTAGCATTAATAAATCAAAAACTTGAGTTTAAGAAAACCATTTTCAAAAGAAAAGGTGAGTATGAGTATGCTCTTAACAGTAAAAGTGATGAGATTTATAAGCTTAAATGCCAATTAAATGGTGAAAAGGCCAAGCTAGAGGTTATTCTGGAAGACCACAGCAGTCTCAAAGAAAACTTGCAGTGACCCAAGTTGAGTGTGAACGCTGGGTCTCATCATGCAAGGATTTGAAATGCTTCTTAGCAAGCAAACTGCTTCAAATGTGAAGTTTGGCATTGGTTACAACCATACTACTCCACCAACAGACTTTACTCCTAACTCCATAGTTAAGTCTGAAAGTGAAAGCAATCTCCAAACCACATTATCGTGGATCATTCTCCAATGATAATCTAAGATCAGAGAATGAAACTAGTGTTAAGATCTCAACAAATAAATTGACTGATGGTCTAACTACTGAGACTCATATGAAGCTGAGTACTTCAGATGTTGTTCCTCAATGTACCCCAAGTACTGAAAGAGACCAACCATCTGAAAAGCATTTCAAATCAGTTGAATACAAGGACTAACAACTGCTGGAATCCATCAAACATTCTATTAGGACGGATGGAAAACAGTTGAATTACCAGTCTTCAGCTGTTACAAATCCTTTAGTACCTAGTACTGACAGGAGAAAGTACTGAAGATCACACCTTCAGTAGTTTCCACTTCAGCAGTAAAGATGTCCAAGATGAAGAATAAACCATGTGAAATTTGTGGTAAATTCAATCATCTATCTGATGAATGTTGGTACAAAAAGGGTTTAAGCTCCAAAGGGATGAGCTCATTAAACTAGAAATAAATAAAATGAAAACTGAGTTTGAGACCAAGTTTGTACCACATCATCTCAACCTGATAAACCCAAGGCCTTACCCAAATCCACTAAGAAGGATACGTTTATCAAAGACGCTGATATTGTTCCTCATGATAAACATAAGACTAAGTCTGTGAATCTAAGAAGGAGGAAATGGTGGGTCACAGGAACTCATCAAAACAAGCTCTGGAGTGTCAAATGAACAAAGCTCGAGCTTCAAATCAGACCAGCTTGTTATGATGGTTCAGCATCTTTTGGGGAGAGTTAACCAACTTGAAGCCACTATGACCAAACCACTGGAGAGGAATTCCAGGTCCAAATTTATTTCAGCACCATCTCCATCTTCATCGGCTGTTAATCATGAGAAACCAGCTATGGTTAAATCTGTTGATAAAGTCAGTCCCAAAACCAAAAAGGTTTGGGTCTCCAAAGCTAACTAGTTTCTTATGATTGTGCAGGGTTCTTCAGCATGCCAAAGAAGCATCTGGTATGTGGACAGTGGAGGATCCATGCACATGACTGGGAGCAGCTCTCTTCTTCATGTTACTCTCAGGGAAAGAAGGGTTTGTCTCATTTGGAAATGATGCTAAAGGTTACATCATTGGAAAGGGATTTGTGTCTAATGAGATATTAGATTTGATGATGTCACCCATGTGGAGAATCTCAAATACAATCTGTTGAGTGTCAGTCAGATGTGTGACAAAGGACATGTTGCTCTTTTCACAAGCCAGAACTGTAGGATTCTGTCTTCCAGGTTCTGAGTCTTATTGACAAAGTACTGGATGATAATACTCTCCTGAAGGCCAATAGGATAGGAAGAGTATATGCCTTGGATCTGTCAAAGAAAATTGAGTTAGAGGCCATCCATGCTTGTTCTCCAAGGCCTCTCTCCAAGAATCTAAACTGTGGCATAGAAGGCTGGGTCATGTAATCTCAAAAAAACATGAATCAGCTGATCCACAAGAGTTTAGTGAGAGGTCTTCCAATAAAGGAGTCAATTGTGATGAAATCTGCACTGCATGCTTAAAAGGAAACAACATAAAGTTTCATTCCCACCATAGAAGAATCCAAGTCTAATGCCTGCTTACAACTACTGCACATGGATCTTTTTGGTCTGTGAAGGTAATGAGTATGGCAAAGAAGAAATACTGTCTGGTAATTGTGGATGATTACTCTAGATATGTATGGACCTTCTTCTTGCATTCAAAGGATGAGGCTGCTCAGTCCATTATGAACTTTGTGTTACACGTTGAGAAGCAGTATTCCCTACCAGTTAAGTGTGTGAGGAGTGACAATGGTACTGAATTCAGAAACCACACTCTTGATGAGTTTTACTTGTCAAAGGGAATCAAGAGGCAGTATAGCATCCCAAGGACTCCTGAGCAAAATGGAGTAGTGGAGAGAAAGAAAGGACCCTCATTGAAGCTGCAAGGTCCATGTTGGCTGATTCTGGTCTGCCACCGACTTTTGGGCTGAAGCTGTCAATACAGCCTGCTATGTACAGAATAGAGTTTAGTAAATCAGAGTTGATGAAGACTCCATATGAAGTTTTCATTATTTGGCCCTTTGATTTCATTCTTTAGAGCATTTGGGTGTCCCTGTTACATTCTCAACAAAAGGATCAACTCCAAAAGTTGATTCTAAGGTGGATGCAGGGTATTTTGTTGGGTATTCATCCACTTGCAAGGCTTATAGAGTATTCAACTGTCGGACAAAGATAGTTGAAGAAACCTTGCATGTGAAGTTCAATGAATCCCCTAAGGATAAAATTCCACAAAACCCTGTGGAGTTGTTTGATCTGGACATTCTGCAAAATGTTCCTTATCAACCACCTGCTATTGTAGAACATATGAATCCAGCATCTTCTGTAGCTAGTCATCCATCTGGTGTTACGATGATGGATATCAGTAATCACCTTTTCAAGTTTAGTGATCAACTGCCGATTCAGCTAGACCTGATGTTCCTGTAGCTTCAGTAGCACAATCCACAACAAATGCTGATGACATTTCTACAACTTCAAGGAAATGCTTCACCATCACCATCTGTTGCTGCTGAGCTGCTACAAACACTTGCACAGATCTTATTGTGTACCAAGATCTGAAGAATCACCCTATGTCTCAAATCATTGGTGATATCAATGCTAGCGTTTCAACAAGAAGTCAATTGTCATATTTCAGCTTCTATGCTCTCTTCATTAGTCAGCAAGAGCCAAAGAACTATCACATTGCTTTAAGGGACAATGGATGGGTTGAAGCCATGCAGCTTGAGCTTCTTCAGTTCAAGAAACAGCAAGTGTGGGAACTGGTTCCTCTACCTCCAGGTAAGTGTGCAATAGGCACTAAATGGGTGTTTAGGAACAAAACTGATGAAAATGGGCTTATTGTTAAGAACAAGGCTAGACTGGTTGTACAGGGGTTTTCACAAGAGGAAGGTATTGATTATAATGAAACCTTTGCCCCTGTAGCCAGACTGGAAGCAATTCGATTGTTTTTAGCTTATGCTGCTTATCACAACCTTAAAGTTTTTCAAATGGATGTCAAAAGTGCATTTTTGTGTGGGAAAATAAAGAAGAGGTTTATGTATGTCAACCACCAGGTTTTGAGGACAATAAACATCCTAATTAGGTGTATAAGCTTGACAAGGCTCTCTATGGGTTGAAACAAGCTCCTAGAGCCTGGTATGAGACATTATCAAACTTTCTTCTGGAAAATATTTCACTAGAGGCTCCATAGATAAGACTTTATTCATTAAGAAAGCTGGGCAGCATAATCTACTTGTTCAAATTTATGTAGATGATATTATTTTTGCATCCTCTGATCCACAGTTGTGTGATGCTTTTACAAAGTTGATGCAACAGAAGTTTGAAATGAGTGCCATGGGAGAGTTACAGTTCTTTAGGGGTTTGCAAATCAAACAAAAGGCTGATGGAATTTTCATTCATCAGTCCAAATACACAAAAGATCTTTTGGAGAAGTTTGATTTACAAAAGTGTAAGCCCTGTTCTACTCCCATGTGCAACACCACACAACTGGATACACATCAGAAAGGTAAAGTGGTTGATGAAACACTTTACAGATGTATGATTGGGCCCTTGATGTACTTAACAGCCTCTAGACCAGACATTATGTTTGCTACATGTGTTTGTGCTAGATTTCAGGCTGCACCTAAGGAGTCTCATTTGATTGCAGTCAAGAGGATCTTTAGATATCTGCAAGGCACTCCATCTCTAGGTTTATGGTATTCTACTAGACATTCTCGTAAATTATTTGCTTTTTCTGACAGTGACTATGCAGGGTGTAAGTTGACAAGAAAGTCCATTTCTGGAGGATGCCAATTCTTAGGCAACTGCTTGATTTCTTGGCAGAGTAAGAAGCAAACCTCAGTTGCTACATCAACTGCTGAAGCAGAGTACATTGCTGCTGTAAGTTGTACATCTCAGGTACTCTGGCTTCAAAACCAATTATTGGATTATGGCATAACAGAGACTAAGACCCCATTGTTAATGGACAGCTCTTCAGCTCTTTGTATTGTCAAGAATCCTGTCCAGCACTCTAGGACTAAACATATTGAAATCAGACACCATTTTATTAGAGATTGTTTTGAAAAAGGTCTGATTGATCCAAAATTTGTTCCTAGTGCTGATGAGCTTGCAGACATTTTCACTAAGCCCTTGGATAGCACAACTTTCCAAAACCTAGTGTTAAGGCTTGGTATGCTGCAGCTAGAATAAGTGACAACTACTGATGATCTCAGCTCACAAGTACTGATGATCATTAGTTTATTATGTCATATATATAAGTATGAAGTTATTTTCCCTTCAGAAGTTTTCTTTAAACTACTAGAGCTTAACTTCTCAGTACTCAAGTACTTTATTTGATTAAAACAATTGATGTAGTTACAACAGCTGATGTAGCTACAACTACTATTGTCAGAAATACAAATATGTACTGATGTCCTATGAAACATCTGAAAACAGATGAAAACGTCTGATGAGTATGTGTTGAGGACAGTATGAAACAGCTGAAAAGCAATGAATTGACGACAACTACTGATGAGCCTTTTTCTCTTCAGTAGTTTCCCAACTGCTGTTTCTTTCTAAACAACTGAAGCAAAACCATGTCTTCAGTAGTTTCACAACTACTGTGACTAACACCAAGTCTTGAGTTGTTTACAACAACTGATGGTAAAACCAAAGTCTTCAGTAGTTTCCCACTACTGATGACTAATATCAAGTCCTCAGTGTTTCACCACCTGAAGTCAAAACTGTCTTCAGTAGTTTTATAAACTACTGATGACTAAATCTGAGGACTTCAGCTGTTTCAACGTCTGACGGTTAAAACCAAGTTTTCAGTTGTTTTATAACGACTGCTGATCACCACAATACGGTCAGTCATTCCAAACCTCTGAAAGTTAATACCACGTCATCAGTAGTTTCAACAACTGATGACTAACACCAAAACCTTCAGTCGTTTTCTAACCCTACCCTTTAAATACCTTATCCACCTTCAGAGTTTTTCTTTCTTCTCTTCTCAAACCTAACGTTCAAAAACTCTGTAACCTCTCTTCATCAATGGCAACCATGCAACTAAAACCACGACACAACTGTGTCGCACATCTCACAAAATTGCCATACTGGACCAATTTTCACAACACCATTGATTAATGGTTCAGTCACCTTACACAACGGCTTTTCTGTTAAATCCCACCATATATGCCGAATCTCTTAACCAATTCTGGACAAACGTCACTCTTGTCTCTGAGGAGAATGACACAGAGTCTCTTCAATCGTTTGTCCATCGTCAAAAAGTGGTCATTACTCCAGACACTCTTCGCCAAACCCTCAATCTGGATGATGCCACTTTCCAACTGGTTATCCAAAGGGCACAATAGATCAATCGTTTGCCCCATGGATACCAGGGTAACCTGAGTGCATCTACCATATTGAAGAAACATTTCCAGGATGCCGAACGTCTCTCTTTCACATGGTAAATGTCTGCCTTGCCCCCAAGACTTCATCATGGGATCAAATGTCCACAAGGTGGCAACAGGTACTGTACTCCATCTTTGAGCAACAACCTTTAAATTTTTCTGAAATACTATTTTTAGAGCTCAAGGATATGGCCCAAAAACAACTTGCTAACCGTTGGATATTATATCCTCGGTTCATAATGGCCGTAATTGAAAACCAGCTTCAAGCTGAGGGACTTGTTGGCCTGGGAGTCCCTGCTACGGCTGTATTGCCTGAAGTATACTCCCGGCACAACTCTGACAATCACTAAAATGGCTGCCAAGTTGCGCAAACCACGCAGCTGGAACCCACAGCCACCACCTCCAAATCCAAAGTCCCCACCAAACCCACTAAAAAGAAGTCAAAAAAGGCTACTCAGGGAAATGAGTCCCCTAAGGATGCCCCTGCAACACAAACGCAGGCTATATCCCTGGTTATAACCACCTAGTGGATACAAGGACTTCACCAGCCATAGCCGCTCAGGATTCCTCTCAAAAGGAGCCTGCAGCAACCAAAGAAGGGGTACCCACTAATCTGGGATCTTCCTCATTTGAGGAGATTGCCATTGAAAAGCACCATTCTCCCTAGGTGCATACTGCTTTTATCCATCTCCCACTGCAAACACCCCATAAAGTCCTACTCTCATTGTTGCAAACGTGCTGACTCAGCTGCATGCCTATCCTCCTCCCCAACAAACACCACACAAAGGGGAAAACCACAGCAATTAAGGAAGAGGATCAACATGCTTCTGACAGCCCACAACACAGGGTTAACTGTTCTATCTCCTGGTGTGGATATGCAGATACGAACTCTGGTGAGGCTGCCACCTCTTCTGAATCAGCACATGATCAGACTGAGGCTGGTAACATAGCTAAGACCTCACCAGAGGCAACAGCTGATGAAGGACATCGTCCTGAGGCTGGAAGTCCCCAGTTCCAAGAAAAGGGGCACATGCAAAACTGGTCTACACCCAGTGCATGTACATCCTGCTACAAGCAGGAGGTCAGGTGATTCAGCATCTGCTGATGATGACCTGGGCTTCTTTTATGATGTTCTGGCCCAGAAAACAATTCTGAGGAAGAAGTCAGTAGACTACAAAGACTACTTGACCAATTCTCTCAAAAAGTGACAGGATCAGCGATCACAAGTTTGATGTATTAGAGTTCAAGGCAGCGGAATAAGAATAGGAATTAGACAAATTGTAGCAAGAAGTCGATGCTGTATGCATTAAGAGACATACGGTTATAGCGAGAGAATATATTTCTAATTCAAGGAATGTTTATAGATATGGAATGTTTCTAATCAAATCATTCATCATTCACGTCATTCATTTATTTCAATAGGTTGTCACTCCTTATATAGAGTGCAACAAACACTGCTGTTATCACGGAAAGTGACAGCTGGCAGATCTAATACAAAATAACTAACTCTTAACAAACTACTGAAATGTTCACAACTACTGAGACATATCAGAGTGTTAAGTACAAAATATAAAACTACTGATTGGAAACTACTGAAACTATAAGACTGAAGAAC
The DNA here is from genome assembly GCA_025506515.1 of Flaveria trinervia. Taxonomy (NCBI): domain Eukaryota; kingdom Viridiplantae; phylum Streptophyta; class Magnoliopsida; order Asterales; family Asteraceae; genus Flaveria; species Flaveria trinervia. The sequence goes on from CM046451.1 coordinate 46,456,105, forward strand.
AAGCTCTTCAGTCGTTTTACAAAACTACTGAAACTAGAAATATAAAACTACTGATATCACAACTACTGAAGAAGTACTCTTCAGTAGTTGTGACAAACTACTGACGCTTCAGTACTTGATCTTCAGACTTTGACCTTCAGATGTTTCATCAGCTGATGACTTCAGTAGATATTATCAACTGATGTCTTCAGTCTTTGTCTTCAGACTTTGTACATCAGTTGTTGATCTTCAACACTTGTAAACTCTTCAGCTGTTGTACTTCAGTACTTTGGTCTTTCAGCTTCAGCACTTGTGTTCTTCAGCTGTTGTACTTCAGCACTTTAGTTCTTCAACTGTTGGAATCTTCAGCACTTGATCTTCAACTGTTGAAGTCTTCAGCACTTGTCAAACTGCTGATGAGGCTTTCAGCAGTTGTTGTGATACCATGTGGACTTAGAGGTTTTGATCTTGGCTCATTGGTTCTTTTGGTCCAACAAACTCCCCCTGAACCAATGCAGCCAAAACCTCTAAATTATTCGTTGTCCCACTTATTGTTGGCAAAGTGTTGGTCTTTTTCCTTCTTGATCAGTAGAGAAGATGACCCATGTAAGCTCCGGCCTGGGAAGAAACCTCAAATATTTGTTTGGCAGGGTATGAATGGGAACTCTGTTTTGGGGAACTGGACACAGAGTTGTTATCCCATTCATGAGATTTACTTCCCCATAATGAGTCTGTACGACTCTCTTGTGTAGGCCTCAAGGAAGGTGATTTGTTCCTCCATGGTTAGCTCTTCAGCACCTCCTTCAAACAATGATTCAGGCCCTAATACTCAGACAGGTATTTGGCTGTTTCCCATTCTTTAGCTCCACAGTTGTTTTATTCTGTAAGCAAACTCATCCGGGTGATTACCCTCTAGGAACAATGGAGCTCATTTTTCCTGACTTCCTCAAGTCTCTTGTAAACTAACCCCTTTTTCACTATTTGTTTTCCAGCATCTTCTAAGGGGTTAGATTAGCTTTGTAGGCTTTCTGAAGTCTTCTAGGATTTCCCAGGGGAAACTACAAAGACCAGAGAGATCACTTCATCTACGATCTTTTTCACCTGGCCAATGTATCTCTGAGGTATATTTTCTTATGAATTCTTTGAGAGACCCTGGGATCAGGCCAAATCCTCACTCTCTCCTTTTGATATTGAAAGGTATGCCTGAGAGTGTAAAGTCTGAGGGCTTGCTTGTTCATATTGATGATAGAAGATGTGGCTGCATAAGCTTTGTCAACTCTCTTCAGCAATTCCTCATCATGCTGTTTATGAAGCTCTTCTTCTTCTAGCTTCACTTTAACCATTTGTCTCTAGACTTCAGGAGTAATTGCTGAGGAGTGACTTGTGGCCTTAGGCAACTGAATCACAGCTGAGAGTGGCAGCCTATCTTCATCATCTTCATCATCTTCTAGCCTCAATATCCTTCTCTTCTTCTTCAAGGGTATATCATCGGCTATGGGTTTTGAGGGTAAGGGAGTTGGTTTGGTGGGTGGTTTTTGGGTGTTTTGGTGTGGGAATGTTTACAGGCTGTTCTAGCATTCTTGAGGTGAGTGTGCTTTTGATTGCTTGGCTAGCTCAGTCCTGCTCCCAGCACCGCTTCATTTAAAGCTTCAATAACAAGCCCCTTAGTATATGCTTCAGACGAACAGATCTTGGTGGTGATTGCCAAGATACTGTCCCTGGACCAAGCTTTGATTTCGATCATTGATCTTCCAAGATATTTTGCAATAAATCTAATCATGATCTCAAGCCTTTCTCTTTCTAACACTTCATAACTTGCCCATTATTCTGGATTTCTTCAATCTCTAATCGTCGAATCTCAGAGTCAAGTTTATTGGTGTCATGGCCTTGCCTAAACAGCTGATCAATGATGTTGTCCATTGATCTGCTGTGTTCGGCATCAGCCTCTTTTATCAGTAGCTCCAAGGCTTTATCTTCAGCAATGTGATCATCAGCACCTTTCTTTCGCTTGTAGGTGAGCAGTGGTTGCTGTTCTTTCTCCTCCTTTTGGGCTTGCTTTGCTTCCTTCTTTTCCTCGGATCTTTTCCTCTTCTTTTCTTTCACTGCAGTACTCTCCCCCTTTTTGGATGCATTGGAGGAAGGGTTTGTACCGCAGAAAGAGTCTTTTGGACAGCAGCATCAATCAGGGGCTGTAAGTGGAGGAAAGCCTCTCATCAATGGCTTTAGTCACAATATCGGTGATTATGGGTGTGATGAGAGGGAGAGAATTTTGAAGTACAGTGCCTATTTGCTCAGGAGGGTTCTGTTCCTGAGAAGTAGGGCCTGAAGCAGAGGCAGGTGGGTGAGTTTGGAGTGGCTCAGTGTTTGGGAACCTTCAAGTGAAGGTGCCATCTGTGGGTGGGTAGAGGCAGATGGTCTTTCTCCTTCGGAGAGTTGATCAAGTAGGTTTTGCAGCCTACTGACTTTCTCTTCAAGGATTGTGTTCTGGGCAAGAACATCGTAGAAAAAGCCCAGGTCATCATCAGCCGAAGCTGAATCATCTGACCTCCTGCTTAGAGCAGGATTTACATGCACTGGGTGTAGACCAGTTGGTGCATGTGCCCCTTGTGCTTGGTACTGGGGACTTCCAGCCTCAGAACAGTGTCCATCATCGGCGTTGCCTCTAGTGAGGTCTTAGTAATGTTACCAGCCTCATTCTGATCATGTGCTGAGTCAGAGGAGGTGGCAGCCTCACTAGATATTCTAAGCTCCTTGTCTACACCAGGAGATAGAAGTGGTAAACCCCTGTGCTGTGGGTTCTCAAGTGCACTTGTTCCTCCCCCTCAATTGTAGAGGTATTCCCAGTAGTAAGTGGTTTCTAGGGAGGGGGGTGAGGAGTGCAGTTGAGTCAGCACTTGTGCAACTATTAAAGTTGGGCTGTGAGGGGCGGTTGTTTGTGGTGAAGGGATAGAGCGGTGTGCACCTGGGAGGTGGTGGGTGCTCTTCAATGGCAATCCCCTCAAGTGAGAAGATCCTAGATATGTAGGTACCCCTTGTGTGGTTGCTGCAGGCCCTGTTGAGAGGAGGCCTGAGCGGCTATGGCTGGAAGAGTCATTGTATCCACTAGGGGGTTTGGACTAGTGGATATATCCTGCGTTTGTGTTGCAGGGACATCCTCAGGGGACTCAATTCCTGAGTAGCCGTTTTGGGTTTTTTTTGGTGGGTTTGGTGGGGACTTTTGATTTGGGAGGGGTGGCTGTGGATTCCAGCTGCGGGGTTTTCGCAGCTTGGCAGCCATTTTTAGTGTCTGGTCAGAGTTGTGCCGGGAGTATACTTCCGGCAGAACAGCCGTAGCAGGGACTCCCAAGCCAACAAGTCCCTCAGCATTAAGCTGGTTGTTATAATGATGGCCATTATGAACCGTGGATATAGTATCCAACGGTTGGCAGTTAGTTTTTGAGCCATGTCTTTGAGCTCAAAAAAATATTATTTCTGAAAAGTTTAGTGGTTGCTCAAGAATAGAATACATACCTGCTGCCATTTTGTCGACATTTGATCCCAAGACGACGTCTTAGGGGCCAAACATACATTCACCATGTGAAAAATTAGGCGCTCAACGTCATTAAAGTGTTTCTTCATGATAGTGGAGGCACTGAGATCGCCTTGATAGCCATGTTGGGCAAAGGATAGATCTGTGGTGCCCTTCGGATATCCAGCAGGAGAACTAGCATCATTCAGATGAAGAATTTGGCGGATTACTGCAAGAGTGATGACTACTTCTTTGTTGTTGACGACCGACTGGAGAGATGGTGTGTTGTTCTCCCCAGTGGTAATAGTAACGTTCATCCAAAATTGTTGAAAGGATTCGGCATGTAGTATGGGATTCAGAAGAATGCCGTATTGTATTGGGACTGAACCATAAGATCGATAGCAGTATCGAACTTAGTCCAGATGGGCGATTTAGTGAGGTAGGCAACACAGTTGTGTCGCGGTTTAATTTGCATGGACGCCATTGAGAAAAGGGAAGGTTTGGAGAGGAACGTTAGGTTTGAAGAAGATGAAGCATTGAGAGCTTAGGTCAGGGATATTTATAGGGTACGGGTAAGAAAACGACTAAAGGATGTGGTATTAGTCATCAGTAGTTTTAAACGACCGTTGACATGGTATTATCCTTTCAGACGTTGAAACAGCTGAAGTCGTGGTGTTAGGCATCAGAAGTTAGAAAACTACTGAAGACCGTGGTTTTGACTTAAGATTATTGAAACAACTGAGGACTTGGTGTTTGTCATCAGTAGTTATGAAACTACTGAGGACAGTGGTTTTGTCATCAGCTGTTGTAAACAACTGAAGACTTGGTATTAGTCATCAGTAGTTATAAAACTACTGAGGACAGTGGTTTTGTCATCAGCTGTTGTAAACAATGAAGACTTGGTATAGTCATCAGTAGTTATAAAACTACTCAAGACTGGTTTGCTTCAGTTGTTTAGAATGAAACAGCAGTTGTACAAACGACTGAAGAGAAATTCTCTTCAGCTGTTTTCGTCAATTCTTAGCTTTTCAGCTGTTTCATACTGTCCTCACCAACACATTCATCAGCCTTTTTGGCTGATTTCAGTTGTTTCATAGGACATCAGTACTTATCTGTTTTACTGATTCAGTAGTTGTAACTGCATCAGTAGTTGTAACTACGTCAGTAGTTTAGAGCAGTAGCAGTACTGTGAGACATTTAGCCTTCAGTAGTTATAGAAACTAGGGCTGGGGTAAAAGAGCTCATCAGTTTTTATATGTGACATAGTTAGTAATGATCATCAGTACTTATTACTAAGATCATCAGTAGTTGTCACTTATTCTAGCTGCAGCATACCCAGCCTTAACACCAGGTTTTGGAAAGTTGAACTATCCAAAGGCTTAGTAAAAATGTCTGCAAGCTCATCAGCACTAGGCAGAAACTTAGGATCAATCAGACCTTTTTCAAAACAATCCCTTATAAAATGATGTCTGATCTCTATATGTTTGGTCCTAGAGTTCTGGACTGGATTTTTGACAATGCAAAGAGCTGAAGCACTATCCATTAACAATGGAGTCTTAGTCTCTGTAATGCCATAGTCCAAAAGTTGGTTTTGAAGCCAGAGTACCTGAGATGTACAACTTGCAGCAGCAATGTACTCTGCTTCAGCAGTTGATGTAACAACTGAGGTTGTTTCTTGCTCTGCCAAGAAATCAAGCAGTTGCCTAGGAATTGACATCCACCAGAAGTTGATTTCCTGGTCAACTTACACCCTGCATAGTCACTGTCAGAAAAAGCAACTATTTACCAGAATGTCCAGTAGAATACCATAAACCTAGAGATGGAGCGCCTTGCAACTATCTAAAGATCCTCTTGACTGCAATCAGATGAGACTCTTTAGGTGCAGCCTGAAATCTAGCACAAACACATGTAGCAAACATAATATCTGGTCTAGAAGCTGTTAAATACATCAAGGACCCAATCATACATCTGTAAAGTGTTTCATCAACCACTTTACCTTTCTGATCTGTATCCAGTTGTGTGTGTGCTGCACATGGGGGTAGAACAGGGCTTACAGTTTTGTAAATCAAACTTTTGCAAAAGATCTTTTGTGTATTTGGACTGATGAATGAAAATTCCATCAGCCTTTTGTTTGATTTGCAACCCCAGAAAGAACTGTAATTCTCCCATGGCACTCATTTCAAACTTCTGTTGCATCAACTTTGTAAAGGCATCACACAACTTTGGATCAGAGGATGCAAAAATGATATCATCTACATAAATTTGAACAAGTAGATTATGCTGTCCAGCTTTCTTCTTAATGAATAAAGTCTTATCTATGGAGCCTCTAGTGAAATTGTTTTCCAGAAGAAAGTTTGATAATGTCTCATACCAGGCTCTAGGAGCTTGTTTTTAACCCATAAGAGCCTTATCAAGCTTATACACCCAATTAGGATGTTTATTGTCCTCAAAGCCTGGAGGTTGACATACATAAACCTCTTCTTTAATTTTTCCATACAAAAATGCACTTTTGACATCCATTTGAAAAACTTAAGGTTTTGATAAGCAGCATAAGCTAAAAACAATCGAATTGCTTCCAGTCTGGCTACAGGCAAAGGCAAAGGTTTCATCATAATCAATACCTTCTTCTTGTGCAAACCCCTGAACAACCAGTCTGGCCTTGTTCTTAACAATAAGCCCATGTTCATCAGTTTGTTCCTAAACACACCATTTAGTGCCTATTGCACACTTACCTGGAGGTAGAGGAACCAGTTCCCACACTTGCTGTTTCTTGAACTGAAGAAGCTCAAGCTGCATGGCATCAACCCATCCATTGTCCTTAAAGCAATGTGATAATTCTTTGGCTCTTACTGACTGATGAAGAGAGCATAGAGGCAGAAATTTGACAATTGACTTCTTGTTGATACACCAGCAGTGATATCACCAATGATTTGAGACATAGGGTGATTCTTCAGATCTTGATACATAATGAGATCTGTGCAAGTGTTTGTAGCAGGCTCAGCAGTAACAGATGGTGATGGTGAATCATTTCCTTGAAACCAATCAGTGGATGGTAATTCAAAAGAAGTTGAATTCGAAGAGATCTCATCAGCATTTGTTGTGGATGGTGCTACTGGAGCTACAGGAACATCAGGTCTAGCTGAATCAGGCAGCTGACCACTAAACCTGAAGAGGTGAGTACTGCAATCATCATCATCATCAGCAGTACCACCGGGTGGTGAACTTTTGACAGGAGCAACAACAGGAGTTTGATGAGGAACATATTGCAGTATGTCCAAATCAAATAACTCCACAGGGCTTTGTGGAATCTTGTCCTTTGGAGATTCATTGAACTTAACATGTAGAGTTTCATCAACCATCTTTGTTCTGCAGTTGAAGACTCTGTATGCCTTACAAGTAGATGATAACCAACAAAATACCCTGCATCCACCTTAGGATCAAATTATGGAGTTGATCCTTTGTGTTGAGAATAAAACAGGGACACCCAAATGCTTTGAAAAATGAAATCAGAGGAGCCAAATGATGGAGAACTTCATATGGAGTCTTCATCCACCTCTGATTTACTAAAACTCTATTTGGCACATAGCAAGCTGTGTTGACAGCTTCAGCCCAAAAGGTCAGTGGCAAACCTGAGTCGGCCAGCATGGACCTTGCAGCTTCAATGAGAGTCCTGTTCTTTCTCTCCACTACTCCATTTTGTTCTGGAGTCCTTGGGATGCTAAACTGCCTTTTGATCCCCTTGGAAAGATAGAAGTCATCAAGTGTATGATTTCTGAACTCAGTTCCATTGTCACTCCTAATACACTTGACTGGAAGGGAATACTGCTTTCTCATATACAACACAAAGTGAATGATCTTCTGAGCAGCCTCATCTTTGAATGTAGAAAGAAAGTCCATACAAATCTGGAGTAATCATCCACAATTACCAGACAGTATTTCTTCTTTGCCATGCTCATTACTCTCACAAGACCAAATAGATCCATATGCAGTAATTGCAAGCATGCAGTGGACTTAGGCACTTCAATAGGAGGGAAGAGACTTTGTGCTGTTTTCCTTTTAAACAAGCAGTGCAGGTTTCATCACAGTGGAACTCCTTTATTGGTAAGCCTCTGACTAACTATGTGGGTAAGCTGATTCATGTTTTTGAGATTAACATGACCAAGCCTTCTATGCCACAGTTTAGATTCTTGAGAAGAGCTTTGGAAAATAGGCAAGGATTGCCTTTGAGATCTATTTTCTTGGAAAGATCTAAGGCATATACTCTTCCTGTCCTGTGGGCTCTCAGGAGAGAGAGTGTGATCATCCAACACCTTGCAATCAAGTGCAAAACTTTGGATGACAGAATCCTACAGTTTTGACTGGTGAAAAGAGCAACATGGCCTTTATCACACATTTGACTGACACTCAAGAGATTGTACTTGAGATTTTCCACATGATTAACATCATCAAATTTGATTTCTCCATGGAGACAAAGCCCTTACCTATGATGTAAACCCCTAGCATCATTGCCAAAAGAAACAAATCCCTTCTTTCCTTGAGAGTAGTCATGAAGAAGAGAGCTATTCCCAGTCATGTGCATAGATCCCCCACTGTCTACATACCAGATGCTACTTGCATGTTGAAGAACCCTGTAATAATAAACAATCAGTTAGTTTTAGAGACCCAAACCTTTTGGTTTTGGGCCTGGTCTCATCAATAGATGTTAAACTAACAGGTTTATTCTGAAAACAACAGCTTGAGAGGAAGAAGAGGTGGTGTAGAAGAGAGTCCTTTGCTTGGACCTCCTTTTCTGTGGTTTCAACATAGGAGCATCTAGTTGGTTAACTCTACCCAACAGATGTTGAACCATCATAACCAGCTGTGTCTGATTTGTGTGATAAAGCTTCAGCTCATCAGACACATTGCCAGTGGAGTTTGATAAGTTCCTATGTTGCCCCTTCTTCTTCTGACCATTCTCAGCTGTCACCTGTTAAACCCCTTCCTTTTTGGATTTCTTTGAGGACTTAAGGGTTACAGGATTTGATGTTGCTGATACAAATGTGGTCTCAAACTCAGTTTTCATTTTTACCATTTTCTCATTGATTTCTTCTTTTCGTTTGAGTTTGGAACCTCTTTTGTACCAACAATCATCTGTAAGATGATTGAACAAACCACATACTTCACATGGTTTCTTCTTCATCTTAGGTTGATCATCAACTATTTTGCTTTCTTGACTGCTTCTTTAGTAGACTTCAAACTCTTTCTACTGGCAGTTTTCTTCTTTTCAGTACTGACAGCAGTTGAAGTTTGAACTTCAGGTGTTAAATCCTGCTCTCTAGTCCTTTCAGGACCTTCAGAATTAAAACCTGAGTTGATCAACTCATTGATCATGTGAGTGTCAGCATTTGAACCATCAACATCAGCTGATAAGTTCAAAGAGGGCTTGATGCTGACTGCTACTTCTGATTGTGCTGTATCAGAAGATAGATCACATGATGTGATGGATTGGTTATCACTCTCACCATCAGATTCTACCTCTGCTCTTGGGGTAAAATCTGTAGGTGGAGCAGTGTGATTGTAACCAATTCCAAACTTCACATGGAAGCAGATTGCTTACTAAGAAGCATTTCAAAACCTTTGCATGATTGTACCCATCTATCACACTCTACCTGGGTAACTACAGGGGTTTCTTTGAGATCTTTGTACTTCTCTAGAAGTACCTCTTCTCTAGCCTTATCATCAATTATTTGGCAATTCCGTTTATAGATCTCATCATTTTTATCTTTAAGCACAGACTCAAACTCAGCTTTGTTTTTGGAAATTATTTGTTCTAGCTCAATGTTTTATTAATTAGAGCTACATTTGCTTCTCTAATGGAAGCAAATGTGCTATGCATGGTTCATAACATAATTTGCTTTTGCCTCAGAGGACACCTATGATACCTGAGGTGTAGAGGCATTGGAAAATGAAGTATCAGCAGACTCCAAAGCCATAAGAGCTAGATTCCCAAAAGGACTGTCACCACATGTTGACCAGCACTTGAGAACAGTTGGTCATGACCAGACATGTCATCTGGTAAACTGCTCCAGTCAACCACTCCTGGGGTGAAAAAGCTATGTTGTTGAGGTTGAGTTTGTTGATGAGATTGGGATGGCTGAGGTTTTGGTAGTGCATGAGGTTGTGGTGCCATAGGAACTTGAACTTGATTTGACTGTGGCATGTAATAACAAGGGTACGGATATGGCATTTGACCCTGAGGAACAAAATATGCCGGAGATTGTTGTTGAGGATGATGACTAGAAGTGACAGGATGTTCCCTCTGTGTTGTTGACTATTGCCAGGAAAAGTCACAAAGGGTGTAGTGGAGTTAGATCCAGTTGATCTACACTCTCTTGCAAAGTGTCCAAGCCTTTGGCATTTGTGACACCTCAACTTGCTCTTGTCAAAACCAACTTTGGTTTTGCCAGAGAGTCCTAGGAATTTTCTTCCAATTCTTTTATAGAACTTCTGAGATCTGATATTTATCAGGGCCATTTGGCTCAAAATATCCATCTCCTCTAAGTCATCATCAGCAATCCCCTTGAGATCATCCATAATGAAGCATAGATTGTCATTATTACACCCAGTATACTGACCATCAACACTCACAATGCAGAATCAGAAGTGCTTGAAGAGAAATTAATATGCTCATCATACTGGCATTCAGATGAAGCATATTTGACTCATGACCCACCAAGGCAGTGTTGCCTGGTACAATGTCTTCAGTGAGCTTTCCAGATGAAGACAGCTTTCTCTTCTGTTCTATCTCTCTCTCAAACGTGAGCAGTTTCCCATGGAGTTGGGTGAGAGATAGTTTGTCCAAACTTGCACTGGAGCGTAGGACAATAGTATATGTGTCCCATCTCTCAGGCAGTGATCTGAGAAATCTGTTTCATCTGAATATTTGGTACTCAAGTTTGACATTTTTAGTTCATAGATCAAACAAGAGGACCGCTCATATTGTTGAGTCAGTGTCTCACCCTTTCTATGAGAGAATGTCTCATATGGTTGGCAAGAATTCTCTATTATTTGCCAAGACTCATCCGTTCCTCCAAATGTTCTTTCAAGGCATTCCAGAGGTCATGGGCAGTTTCATGATGCATTAGCCCAGAATAGATTTCATTTGGCAGTGCCATGGCCAGAATTCCATGGGCTTTAGCATCAATTTCAAGCAACTTCTTACCTCATCTGAGTATTGCTCCCTCCTCTTCGGAACCATTTGATTGGGTTTCGGGTTATTCACCATAGGCTTGTGTGGACCATGTACCACTGATGTCCAACAACCTGCGCTGTTAACAGACAGGTGATGGAGCATACGTCCTTGCCATATGTTATACTCATTCCTAACCAGCATTGGTGGCTTGGTTGAGGAACAGTATTGTGAGGATCATTGGAGGGAGTGGTCATTTTCAGTTCAAAAACAATTTATCAAGCTTTTAAAAGTTTTAAACAGACCACAACAAACTCAATAAAAACCAAGAGAAGATTCAGGATGAATGACCAGAAATACATAAAATTCCATCTCTATAACCGTTTCTTGCAAAAACAAAAGCTAATTCAATCAAACTTAGATCTAGAATAGCAGTTTCAATGATCAATTATTAGATCGATCAATGATTAACCTGCTCTGATACCATTTGACAGGATCAGCGATCACAAGTTTGATGTATTAGAGTTCAAGGAAGCGGAATAGAAAGGAATTAGACAAATTGTAGCAAGAAGTCGATGCTGTATGCATTAAGAGCACATACGGTTATAGCGAGGAAAAATTATTTCTGATTCAAGGAATGTTTATAGATATGGAATGTTTCTAATCAAATCACATTCATTCATTCACGTCATTCATTTATTTACAATAGTGGTCACTCCTTATATAGAGTGCAACAAACACTGCTGTTATCACGGAAAGTGACAACTGGCAGATCTAATACAAGATTAACTAACTCTTAACAAACTACTGAAATGTTCACACTACTGAGAACATATCAGAGTGTTAAGTACAAAATATAAAACTACTGATTGGAAAATACTGAAACTACAACGACTGAAGAACAAGCTCTTCAGTCGTTTTACAAAACTACTGAAACTAGAAATATAAAACTACTGATATCACAACTACTGAAGAAGTACTCTTCAGCAGTTGTGACAAACTACTGAAGAAGTACTCTTCAGCAGTTGTGACAAACTACTGACGCTTCAGTACTTGATCTTCAGACTTTGACCTTCAGATGTTTCATCAGCTGATGACTTCAGTAGATATTATCAGCTGATGTCTTCAGTCTTTGTCTTCAGACTTTGTACATCAGTTGATCTTCAGCACTTGTAAACTCTTCAGCTGTTGTACTTCAGTACTTTGGTCTTTCAGCTTCAGCACTTGTGTTCTTCAGCTGTTGTACTTCAGCACTTTAGTTCTTCAGCTGTTGGAATCTTCAGCACTTGATCTTCAACTGTTGAAGTCTTTAGCACTTGTGAAACTGCTGATGAGGCTTTCAGCAGTTGTTGTGTGATACCATGTGGGACTTAGAGGTTTTCTGATCTTGGCTATTGGTTCTTTTGGTCCAACAAAAAGCAAGTCCATCTGCCACCAACATAAACCCCAGATGGCACCTTCACCTGAGGTCTCCCACACACTCAGACTCAAAACTTCCGAGCCACCAGCTTCTATTTCTGGCACTGCTTCTCAGGGACAGAAATCCTCTGAGCAAACAAAAGCTATCTTTGAGCAATCCTACCTCTCATCACCCCAATGATCACAGACATTATGATCAAAACCATGGATGAGAGGCTTCCCTCAATCATAAAACCCTGTGGAGGAGATTATGAGCACAAGGCTTTCTGCTACTCAAACCCTTCAACCAATGCAACCAAAAAGGGGGAGAGTCAGTCAGTGAAAGCAAAGAGAAAGAGCATAGAAGGAAGAAAGAAAAGGAGACTGAGAAGGAAGAGGAGTTTGTGAAGGGAGCTGACATTGATCAAGTGGGTGAAAGTCACAAAGACTTTCATGTCACATATAAGAAGAGGAAGGTTGAAGGAAAAGAAAGAAACTCGAACTCGATGAGATGATCAAAATGGCGGATGCTACACACAGTAAATCAATGGACTCCATTATTGATCAACTGTATAGACAGGGGTTCGATTGCACAGCTTGACTCAGAGATTAGGAGACTTGATGTTGAAGAAATTAACTCAAGATGGGCAAGTTATGATGCATTTGAAAGAGAAAGACTAGAGATCATGATCAGATTCATTGCAAAGTATCTTGGGAGATCATGATCGAGATTAAGTCATGGACCAGGGACGGTATCTTGGCAATAACCACCAAGATCTGTTCGTCTGAAGCATACACTAAGGGATTGGTGATTGAAGCACTAAATGAGGCAGGTGCTGGGAACAGAAAGTAACTAGCAAAACACTCAAAAGCCTCACTCACTACAAGAATGCTAGAACAACCTGCAAAACCTCCCGCTTCAAAATCACCACTACCACAACCCACTAAACCAACCCCTTTACCCTCAAAACCAATAGCCGATGATGCACCCAAGAAGAAGAAGAGAAGGGTGTTGAGGCTAGAAGAAGAAGAAGAAGAGGATGATGATGAGGAAGAAGATAGGCTGCCTCTTTCTGCAGTCCTAACTTTGCCTAAAGCCGAACCTATGCCCATCACTCCCACCTCACAGATGGAAGCTGTGAGAGTAAAGATAGAAGAAGAACACTAGCAAAAGCTTCATGATGATGAGATGCTGAAAAGCATAGACAAAACTTATGATGCTTCTTCATCAATAATCAGCATGAAGAAGGAAGCTCTGAGATTGTACACCCTTGCTAACACATTTCAATATCAAAAGGAAAAGGTGAGAATATGGCCTGATCCTAGGGTGGCTCACAGAATTGTGAAGAAAGACATTCCTTCGAGATACAAGGGCCAAGTAAAAAGGATCGTAGATGAAGAGATCACAGTGGTCCTTGTAGTATCACCTGGGAAATTGTAGAAGATTTCAAGAAGGCCTATGAAACTAAACAGCCACCCCAAAAGATGTTAGAGAACAGAGTAATTAAAAAGGGGTTAGTCTACAAGAGGCTTGAGAACTTCAAACAAAATGAGCTCAGTCTGTTACTTGAAGGTACTCACCCAGATGAGTTTGCATACAGACAGATTACAACAGTTGAGCTCAAAAATGGCAAACAGGCTAAGTACATTTCAGAGCTGATGGGCGTGAAGGACTGTTGATGGTGGAGCTGAAAATCTTACCATGGAAGAACAAATTATGTTTCTCAGAGCATACACTAGAGAATCCTACAGGCTTATACATGGGAAGTAGATTTCATGGATAAGACCACAGCCCTGTGTCCAGTTCCCCAAAGTCAGGGCTCTTATCCATACTATGCCAACCAAATTTTCAGAAATCTATTCCCAGGCCAATGCTTAATTGGGTAATCTTCTTAGCTGATCAAGAAGGAAAAAGACCAATCTTATCGCCAACAATAAGTGGGACCTCAATAAAGTTAAGGTTTTGGCTGCATTGGTTCAGGGAAAGTTTGTTGGACCAAAAGAACCAATGAGCCGATCAGAAAAACCTTAAGTCCCACAGACGTCACAACAACTGCTGAAGTCCACAACAGCTGAAGACAAGTGCTGAAGACAAAGTCTGAAGACACTAGTGCTGAAGACAAAGTCTGAAGACACAAGTGCTGAAGAAAAGTCGAAGACACAAGTGCTGAGACAAAGTCTGAAGACACAAGTGCTGAAGACAAAGTCTGAAGACACAAGTGCTCAAGACAAAGTCTGAAGACACAAGTGCTGAAGACCAAGTATCAGACGTTGTCACAACAGCTGAAGAGGTCTTCTTCAGTAGTTGTGACGGTTTTCTTTCAGTAGTTTTATGTTTTTCTTTTCAGTAGTTTTGTATATACGACTGAAGAGCTTGTTCTTTGGTCGTTGTAGTCTCAGTAGTTTCGTATCAGTAGTTTTATGTTTTATACTTAGCACTCTGATATGTTCTCAGTAGTTGTGAACATTTCAGTAGTTTGTTAAGTTTTAGTTATTTTGTTATAAATCTGCCAGATGTCACTATCCCATGATATCAGCAGTGATTGCACTCTATATAAGGAGTGTCAACTAATTGTAATCTGTGAATGATTGAGCAGAAACATTTGATATTATTGAAACATTCCTTTTCACAAAATGTATTCTCTCGTTACAACCGTATTTGTTCTTAATGCATACGAATATCAAATTCTTGCTATAATTTGTCTAATTCTTGTTCTTATTCCGCTGCGTTACACTCTAATCCATCAAACTTGAGATCACTGATCCTGTCACATGTCTTATGTAGTTTCACAACTGCTGATGACTAAAACCAAGTCTTCAGTTGTTTTCAAACATCTGAAGTCAAAACCATAGTTTTCAGTAGTTTTATAACTACTGATGCCTAAAACCAAGACTTCAGCTGTTTCAACCTCTGAAGGTTTCTGCCACGTCATCAATCTGTTAAAACTACTAAGGACTCACATTAAACCTTTCCGTTGCTCTATGAACCCTACCTATAAATACCCAATACCTAAGCCTTCAGCACTTCATCCTTTCCAAACCTAACGTTCAAATCTCCAAAACTTCTCTCTCACTAATGGCGACCATGCAGCTCAAACCACGACATAACTGTGTAGCCTACCTCACCAAATCGCCTTTCTGGACAATGTTGATAATGCCATTGATTTTATGGTCAGTCACCCTACAAAACAACATTTCTTCTAAATCCCATCATTCATGCCGAATCCCTTCACCAGTTTTGGACGAACATTACCGTTACCACTAGGGAAACAACACCGAGTCTCTCCGGTCGGTCGTTAACAACCTTCAAGTGGTCATCCTCCCGAAATCATTCGACAAACCCTCACTTGGATGATGCCACTTTTCCTGCAAGATATCCAAAGGCACAACCGATTTATCCTTTGCCAACATGGATATCACGGAACCTTAGTGCCTACTATTTTCTGAAGAAACATTTCCATGATGCAGAAGTCTTATCTTTCACATGGTAAATGTGTGTTTAGCTCCTAAGACATCCTCTTGGGATCAAATGTCCACCAGATGGAAGCAGGTACTATTCTCTATCCTGAGCAACAGAACTTAAACTTCTCTGAAATCATTTTTCTTGAACTTAAGATATGGCATCAAAATCTATTCTAACCGTTGGATATTATATCCTCGGTCATTATGGCTATAATAGAGAATCAGCTGAAAGCTGAGGGACTTGTTGGCCTTGGAGTCCCTGCAACGGCTGTATTGCCTGAAGTATACTCCGGGCACAACTCTGACCACACACTGAAACAGGCTGCCAAACTGCGAAACCCCATGCAGTTGGAACCACAGCCACCACCTCCAGAACCAAGTCCCTACCAAACCCAAATCCAAAAAGCCAAAAACGGCTACTCAGGGAGATAGTCCCCTAAGGATGCCCCTGTACCACAACCAGGAAACACATACTGGTATTAACCCCCAAGTTGTGTCCAAGATTCAACCAGCCACAGCCGCATAGGTATCCTCTCAACAGGATCCTGCTACAACCTTTATTGGGGAAACCACACTACTGGAACCTGTCTCACTTGAGAGGGTTACCATTGAAGCGCACCATTCACCCCGGGTGCAATCCGCTTCTATCCACCTCCACAGGCAACCGCCCCCCAAAGTCCTACATTAATTGTTGCACAAGTGCTGAGTCAGTTGCACTCCTCACCCCCTCGCCAGATACAATTACAACTAGGCATATCTCTACCATTGAGGGGGAGGATCAAAGTGCATCTGATAACCCACAGCATAGGGTTACAATGTTTCATTTCCTAGTGTAGAAAAGGAGATTGGAACTTTTGGTAAGGCTGCCACTCATCCTGCTTCAGCATATGATCAGGATGTAGTTGGTACTAGTACTAAGACCTTACCAGAGGCACTGTTGATGAAGGACCTAGTTCTGAGGCAGGCAGTCCCTAGTCCAAGACAAAGGGGCACATGCAATAACTGATCTACACTCAGTGCATGTTCATCCTGATTACATGAGGAGGTCAGGTGATTCAGTAACCACTGATGATGACCTTGGATTTTTCTACGATGTGTTAGCCCAAAACACTATCCTGCAAGAGGAGGTGAGCAGACTCAAAGAGCTGCTTGCCAAAACTTCTGAGGATCAAAGACCATCGGCCTCTCAAACCCCACAGATGGCCCCTTCATCTGAAGGTCTCCCAAACACAGAGCCACTCCCACATATTCAGCCACCAGCCTCTGTTTCTGGCACTATTTCTCAGGATCAGAACCCCCCTGAGCAAATAGCTGCTATCTTTCCACATGCCCTACCTCTCATCACACATAATCACTGATATAGTGATCAAACCATGATGAGAGGCTTCCCTTAGTAATACAACCCTTGGTGAAGAAGTTGTGAGCAAGAAGCTTTCTGACAATCAAACCCTTACAACCAATGCAACCAAAAAGGGGAGATTCAGTCAGTGAAAGCAAAGAGGAAGAGGAGTGCAAAAAAAGAGAAAGAAACAGAAGTGGTAAAGGAGAAGGAGTTGGATGGGGAGAAGGAAAAAGAGAAGGAAAAAGAAGCTGACATGGAAAAATCTAAGAAAAGAAAGAATGAAAAAGAGAAAGCCTTGGAGATAATGGTAAAAGAGGCTGATGCCGAACATAGCAGATCAATGACAACATCATTGATCAGCTGTTTAGGCAAGGCCATGACACTGATAAACTTGACTCTGAGATTAGAAGATTAGAGATTGAAGAAATCCAGAATAGATGGGCAAGTTATGACGTGGTAGAAAGAGAAAGGCTGGAGATCATGATTAGATTTATTGCAAAATATCTTGGAAGATCAATGATCGAAATCAAACTTGTCCAGGGACAACATCTTGGCAAACCCACCAAATCTGTTCATCTGAAGTATACACAAAGGGACTAGTTATTGAAGCTTTGAATGAAGCTGGTGCTGGGAGCAGGACTGAGCTAGCCAAGCAATCTAAAGCCACACTCACCTCAAAAATGCTAGAACACCTGTCAACATTCCCACCACCAACCACCAAAACAACCACCCACTAAAACAATCCCTTTACCCCAAAAACCACCAAAAACACAACCCACCAAACCAACTCCCTCACCCTCAAAACCAACACCGATGTGTACCCCAGAAGAAGAAGAGAAGGGTATTGAGGCTAGAAGATGATGAAGAAGATGATGAGGAAGAAGCTAGGCTGTCAATCTCAGCTGTTATTCAGTTGCCGAAGGCCACAAGTCACCCTCCAACAATTACTCCTGAATCTCAGAGACAAACTATGAAGGTGAAGCTAGAAGAAGAAGGACTTCACCAACAGCATGATGAGGAGTTGTTGAGAAGGGTTGATAAAGCTATGCAACCACATCTTCCATCATCAACATGAAGAAGCATGCACTCGGATTATCCACTCTCAGGCAGACTTTTCAATATCAGAAGGAAGAGTGAGGATTTGGCCTGATCCCGGGTGTCTCACAGAATTCACATGAATAACATTCCACAGAGATACATGGGCCAGGTGAAAAGGATTGTAGACGAAGTGATCTCCCTAGTCTTTGTAGTGTCACCCTGGGAAATCCTGGAAGACTTCAAGAAGCTTATAAAGCCAACCAAACCCCACAGATGCTTGAAAATAAATGGTGAAAAAGGGGTTGTTTATAAGAGGCTTGAAGAAGTCAGGAAAAATGAGCTCCAGTTGTTCCTTGAGGGTAATCACCCTGATGAGTTTGCTTATAGAATAATAACAACTGTGGAGCTAAAGAATGGGAAACAGGCCAATACCTATCTGAGTACTATGGGCCGGAATTTTTATTTGAAGGAGGTGCTGAAGAGCTGACCATGGAGGAACATCATCACCTTCCTAGAGGCCTATACCAGGGAGTCATACAGACTCGTTGTTGGGAAGTAGATCTCATGAATGGGGTAACAGCTCTGTGTCCAGTTCCCCAAAACAGAGTCCCCATTCATACTTTGCCAATCAAATTTTTGAGACTACTTCCAGGCCGGTGCATACAAGGGTCACTTCTAAGCTGATCTAGAAGACAAAAAGACCAATCATTCTGCCATAAAGCCAATGATTTGTTGTTCAGGGGGAGTTTGTTGGACCAAAAGAACCAATGAGCCGGATCAGAAAAATCTCTAAGTCCCACAGACATCACACCTGCTGAAGACTTGATCAGCTGGTTCATAAAGTCTGAAGGTGAACAGCTGAAGAACTAAAGTACTAAAGACAACAGCTGAAGACATCAGCTGAAGACAACAGCTGAAGACATCACTGAAGACAACAGCTGAAGACATCAGCTGAAGACAATAGCTGAAGACATCAGCTGATGACAACAGCTGACGTTCAAGTACTAGTACTGAAGCCTTCAGAGTTTGTTACAACAGCTGAAGAAGCATTCTTAAGTTGTTGTGATGGTTTCCTTTCAGTAGTTTTCTTTTTGTTTCAGTATTTGTAAAACGACTGAAGAGCATGTTCTTCGGTCGTTGTAGTTTCAGTAGTTTCTTTTGAGTAGTTGTAGTAACTGATAACACTTAGTATTTTGTAAGAAAATGTCAGCTGTTTTGACATCTTCAGTAGTTGTGTTTCAGTTGTTTAAATAATTCTATTAGATGTCACTATCGAGTGACATCAGCAGACGTCACATCTCCTATATAAGGAATGTTCCACCACGGCATTCCTATATAAGGGATGATTGACCTGATTGTAAGTGTGACATTTTGCCACCACGAAAGCACGTTTTGAATGAAATCTTTGATTCACAGAATTTCTTCTATAACCGTTTGCTCTTGCGTTGAATATCCATTATTATCTTGTGAATTGGCTAAATGTTTTGTTAAACTTCCGCTGTAATAATCTCTAATCAATCAAACGTAGATTGCTGATCCTAACACGGGTAATCACATAAACTTTGTAAAATCATTTTAATACGTTTTCAGTCCCAAATATGTTTCAAAACATGTAAAAACCAGGGTCTAGAACTCACCTGGTGCAACTTGGGTGTTCTTCCTTTTAACCCGTTTGCAAAGAGTACAAAACACCTTGAATTCAACCTCTGATGTTCTTCTTCTTCAAAACCAAGTTCTGCTCTTCTTCGCTTGTTTCTCTCTCTAAAATGACTGAGAATTGGGTGTAGAAAAGGTGATGGGCGGTCATGCCACCTTTATCACCAACTTTTCTAAAGTTTTGTCCTTTTGGACACTTTCGGTCCCTCCACTTGGACCTTATAGCTTTTCTTTCTTTTATTCTTAATTTTCTTGTCTTTTAGAAAAATCACCGGGTGTTACAAGTCCACCCCCCTTATATAGGTTTCGTCCCCGAAACCTGTTATTCCTCGAATATATAAGGATAATGCTGCCTCGATTACCTCGATGCTCCCCAATTCCTTTTGACCAATATCACCCCAACAAATGGGTGTTCTGCATCGCCTACCGTATAGCATCTCGTATGGTGGCATACCAATGCTGGCATGATAACTATTGTTGTACGAGAGTTCAGCTAACGGTAAGTGGTCGTCCTAACTTCCTCCAAAATCAATTACACATGCCCTAAGCATGTCTTCTAACGTCTGAATGGTCCTTTCTGACTGACTATCAGTTTGGGAATGATAAGCCATGCTAATATGTAACCTCGTCCCCATGGCATAATGGAATTTCTTCCAGAATTTAGATGTAAACCGGGTGTCACGATCCGACACAATAGACACCGGCACAGCATGACGAGTTACAATCTCCTTGATGAATAGGTCAGCCAACCTCTCGGATGAATATGTCTCGTGGATCGGTAGGAAGTGAGCACTCTTTGTCAAGCGGTCAACAATCACCATATGGCATTGTATCCTTTTGGAGTATGTGGCAGCTTTGTAATGAAATCCATGGTGATGTGCTCCCACTTCCATTCCAGTATATCCAAAGGTTCGATCTTCCCATACGGCTTTTGATGTTCCGCCTTCACATGCAAACAAGTAAGGAATTTGCCCACATACTCCACCACGTCCCGCTTCATACCCGGCCACCAATAATCCTTCTTCATGTCTTGGTACATCTTTGTGGCACCAGGATGGATAGAGTATCGGGTCTTGTGAGCTTCGTCCATAATCTTCACACGTAGATTCCCGAAACGAGGAATCCACACCCGTCCAAATCGAGTTTTAACACCAAGTGTGTTTTCACTTAATTCCCCAACCAGACCTCTTATTCTTTCAGGGTTTAGATGATCTTCTCTTAATGCCTCATCCTGAAACTCCTTGACTTGCTTCATTACGTTAGAGGTCATGATTAGTTGGTATGCTTTCACCCGAATCGGCTCGGGCCTCTCCTTCTGGCTAAGGGCATCAGGCACCTCGTTAGCTTTGCCCGGATGGTAATGGATCTCACAATCATAATCCTTTATGAGATCCAACCGTTGCCTCTGCCTCATATTCAGGTCCTACTGCTCAAAGAAGTAATTTAAGCTCTTGTGGTCGGTGAAGATGGGGCACTTTGTTCCATACAGATAGTGCCTCCAAATCTTTAGTGCAAAGACCACGGCCGCTAGTTCCAAGTCATGAGTAGGGTAGTTGACCTGATGAACCTTCAGCTGTCAAGATGCGTAGGCTATAACTTTTCCTCTTTGCATTAAGACACACCCCAACCCCGAGTAAGAAGCGTCTGAATACACCACCAAATCTTCGCTTCCATCGGGTAACGACAAGACAGGAGCTTGAGTCAATCTCGCCTTCAACTCCTCGAATGCCTTCACCTGACCCTGACCCCATACATACTTTACATTCATCTGGGTCAACTTAGTCAGTGGAGAAGCAATCTTAGAGAGTCTTGGATAAATCTCCCATAATAGCCCGCCAAACCCAATAAACTACGAATCTCGAATGGCGTCTTTGGAGACTTCCATTGTGTCACTGCCTCTACCTTAGCTGGGTCCACCGTAATCCCATCGGGATTCACCACATGACCCAAGAACTGAACTTCGTGTAACCAAAACATGCACTTGGAGAATTTTGCATACAACTTCTCCCTTCTTAACGTCTCCAAAACCTCCCGAATGTGACCGGCATGCTCAATCTTACTCTTCGAATAAATCAGGATATTATCAATAAACACAATACCGATTTATCTAACATTGGCCGACACACTCGATTCATCGGAACCATAAAAGCAGCTGGCGCATTGGTCAATCCAAACGACATAACGAGGAACTCATAGTGACCGTAGCATGTGTGAAAAACTGATTTAGGATTTCCTGCTCCTTCACTTTTAGTTGATGGTAACCATATCGAAGATCTATCCTCGAAAACCAACTGGCACCTTGGAGCTGATCAAACAGATTGTCTATTCGTGGTAGGGGGTATCGGTTCTTCACCGTCAACTTGTTCAACTCTCTGTAGTCAATACACATCCTCATACTACCGTCTTTCTTCTTCACAAATAATACCGGAGCACACCATGGAGAGATACTCGGTCTAAAATGACACCTTGAATTCAACCTCGTTTGTTCTTCTTCTTCAAAACCGAGTTCTGCTCTTCTTCCTTTGTTTCTCTCTCTAAAATGATCGAGAATGGGGTGTAGAAAAGGTGATGGGCGGCCATGCCACCTTTATCACCAACTTTTCGAAAGTTTTGTCCTTTTGGACACTTTGGTCCCTCGAGTTGGACCTTATACCTTTTCTTTCTTTTATTCTTAGTTTTCTTGTCTTTTAGAAAAATAACGGGTGTTACAACTTAGTATATTATCATCAACTCTTAGAAGAGATTCTGCATCATGTAAACCATGTGTGACTAAATGAGTTTCAGTGAAAAACAAAATGTTTTAGTGACAAACATCGATCCAGTAGTTATTGTCTTTGGAGGTGACTTTAGGCAAATAATACTGGTTGTCCCAAACAGTAGCAGACAAGACATTATGAATGCGTCGTTAAGCTCTTCATACATTTGGAATCATTGTAAAGTCTTAAGATTGACTTAGAAACATCAGGTTGAGTGCAGGTCGTACATTAGCTAATATTAAAAAAATAAAGATGTTTTCAAAATGGTTGTTGCATTTAGGTGAAGGAAAAGTTGGTTCCTGTAATGATGGTGAGGTGGTTATAGACATACTCGATGATCTTTTAAATACTGACTCATATGATCCTGTTTCGTCTCTTATTGATATTATGTATCCATGCATTCTTCAAAATTTCAAAATTGTGAATATTTCCAACATAGAGAAATACTTGCACCTATAATAAAGTTGCAGAAAAGATTAATGACCACTTGCTTTCAATGTTTTCAAGGGAAGAAAAGGAATACCTTAGTTCTCATAGTATATCAAAATTAGAGTATGTTCTTGATAATTTTGATGTCCTAATGGACTCAAACTTTCAAGGTTGCCAAATCATAAATTAATACTAAAAATTGGTGTCCTGGTCTTAACATTAAGAAATATTGATCAAAGGAATGGTTTATGTAATTGAACTTGACTGCAAGTTTTATCGCTTGCCAATCGTGTTATTGAAGTGTAAATAATATCGAGTAGTAATATTGGCACTCAAACATCTATCCCTAGATTCGGCTAATACCACATACATAAGGATTCCATTTAAGTTTCAAAGATGATAGTTCCCTCTAGCTGTATGTTTTGCCATGACCGTAAACAAAAGTCAACGTTAATTGTTTTGTCGGGTGGGTTTGTACTTAATGCAACCGGTGTTTATGCATGGTCAACTATATTTGGCATTTATACATGGTTAAAACGAAGATGGATTAAAGCTCATGATACTTGATAATGACGGTAAAATTACAAACAAAACCACAAATATTGTGTATAAAGAAGTATATTTAGATTTGTGAATTTTAATTGTATTTTTATTATTTATCTTAGTATGCGATTAACATTCTTCATTTATCTCACTTTTGTACAAATTTATATTTTTCTTCCAAATTTGATTTTGATATTGCTAATATGATATTTTGTATTATTCTCTGTGTAAATACATGTCTTATTCTCGCTAAGAAAACTATTTCTCATTTCTATTACCTTTTATAAAATAATACTTTAATTAATATTAATCAACACTGATTAATCTTTTTAACAAATACAGTTTTCTAGTAGTAAAAAATAAATTAAATTATTTTAAGACAAGTTTTAATATAAAATTATGTTCTTTCATATTTAACCCAAATTTACCCGTATACGTTAATTGTTAACCCGAAACCGTATAGTTTTACGCACATAAACCGTACATCAACCTATGTATACCTTATGACCATTTTACATGTTTTAAAATGAATCTTTTATAAGAAAAACATCCTGAAATTTTCTATTAAAAATTAGTTGCAAAACAGGTCAAAAATTTTTAATCCGAAATTGTTAGTTTTCAGTTTTTTCGCTTATGAAATCAACACTGATGACCATGCTTGTTAAGGATTTGTTACATACTTAAAAACGTAGTTTTTATATCAAAACACAATATTATTTTCTGTTCAAAACTAGACTTGTGCAAAACACTCGTTTTTTACCCGAAAATAAACGTTTTTAACATGTTTTTAAATGTGAAACGTTTACGTGATTAAACCCAATCATCAAGATCTATATTTTTAGTAAGCTTACTTAATTTAAAATGTTTTAATTTTTTTCCAGATTTGAAAAGATCATTGTCTTGATTATGTTTAAATTTTGTAAAATCATTACTAGTTGTCATGTCCAATCAATACTTGATTACCATCATTTCTAACATGTTTTTATCTTTTTCATTAAGTCAAAAATATATAAAAATCTCAAAGTTTCCAAAAAAATGTGATTTAAACTATATCTAACTTGTTTTGAATGTAATGTATTGTAGGGATATAGTTTAATATTTTTTATTTGATGGTTGTCTAGGTAGGCTAGTTTTTTTCATTTACTTGAATATGGCATGTCATATTCCAGAACTACTATATTACATTCTCACATTACTTGTATTTGATTTGGTTGTTATAGTAATAGAATCATTGGGGTATCCTTTTTACCCAAAAAAAGAACCCATGAGTCATGAACATATCTAGATAAAAAATAACAATTATACATGCATACATATATATATATATATATTATATATATATATATATATATATATATATACACACACAATTCATACATATGTGTATGACCAAAATGATCAACTTTATCTTGTGTTCTTAGTTTTTATTTTATCAAAACATAATTTAATAATTCAAAATATTTCAGATCATGATCACTATTATTTATAAATCATTTCAATCATTTATGAAATCCAAAAACAAGACGAGCTCAAGAATATCATACACACATATATTCATGTGTCACCCATTTCCATCATTTTTTGATAAAATCCTTTGGATATGGGCTTTTTTATGATGTTCATGAACATAAATTAATGCTTGATCATCTTGCATGTCAAAATCAAACATAAATGTAAATAAAATATCCAAAAATTATCAACATCAAACACACACACACTGTTTACACACACATATAAACATCCTTTTAGAACCTATTCTTGATTAAAACCCATTGTTGAACCATTTTCTAGATCAAAACCCATCATTGAAACCTTAGATTTCGAGAAAATCTAGTTTTTGGTGAACAAAACTTGAGACAATCAATCATTTGTCACGTTGCAAGCGGTTTTAAAAAACACATTCTTACCCAAAGATGAACAACTTCAAGAAATATGGATGATATCATGATGAATTCTTCTCCTTGGAGTTGGATTTTTTCAATTTCTTGCACCAAACTCACTATGGGATCATTGAAATCAGTTTTGATGCTTGAAACATCTTGAATGATAAAACTAGTTTTATGTGCGCATGGAATGTGCTATGTGTTGTTTGTAGATTTAAATACCGATGTAGTGAGGATAGGTAATGCTTGGGGTATGAAGAATAAAGTAAGTGGCTAATCACAACTAGCCACTGTAATTAGGGACTTACTATACTTGACATAAACCGGGCTGTTCCCTTGAATGACCGTGTTGGTGTTTGAATCTTTTAGTGTGCGTGTGATGGCTAGTGGTAGATCTTCGAAAGCTTCACGTGGTGGGGGTCACGGTGCTGAACCGCGACCCAAGAGAGGGAGACCTAGATTTGAAAAGGTGGTTCCTGAAGAACTCGAGACCCCTCATCCAGAGGGTGGTGATGAGAGTGCAAACCTGAGAGCCTAAGTAAAGGAGGCTGTGGTGGAAGAAGTTAATCAGGTCATACAGATGATCCTACCGTCTGTGGTGATCGAAGTGGTCAAGGCAGTAAGAGAAGTGGAAAGAAAGGAGAGGAATAGGTCCTCGGGAGGACGGGAACAACCAGAGCCTGAAACGGTTCCATCTGATGACGAAGAGGAAGAAGAAGAGCCTGTTCTGGAGACAACACGAGGCTGTAACTATGGGGCGTTTATGAGATGCAAGCCCCCTACCTTCGATGGTAACGGCACTGTTGCTGCTGCTCACCGGTGGGTGAGGGAAATGGAGGCTTTTTTTGATATCAGCGTGTGCGGGAGGACCAGAAGGTGAAGTTTGCTACCCACTCGTTTATGGACTCGAATCTGTGTTGGTGGGACAATATCGTCAAAGCTGAGGGTAGCCGGGCGATAGGAAGGATGAGGTGGGAGGAGTTGAAAAAGATGATGATTGAGGAATTCTGCCCTCATAAGGAGATGGATAAGATAGACAGAGAGTTCTTGCAGCTGGAGGAGGGAACCATGACACACCAGCAGTACACCACTAAATTCAATGACACTTGAGACAATCAATCATTTGTCATGTTGCAATCGGTTTTAAAAAACACATTCTTACCCAAAGATGAACAACTTCAAGAAATATGGATGATATCATGATGATTTCTTCTCCTTGGAGTTGGATTTTTTCAATTTCTTGCACCAAACTCACTATGGGATCATTGAAATCAGTTTTGATGCTTGAAACAATCTTGAATGATAAAACTTTGGAAGTGGTTAGGGTCTGGTGATGGTGGTTTGGCTAAATGGTAGAGAGAAGGGAGAGGAGAGTGTTCTCGTGAGAGAATGGTGTGTTTAGGTGAAATAAATTTGTGAGAGAATGGTGTGTTTAGGTGAAATGAATTAGTGAGAGAATGGGTGTTTAGGTGAAATGAATGAGTGGTAAGGGTGGAGTGTAGTGTTAGTTAATGTAGAAATAATTAATTATAATTAGATTAATCTAATCACAAATTAAGTCAAGAAGTGAGATGCCACCCAATGTAAGGCGGGTGTCGGTCTCGTTAAATATGTTGTAAATATTTTAAATGTTCGGGTTTTTTACGTGAATACTTTATATAAAATAAACATATTAATTTAAGGTTTTCTAAGGTTTCACAACATTAAAAATAATGACCAATAGTGAAAATAATAATATTTACATGGTTTAACACAGCATGCAACAGACTGTATATTACATCAATGCAATATTTAAATAGTCTTATTTTTATGCGATCAAAGTTAACAATATTCCATTATTATTTTTGATGAATAATAATATTTTTACTTAAGATACCTTAATTTATAAAAATCAAAATATATTTACTAGATTTAATTAACCAAATTGTCACCATTGCTCGCTAAAAACTTTTATCGCAACACGACGCTGTAATTTTTAAAACTACCAATTTTAAAATGTATGCACAAATGGGCTTTGCTAGACCATAGATGAACTTAATTATCAAAATTAAGTCTTATAATGCTTTAATTAACTTACCACATTTTATTCACGTACGTAAATTAACCTAGAAACACGGGATGTCACAGTCTCCCCTCGTTTAGGAAATTTCATCCCGAAGTTTAAGCTGTAGCTCCAGATTCTGATCTAGACAAAAAGAGGAGAGGGTATTTGCGAGTGAACTCGGGACCACGCTTAGAATTCCACCTGACCTTCACCAACTTAACCCGACTCCTTCTAAGTTTCTGAACTCTCTAGTCCATAATTTTGACCGGTTCTTTAGTGAAATTCAGTTTGTCATCAATACAAAATTCTCTAGGTTGAACAACCCCAAAGCTTCGTTAGCAAGGCACTTCTTCATATTGGATACATGGAACACATCATGTACTCCAGTAAGCTCACAAGGTAACTTAAGTTGATATGCAACAGGTCCAACTCACTCCACTATCTAAAATGTTCCTATAACGAGGGCTAAGCTTTCCTTGCATCCAAACTGAACTGAAGATCATGTATAGGTTGGACTCACCTTAGTTTAGATTGTTTACTTTTGCTTGTAGTAGGTCTTTTGTTAATTTCCTTTTGTATGTAATTAGATTTATGTAGTTTTGTCTAACACCCGGTTATTTATTTATTTTTGAAGTCGACGAAAGAATAAAATAAATAAAGTCCAAAGTCGAGGGACCAAACTCGCCAACGAGAGAAAGTTGGGGAAATAGGAGTATTTAAGGGAGAGGGCAACCCTTACCCTCTCCCCACACTCACATCTCAGCCAAAAGAAAGAGAAGAAGAGAGAAAGGAAGAAAAGAGGGAAAAAGTGTTGGTTCGGGTTGGTTCGAGTAGACAAAGTTGTTGAGAAGCGAGTCAAATTGAAGCTCTACTCGTTGGGGTCGCTTGTGTGAGTTCTAGGACCCCTCTTTTAGACATTTTGAATGATTTTGGGGCTGGAACACATCTATAATCCAGTTTTCGAGTATGTGTATGTTTGACCCATATGGGTGTATGTATGTGTGTGTATGATGCGTTTGAGCCGTTTGTGAGCTTGTGTGTGCTTGAATGGGGTTGTGGTATGCATCCCTAAGGATTAGGATGGTCGATTTGGGCTTAGAATGGGTTTAGATGAGTTTGGAAGCTGAAAACCCTCGGCTGCAGTCGGCATGAACTGCATTCTGCATCAGCTAGGGCTAGGCGACTAAACTGGAGACCGAATGGAGGCCATACGACCGAATAGGGTGCGATTGGGGTCCATTCGCACGATTGAAGGCCCAGCCGCATGGAGGTCATGCGATTGAAGGGCCAGTCGCAAGGAGGTCATGCGATTGAAGGTCGAGTCACATAATTGCTCAATAGTATTAGTCCCATTCGCATGAGGTCCATCTGCATTAGTCCACTCGCACGATTGGGTTTTCATTTGCATGAGTGTTCATCCGCATTGGTACATTGGCATGATGTACAGTCGCATGGAGGCCATGCGACTGAAGGGTGTCTATACGCCCGAATAGGGCTGTTGCACCCGAGGAGAAGTGTAGTTTAACTTCTGACTTGGGGGGAAAGCGCAAATGTAAGTTTTGATGTAAGGGTTCCCGTAAGTTCATGTAAGGTGACGATTGAGGCCTTAGAGAGCATGTAAGGCATGATGATGATGATGTTACATGTTTATGCATGATGCATGTTATGTATGTATGATGTTACCCTGTATGATGCGATGGTTGTGCATGCTGATGTTCCTTATTATGATGTATATTTACCTTTCCTGTGGCTTTACGTGTTATGATAATGAATGAAATGAAGTTTTATGTAATGTAAAGTGGAAGATAATGAAAAGTGGAACTTGATGAATGCATGCATTAATGAATGATGAAAGTAATGAAAGTCTTGCAAGTATTAGATATCGGCACACGCCATTAAAGGTGTTAGCCCAATGGTGTGCTGGTTCGCTACCCCGGGAGGATGCACATCGAGGTCCTTCTATGTGATCGACCATTTATATAGAACCTCTACCGCTTATCTCTAGTATTGTGGCACCATGTTTAGCTGTATCTTATAGACTTCGGCCCAGTAGCTAAATAGTTCGGGGTGTAGCATATGGCATTGGTACGGAAGATATCTGATGCGCAAGAAAAGATATAAAGACGAATGAACGAACTAAGAAGATAATAAAACTATCATCTATGTGTACGTATGATGTATGATCGCATGAAAGAAAAGAACGGTTTTTAATGAAAGTAAAGTATGTTTTATTTATAAAACTAGAACTTACTCAGCAACGCTGACTTTGATGTGTTTCCATTTGGCAAGTAATGGTTGCTGAGGATGGCATGAGGTGGCTACTCAACTCTTTTGGGGTGGCATCCATTTATTTAATGCTTTTATGATATAATGCAACAATGTATTTTGTAACTGATTGACAATGTATTATTTGAAAAAAGTTTTTATAAGGAAATGTGATGTCATTTTAAAATGTTTCCGCTGCAACCTTTTGTAAGACAAATGTAAATGTATGTTTTATGTGCGATGAGAAACCAACTGTAAGCGTCCCGGGTACGGAGCCTTACAAGTTGGTATCAGAGCCAAAGTTTAAGTGAAATGGGTAAATTTTCAAATAAACCTTAACTTAAACTGAGAATAGGACGGAAAGGGACTGGATGCCAATCTGAGTAGCTGCTTGCCATCAGGTATTTTCGTAATGTTACCAGTTTTATGTGCGCATGGTATGTGCTATGTGTTGTTTGTAGATTTAAATACCGATGTAGTGAGGATAGGTAATGCTTGGGATATGAAGAATAAAGTAAGTGGCTAATCATAACTAGCCACTGTAATTAGGGACTTACTATACTTGACATAAACCGGGCTGTTCCCTTGAATGACCGTGTTGGTGTTTGAATCTTTTAGTGTGCGTGTGATGGCTAGTGGTAGATCTTCGAAAGCTTCACGTGGTGGAGGTCACGGTGCTGAACCGCGACCCAAGAGAGGAGACCTAGATTTGAAAAGGTGGTTCTTGAAGAACTCGAGACCCCTCATCCAGAGGGTGGTGATAAGAGTGCAAACCTGAGAGCCTAAGTAAAGGAGGCTGTGGTGGAAGAAGTTAATCAGGTCATACAGATGATCCTACCGTCTGTGGTGACCGAAGTGGTCAAGGCAGTAAGAGAAGTGGAAAGAAAGGAGAGGAATAGGTCCTCGGGAGGACGGGAACAACCAGAGCCTGAAACGGTTCCATCTGATGACGAAGAGGAAGCAGAAGAGCCTGTTCTGGAGACAACACGAGGCTGTAACTATGGGGCGTTTATGAGATGCAAGCCCCCTACCTTCGATGGTAACGGCACTGCTGCTGCCGCTCACCGGTGGGTGAGGTAAATGGAGGCTTTTTTTGATATCAGCGTGTGCCGGGAGGACCAGAAGGTGTAGTTTGCTACCCACTCGTTTATGGACTCGAATCTGTGTTGGTGGGACAATATTGTCAAAGCTGAGGGTAGCCGGGTGATAGGAAGGATCAGGTGGGAGGAGTTGAAAAAGATGATGATTGAGGAATTCTGCCCTCATAAGGAGATGGATAAGATAGACAGAGAGTTCTTGTAGCAGGAGGAGGGAACCATGACACACCAGCAGTACACCACCAAATTCAATGAAATGGCACGGCTCATGCCAGATCAGGTGACACCTCTATCTCGAAAGATCAAGAGGTACATTCAGGGCTTACCGGTGGATGTTCGCAGGCATATGATCGCCGCCTGACCAAGCACGTTTAGGTCGGTGGTCGATTTGGTAGGGAGGCTATATGATGAGCGGGAGGTGGTGGTGACTAAAGCGAACAAGAAGGGTGGTGGTGATCGGAACTGGAATGGGAAAAGGTTTGGTCGGGGTGATGCCTCGACGGGTAACAAAAAGGCATGGGTGGATGACCACAGTGGGGCCACCTCGAGTGCGGGGTCAAAGAGGTGTAGCAAGTGTGGAAGAGAGCATGCGGGAGAGTGTAGAATGGGATTGAATATGTTCTTCAAATGTGGGAAGATGGGGCACATCGCAAAGGATTGCCTTGCGGGGAAATGTTTTAACTATGGGGAAAGTGGTCATATGAGTAAAGATTGTAAGAAGCCAAGGGTTGAGGGTTTCGGGGCGAAGAAGACGGGGAGTGAAGGACCAAGGGGAAGTGCCAGGGCATTCACTATGACACAAGAGGAAGCTAGGACGGACCCTGATGTTGTGTCTGGTACGTTTCTAGTAAACCAAACTTTAGCTTCTGTGTTATTTGATTCGAAAAGTTTTATTTCAGAAGCTTTCTGTGCTAAGCAGCTATTAGTAGTAGACGTGTTGATGCGCCCTTTGATGTAGAAACTGCCATAGGTAAGTCTACCAGGATTTTTGAGATGATAAAGAACTGTGATGTGGAGCTAGAAGGTCATAAGTTTCCTGCTAGACCATTTATGATGAACTTAGGTGGTTTCGATTTGGTTTTTGGGATGCATTGGTTGACAGACTTCGAGGTGAACATTGTGTGTCGCAAGAAGATGATTCGTTTGACAGCGCCTCATGGTAGTTCAGTTACGGTTTATGATGATCGGGTTACTACAATTCCGAAGGTGATCTCAAATAGCGGTGGTGGGAAAGTGTATGAGGCGTGGATGTAGTGCCTATTTGGCTTATGTAAAGGATGTGGATATGCCAACACCACAACTATCCAATGTTCTGGTTGTGTGTGACTTTGCAGATGTATTCCCAGAAGACATATCAGGAGTGCCACCTGACCGTGAGATTCAATTTCAGATTGATCTGATACCAGGTGCCCAACCTGTTGCTAAAGCACCATATCGGTTAGCTCTGACAGAGATGAAAGAGTTGATGGAGCAGTTGCAACAACTGCTTGATACGGGGTTCATTAGAACGAGTATCTCTCCTTGGGGTGCTCTGGTCCTGTTCGTGAAGAAGAAAGACGGTAGTATGAGGATGTGCATTGACTACCGCGAACTAAACAAGTGGACGGTGAAGAACCAATACCCCTTACCGAGAATAGATGATTTGTTCGATCAGCTTCAAGGTGCCAATTGGTTCTTAAGAATAGATCTTCGGTCGGGCTATCATCAGCTAAAGGTGAAAGAGCAGGATGTTCCTAAAACACCTTTTTGCACGTGCTACGGTCACTACGAGTTCTTGTCATGTCTTTTGGTTTGACTAATGCTCCAGCTGCTTTTATGGATTTGATGAACCATGTGTGTCGGTCGATGTTGGATAAATCAGTGATTATGTTTATTGATGATATCCTGATTTATTCGAAGAGCAAGATAGAACATGCTGATCACATTCGGGAGGTTTTGGAGACGTTGAGAAAGGAGAAGTTGTATGCCAAATTCTCCAAGTGCGCATTCTAGTTTCGTGAAGTCCAGTTCTTGGGTCATGTGGTGAACCCTGATGGGATCATGGTGGACCCGGCAAAGGTACAGGCAGTTATGCAATGGAATTCACCAAAGACGCCATCCGAGATTCGTAGTTTCTTGGGTTTGGCGGGCTACTATAGAAGATTTATCCAAGACTTTTCTAAGATTGCTTCTCCACTAACCAAGTTGACCCGAAAAGATGTGAAGTTCCTATGGGGCCAAGCTCAAGAGGAGCCGTTCGAAGAATTGAAGGCGAGGTTGACTCAAGCTCATATTCTGTCATTGCCCAAGGGAAGCGAATATCTGGTGGTTTATTATGATGCTTCCTATTTGGGGTTGGGGTGCGTGTTAATGCAAAAAGGGAAGGTTATAGCCTATGCATCTCGATAGTTGAAGGTTCATGAGGTCAATTATCCCACTCATGACTTGGAGCTAGCAACCGTGGTCTTTGCACTAAAGATTTCGAGGCACTATCTGTACGGGACGAAATGCATCATTTTCACGGACCACAAAAGCTTGAAGTATTTCTTTGAGCAGAAGGACCTGAACATGAGGCTGAGGAGGTGGTTGGATCTCATAAAAGAGTATGATTGCGAGATCCACTATCATTCGGGCAAAACCAACGTGGTCGCGCATGCCCTTAGCCGAAAAGAGAGACCCGGGCCGATTCGGGTGAAAGCTTACCAGTTGATCATGACCTCCGATGTATTGAAGCAAGTCAAGGAGTTTCAAGATGAAGCATTGAAAGAAGATCTTAACTCTAAACGAATGAGAGGTTTGGTCGCAGAGTTGGGTGAAAACACACACGGTGTTAGAACCTGGTTCGGTCGTGTGTGGATTCCTTGTTTTAGGTATCTACGGGTGAAGATCATGGATGAAGCTCACAAGACTCGATACTCTATTCACCCCGGTGCCACGAAAATGTACCAAGAAATGAAGAAGAATTATTGGTGGCCGGGTATGAAGCGCGATGTAGTGGAGTATGTGAGTAAATACGTTACTTATCTACAGGTGAAGGCCGAGCATCAAAAGCCGTATGGGAGGATCCAACCTTTGGATATACTGGAATGGAAGGGGGAGCACATCACCATGGATTTCACTACGAAGCTGCCGCGTACTCCGAAAGGGTATGATGCTATATGGGTGATTGTGGAACGTCTGACGAAGAGTGCTCACTTCCTACCGATCCGCGAGACATACTCATCTGAGAGGTTGGCTGACCTGTTCATCAAGGAAATTGTAACTTGTCATGGTATGCTGGTGTCTATTGTATCTGATCGTGACACTCGGTTTACATCCAAATTCTAGAAGAAATTCCACGACGCCATGGGGACGAGGTTACATATTAGCATGGCTTATCATCCCCAAACTGATGGTCAATCAGAGAGGACCATTCAGACATTGGAAGACATGCTTCGGGCATGTGTGATTAATTTTGGGGGAAGTTGGGATGACCACCTACCGTTAGCCGAATTCTCATACAACAACAGCTATCATGCTAGCATTGGTATGCCATCAAATGAAATGCTATACGGTAGAAGATGCAGATAACCCGTTTGTTGGGGTGACATTGGTGAGAAAGAGTTGGGAAGCGTGAGGTAATCGAGACTACATCTGAGAAGCTCGAAAAGATCAAAGCCTCCATGAAGGCACCAATGATAGACAGAAGTCGTATGCTAATAAATGATGTAGGCCGATTGAGTTCCAGGTGGGTGACCAGGTTATGTTAAAGGTCTCACCTTGGAAGGGTATCATTCTTTCCGAAAGCGGGGCAAGTTGAGCCTAAGGTATATAGGCCCTTTCCGAATCATCGCTCGAGTAGGAGAGGTGGCCTATAGATTGGAGTTACCAGATGAGCTAAGTGGAATTCACCCGACATTCCACGTATCTCATCTGAGGAAATACTTGGCAGATGAAGTCCTGATTGTTCCACTGGAGGATATCGAAGTAGATGAATGGCTCAATTACGTGGAGCAACCAGTGGCAATTATCGATCGAAAAGAGCAAAGGCTGAGAAATAAAGTGGTTCCTCTTGTGTGTGTACAGTGGAAGCACATGAAAGGATCCGAGTCAACGTGGGAAACTGAGGAAGAAATGAGGCAGCATTACCCACGTTTGTTTGAGGAATAACAGGTTTCAGGGACGAAACCTATTTAAGGGGTGGACTTGTAACACCTGGTTATTTATTTATTTTTGAAGTCGATGAAAGAAGAAAAGAAATAAAGTCCAAAGTCGAGGTACCAAACCCTTCAACGAGAGAAAGTTGGGGAAATGGGAGTATTTAAGAGAGAGGGCAACCCTTACCCTTTCCCCACACTCACATCTCAGCCAAAAGAAAGAGAAGAAGAGATAAAGGAAGAAAAGAGGAAAATAGTGTTGGTTCGGGTTGGTTCGAGTAGCCAAAATTGTTGAGAAGCGAGTCAAATGAAAGCTCTACTCATTGTGGTCGCTTGTGTGAGTTCTAGGACCCCTCTTTTACACATTTTTGAATGATTTTATGGCTGGAACACATCTAAAATTGGGTTTTCGGGTATGTGTATGTTTGACCGTATGCGTGTATGTATGTGTGTGTATGATGCGTTTGAGCCTTGTTTGTGATCTTGTGTGTGCGTGAATGGTGTTGTGGTATGCATCCCTAAAGTTTAGGATGGTCGATTTGGGCTTAGAGTGGGTTAGTTGAGTTTGGAGGCCGAAAACCATCGGCTGTAGTCGGGATGAACTGCATTCTGCATCAGCTAGGGCTAGACGACCGACTGGAGACCGAATGGAGGCCATACGGCCGAATAGGTTGTGATAGGGGTCCATTCGCACGATTGAGGTCCATTCGCACGATTGAGGTCCATTTGCACGATTGAAGGCCCAGTCGCATGGAGGTCATGCGATTGAAGGGCCAGTCGCATGGAGGTCATGCGATTGAAGGTCCGGTCGCATAAGTGCTCATCCGTATTAGTCCCATTCGCATGAGGTCCATCCGCATTAGTCCATTCGCACGATTGGGTGTTCATTCGCATGAGTGTTCATCCGCATTGGTAGATTCGCATGATGTTCAGTCGCATGGAGGCCATGCGACTGAAGGGTGTCCATACGCCCAAATATTGCTATTGCACCCGAGATGAAGTGTAGTTTAACTTTTGACTTTTGGTAGAAAACGCAGATGTAAGTTTTGATGTAAGGGTTCCCGTAAGTTCATGCAAGGTGACAATTGAGCCCTTAGAGAGCATGTAGGGCATGATGATGATGATGTTACATGTTTATGCATGATGCATGTTATGTATGTATGATGTTGCCCTGTATGATGCGATGGGTGTGCATGCTGATGTTCCTTATTGTGATGTATATTTACCTTTCCTGTGCCTTTACGTGATATGATAATGAATTAAATGAAGTATTACGTAACATAAAGTGGAAGATAATGAAAAGCGGAACTTGATGAATGCATGCATTAATGAATGATGAAAGTAATGAAAGTCTTGCAAGTATTAGATATCAGGACACGCCATTAAAGGTGTTAGCCCAACGGTGTGCGGGTTTGCTACCCCGGGAGGATGCACATCGGGGTCCTTCTATGTGATCGACCATTTATATAGATACCGCTTACCTCTAGTACTGTGGCACCATGTTTAGCTGTCTATTTATAGACTTCGGCCTAGTAGCTAAATAGTTTGGGATGTAGCATATGGTATTGGTACGAAAGATATCTGATGCGCAAGAAAAGATATAAAGATGAATGAACGAACGAAGAAGATAATATAACTATTATCTATGTGTACGTATGATGTATGATCGCATGAAAGAAAAGAACGGTTTTTAACGAAAGTAAAGTATGTTTTATTTATAAAACGAGAACTCACTTAGCAACACTGACTTTGATGTATTTCCATTTATTTAATGCTTTTGTGATATAATGCAACAATGTATTTTGTAACCGATTGACGATGTATTGTTTGGCAAAAGTTTTTATAAGGAAATGTAATGTCATTTTTGATTGTTTCCGCTGCAACCGTTTGTAAGACAAATGTAAATATATGATTTATGTGCGATGATAAACCAACTGTAAGTCATAGTCAGCTGATTAGTTCGCTCGGCGAAACTTTTGTTTCTGACGGGCGAAACTACAGTTTCGACAGAACAATTTCGTATACAGTGAAACTGTCTGCGAAACTAAGACTGCTATATATAGTTTTTGATCATTATCATTGTAGTTAAGCTTGCAAAACCCTAATCGTTGATCCTTGTTGAAAGTTACCATTTCTAAGGAGTTATTACAAAGAAATATCATTG
The DNA here is from genome assembly GCA_025506515.1 of Flaveria trinervia. Classification (NCBI taxonomy): domain Eukaryota; kingdom Viridiplantae; phylum Streptophyta; class Magnoliopsida; order Asterales; family Asteraceae; genus Flaveria; species Flaveria trinervia. The sequence continues at coordinate 46,492,952 of CM046451.1, forward strand.
TGCTTTGTTGTTATTGAATGTTATGATCTTCATTGTTTTATTATTGAATGAGTTGTTATTGTGTTCAATCTTCATTGTTCATCTCGTTTAGTTTGTGTGTTTGATATTGAATGATTTTTCATTTCATTTGTACTGTAATACGATCAAATGGACCAACAATATGGTATCAGAGCTTTAGTGCTCATGATTTGTTGAGTTTTTGGTTGTTTTAGTTCAATATTAAGTTTCCATCAATTTTCGGTTCAAAATAGTGTGTATTTGACAGGAAAATTGATTGAGTTTTGCTGGTTATTGATTAGGGAAGCTCTATTAATCATCAGATCTCAAATTCATTGAGTTTTTGATGATTTTAGATTGATTTTGTGTTGAAAAAGGGTTCAAGGTTCAACCAGCGAAACTAGTGTTCTTTCAGTGAAACTATTGAAATTGTTTCTTGTAGTTCTACAAAACTAGGCTCTTTGAACGAAAGTTAACCAGTGCTTGTGAAGGTTTAGCAAGTGAAATTGCTGCAGAAAGTAATTTTGAACGAAAGTTCAAGCTTGTTTCGTGCGAACTTATCGACAAAACTAAGCTATTTGTGACATTCGGCTAGCAAAAGTGCTACCGACATTGTCAGCGAAATTACACAACCCAGGGAAATTATCTTTCTCTGTGAAATTGTCTGCGAATTTGCTTTTCTTCTGCGAAAAAAAAACTACATTTTCAATGAAATTGTCTCTTCTCTTGCTGAAACTACATCAAATACCATCGAAACTACCATGTCAAAGTTAACATCACTCACTCTTGCTGATCTTAAAAGTGTTGCTCCCAATAGGCCATCGAGGCTTATTAACGGACACAATTTCGAAGATTGGAAGAGATGTCTTAAAGCTTTCTTCTTCTACACTTACCACAACTAATGGGAATCTATTATTTCTGGTCCTCACATACAAACTGTCACTGTTGGTGGTGTTGTCTCTCAAAATAAGGACCCATCTACTTTCACTTAAAAGGATCTAAAGCTGATAGAAATCTCTAGGTACATTAACACTATGCCTGGCACTATGCATCTACACTCGTTTTGCAGAGAATAAAAATGTGTAACACCTAGTTATTTTTTTTAAGTCAAAGAAAAAAGAATAGAGTGAAGAAAAAGAAAGAAAATATATTTTTCCCAAGTCAAGGGGTAAACAGTGTTAAAAGGACAAAAAGGATTGAAAGCGGGTGTAAAGTGGGCATGGCAGCCCACTCTACTCTTACAACATTCAGATCTGCGATTTTTAGAGAGAGAGGAAGAAAAGAGCAGAGCTCTCGGTTTGGGAAGAAGAACAAGTTGAATATTCGAATTCAAGGTAAAAATTGGATTTTAAGTGTTCTTAACTAGCCTTGCCTCGGTTGTATGCGTATGTGTGTTTGTTTGTTCGGTTATGTGTGTGTTTTAGTAGGATTGTAGGTGGTTGAACTCAATTCCAAGTGATTTTGGAAGAATGCATACTCAAGAGGCTGCTAAGGTAAGTTCTAGGACCCCTCTTTTACTTCTTTTAACTGATTTTGGGACTGGAAATGCATGACATTATGTTTTTACACAACTAGGTTTTATACTCGTATGATTTGCTATGTGTATGTTGCTTTTATGATGTGATGTTTTGCTCTGTTCATGCTTGATGATGTTATAGTTGTGTTCTAAGGCGTAGAATGTAAGAAGTAAGTTTAGAACATGAAAGATGAGATTTGGGAATTTAATCTGAAGAACAGTGTGCCTTAGGTTGCTCATACGCCCAAGCAGTAGTTCATACGCCTATGTTAGAAAACTGCTGAAGTGTTGACAATGTGGATGGAAAGTCAATGCGGATGGAAAGTCAATACGGATGGACAGTCAATGCGGATGGAAAGTCAATGTGGATGAATAGTTAATGTGGATGAGCATTGACTAAGAATGGGAAATGCGGATGAGTATTGGGGGAAATGCGGACGAGCATTGACTAAGTATGGGAAATGCAGATGAGTATTTGGGAAATGCGGATGAGTATTGAGGAAATGTGGATGAGTAAAGTCAATGCGGATGAACAAATGTGGATGAACAAAAGGTTAAATGCGGAAGAACACTTAGAATATTTTCTGACTTTTTGGGAAACAAGTGAAATGTAGGCTTTGATTTGGGAGGTTCCCGAGCGCTATGTAAGTTGACTTTTTGAGGTCATAGGTGTTATGTTGCGCATGTTATGATGTATGATTGATGCTTATGCATGATGGTATGTATGATGTATGTTATGTATGTATGACGCCTGTATGATGATGTTGACTGCTTATGTATATGCTCCTTGTTGTATGACTATTTTACCGTGGCTTTACGTTGAATGTTAATGAATGAAATGAAAGGCTTACAAGCAAATGTATGGCGGTTCACACTCAATGAGGAGTGTTAGCTCAACCGTGTGTGGGTTAGCTACCCCATGAGGATGCACACTGGGGCTAATCCTTATGATTAAGCAAATGTATGGAGGTTCACACCCAATGAGGGGTTGTCAGCTAAACTGTGCGCAGGTAAATACCCGTTAAGGATGCACACAGGGGTTCAATCTTATGACTGACCATATGTATGGGGTCCTTGTCGCTTAACCCTAGATAAATTGCTTGGTGCTCTAGAGGGGGTTTAAGCACATGACCGAACTTAGATGGAAATGAAAGATAATAAATGTACGAAACGAACGATGATGAAGATAATAAATATTATCTATGTGTACGTACGATGTGTAATAACATTTTAAAACCTGTTATGATTGAATGGAAATAAAGAACGGTTTTAAAAGGAAGTAAAGTATGTTTTATATTAAAACTAAAACTCACTGAGCAACACTAACTTTTTAGGTGTTTTTTCATAAGCATTGTTGAGGATGGCGCGGGGTAGCTACTTGGCATTTTAGATGGCATTCTTTTGTTAACATTTTGGCATTGTAATGTGAGCAAAGGAAATTGTGTAACGAATGTTATATTATTTGCCCAAAGTAGTTATAATGAAAATGTTGTTTTTAATGTTTCCGCTGCAACGTTTATTTCAAGTTAATGTAATTATATGTTTTATGAGCAATGATTCGCCAGCTGTAAGCGTCCCGGGAATGGGGCCTTACAAGTTGGTATCAGAGCCAAAGTTTGAGTGAAATGGGTATATTTTTAAAATAAACCTTCACTTAAACTAAAAATGGGATGGAAAGGGAAGGGATGCCAGTCCGAGTAGGTGTGTGCCATGAGGTATTTTCCTAATTTTAACCGATATTATGTGCGCATGTGATGTGGTTTATGTGCAGCTTGTAGATTTAGATACTGATGTAGTCAGGATAGGTAATGCTTGGAGTATGAAAAGTAAAGTAAGTGACTAATCACAACTGGCTACTATAATTTGGGACTTACTATACTGACATAAACTGAGGTGTTCCCTTGAATAACCGTGTTGGTGTTTAAATCTTTCAGTGTGTGTTGAGGATGGCTGGTGGTAGATCATCTAAAGCTTCACGTGGTAGAGGTCGTGGTGCTGAACACGGACTACGAGAGGAAGTGCTAGAGCCGAAAAGGTGGTTCATGTAGACTCTAAGACCCCTCGTCCGGAGGGCGGTGATGAGAGTGCTAACTTGAAGGTAATGGAATTGCTGCTGCTGCTCAATGATGGGTGTGAGAAATAGAAGTTGTTTGAATATCTGCGAGTGCCGAGAAGACCAGGAAGTGAAATTTGAACCCACTCGTTCGTGGACTCGGCCCTGTGTTGGTGGGACAATGTAGTGTAAGCACAGGGTGGTTGGGTAATTGAGAGGATGAGATGGTCGGAACTGAAGAAGTTGGTGATTGAGGAGTTCTGTCCTCATAGGAAAATGGATAAGGTGGAAAGGGAATTCCTGCAGCTGGAGGCGGGAACCATGATACATCAACAATACACCACTAAATTTAACGAAATGGCACGGCTAGAGCCGGAGCAGGTGACGCCTCTATCACAAAAGATTAAGAGAGGTGGTTGATTTGGTAGGAAGGTTGTATGACGAACGAGAGGTGGTGGTGACTGAGGTGAGCTAGAAGGGTGGTGGCGACCGGAATTGGAATGGGAAAAGGGTCGGTGGTGGTGGTGCCCGGACGAGTAACAAGAAGGCATGGGTGGATGATCACCGTGTGGTCACGCCTGGTACGGGATCGAAGAGGTGTGGCAAATATGGGAAGGAGCATTCGGGAGAATACAATTGGGGATCAAACATCTTCTTCAAGTGTGGGAAGCCTGGTCATATGGCTAGAGATAGTGTGTGGTTATAAGGTGTTTCAACTATGGGGAAAATGGTTACATGAGTAGAGATTGTAAGAAGCCGAGGGCTAAGCGTTTTGGGGTGAAGAAGATTGAAGGTGAAGGACCGATGGTGAGCGCCAGAGCGTTCACGATGACCCAGGAGGAGGCTAGGACGGACCCTGATGTTGTGTCAGGTACGTTCTAGTAAGCCAACTATAGCCTCTGTGTTATTCGATTCTGGTGCTAGTAAAAGTTTCATTTCTACTGCTTTTTATGCTAAATTGCCTCTTAGTAGTAAGAATATAGATTCGCCCTTTGACGTAGAAACTTCCATAGGTAAGTCTACTAAGATTTCAGAGGTGATAGAACGATGCGATGTGGAATTAGAAGGTCATAAGTTTCTGGTTAGACAATTCATGATGACCTTACGCAGGTTTGACGTAGTCCTAGGGATGGATTGGTTAGCGAACTACGAGGCGAATATTGTGTGTCACAAGAATATGATTCGTTTCACAGTGCCTGACAGGAGTTTGGTGACGGTTTATGGTGATCGAGTCACTACGATTCCAAAAGTGATTTCGATGGCAATGCCGGAAAAGTGTATGAGACGTGGATGTAGCGCCTACTGGCTTATGTGAAGGAAGTGGAAACACTAACACCATAACTATTCGATGTCCCGGTTGTGTGTGACTTTCCAGATGTGTTTCCTGAAGACTTACCAGGAGTGCCACCTGACCGCGAGATCGAGTTTCAGATTGATCTCATACCGGGTGCCCAACCTGTTGCCAAGGCACCGTATCTGTTGGCTCCGGCTAATATGATAGAGTTCATGGAATAATTGTAGGAGTTGCTTGACAATGGGTTCATTTGACCAAGTATCTCTCTTGGGGTGCTCCAGTCTTGTTCGTGAAAAAAAATACAGTAGTATGAGGATGTGTATAGACTACCGTGAGCTAAATAAGTTGACAATAAAGAACCGATACCCCTTACCGAGAATTGGTGATTTGTTAGATCAGCTTCAAGGTGCCAGTTGGTTCTCAAGGATAGATCTTCGATCGGCCTACCATCACTTAAAGGTGAAAGATCAGGATGTCCCTAAAAGAGCTTTTCACACATGTTATAGTCACTACGAGTTCCTCGTTATGTCATTTGGTTTGACCAATACACCAGCTACTTTTTGTGAATTTATAATTGGGTGTGTCGACCGATGTTGGACAAATCAGTGATTGTGTTTATCAATGATATCCTGATTTAATCCAATAGTGAAGAGGAGCATGCCGGTCATATTCGAGAGGTGATGAAGACGTTAAGAAGGGAGAAGTTGTATACTAACTTCTCCAAGTGCGCATTTTAGTTGCACGAGGTTCAATTCTTGGGTCAAAAGGTGAATCCTGACGGGATTATGGTGGACCCGACAAAGGTGGATGCAGTGATGCAATGGAAGTCTCCAAAGACGCCATCCGAGATTCATAGTTTCTTAGGTTTGGCGGGCTATAGGAGATTCATTCAAGACTTCTCTAAGATCGCTTCTCCACTGACCAAATTGACCCCGAATGATTTAAAGTTCGTATGGAGTCAAGCTCAAGAGAAGGCGTTCGAGGAGTTAAAGGCGAGGCTGACTCAAGCTCCTGTTCTGTCATTACCCGATGGAAGTGAAGATCTGGTGGTTTATTCTCATGCTTCCTACTCGGGGTTAGGGTGTGTGTTAATGTAGAGGGGAAAGTTTATACCCTATGCATCCCGATAGTTAAAGGTTCATGAGGTTACTTATCCTACTCAAGACTTGGAGCTAGAAGTCGTGGTCTTTGCGTTAAAGATTTGGAGGCACTACCTTTACAGAACGAAGTGCACCATATTCACTGACCACAAGAGCCCGAAGTACTTCTTTGATCAGAAAGATTTGAACATGAGGCAGAGAAGATGGTTGGAGCTTATAAAAGATTATGATTGCGAGATCCATTACCATCCGGACAAAGCCAACGTGGTGGCGGATGCCATTACCCGAAAAGAGAGACCCGAGCCGATCGGGTGAAAGCTTACCAGTTGGTCATGACCTCTGATGTGATGAAGCAAGTCAAAGAGTTTCCAGATGAGGCATTGAAAGATGAGCATCTTAACTCCGAAAGAAGAGAGGTCTGGTTGCGGGATTGGGTGAAAAAACACTTGGTGTTAGAACCCGATTTGGACGAATGTGGATTCCTTGTTTTGGGGATCTATGCATGAAGATCATGGATGTAGCTAATAAGACTCGATACTCTATTCATCCCGGTGCTACAAAGATGTACCAAGACATGAAGAAATACTATGGTGGTCGGGTATGACGCGTGATGTGAGTATGTGAGTAAGTGCCTTACTTGCTTGCAATTAAAGGCGGAGCATCGGAAGCCGTATAGGAATATCCAACCTTCGGATATACCGGAGTTGAAGTGGGAACATATCACCATGGATTTCATTACAAAGCTACCGCATACCCCGAAAGGGTATGATGCCATATGGATGATAGTTGAAATTTTGATGAAGAGTGCTCACTTCCTACCGATCGGCAAGACATATTCATCCGAGAGGTTGGCGGATCTATTCAACAAGGAAATTGTAACTTGTCATGGTGTGTTGATGTCTATTATGTCTAATTGTGACACCAGTTTACATCTAAATTTTTAAAGAAATTCCACGACACGATGGGAACAAGGTTACATATTAGCACGACTTATCATCCCCAAACAGATGGCCTATGAGAAAGGACCATTCAGACGCCGGAGGATATGCTTTGTGCATGTGTTATCAATTTTGGAGGAAGTTGGGATGACCATTACCATTAGTTGAGTTCTCATATGATAACAGTTATCATGCCAGCATTGGTATGCCCCCTTATGAGATGCTATATGGTAGGAGATGCTGAACACCCGTGTGTTAAGGTGATATTTGTCTGAAAGAATTAGGAAGCGTCTAGGTGATCGAGGCTACGACTGAGAAGCTTGACAAGATAAAGGCCTTCATGAAAGATAGACAGAAGTCGTATGCTGATAAACGATGTAGACCGCTTGAGTTCCATGTGGGCGACAGGGTTATGTTGAAAGTCTCACCTTGGAAGGGTATCATTCGGTTCAGAAAGCGGGGCAAGTTGAGCCCGAGATACATAGGGCCTTTCCAAATCATTGCTAGAGTAGAAGAGTTGGCCTATAGATTAGAGTTACCAGATGAGTTAATTGAAATTCACCTAACAGTCCATGTATCTCATATGAGAAAGTGTCTAGCAGATGAGGATATGATTGTTCCACTGGAGGATATTGAAGTAGATGAGCGGCTCAATTACATGGAGCAACCAGTGGTGATCATTGATCGAAAAGAGAAGAGGCTGAGGAATAAAGTGGTTCCTCTTGTGTGTGTACAGTGGAAGCACAGGAAGGGATCCGAGTCTACATGGGAGACTGAAGAAGAAATGAGGCAGCATTAACCATAATTGTTTGAGGAATAATAGGTTTAGAGGATGAAACCTATATAAGGGGGGTGGACTTGTAACACCCGGTTATTTTTTTAAAGTCAAAGAAAGAAGAATAAAGTGAAGAAAAATAAAGAAAAGATATTTTTCCCAAGTTGAGGGGTAAAAAGTGTCAAAATGACAAAAATGTTTGAAAGTGGGTGTAAAGTGGGCATGGCAACCCACTCTACTCTTACAATATTCACATCTGCGATTTTTAGAGAGAGAGAGGAAGACAAGAGCGTAGCTCTCAATTTGGGAAGAAGAACAAGCTGAAAATTTGAATTCAAGGTAAGAATTCATGGTTTTTAAGTGTTCTTAACTGGGCTTGCCTCGGTTGTATGCTTATGTGTGTTGGTATGTTCGGTTGTGTGTGTTTTAGTGGGTGTTAAGGCAGTTGAACTCAATTACAGGCAAGTTTGGAAGAAGCCATACTCAAGAGGCTGCTTAAGTGTTGACAAATGCGGATGGAAAGTCAATGCGGATGGAAAGTCTATGCGGATGGACAGTCAATGCATATGGAAAGTCAATGCATATGGAAAGTCAATGCAGATGAACAGTTAATGCGGATGAGCATTGGCTAAGCATGGGAAATGCGGATGAGTATTGGGGAAATTCGGAATAGCTTTGACTAAGTATGGGAAATGCGAATGAGTATTTGGGAAATGCGGATGAGTATTGGGGAAATGAGGATGAGTAAAGTCAATGCTGATGAACAAATGCGGATGAACAAAAGGGGAAATGCGGATAAACACTTAGAATATTTTTTGACTTTTTGGGGAATAAGTGAAATGTAGGCTTTGACTTGGGAGGTTCCCAGGGGCTATGTAAGTTGACTTTTTAAGGTAATAGGTGTTATGTTGGGCATGTTATGTTGTATGATTGATGCTTATGCATGATGGCATGTATGATTTATGATATGTATGTATGATGTTGTATGATGATGTTGACTGCTTATGTAAATGTTCCTTGTTGTATGATTATTTTCCCGTGGCTTTATGTTGAAGGTTAATGAATGAAATGAAAAGTATTATGTAACGTAAAGTGGAAGATAATGAAATGAAAGAATGCATGCATTAATGAATGAATGAACAAAAGAAAGGCTTGCAAGCAAATGTATGGAGGTTCACACTCAATGAGGAGTGTTAGCTCAACCGTGTGCGGGTTAGCTACCCCATGAGGATGCACACTAGGGCTTAATCCTTGTGATTAAGCAAATGTATGGAGGTTCACACCCAATGAGGGGTTGTCAGCTCAACTGTGCGCAGGTTAAATACCCGTTAAGGATGCACACAGGGGTTCAATCTTTATGACTGACCATATGTATGGGGTCCTTGTCGCTTAACCCTAGATAAATTGCTTGGTGCTCTAGAGGGGGTTTAAGCACATGACCGAACTTAGATGGAAATGAAAGATAATAAATGTACGAAACGAACGATGATGAAGATAATAATATTATCTATGTGTACGTACGATGTGTAATAACATTTTAAAACCTGTTATGATTGAGTGGAAATAAAGAACGGTTTTAAAAGGAAGTAAAGTATGTTTTATATTAAAACTAAAACTCACTGAGCAACACTAACTTTTTTAGGTGTTTTTTCATAAGCATTGTTGAGGATGGCGCGGGGTAGCTACTTGGCATTTTAGATGGCATTCTTTTGTTAACATTTTGGCATTGTAATGTGAGCAAAGGAAATTGTGTAACGAATGTTATATTATTGCCCAAAGTAGTTATAATGAAAATGTGTTTTTAATGTTTCCGCTGCAACGTTTATTTCAAGTTAATGTATTATATGTTTTATGAGCAATGATTCACCAGCTGTAAGCGTCCCGGGAATGGGGCCTTACAAGTTGGTATCAGAGCCAAAGTTTGAGTGAAATGGGTATATTTTTAAAATAAACCTTCACTTAAACTAAAAATGGGATGGAAAGGGAAGGGATGCCAGTCCGAGTAGGTGTGTGCCATGAGTATTTTCCTAATTTTAACCGATATTATGTGCGCATGTGATGTGGTTTATGTGCAGCTTGTAGATTTAGATACTGATGTAGTCAGGATAGGTAATGCTTGGAGTATGAAAAGTAAAGTAAGTGACTAATCACAACTGGCTACTATAATTTGGGACTTACTATACTTGACATAAACTGAGGTGTTCCCTTGAATAACCGTGTTGGTGTTTAAATCTTTCAGTGTGTGTTGAGGATGGCTGGTGGTAGATCATCTAAAGCTTCACGTGGTAGAGGTCGTGGTGCTGAACCACGGACTACGAGAGGAAGTGCTAGAGCCGAAAAGGTGGTTCATGTAGACTCTAAGACCCCTCGTCCGGAGGGCGGTGATGAGAGTGCTAACTTGAAGGTAATGGAATTGCTGCTGCTGCTCAATGATGGGTGTGAGAATAGAAGTTGTTTGAATATCTGCGAGTGCCGAGAAGACCAGGAAGTGAAATTTGAACCCACTCGTTCGTGGACTCGGCCCTGTGTTGGTGGGACAATGTAGTGTAAGCACAGGGTGGTGGGTAATTGAGAGGATGAGATGGTCGGAACTGAAGAAGTTGGTGATTGAGGAGTTCTGTCCTCATAGGAAAATGGATAAGGTGGAAAGGGAATTCCTGCAGCTGGAGGCGGGAACCATGATACATCAACAATACACCACTAAATTAACGAAATGGCACGGCTAGAGCCGGAGCAGGTGACGCCTCTATCACAAAAGATTAAGAGAGGTGGTTGATTTGGTAGGAAGGTTGTATGACGAACGAGAGGTGGTGGTGACTGAGGTGAGCTAGAAGGGTGGTGGCGACCGGAATTGGAATGGGAAAAGGGTCGGTGGTGGTGGTGCCCGGACGAGTAACAAGAAGGCATGGTTGGATGATCACCGTGTGGTCACGCCTGGTACGGGATCGAAGAGGTGTGGCAAATATGGGAAGGAGCATTCGGGAGAATACAATTGGGGATCAAACATCTTCTTCAAGTGTGGGAAGCCTGGTCATATGGCTAGAGATAGTGTGTGGTTATAAGGTGTTTCAACTATGGGGAAAATGGTTACATGAGTAGAGATTGTAAGAAGCCGAGGGCTAAGCGTTTTGGGGTGAAGAAGATTGAAGGTGAAGGACCGATGGTGAGCGCCAGAGCGTTCACGATGACCCAGGAGGAGGCTAGGACGGACCCTGATGTTGTGTCAGGTACGTTTCTAGTAAGCCAACTATAGCCTCTGTGTTATTCGATTCTGGTGCTAGTAAAAGTTTCATTTCTACTGCTTTTTATGCTAAATTGCCTCTTAGTAGTAAGAATATAGATTCGCCCTTTGACGTAGAAACTTCCATAGGTAAGTCTACTAAGATTTCAGAGGTGATAGAACGATGCGATGTGGAATTAGAAGGTCATAAGTTTCTGGTTAGACAATTCATGATGACCTTACGCAGGTTTGACGTAGTCCTAGGGATGGATTGGTTAGCGAACTACGAGGCGAATATTGTGTGTCACAAGAATATGATTCGTTTCACAGTGCCTGACAGGAGTTTGGTGACGGTTTATGGTGATCGAGTCACTACGATTCCAAAAGTGATTTCGATGGCAATGCCGGAAAAGTGTATGAGACGTGGATGTAGCGCCTACTTGGCTTATGTGAAGGAAGTGGAAACACTAACACCATAACTATTCGATGTCCCGGTTGTGTGTGACTTTCCAGATGTGTTTCCTGAAGACTTACCAGGAGTGCCACCTGACCGCGAGATCGAGTTTCAGATTGATCTCATACCGGGTGCCCAACCTGTTGCCAAGGCACCGTATCTGTTGGCTCCGGCTAATATGATAGAGTTCATGGAATAATTGTAGGAGTTGCTTGACAATGGGTTCATTTGACCAAGTATCTCTCCTTGGGGTGCTCCAGTCTTGTTCGTGAAAAAAAATACAGTAGTATGAGGATGTGTATAGACTACCGTGAGCTAAATAAGTTGACAATAAAGAACGATACCCCTTACCGAGAATTGGTGATTTGTTAGATCAGCTTCAAGGTGCCAGTTGGTTCTCAAGGATAGATCTTCGATCGGCCTACCATCACTTAAAGGTGAAAGATCAGGATGTCCCTAAAAGAGCTTTTCACACATGTTATAGTCACTACGAGTTCCTCGTTATGTCATTTGGTTTGACCAATACACCAGCTACTTTTTGTGAATTTATAAATTGGGTGTGTCGACCGATGTTGGACAAATCAGTGATTGTGTTTATCAATGATATCCTGATTTAATCCAATAGTGAAGAGGAGCATGCCGGTCATATTCGAGAGGTGATGAAGACGTTAAGAAGGGAGAAGTTGTATACTAACTTCTCCAAGTGCGCATTTTAGTTGCACGAGGTTCAATTCTTGGGTCAAAAGGTGAATCCTGACGGGATTATGGTGGACCCGACAAAGGTGGATGCAGTGATGCAATGGAAGTCTCCAAAGACGCCATCCGAGATTCATAGTTTCTTAGGTTTGGCGGGCTATAGGAGATTCATTCAAGACTTCTCTAAGATCGCTTCTCCACTGACCAAATTGACCCCGAATGATTTAAAGTTCGTATGGAGTCAAGCTCAGAGAAGGCGTTCGAGGAGTTAAAGGCGAGGCTGACTCAAGCTCCTGTTCTGTCATTACCCGATGGAAGTGAAGATCTGGTGGTTTATTCTCATGCTTCCTACTCGGGGTTAGGGTGTGTGTTAATGTAGAGGGGAAAGTTTATACCCTATGCATCCCGATAGTTAAAGGTTCATGAGGTTACTTATCCTACTCAAGACTTGGAGCTAGAAGTCGTGGTCTTTGCGTTAAAGATTTGGAGGCACTACCTTTACAGAACGAAGTGCACCATATTCACTGACCACAAGAGCCCGAAGTACTTCTTTGATCAGAAAGATTTGAACATGAGGCAGAGAAGATGGTTGGAGCTTATAAAAGATTATGATTGCGAGATCCATTACCATCCGGACAAAGCCAACGTGGTGGCGGATGCCATTACCCGAAAAGAGAGACCCGAGCCGATCCGGGTGAAAGCTTACCAGTTGGTCATGACCTCTGATGTGATGAAGCAAGTCAAAGAGTTTCCAGATGAGGCATTGAAAGATGAGCATCTTAACTCCGAAAGAATGAGAGGTCTGGTTGCGGGATTGGGTGAAAAAACACTTGGTGTTAGAACCCGATTTGGACGAATGTGGATTCCTTGTTTTGGGGATCTATGCATGAAGATCATGGATGTAGCTAATAAGACTCGATACTCTATTCATCCCGGTGCTACAAACAAAGATGTACCAGACATGAAGAAATACTATTGGTGGTCGGGTATGACGCGTGATGTGAGTATGTGAGTAAGTGCCTTACTTGCTTGCAATTAAAGGCGGAGCATCGGAAGCCGTATAGGAATATCCAACCTTCGGATATACCGGAGTTGAAGTGGGAACATATCACCATGGATTTCATTACAAAGCTACCGCATACCCCGAAAGGGTATGATGCCATATGGATGATAGTTGAAATTTTGATGAAGAGTGCTCACTTCCTACCGATCGGCAAGACATATTCATCCGAGAGGTTGGCGGATCTATTCAACAAGGAAATTGTAACTTGTCATGGTGTGTTGATGTCTATTATGTCTAATTGTGACACCCAGTTTACATCTAAATTTTTAAAGAAATTCCACGACACGATGGGAACAAGGTTACATATTAGCACGACTTATCATCCCCAAACAGATGGCCTATGAGAAAGGACCATTCAGACGCCGGAGGATATGCTTTGTGCATGTGTTATCAATTTTGGAGGAAGTTGGGATGACCATTACCATTAGTTGAGTTCTCATATGATAACAGTTATCATGCCAGCATTGGTATGCCCCCTTATGAGATGCTATATGGTAGGAGATGCTGAACACCCGTGTGTTAAGGTGATATTTGTCTGAAAGAATTAGGAAGCGTCTAGGTGATCGAGGCTACGACTGAGAAGCTTGACAAGATAAAGGCCTTCATGAAAGATAGACAGAAGTCGTATGCTGATAAACGATGTAGACCGCTTGAGTTCCATGTGGGCGACAGGGTTATGTTGAAAGTCTCACCTTGGAAGGGTATCATTCGGTTCAGAAAGCGGGGCAAGTTGAGCCCGAGATACATAGGGCCTTTCCAAATCATTGCTAGAGTAGAAGAGTTGGCCTATAGATTAGAGTTACCAGATGAGTTAATTGAAATTCACCTAACAGTCCATGTATCTCATATGAGAAAGTGTCTAGCAGATGAGGATATGATTGTTCCACTGGAGGATATTGAAGTAGATGAGCGGCTCAATTACATGGAGCAACCAGTGGTGATCATTGATCGAAAAGAGAAGAGGCTGAGGAATAAAGTGGTTCCTCTTGTGTGTGTACAGTGGAAGCACAGGAAGGGATCCGAGTCTACATGGGAGACTGAAGAAGAAATGAGGCAGCATTAACCATAATTGTTTGAGGAATAATAGGTTAGAGGATGAAACCTATATAAGGGGGGTGGACTTGTAACACCCGGTTATTTTTTTAAAGTCAAAGAAAGAAGAATAAAGTGAAGAAAAATAAAGAAAAGATATTTTTCCCAAGTTGAGGGGTAAAAAGTGTCAAAATGACAAAAATGTTTGAAAGTGGGTGTAAAGTGGGCATGGCAACCCACTCTACTCTTACAATATTCACATCTGCGATTTTTAGAGAGAGAGGAAGACAAGAGCGTAGCTCTCATTTGGGAAGAAGAACAAGCTGAAAATTTGAATTCAAGGTAAGAATTCATGGTTTTTAAGTGTTCTTAACTGGGCTTGCCTCGGTTGTATGCTTATGTGTGTTGGTATGTTCGGTTGTGTGTGTTTTTAGTGGGTGTTAAGGCAGTTGAACTCAATTACAGGCAAGTTTGGAAGAAGCCATACTCAAGAGGCTGCTTAAGTGTTGACAAATGCGGATGGAAAGTCAATGCGGATGGAAAGTCTATGCGGATGGACAGTCAATGCATATGGAAAGTCAATGCATATGGAAAGTCAATGCAGATGAACAGTTAATGCGGATGAGCATTGGCTAAGCATGGGAAATGCGATGAGTATTGGGGAAATTCGGAATAGCTTTGACTAAGTATGGGAAATGCGAATGAGTATTTGGGAAATGCGGATGAGTATTGGGGAAATGAGGATGAGTAAAGTCAATGCTGATGAACAAATGCGGATGAACAAAAGGGGAAATGCGGATAAACACTTAGAATATTTTTTGACTTTTTGGGGAATAAGTGAAATGTAGGCTTTGACTTGGGAGGTTCCCAGGGGCTATGTAAGTTGACTTTTTAAGGTAATAGGTGTTATGTGGGCATGTTATGTTGTATGATTGATGCTTATGCATGATGGCATGTATGATTTATGATATGTATGTATGATGTTGTATGATGATGTTGACTGCTTATGTAAATGTTCCTTGTTGTATGATTATTTTCCCGTGGCTTTATGTTGAAGGTTAATGAATGAAATGAAAAGTATTATGTAACGTAAAGTGGAAGATAATGAAATGAAAGAATGCATGCATTAATGAATGAATGAACAAAAGAAAGGCTTGCAAGCAAATGTATGGAGGTTCACACTCAATGAGGAGTGTTAGCTCAACCGTGTGCGGGTTAGCTACCCCTGAGGATGCACACTAGGGCTTAATCCTTGTGATTAAGCAAATGTATGGAGGTTCACACCCAATGAGGGGTTGTCAGCTCAACTGTGCGCAGGTTAATACCCGTTAAGGATGCACACAGGGGTTCAATCTTTATGACTGACCATATGTATGGGGTCCTTGTCGCTTAACCCTAGATAAATTGCTTGGTGCTCTAGAGGGGGTTTAAGCACATGACCGAACTTAGATGGAAATGAAAGATAATAAATGTACGAAACGAACGATGATGAAGATAATAATATTATCTATGTGTACGTACGATGTGTAATAACATTTTAAAACCTGTTATGATTGAGTGGAAATAAAGAACGGTTTTAAAAGGAAGTAAAGTATGTTTTATATTAAAACTAAAACTCACTGAGCAACACTAACTTTTTAGGTGTTTTTTCATAAGCATTGTTGAGGATGGCGCGGGGTAGCTACTTGGCATTTTAGATGGCATTCTTTTGTTAACATTTTGGCATTGTAATGTGAGCAAAGGAAATTGTGTAACGAATGTTGTATTATTTGCCCAAAGTAGTTACAATGAAAATGTTGTTTTTAATGTTTCCGCTGCAACGTTTATTTCAAGTTAATGTAATTATATGTTTTATGAGCAATGATTCGCCAGCTGTAAGCGTCCCGGGAATGGGGCCTTACAAGTTGGTATCAGAGCCAAAGTTTGAGTGAAAGGGTATATTTTTAAAATAAACCTTCACTTAAACTAAAAATGGGATGGAAGGGAAGGGATGCCAGTCGAGTAGGTGTGTGCCATGAGGTATTTTCCTAATTTTAACCGATATTATGTGCGCATGTGATGTGGTTTATGTGCAGCTTGTAGATTTAGATACTGATGTAGTCAGGATAGGTAATGCTTGGAGTATGAAAAGTAAAGTAAGTGACTAATCACAACTGGCTACTATAATTTGGGACTTACTATACTTGACATAAACTGAGGTGTTCCCTTGAATAACCGTGTTGGTGTTTAATCTTTCAGTGTGTGTTGAGGATGGCTGGTGGTAGATCATCTAAAGCTTCACGTGGTAGAGGTCGTGGTGCTGAACCACGGACTACGAGAGGAAGTGCTAGAGCCGAAAAGGTGGTTCATGTAGACTCTAAGACCCCTCGTCCGGAGGGCGGTGATGAGAGTGCTAACTTGAAGGTAATGGAATTGCTGCTGCTGCTCAATGATGGGTGTGAGAAATAGAAGTTGTTTGAATATCTGCGAGTGCCGAGAAGACCAGGAAGTGAAATTTGAACCCACTCGTTCGTGGACTCGGCCTGTGTTGGTGGGACAATGTAGTGTAAGCACAGGGTGGTTGGGTAATTGAGAGGATGAGATGGTCGGAACTGAAGAAGTTGGTGATTGAGGAGTTCTGTCCTCATAGGAAAATGGATAAGGTGGAAAGGGAATTCCTGCAGCTGGAGGCGGGAACCATGATACATCAACAATACACCACTAAATTTAACGAAATGGCACGGCTAGAGCCGGAGCAGGTGACGCCTCTATCACAAAAGATTAAGAGAGGTGGTTGATTTGGTAGGAAGGTTGTATGACGAACGAGAGGTGGTGGTGACTGAGGTGAGCTAGAAGGGTGGTGGCGACGGAATTGGAATGGGAAAAGGGTCGGTGGTGGTGGTGCCCGGACGAGTAACAAGAAGGCATGGGTGGATGATCACCGTGTGGTCACGCCTGGTACGGGATCGAAGAGGTGTGGCAAATATGGGAAGGAGCATTCGGGAGAATACAATTGGGGATCAAACATCTTCTTCAAGTGTGGGAAGCCTGGTCATATGGCTAGAGATAGTGTGGTTATAAGGTGTTTCAACTATGGGGAAAATGGTTACATGAGTAGAGATTGTAAGAAGCCGAGGGCTAAGCGTTTTGGGGTGAAGAAGATTGAAGGTGAAGGACCGATGGTGAGCGCCAGAGCGTTCACGATGACCCAGGAGGAGGCTAGGACGGACCCTGATGTTGTGTCAGGTACGTTTCTAGTAAGCAAAACTATAGCCTCTGTGTTATTCGATTCTGGTGCTAGTAAAAGTTTCATTTCTACTGCTTTTTATGCTAAATTGCCTCTTAGTAGTAAGAATATAGATTCGCCCTTTGACGTAGAAACTTCCATAGGTAAGTCTACTAAGATTTCAGAGGTGATAGAACGATGCGATGTGGAATTAGAAGGTCATAAGTTTCTGGTTAGACAATTCATGATGACCTTACGCAGGTTTGACGTAGTCCTAGGGATGGATGGTTAGCGAACTACGAGGCGAATATTGTGTGTCACAAGAATATGATTCGTTTCACAGTGCCTGACAGGAGTTTGGTGACGGTTTATGGTGATCGAGTCACTACGATTCCAAAAGTGATTTCGATGGCAATGCCGGAAAAGTGTATGAGACGTGGATGTAGCGCCTACTGGCTTATGTGAAGGAAGTGGAAACACTAACACCATAACTATTCGATGTCCGGTTGTGTGTGACTTTCCAGATGTGTTTCCTGAAGACTTACCAGGAGTGCCACCTGACCGCGAGATCGAGTTTCAGATTGATCTCATACCGGGTGCCCAACCTGTTGCCAAGGCACCGTATCTGTTGGCTCCGGCTAATATGATAGAGTTCATGGAATAATTGTAGGAGTTGCTTGACAATGGGTTCATTTGACCAAGTATCTCTCCTGGGGTGCTCCAGTCTTGTTCGTGAAAAAAAATACAGTAGTATGAGGATGTGTATAGACTACCGTGAGCTAAATAAGTTGACAATAAAGAACCGATACCCCTTACCGAGAATTGGTGATTTGTTAGATCAGCTTCAAGGTGCCAGTGGTTCTCAAGGATAGATCTTCGATCGGCCTACCATCACTTAAAGGTGAAAGATCAGGATGTCCCTAAAAGAGCTTTTCACACATGTTATAGTCACTACGAGTTCCTCGTTATGTCATTTGGTTTGACCAATACACCAGCTACTTTTGTGAATTTATAAATTGGGTGTGTCGACCGATGTTGGACAAATCAGTGATTGTGTTTATCAATGATATCCTGATTTAATCCAATAGTGAAGAGGAGCATGCCGGTCATATTCGAGAGGTGATGAAGACGTTAAGAAGGGAGAAGTTGTATACTAACTTCTCCAAGTGCGCATTTTAGTTGCACGAGGTTCAATTCTTGGGTCAAAAGGTGAATCCTGACGGGATTATGGTGGACCCGACAAAGGTGGATGCAGTGATGCAATGGAAGTCTCCAAAGACGCCATCCGAGATTCATAGTTTCTTAGGTTTGGCGGCTATAGGAGATTCATTCAAGACTTCTCTAAGATCGCTTCTCCACTGACCAAATTGACCCCGAATGATTTAAAGTTCGTATGGAGTCAAGCTCAAGAGAAGGCGTTCGAGGAGTTAAAGGCGAGGCTGACTCAAGCTCCTGTTCTGTCATTACCCGATGGAAGTGAAGATCTGGTGGTTATTCTCATGCTTCCTACTCGGGGTTAGGGTGTGTGTTAATGTAGAGGGGAAAGTTTATACCCTATGCATCCCGATAGTTAAAGGTTCATGAGGTTACTTATCCTACTCAAGACTTGGAGCTAGAAGTCGTGGTCTTTGCGTTAAAGATTTGGAGGCACTACCTTTACAGAACGAAGTGCACCATATTCACTGACCACAAGAGCCCGAAGTACTTCTTGATCAGAAAGATTTGAACATGAGGCAGAGAAGATGGTTGGAGCTTATAAAAGATTATGATTGCGAGATCCATTACCATCCGGACAAAGCCAACGTGGTGGCGGATGCCATTACCCGAAAAGAGAGACCCGAGCCGATCGGGTGAAAGCTTACCAGTTGGTCATGACCTCTGATGTGATGAAGCAAGTCAAAGAGTTTCCAGATGAGGCATTGAAAGATGAGCATCTTAACTCCGAAAGAAGAGAGGTCTGGTTGCGGGATTGGGTGAAAAAACACTTGGTGTTAGAACCCGATTTGGACGAATGTGGATTCCTTGTTTTGGGGATCTATGCATGAAGATCATGGATGTAGCTAATAAGACTCGATACTCTATTCATCCGGTGCTACAAAGATGTACCAAGACATGAAGAAATACTATGGTGGTCGGGTATGACGCGTGATGTGAGTATGTGAGTAAGTGCCTTACTTGCTTGCAATTAAAGGCGGAGCATCGGAAGCCGTATAGGAATATCCAACCTTCGGATATACCGGAGTTGAAGTGGGAACATATCACCATGGATTTCATTACAAAGCTACCGCATACCCCGAAAGGGTATGATGCCATATGGATGATAGTTGAAATTTTGATGAAGAGTGCTCACTCCTACCGATCGGCAAGACATATTCATCCGAGAGGTTGGCGGATCTATTCAACAAGGAAATTGTAACTTGTCATGGTGTGTGATGTCTATTATGTCTAATTGTGACACCAGTTTACATCTAAATTTTTAAAGAAATTCCACGACACGATGGGAACAAGGTTACATATTAGCACGACTTATCATCCCCAAACAGATGGCCTATGAGAAAGGACCATTCAGACGCCGGAGGATATGCTTTGTGCATGTGTTATCAATTTTGGAGGAAGTTGGGATGACCATTACCATTAGTTGAGTTCTCATATGATAACAGTTATCATGCCAGCATTGGTATGCCCCCTTATGAGATGCTATATGGTAGGAGATGCTGAACACCCGTGTGTTAAGGTGATATTTGTCTGAAAGAATTAGGAAGCGTCTAGGTGATCGAGGCTACGACTGAGAAGCTTGACAAGATAAAGGCCTTCATGAAAGATAGACAGAAGTCGTATGCTGATAAACGATGTAGACCGCTTGAGTTCCATGTGGGCGACAGGGTTATGTTGAAAGTCTCACCTTGGAAGGGTATCATTCGGTTCAGAAAGCGGGGCAAGTTGAGCCGAGATACATAGGGCCTTTCCAAATCATTGCTAGAGTAGAAGAGTTGGCCTATAGATTAGAGTTACCAGATGAGTTAATTGAAATTCACCTAACAGTCCATGTATCTCATATGAGAAAGTGTCTAGCAGATGAGGATATGATTGTTCCACTGGAGGATATTGAAGTAGATGAGCGGCTCAATTACATGGAGCAACCAGTGGTGATCATTGATCGAAAAGAGAAGAGGCTGAGGAATAAGTGGTTCCTCTTGTGTGTGTACAGTGGAAGCACAGGAAGGGATCCGAGTCTACATGGGAGACTGAAGA
Source organism: Flaveria trinervia (assembly GCA_025506515.1). Lineage (NCBI taxonomy): Eukaryota > Viridiplantae > Streptophyta > Magnoliopsida > Asterales > Asteraceae > Flaveria > Flaveria trinervia. Next base: position 46,513,547 of record CM046451.1, read on the forward strand.
AGAAATGAGGCAGCATTAACCATAATTGTTTGAGGAATAATAGGTTTAGAGGATGAAACCTATATAAGGGGGGTGGACTTGTAACACCCGGTTATTTTTTTAAAGTCAAAGAAAGAAGAATAAAGTGAAGAAAAATAAAGAAAAGATATTTTTCCCAAGTTGAGGGGTAAAAAGTGTCAAAATGACAAAAATGTTTGAAAGTGGGTGTAAAGTGGGCATGGCAACCCACTCTACTCTTACAATATTCACATCTGCGATTTTTAGAGAGAGAGAGGAAGACAAGAGCGTAGCTCTCAATTTGGGAAGAAGAACAAGCTGAAAATTTGAATCAAGGTAAGAATTCATGGTTTTTAAGTGTTCTTAACTGGGCTTGCCTCGGTTGTATGCTTATGTGTGTTGGTATGTTCGGTTGTGTGTGTTTTAGTGGGTGTTAAGGCAGTTGAACTCAATTACAGGCAAGTTTGGAAGAAGCCATACTCAAGAGGCTGCTTAAGTGTTGACAAATGCGGATGGAAAGTCAATGCGGATGGAAAGTCTATGCGGATGGACAGTCAATGCATATGGAAAGTCAATGCATATGGAAAGTCAATGCAGATGAACAGTTAATGCGGATGAGCATTGGCTAAGCATGGGAAATGCGGATGAGTATTGGGGAAATTCGGAATAGCTTTGACTAAGTATGGGAAATGCGAATGAGTATTTGGGAAATGCGGATGAGTATTGGGGAAATGAGGATGAGTAAGTCAATGCTGATGAACAAATGCGGATGAACAAAAGGGGAAATGCGGATAAACACTTAGAATATTTTTTGACTTTTTGGGGAATAAGTGAAATGTAGGCTTTGACTTGGGAGGTTCCCAGGGGTATGTAAGTTGACTTTTTAAGGTAATAGGTGTTATGTTGGGCATGTTATGTTGTATGATTGATGCTTATGCATGATGGCATGTATGATTTATGATATGTATGTATGATGTTGTATGATGATGTTGACTGCTTATGTAAATGTTCCTTGTTGTATGATTATTTTCCCGTGGCTTTATGTTGAAGGTAATGAATGAAATGAAAAGTATTATGTAACGTAAAGTGGAAGATAATGAAATGAAAGAATGCATGCATTAATGAATGAATGAACAAAAGAAAGGCTTGCAAGCAAATGTATGGAGGTTCACACTCAATGAGGAGTGTTAGCTCAACCGTGTGCGGGTTAGCTACCCCATGAGGATGCACACTAGGGCTTAATCCTTGTGATTAAGCAAATGTATGGAGGTTCACACCCAATGAGGGGTTGTCAGCTCAACTGTGCGCAGGTTAAATACCCGTTAAGGATGCACACAGGGGTTCAATCTTTATGACTGACCATATGTATGGGGTCCTTGTCGCTTAACCCTAGATAAATTGCTTGGTGCTCTAGAGGGGGTTTAAGCACATGACCGAACTTAGATGGAAATGAAAGATAATAAATGTACGAAACGAACGATGATGAAGATAATAAATATTATCTATGTGTACGTACGATGTGTAATAACATTTTAAAACCTGTTATGATTGAGTGGAAATAAAGAACGGTTTTAAAAGGAAGTAAAGTATGTTTTATATTAAAACTAAAACTCACTGAGCAACACTAACTTTTTTAGGTGTTTTTCATAAGCATTGTTGAGGATGGCGCGGGGTAGCTACTTGGCATTTAGATGGCATTCTTTTGTTAACATTTTGGCATTGTAATGTGAGCAAAGGAAATTGTGTAACGAATGTTGTATTATTTGCCCAAAGTAGTTACAATGAAAATGTTGTTTTAATGTTCCGCTGCAACGTTTATTTCAAGTTAATGTAATTATATGTTTTATGAGCAATGATTCACCAGCTGTAAGCGTCCCGGGAATGGGGCTTACAAGTTGGTATCAGAGCCAAAGTTTGAGTGAAATGGGTATATTTTTAAAATAAACCTTCACTTAAACTAAAAATGGGATGGAAAGGGAAGGGATGCCAGTCCGAGTAGGTGTGTGCCATGAGGTATTTTCCTAATTTTAACCGATATTATGTGCGCATGTGATGTGGTTTATGTGCAGCTTGTAGATTTAGATACTGATGTAGTCAGGATAGGTAATGCTTGGAGTATGAAAATTAAAGTAAGTGACTAATCACAACTGGCTACTATAATTTGGGACTTACTATACTTGACATAAACTGAGGTGTTCCCTTGAATAACCGTGTTGGTGTTTAAATCTTTCAGTGTGTGTTGAGGATGGTTGGTGGTAGATCATCTAAAGCTTCACGTGGTAGAGGTCGTGGTGCTGAACCACGGACTACGAGAGGAAGTGCTAGAGCCGAAAAGGTGGTTCATGTAGACTCTAAGACCCCTCGTCCGGAGGGCGGTGATGAGAGTGCTAACTTGAAGGTAATGGAATTGCTGCTGCTGCTCAATGATGGGTGTGAGAAATAGAAGTTGTTTTGAATATCTGCGAGTGCCGAGAAGACCAGGAAGTGAAATTTGAACCCACTCGTTCGTGGACTCGGCTCTGTGTTGGTGGGACAATGTAGTGTAAGCACAGGGTGGTTGGGTAATTGAGAGGATGAGATGGTCGGAACTGAAGAAGTTGGTGATTGAGGAGTTCTGTCCTCATAGGAAAATGGATAAGGTGGAAAGGGAATTCCTGCAGCTGGAGGCGGGAACCATGATACATCAACAATACACCATAAATTTAACGAAATGGCACGGCTAGAGCCGGAGCAGGTGACGCCTCTATCACAAAAGATTAAGAGAGGTGGTTGATTTGGTAGGAAGGTTGTATGACGAACGAGAGGTGGTGGTGACTGAGGTGAGCTAGAAGGGTGGTGGCGACCGGAATTGGAATAGGAAAAGGGTCGGTGGTGGTGGTGCCCGGACGAGTAACAAGAAGGCATGGGTGGATGATCACCGTGTGGTCACGCCTGGTACGGGATCGAAGAGGTGTGGCAAATATGGGAAGGAGCATTCGGGAGAATACAATGGGGATCAAACATCTTCTTCAAGTGTGGGAAGCCTGGTCATATGGCTAGAGATAGTGTGGTTATAAGGTGTTTCAACTATGGGGAAAATGGTTACATGAGTAGAGATTGTAAGAAGCCGAGGGCTAAGCGTTTTGGGGTGAAGAAGATTGAAGGTGAAGGACCGATGGTGAGCGCCAGAGCGTTCACGATGACCCAGGAGGAGGCTAGGACGGACCCTGATGTTGTGTCAGGTACGTTTTAGTAAGCCAAACTATAGCCTCTGTGTTATTCGATTCTGGTGCTAGTAAAAGTTTCATTTCACTGCTTTTTATGCTAATTGCCTCTTAGTAGTAAGAATATAGATTCGCCCTTTGACGTAGAAACTTCCATAGGTAAGTCTACTAAGATTTCAGAGGTGATAGAACAATGCGATGTGGAATTAGAAGGTCATAAGTTTCTGGTTAGACAATTCATGATGACCTTACGCAGGTTTGACGTAGTCCTAGGGATGGATTGGTTAGCGAACTACGAGGCGAATATTGTGTGTCACAAGAATATGATTCGTTTCACAGTGCCTGACAGGAGTTTGGTGACGGTTTATGGTGATCGAGTCACTACGATTCCAAAAGTGATTTCGATGGCAATGCCGGAAAAGTGTATGAGACGTGGATGTAGCGCCTACTTGGCTTATGTGAAGGATGTGGAAACACTAACACCATAACTATTCGATGTCCCGGTTGTGTGTGACTTTCCAGATGTGTTTCCCGAAGACTTACCAGGAGTGCCACCTGACCGCGAGATCGAGTTTCAGATTGATCTCATACCGGGTGCCCAACTGTTGCCAAGGCACCGTATCTGTTGGCTCCGGCTAATATGATAGAGTTCATGGAATAATTGTAGGAGTTGCTTGACAATGGGTTCATTTGACCAAGTATCTCTCCTTGGGGTGCTCCAGTCTTGTTCGTGAAAAAAAATACAGTAGTATGAGGATGTGTATAGACTACCGTGAGCTAAATAAGTTGACAATAAAGAACCGATACCCCTTACCGAGAATTGGTGATTTGTTAGATCAGCTTCAAGGTGCCAGTTGGTTCTCAAGGATAGATCTTCGATCGGCCTACCATCACTTAAAGGTGAAAGATCAGGATGTCCCTAAAAGAGCTTTTCACACATGTTATAGTCACTACGAGTTCCTCGTTATGTCATTTGGTTTGACCAATACACCAGCTACTTTTTGTGAATTATAAATTGGGTGTGTCGACCGATGTTGGACAAATCAGTGATTGTGTTTATCAATGATATCCTGATTTAATCCAATAGTGAAGAGGAGCATGCCGGTCATATTCGAGAGGTGATGAAGACGTTAAGAAGGGAGAAGTTGTATACTAACTTCTCCAAGTGCGCATTTTAGTTGCACGAGGTTCAATTCTTGGGTCAAAAGGTGAATCCTGACGGGATTATGGTGGACCCGACAAAGGTGGATGCAGTGATGCAATGGAAGTCTCCAAAGACGCCATCCGAGATTCATAGTTTCTTAGGTTTGGCGGGCTATAGGAGATTCATTCAAGACTTCTCTAAGATCGCTTCTCCACTGACCAAATTGACCCCGAATGATTTAAAGTTCGTATGGAGTCAAGCTCAAGAGAAGGCGTTCGAGGAGTTAAAGGCGAGGCTGACTCAAGCTCCTGTTCTGTCATTACCGATGGAAGTGAAGATCTGGTGGTTATTCTCATGCTTCCTACTCGGGGTTAGGGTGTGTGTTAATGTAGAGGGGAAAGTTTATACCCTATGCATCCCGATAGTTAAAGGTTCATGAGGTTACTTATCCTACTCAAGACTTGGAGCTAGAAGTCGTGGTCTTTGCGTTAAAGATTTGGAGGCACTACCTTTACAGAACGAAGTGCACCATATTCACTGACCACAAGAGCCCGAAGTACTTCTTTGATCAGAAAGATTTGAACATGAGGCAGAGAAGATGGTTGGAGCTTATAAAAGATTATGATTGCGAGATCCATTACCATCCGGACAAAGCCAACGTGGTGGCGGATGCCATTACCCGAAAAGAGAGACCCGAGCCGATCCGGGTGAAAGCTTACCAGTTGGTCATGACCTCTGATGTGATGAAGCAAGTCAAAGAGTTTCCAGATGAGGCATTGAAAGATGAGCATCTTAACTCCGAAAGAATGAGAGGTCTGGTTGCGGGATTGGGTGAAAAAACACTTGGTGTTAGAACCCGATTTGGACGAATGTGGATTCCTTGTTTTGGGGATCTATGCATGAAGATCATGGATGTAGCTAATAAGACTCGATACTCTATTCATCCCGGTGCTACAAAGATGTACCAAGACATGAAGAAATACTATTGGTGGTCGGGTATGACGCGTGATGTGAGTATGTGAGTAAGTGCCTTACTTGCTTGCAATTAAAGGCGGAGCATCGGAAGCCGTATAGGAATATCCAACCTTCGGATATACGGAGTTGAAGTGGGAACATATCACCATGGATTTCATTACAAAGCTACCGCATACCCCGAAAGGGTATGATGCCATATGGATGATAGTTGAAATTTTGATGAAGAGTGCTCACTTCCTACCGATCGGCAAGACATATTCATCCGAGAGGTTGGCGGATCTATTCAACAAGGAAATTGTAACTTGTCATGGTGTGTTGATGTCTATTATGTCTGATTGTGACACCCAGTTTACATCTAAATTTTTAAAGAAATTCCACGACACGATGGGAACAAGGTTACATATTAGCACGACTTATCATCCCCAAACAGATGGCCTATGAGAAAGGACCATTCAGACGCCGGAGGATATGCTTTGTGCATGTGTTATCAATTTTGGAGGAAGTTGGGATGACCATTTACCATTAGTTGAGTTCTCATATGATAACAGTTATCATGCCAGCATTGGTATGCCCCCTTATGAGATGTTATATGGTAGGAGATGCTGAACACCCGTGTGTTAAGGTGATATTTGTCTGAAAGAATTAGGAAGCGTCTAGGTGATCGAGGCTACGACTGAGAAGCTTGACAAGATAAAGGCCTTCATGAAAGATAGACAGAAGTCGTATGCTGATAAACGATGTAGACCGCTTGAGTTCCATGTGGGCGACAGGGTTATGTTGAAAGTCTCACCTTGGAAGGGTATCATTCGGTTCAGAAAGCGGGGCAAGTTGAGCCCGAGATACATAGGGCCTTTCCAAATCATTGCTAGAGTAGAAGAGTTGGCCTATAGATTAGAGTTACCAGATGAGTTAATTGAAATTCACCTAACAGTCCATGTATCTCATATGAGAAAGTGTCTAGCAGATGAGGATATGATTGTTCCACTGGAGGATATTGAAGTAGATGAGCGGCTCAATTACATGGAGCAACCAGTGGTGATCATTGATCGAAAAGAGAAGAGGCTGAGGAATAAAGTGGTTCCTCTTGTGTGTGTACAGTGGAAGCACAGGAAGGGATCCGAGTCTACATGGGAGACTGAAGAAGAAATGAGGCAGCATTAACCATAATTGTTTGAGGAATAATAGGTTTAGAGGATGAAACCTATATAAGGGGGGTGGACTTGTAACACCCGGTTATTTTTTTAAAGTCAAAGAAAGAAGAATAAAGTGAAGAAAAATAAAGAAAAGATATTTTTCCCAAGTTGAGGGGTAAAAAGTGTCAAAATGACAAAAATGTTTGAAAGTGGGTGTAAAGTGGGCATGGCAACCCACTCTACTCTTACAATATTCACATCTGCGATTTTTAGAGAGAGAGAGGAAGACAAGAGCGTAGCTCTCAATTTGGGAAGAAGAACAAGCTGAAAATTTGAATTCAAGGTAAGAATTCATGGTTTTTAAGTGTTCTTAACTGGGCTTGCCTCGGTTGTATGCTTATGTGTGTTGGTATGTTCGGTTGTGTGTGTTTTTAGTGGGTGTTAAGGCAGTTGAACTCAATTACAGGCAAGTTTGGAAGAAGCCATACTCAAGAGGCTGCTTAAGTGTTGACAAATGCGGATGGAAAGTCAATGCGGATGGAAAGTCTATGCGGATGGACAGTCAATGCATATGGAAAGTCAATGCATATGGAAAGTCAATGCAGATGAACAGTTAATGCGGATGAGCATTGGCTAAGCATGGGAAATGCGGATGAGTATTGGGGAAATTCGGAATAGCTTTGACTAAGTATGGGAAATGCGAATGAGTATTTGGGAAATGCGGATGAGTATTGGGGAAATGAGGATGAGTAAAGTCAATGCTGATGAACAAATGCGGATGAACAAAAGGGGAAATGCGGATAAACACTTAGAATATTTTTTGACTTTTTGGGGAAGAAGTGAAATGTAGGCTTTGACTTGGGAGGTTCCCAGGGGCTATGTAAGTTGACTTTATAAGGTCATAGGTGTTATGTTGGGCATGTTATGTTGTATGATTGATGCTTATGCATGATGGCATGTATGATTTATGATATGTATGTATGATGTTGTATGATGATGTTGACTGCTTATGTAAATGTTCCTTGTTGTATGATTATTTTCCCGTGGCTTTATGTTGAAGGTTAATGAATGAAATGAAAAGTATTATGTAACGTAAAGTGGAAGATAATGAAATGAAAGAATGCATGCATTAATGAATGAATGAACAAAAGAAAGGCTTGCAAGCAAATGTATGGAGGTTCACACTCAATGAGGAGTGTTAGCTCAACCGTGTGCGGGTTAGCTACCCCATGAGGATGCACACTAGGGCTTAATCCTTGTGATTAAGCAAATGTATGGAGGTTCACACCCAATGCGGGGTTGTCAGCTCAACTGTGTGCGGGTTAAATATCCCATGAGGACGCACACAGGGGTTCAATCTTTGTGATTGACCATATGTATGGGGTCCTTGTTGCTTAACCGTAGATGAATTGCTTGGTGCTCTAGAGGGGGACTAAGCACATGACAGGACCTAGATGGAAATGAAAGATAATAAATGTACGAAACGAACGATGATGAACATAATAAATATTATCTATGTGTACGTATGATGTGTGATCACATTTTATATTAAAACTAGAACTCACTCAACAACGCTGACTTTTTATGCATTTTTCCAGTTGGTAGGTGAGCATTGCTGAGGATGGTGTGGGGCAGCTACTTGGCATTTTGGATGGCATTCTTTTGTTAACATTTTTGCATTGTAATATGAACAAAGGAAATTGTGTAATGAATGTTGTATTAGTTTGGCAAAAGTAGTTGTAATGAAAATGTTGTTTTTAATGTTTATGCTATAATGTTTATTTCAAGTTAATATAATTACATGTTTTATGAGTAATGATTGGCCAGCTGTAAGCGTCTCGGTAACGGGGCTTACAAAATGCTAAGTCCCTTTACGATTCCCTATGTGAGATCTATGATGGTAACGATGAACTGGTAAAGGATAAGAGCATTCAAGCAGAGAAAGAATTCAATTCTTTTGTTGGATACAATAACGAGAGTCTGACAGATCTCACAAATCGCTTCTTGACAGTTTAAAGCACCTTAAAGAAATATGATGAAAAACTCTCCAATAATGAACAAATTAAAAGGTTACTAGACTCTCTCTAACCTCAGTGGAGCCTACAGGTAAGAATGCTAAAGCAAGAAAGAGGGTTCACAGATTACAAGCTGATGGATATTATCTATAAGCTTAAATATTTTGAGTTGGATATGAAAAGACGGGAATTTAACCAGCCCATGATGCCTATGTCTGGTTTTACTCAAAATGCTACTTTATTATCATCTGCTGCAAGCTCTCAAATACAAAATTCAATTCAAGGAGGAGTTAATATAAGTAATTTTTCAGGAGGAAACGTTAGTGTTGGAAGAGATCAGGCTAATTCTGAGGTGAATGTTAAAACCTCAATTCCATAAGAAACAATGGCTCTTTTTGGAATGTTTGTTCCAAGCTATGAAGCATTTGTGGTTGGAGAGTTGAAAGGGAAAGGATGACAATGGAAGACATGTATGAGGTAGATCTTGATGATCTTGAAGAAACTAACATTCAGTGGAAAATGGTAATGTTGACTCTTAGAGCTTGAAGATTTATGGAGCGCACTAGACGAAAGAACTTTGGCGGTGAAACCTCTAATTCAAAACTGGGATGTGATGAGTCCAAACTAAGATATTTCAACTGTAAACAATTGGGACATTTCAAATGTGAATATCCATTACCAATTGTCACCGATTCTTGTAATTCAGGAGTTCCAAGATTAACCATTGAGAGGGAGAAGGAAGATATGAATCATAGAAAGGAGACTGCCTTGATTTCCAACTTTGATTGGAGTGCAGAGGTTAAATCATGCTTTGGTGGCTAAGTTTGTTAAAGGGAAAGGGAAGGAAGAAACTAAAGATGGATTTGATCCTTTTAAGGAATTTATAGAGGAGGTTGAGTTGTTTGTGAAAGAGAAAGAAGAGAAAGATGAAAGAATGAGAGAAGGTAAATCTAAAGGACTAAAGTAGGAAGGAAATTCATCCACTGAGCAAGGAGAGGATTATGATGATCCTACTATCACTGTTGAAGAAAGAAAGTCAAGTACTTCGGTGTGCCTATGTGAAAAGGCCTTAGCAATAGAAAAGGTGGTGATGGGACTTGCATATGAGGTAATTCAGGATATGTGTTCATCTGTTGCAAAATAAGATTATTTGGAATTTATAAAGCTAATCGGTTATTAACTGATAATGAAAAAGATTTAAAACGAATTAATGAGGAACTTCAAATCAATGAATCAATATATTTTGTTAAATTAAATGAGGCTTTGAAAGAAAATGATCATTTAAAACGAATTGTTTTGGAACGAAATGTTGAGATTAACACTTTCACTGAAAGAGTTAGTCTTGCTGAATTTGAAACAAGCAAACTTCAGTCAAAGTTAGACAAATGGACCATATCAGGAATGAAACATGATGACTTATGTAAATCTCAACGGGGAGCTAGGATTAAAACGGGATTGGGATATGAAAATGTAAAGGTTTATCCTCCGCCTAGTACATACTGTTATTCTCCTATGCCTTTCCTCATCCTTCTAATGATTTAATCAAAACAGATACTGATAGTATGTCTACAGGTTTAGAGGGTGTTAATTCTAAGCATGTTCGTGAGGACTACGACTATGGACTAACTAGTGGGCTTGGATGCACTAGTATTAGTACACCTGATTTTCAGCAGTTTGTTTTAGATCATAAGTCTAGTTTAAATTTTGTCTTTGTTTCTAGTACATCTGTAACCGACACTGTCGCATCATGTTCTCATGATGTCTCTATTTCATCTTTAAAACTATGTTCTATGTGGTGATTCATTTTGTTCTGGTGATGATAATGGTGCAACTGATCTCTCTACAAAGACTAACAAGAGACTTAAAACTAATTGTTTTGATAAATTATTTTCTCATCCAATTCCATCTTTTACTCCATTAAATATTTCTTTATCAAATGAAAGAACGTAACTTCGTCTGAAGCTAGCACAAGTGGGACTAGTTCTACGTGTACTTCAGATGACCATTCATCTACTTTTGTAATAATAACTCTTGTTCACATAAACTTCGACCTCATGGCATGTATGAGATATTTAGTGACATTGATTCTAGTGTGTCTCAATGTGATGAGGAAATTCACATTAATTATATTCCTATCTAATCACATCACAGACCTAGACACAAACCACATTGTTTCAGGTGTGGTCAAGAGGATCATCTTGTCAAGAATTGTCCTACACTTCTTCATGATCATGTATATAGGAACTATTTTGGACATAAATTTTCAAAATTAGTTAATAATTTCTTTTGCAAAAGATCTGCTTCTTCTAAAGCTAAAGTTGTTCAAACTTGGGTTCCTACTGCACTTGGTTATTTTGTACTTTATTCGATCACAGGAGTCATCCATTAAGATTGTAAATAGCGTATGGCATGTAGATAGTGGATGCTCCAGACATATGATGGGTTTGAAGGACTTGCTGACCAATTATTGGATAATAAATGGAGGATATGTTGCTGTCTCTAGTGACTAAAAGGTGGAAAGATGATTGGTCAATGAGAAGTTTCCATTGGTTCTTTAACTTTGGAGAAACTCAACTATGTCCCTCAGCTTGCGTTTAATCTCTTGAGTGTCTCTCAAATATGTGATAAAGACATTACAGTCTTGTTTAAATATGATGAATGTTTATTTTTAAAATCAGAGATTGATATTCCAGAAGATTTGATTCTTATGCGTGCTCCAAGAATGCATGATACATATCTTCTTGATATGAACTCAGGGGAATCAAAGTCTACCGCAACCTGTCTTCTTTCAAAAGCTTCAACCTTTGAGTCACTATTATGGCATCGCCGATTGGGCCACATTAATTTTAAAATAATAAAAAAATTAGTCAAAAACAATCTTGTTAGAGGACTTCCTTTAAAAGATTTCTCTGTGAACGAAAAATGTATGGCTTGTGCAAAGGGCAAACAACATAAAAAACCACATAAGCCCAAATTTGAAAATAGCATAACTTGTCCTCTCGAGTTGTTACATACTGATTTGTTTGGCCCAATCAGCATTAAATCAATTGCTAAAAAATCCTTTTGTCTTGTTGTTATAGATGATTTCTCAAGATATTCATGGGTGAGAGGCTGCTGAAGAGTTGCAGAAGTTAATACTCTTAATCGAGATGATAAGAAAGAGAAAGGTTTTGGCCCTGAGAAGTGACAACCGTACTGAATTCAAAAATCAGATTCTTGATTCGTTTTGTGCTCATAACGGAATTGTGAGACAATTTAGTGCTGCAAGGACAACTCAACATAATGGTGTAGCTAAATGAAAGAATCGCACTCTTATTGAAGCCACCCAATGCTGATAGAATCACGTTACCCATTATCTTTTTGGCTGAAGCAGTAAATTGTGCTTCATACGTTCTAAACCGGGTGTTGATAGTCAGGACAAAATGAAGACTCCATATGAACTTTTTCGTAAAAGGAAACCTTTAATTGACTTCTTTCAGCCATTTGGTTGTTCTTGCACTCTTCTGAATACTCAATCCCAAAGGACAAAGTTCGGTGCATGTTTGATGAGTGTTACTTTCTCGGTTACTCTTCTTCTCAATAAGCTTTCTGGTATATAACAAGAGAACACGTATCGTTCAAGAGTCATTTGTAAGGCCTCGCTCGCAGGACGCTCACAGCTAGTCAATCATTGCAATTAAAATATATATTACATTTAACTTTCATAAAACATCGCAGCGAAACACTACAATAACTTTTCATTTCATTATAAATGCTTTTGAAAGTTAATACAATCTTTCATTTTAAAACATCGTTCGTTCTAATTACAATGCAAAAACTTAAACAAAAGAATGCCATCCGAAAGGCCAAGTAGCTGTCCCGCGCCATCCTCAGCAAAGCTCACCTGCCAACTGGAAAATGCATAAAAAATTAGCGTTGCTAAGTGAGTTCTGGTATTATAATAAAACATACTTTAGTTTCATTAGAATCGTTCTTTACTTTAGCATGTGATCACAGATCATACGTACATGTAGATAATATCATTATTATCTTCATCATTCATTAACTTTCGTTCATTCATCGTATGTCATTATCATTCACTTTCGTTACTTTCATTCATAAGTTCATCATTACTTCCTTTCATTCCATAAAAAACAATGAACTTTACTCTACCGTCATGCATAAAGCTAGTACTGGGCCGGGGTCTATCATAAACCCCCCATCATGGCGCACATGAGCCTGGCCACAATACCTAGGATAAATTCAGTGTACCATTGTCATGTGCTATACCCGTCGTCATGCATAAAGCTGATACTGGGCCGAGGTCTATCATAGACCTCCCGTCATGGCACACAACAGCCTGGCCACAGTATCTAGGGTAAGCGACAAAGGTCGTACGGTGTTCATCCTTTTGGGGTAGCAAACCCGCACACCATTTAGCTAACACCCTTCATTGGGTGTGAACCTCCAAACATTTGCTTGCAAGCCCTTCTTGCTTTCATTCATTCATTAATGCATGCATTCATTCATCATGTTCCTCTTTTCATTATCTTCCACTTTAAGTTACATATACTTCATTTTATTCATTAACATTCAACGTAAAGCCATGGGAAAATAATCATACATCACAAGGAAGACAAACATAAACAGTCAACATCATCATACAAGGCATCATACATATATAACATACATCATACACATCATGCATAACATCATCATGCCAAAGCATCAAAGATCATACATGCCCATCATAACATCTATGACTGTTAGGTCTAAGATTAATAGATCTAGTCAATTTTGTATAGGCTTAGTACTTGAATTAATATATGTAATCAATGGTTGTAATTCATTATTGTGTATGCATTATATATATAGGTTAACCCATTTGTATGTGTGTTGATTTATGTATGGTTGCAGCTACAAACATTATACTTGGTCAATTTTTGAAATTGACCAAGTGTAAGAAACATCTACGGATGAACATTTTGTTCTTCCGTAGATATGTTTCTTGCAAGTAAAATGCATCCAAAGACCTTCTGCGTATGAACAACCAGCACTGAGGGTGAAAGAACAAGATTGCTTCGGAAGAACAAGACTTCTACGAAGAACAAAACATCTACGGAAGAATAAGACTTCTACGGAAGAACAAAACATCAACAGAAGACAATATTCCTACAGAGTCCAAACACTTGTATAATACAAGTGTTACAAGTCAACAAGTAAACACGGAAGTTATGCGAATCCCGAGAAATCCAATGATTCCTTAACAGAAACAATTCAAATCCCAAGAGATCCGGTGTTTCCTAAAATTGAAACATCATTGTTTCCTATAACTGAAACATCATTGTCTATATAAATGGATCCTAAGTTTTGAATTATTGACAGCTTTCGACGGCAACAACAATAGCAATCCGACAATTCCCCAAATAGCAAACATCACATCAAATCTCACGATAAAAACCTAGTAGCCATCGCATCATTCATCACAAAATTTAATATCATTCATTCATTATTTGTAATCATTAACATGTTTTAATGAAATACATATTATTCATTAATTGTGTTTCTTTTAGTGTGTTCTTGAATCTTTATTGATATTGAAATTTATGACAACAATTAAACCAAGCCAACGTTGATTCCGCAAATGTTGACTTGCCTTCGACCGACACTGATAATTCCTGATTGCGATCCTTGGATTCTAGTTGGTATCAAAGCCAAGTGCTCATTGATTTAGATTGATTGATCTATTAGTGTTAGTTGTGTTTAATTGCTTTGAATTCGATAGATTTGTTAGTTTTTTATTGATTATATCTATTGTCTTTAAAAGGTTTTTGTGTGAATCTTGTTTGTCGTTCAACAGTTCAACTTGGATCTATATTCCAACCAATTGAATAGCAGATCCTGTTGATCATATTCATCAATCAACATCTCAGATCTTAACTAATCATGAGCAACTTTAGTGGATCATCTTACCAACCACTGAAGTTGGAAACAAAAGCAGACTTCAAATCATGGAAAATCAAGTTTAGGAATCATGTAAAATATACAGATTCTGACTTATGGGTCTCTATAACAGAAGGTCCTTATATTCCACCCACCCTTGGCCGGATTATAATGATAACAATCAACACATAAGCACAAAAGATCTTTCACCTCATGATATTAAGAAGGTTAAAGTGATATCAAAGCATATAGCTTGCTTAGTATGGCTTTACCAGAAGAAATATTGATCAGATGTGAAAATTATAAAATAGAAAATTCCTTGTGGAAGATTCTTCATACACTTTGTGAAGGGAGTGATGAAATCCGAAGCATTAGGAAGGACACCCTTCGTTCACAATATGAAACTTTTCATCATATTGAGGGTGAATCAATTCCTCAACAACTTCACAGGTATATGCAACTTGACACAGAAATGAACATTCTAGAGTTGAAATACACAAATGAGGAATTGAACAAGAAAATGCTCCATACTTTACCATAAAGTGGGAAGCAAACTGTATCCATGTTCAAGAATACAATAGATCTCAAACAAGAGTATGAGAACTCATGTGTTACCATATCACTTTAAAGAGACAAGAAGTGCTGGAAGTGCTTTCATGTCGAGTAATGATGGTGATAACTCTTGTACTTGAGTGAAGATGAAGAGGAAGTAAGTTTCTATGCTTCAAAACCTCCTGAGAATCTTCTCAAAGTCAAGAAAAGAGAAAGAAAGATCTAATGATCAAAGAGATAAATCATCTGAAAAACCATCATCCAACAATCAATCAGAGTCTATCACTATCATTCTAGACTCTAAAGAACAAAAGGCAGCTTTTGCAGCTTTTAGTTCAAGCTTTCAGGCTTACTAGGAAGTACATTGCCCACTGCCAACATGTGCCAACATGATTTAGAAGAACTGCCTCCGGAGGTAGTGGAGGAAATGGATCTACAATGGCAAATGGCAATGATTGCATATAGAGCCAAACAATATTTGAGAAGAAACAAGAATTTGGCTGCTACAAGTAAATCTTCACGTATAGGAGTTGATAAGTCAAAGGTAAGATGCTTCAAGTGCAATCTCTATGGACACTTTTCTAGATAATGCAATCAACAAAATTCTGACACAACACAACATCAAAATCGTCAGGCCAAACAACCCTCATCAACTCAAAGATGTTTTTGACAGCCACAACTGACCAACTCATCCCCACTAGCCACCAATTCACCAGTAGAAAGTAGCAACTCTAAAGACTTTAGGCTAATCATTCTTCAAGATGGAACCTATGACTGTAGTGTGTATGAGAAGGAAGTCTTAGAAGAAAATCAAGCTCTAATGGCTCATATGGGAAACAAGGTTCCACCCATGGCAAGTGAGGTAAGAGACAGGTTATGTTCATCATTATGTGTTGTGGAAGTAGAAAGATAGAGAGTCCATGCTCAACAATTAGCTGATAAAGTTAAAGAAACAATGATTTTGAATGAGTCTCATGTAAGAAAACATAAACAATATTAAATTAAAATTAACTCTTTACAAAAGGATTTAGATAAAATTGTTTATGAAAATTACATCTTGAAAGCACAAGTTGAGCATCTGACCACTTTCTTAACCAAATCCATGGCTGGTCATGCAACAACTAAAGTGAAACTTCAGAAGTTTCAGCTCTCATCTCAGCAATATGAGAAATTACTAAGATCTCATATTGAATCAAACAAAAGGTCTGGGTTGGGATACAATGTTGTGGCACCTCCAGTTAACAATAACTATGTTTCTTTGCCTGAATCAATGAAAAATAATCTGTCAAAACATTTTGTGCCTAGAACCAATATAGGAACTAGCTCAAATCAACAAAACAATGATAATGAGGTGAATGAAACTGAGTCTTCTGAATCAAAAAAGATTAATCAATTTAATTCAAAATTCAACTTAGATGAGTGGGATGACTTGGATGATTCTGATGAACATGATGCTCATCTTTTAAATAAGAGTAAGAATGTTGTGTTTGAAACAAATATTCCAACAGTTCTTGAAGAAACAAAGTTGCCATACCCTCCTAAACAAAGAAACATGCTGAAAACCATTTGCAAGAGAATAGCCAAGTTGAATGAAGGTCTTCAAGAACTAAATCAACAACAAGCCTCCTCCAATAAATTAAATGGGAAATCTGCTTTTACTAAGGAAAGAGAGAAATCCGTGGAAAAAGGAAAGAAAAAGGCATGAGCAGATCATCAACGGAAGAAGAACCTCTTTCTTGTACAAGATCTACGGAAAAAGAAAACTTCAGTAGAAGTTAATGATGCTTCAGTAGATGATCTCCGGAAGAGGAATCTAGCAACAAACAATCAAAAGATGCATAAAGTGGAAAAGGAAGAAGCACATCCAAAGCTGAAGAAGAAAGAACAACATCAGAATTGAGCAAACTATAAGAATGATTCTGAGAAAGAATCAGATGAGAAGTATTGCAAATGGTGTGACATGAAAAATCACAATACTGAAGATTGTTACTTTAATAGCCACTGCTCTATTTGCAATATGATCAATCACATGACTGTTGATTGCTACTTCAACAAACATTATGCCATCTACGACAAAAATAACCATTCCACTCAGGAATGTTATTTGAACAAAAAGAACAAGACAAAAGCCACAAAGAAGAAAGAATCAGATAAGTCTGAATCAGATACTCAATCTACTGATTGTGAAAATGGTACAATACTGAAAAGGTCTGAACTAAAATCAAAGTATAAATCAAAGGACAAAACATCATCAAGTGCTCATCCATTGAAGAAAAGACCAACTTTCAAGCAGTCAAAAACACCTCACAAAAGGGTAGATTTGACTGATAGTGAAACACAGGATGATGATGCATTCTTTGATAAATTTGAAAAGGGATATCGTATACCTCTTTCAAAAACAAAAGATTGTGAGACATTTAATCATAAAGTTTCATTATCAAAACCAAAGTCCCAATGAAAAAAATTAAGTAGAATCAAGAAGAAATTGGGAAACAAGAACCTAGTTCATCAACATCCCATTCAACAGAATCATCCCCATCTGAGATAACTCAGAATGAATCAACCAAAACTAAAACTGAAAAATTAATTGTTGATGGAGTAACTGTATTAGACACTGTTGACAAACCCAAGATCATTAAGACTTGGGTTGTCAATTCTAACTGATTTATTTAGGAATGCAGGAACAATATTAGAGAGCTGACAACAAGTGGTATGTTGACAGTGGTTGTTCCAGGCATATGACAGGAACTATTCACTTCTTCATGATTTCAAACATAAAAATGCTTCTTATGTGGCTTTTGGTGGGGATAAAAAGGGAGGTAAAATTGTTGGTGAAGGAATGATAACAAATGGTGTGCTCAAATTTGAGAAAGTAAATTATTTTGAAAATTTACAGTACAATCTACTAAGTGTGTCTCAAATTTGTGATCAAAATTATACCATATTGTTCGATAATACTAACTATTACATTCTTAAGCCAGGATCTAATGTTCCAGAAGAATGGGTCCTCCTCAAAGCAGCAAGAAAAGGAGCAAAGGTATTGCAAGGCAATTCAGTGCACCAAGAACTCCACAACAAAATTGAGTTGTTGAAAGAAGAAACAAAACTCTCATTGAAGCAGCCACGACAATGGTAGCTGATTCACAATTGCCCATCACATTTTGGGCTGAGGCTGTGAATACCGCATGCAATGTTTAAAACTAAACATTAATTGTCAAAGAACATAACAAAACTCCTTATGAGCTCTTGTTTAAAAGAAAACCATACATAGGATATCTTAAAGTCTTTTGATGTCATGTATCTGTTTTAAACATAAAAGAGTCATTGGTAAAATTTTCAGAAAAAGCATATGATAGTTTCTTTGTTTGATACTCTTCAACATCTAAATCTTATAGGATTTATATTCCATAACATAACATTATGGAAGAAACTCCTAATGTATCCTTTGATGAATCTGTATTTACTAAGTCAGTTAAAGGTTCATCATGGTTGTTTGACATAGATGCTCTAACTAAATCATTTAACTATGATCATTTGAACACTACAAGATCTAATGAAGTATGTTATCCATTTGTTCCACCTCATATGATAGAAGTGACATTATCTACTGATCCTCCAAGGATACACACATCCTCGGGTAGAAACACATCAGCAGCAGCTGTAGACACTACATGTGGCAATGAACATGGTGCATTCGGAGATATGAATGTTGTCCCTTCAATAAATCCATGCTCTCAAGTGAATACAACAAACATTGGAAATGTTTCATGTCCTCACGTATCATTCGCAGAAGTTCCTGTAACTAGTACGGAAGAGCAAAATGATTCCGGAGAGGTTCCTGTAACTCCTACGGAAGAGCAAAATGATTCTGGAGAAGTTCCTACGGAAGAGCAAACTGATACTGGAGATGCTTCTACAGCCCATACATAAGACACTCATGATCCTTCACCTCATGTTGAACATTTTGACTACTTTCTAAACTCTCAACCTGGGTTGGATCAGTCTGAGGCAATGGAAATGACTAACCTCGAATCATCTATGCCAGTTGATTCAACTCCATCAATAGAATCCATCAGACTCATCTAGTCAACAACATAATTGGAGATATTACAAAGAGGACTACAAGGAGTCAAAGTGGTACTGCCAACCTTTGTCTCTTCAGTTGTTATCTTTCTTAAGTGATCCCTCCATATATCATTGTTGCTTTAAATAACAATAGTTGGATTGAAGCTATGCTAGAGAGCTTCAATAATTTAGAAAGCAAAAGGTATGGTCCCTAGTTGATTTGCCTAAAGGGTCAACATCCTATTGGAACAAGGTGGCTATACAAAAACAAATTGGATGATAGAGGGATTATTGTAAGAAACAAAGCAAGGTTGATGCACAAGGATATACACAAGAAGAAGGAATAGACTATGATGAAGTTTTTGCACCAGTTGCAAGAATTGAGGCCTTAAGAGTGTTTCTAGCTTATGCATCATATAAGAAGTTCACTGTGTATCAGGTGGACGTCAAGTGTGCATTCCTATATGGAAAGATTGATGAGGAAGTTTATGTGTCACAACCCCCCGGTTTTGAAGATCCACATTATCCTCATAGGGTATACAAGTTAGATAAAGCCTTGTATGGTCTTTATCAAGCACCAAGAAAGTGGTATGAAACACTATCACCTTTCTTGCTCAAGCATGGATACAATAAAGGAACCATTGTTCATACACTCTTTTTTCAAACAAGAACACCAAGATCTCTTAGTTTTTCAAATATGTGTTGATGACATTAAGCTCAACTAATAAGAGATTGTGTGCGAATTTCGAAGAGATGATGTAATCTGAATTTCAGATGAGTTCAATGGGTGAATTAACCTTCTTTCTTGGTCTTCAAGTTCATAAAAACCAGATGGGATATTCATCAATCAAGAAAAATACATACATCAAATTTTGAAGAAATACAATCTTGCTGAAGTATCCTCATGCAAAACACCAGCATCAACAATCGACAAGATTATTCCTAATCCTTCAGTAAAATCTATTGATAAAAATTATATAGATCAACGATAGGTTCCCTTATCTATCTAACTGCCAGTAGACCTGACATTATGTTTGATGTGTGTGTGTGTGTGCTAGGTACCAATCTAATCCAAGGGAGTCTCATCTGAATGCTGTAAAAAGGATTTTGAGATACCTCAAAGGAAAACCAGGACTTGGTCTTTGGTATCCAAAGGATGGTGACTTTACACTCTACTCATACTCAGACAATGACTATGGTGGATGTAATAGTAAGAGAAAATCAATAACTAGTGGATGTCAATTCATCGAACCAAGGCTAGTATCATGGTAGTGCAAGAAACAAATCAATGTATCTGTATTCACAGCTGAGGCTGAGTACATAGCTGCTTCAGCTGGTTGCTCTCAAGTGCTTTGGTTGCAAAACCAATTGCTTGACTATGGTTACAACTTCCTTCAAAATTCAATTTACATAGACAATTCTGCTGCTATGTTTATAATTGCTAATCCTGTGCAACATAGTAAAACAAAACATATTGAAATAAGATATCATTTTCTGAGAGATTGCTCATAAAAGGGTTTGATTAAGTTAGTCAAAGTGGATACAACAAATCAGCTTGCTGATTTATTCACTAAAGCCTTTGATTCAGTTAGATTTAATTTTCTAATTGAGTCTCTAGGCATGATTAACTTAGATTAATCAATTTGAACAAACAAAATACTATGTGTAATGATGTTTCAAGATGACATATGCTTGGGAAATGATACTACACTATATCTTGGCTTATTCTTGAATTCATAACTAACAATAAATCTAAGCAAGTTTCTTGATATGTGAGTAGATTCATCTTGAGTGGAAACTACACTGAGTGCATGCCAAACATAATGCTAAGTGATTGTTTATGGGAAACTTCATTTTGAGAACACAAAGTGAGTCTGATTCTGATGTGACCAAATCACTTATCTAAACACACTATGTGCCAACACTTTATAATATCTATCTTTGCAAATCATGCTCCCTCTGTTTTGTGTGAACAAAGACCTGGGTCTATGATAACCATACTTAATATCAGTTACAAAAAGGTGAAAAGATCATGATCATCATCATCCCTCTGTTTTGTGTGAACAAGACCTGGGTTAAAGGCACCTCTGTTTTGTGTGAACAAAGACCTGGGTTAAAGGCACTCTGTTTTATGTGAATAAAGAACTGGTGACCTGATGATGATCATATCTAAGCTCTCAAAAGAATCCGATGTGATCAATTGTATATTAATCTAGAGCTTTTACATCATTGCATTAATGAGATGCCAAGTGCATCTCAAGATAGAACTTATAACTTAAAGTACATAGTTCTTAAGTGTGAAAAAGTGATAATTTGACTTGCAAAGGGAGGAAAAAATCTTTGTGAATCGAATGTGAAGCCCATAACAGTTATTTCCAAATCAATATGAAAACATGATAAGCAGCATGCCTAGTTGATACATGAGCTCTTGTATGGATTTAAGTGGACAATATATTTGCAATCAAAACTTTGTTCAGGTATCAATTTAACAAAATAACTCATCAGGAAGAGGCTTAGTATTATAGTATGATCCCATCATATGTGCATATATGTCTAAGCATCATCATACAGTTAAATCTCACTCATGCTATACTTCTTAGAATTTATGATAAATGCTTAATGTCATCATTAATCACATATTAAGGGGGAGTAGAATCCATGAAGTTAAGTTTATCAATGAGCAACTTTCTCCTTTTCAATTTGAAGGAATTGGAATGTGAGCACCATCTTAGCTCCTCGATACATGAAATTTTCTTTAAAATCATTTTAAACTTTCTTGTGCAAAATTGTCATGAATACAAAGGCAACAAGGTCCAAAAGCAATAAATGGTTCTAAGCAATGGACTTGGACCATACAACAATATTTCTCTGCATTATGCCATTTTAAGCATCAGAAGAAGCTACAGTTTTGAAAATTTAAATGTTTATCCGTAGATTGGTAAACTTCGGATGAGCAAAGATCAACAAATATAAGTTAATTTCATAGTTTGGTAATCTGTGAAAAATGTAAGTTATACTTCATCAGCAGATGTCGTTAAGACATCCACAGATGATTTATGGGATCTATAGATGATCTGTGGAGAAATTTGTTGAGGGTCACGCTTCTTTAACATGGTACAATTAGCGTGTCTGAGAGTATAAATGATGTTTTTTGACTTCAAAATTCATTATTCGCTTTTTCAGTTCACTTTTTCAGACCTAGAAAAACACACTCTCAACAAACTTTTCCCCCTTTTATAACAATTAAATTTTATCAAATCAAAACATTAAACAAACATATATTTGTGTTCTTAATTCGCTGTTTTCAAGGTAAAACATGTCGTAATATTCAAGAATGAACTCTTTGATTCTTTTTAATGTTCGTATTTTCATATCAATAATGTGATTCTAACGAAATCTTTTTCTTATGAATAGATGGATAATCGATTTGCGAGAGAGCACAATGTGTGTGCTTTCTTAAACCCAAACAACCCTGCTTTAGAAGGGTGTCAAGGTATTATTCGATAACTAAGAAGATCTTGGTTTTTCTATACCTTATCAGCAGAGCCTGTGATTCATCAATCACACATCACTGACTTCTCGAACTCCGCACAAATAAAAGAAGAGGGTCAAGTTATTGTGGTTGATGTGAAGAATCGAAGACTGAGAGTCGATGAACATACAATAAGAAGGGTTCTTGAGTTGCGAGATGTAGAAGCTAGTCATCATGATGTGTTCGAAAATAAATTCATAGGGAATTTTTTCTTCTGATGGGGTATGATGGTGATTTCGAGAAGGGAGAAATCAAGAAAGGAAGACTTTGCAAGCCGTACAGATTTCTCTACCACACTTATCTTAAGTGCATCTCAAACAGATAATCTAGACTTGACAATTTTCAAGGCATATCTCTTCACGAATTATTGGTGTTTTTGAAGGAAGAACCTACAATTACTCAAAGTACATCTTCAACTGCTTATGTGATCACATCAAAGTACAGAAGGCTGACAAGATGTATATGTTTCCAAGGTTTCTGCAACTAATCATTAATGCTGATCTGCCTGGAACTACTGTGGATGGTCGTGTGTTCGTTCAAGAACACCTTGGCAAATCCGTACTCAATAAAATATCTGGGAAATATAAAGGAGGAGACATGCCCATGTTTGATTATGTGGTAGATGCTCATGCAAACATTCCTCAAGAGCTTGTGTGGGAAAATCAACAGGAGGTTTCATCAACCAACTCTGTTTAAGACACTCACTCATTAGATATATCACCTATACATTATCAACCTCAACCATCCCTACCAAACTCACCTACCAGCCAAAACACAGAACCTATCTCTCCAATTTACCTCTATCACCAAATCAACAACAAACACCCCAACCACAATCACTAGCCAGCCAAAAAAACAAAACCTATCTCTCCAATTCATCCTTTATCACTAAATCAACAACAAACACCCCACCACAATCATCAGCCAGCCAAAACACAGAACCAATCTCTCCAATTCACCCTCTATCACCAAATCAACAACAAACACCCCAACCACAATCACCAGCCAGCCAAAACACACAACCAATCTCTCCATGTCACCCTCAATCACCAAATCAGCTTCAAACACAACTTTTTCAACAACCTCCAAATCCAAAAAATTCATCCACTTAGAGCATTTACACCAGGGAGATAGAAATAGCCTCACAAGCAAGTACAGTTCAATAGTCATTAACCAAAACTGAATCCCCTGTACTCTCAAATGAAACTAAGCCAGTCTCTTTAGTTAGTGACCATCAACAACAACAACAACCACATCAAGAACCAGAAGACCAAGCTATTGAGGTCAGTTCAAGCTTAGCAAGTGTAGCCCATGAAGAAGTAAATGATGATAAGATTGCTTCTCAACATCAGGAAGAAGAAGAAGAGGCAAACTATGTTGATATGATTGCCTACAATGAAGATGATCTAAGTGATACTGATATCCCTGTCAGCAAGAGTTACTGGTTGCTGAATACAACAAGCTTGTTCTAATGTCTAACAATAGCAAGCAAAGACTTCAAGAGTTAAGGGAATGATGAAAGTAAAAGATGATCAGCTTATGAAGCAAGAATCAAGTCTGAAAAGATTGAGGGAGAACATTCAAGAAAACAATGAAGTGATTAATGCACTGCATGAGCTGGTTAAAGAACTTAAAGACTTAACAAAGAATGAGACTATTGAAAATAAAAGGCTAAGGCTGAAGGTTGATCAAATGAATGAGTCTCTCTATGATCAATCAGCTTTGTTAAGAAGAAAAGAAGAATAGATTGATCATCTAAAGATGAAGATATCTTCTATTGAATGAGAGCAAGTAAAGAAACTTGCTGAAACTTCAAAGCAACTTATGCAATACTCAAGAAAAAGGAAATATTTGAGTTAAGCAAATATACAAATAATCAATATTGAAGAGACACCCAAGAAGTCAAGGCATACATCTTCAGAACACACTCCTTCTGTGGATGGGTCACCATTAAAGAAAGTATCTCATGATGAAGATGAAGCTGAGAGTGATGCTGAATGGAGAGAGCTGATTGAAGATGAATTTAACAAAGCTCAAGAAGAATCAAAGACTGATGTTCTTCTTACAACAAAATACATTATGGAAGAGAGGCCCGATTCATCTATGTTTATGACACTAATCAATCATGGGTTCCCATTTGACGTGGTTGAAAGAGTGAACTTGACTGAGATGAAAGATATGCTGAAAGAGTTTGAGCTTGCTAAGTTCATAATTCCAAATTGTAACTATGAATCATTCACCACTTTTCAAGCCATTTAGAAAATCAAGAAAGATCTAGGTCACTGTGATACAACAAAACTAAGAAAGTACAATACGGTATGTTGGCTATAGGGTCACAACTATAAGGGTCATGAGCTTAAAGGAAGAAGTATTACTGAGCTGAGAAGAATGATGGAACATGTAATGTCTATTGAACTTGATACTGGAGTCAGATTCAGAACTGAAGCTCCACACCCATCTTATGAGCAACAAAGCAAACATCCTGCTGATCCTGTAACTGTTGAATCTAAAGATCAACACAAAGGAAAAGAAAAGCTGATTAGAGAACCAAGAGCAGTCATTCCTGGCAAAGCATGGCCATTGGGAACCATAGTAAGAGAAATCACAGAGAAGAAGTCTACATTAATAGAATTGTTTGACCACATCACTAGTCCATCCTCTCTGGAAGACAACAGAATCATGGCATGGCAATATGATCAAGAATGGGACTATGCTATAATCAAAAGAACAACCGGAAGGATTCAATACTTCAAAGATATAGCATCAGTACTGTGCCTACGTGCATGTGATCTCCAAGATTTGCAAAGCTTGATTATCTCTAACTATCTTGTTCACCCAAGAGGAAGAGACTTCTCTGTGTTAGTGGAAAAGCTAAAAACAAAATTCAGAGATGATGTGCTTAAGGAAGCAAAGAGAGAGGATGATGAGCACAAAAGAAGGTTACAAAGAATGAACAGACCGAAATCTAACTCCTCTATAATGGTGGATGATGAGTTCTTGAAGAGGGTTGGATGTCAAAGCAATAAGTCAGCTATTGTGAAAAGAATAGATGGGAATCAATATACATATCCCATAACAGAATGGGGATATGTTGAGAAGACCAAAGAATTAGTGTTTTTGAGGAATGTAGAAGGGAAGAAAGCTAAAATAATCAGAATATTTGACCCTCTGGAGATCAAACTGCTCAACCCTAGTTATACTTCATACCTTCATGACAAATTCTTCCCAAAGCTAACCTATGAAAGGGCTCATAATGACTTGTGTCTATATGTGCACATGATACAAGTTGTGGATAAGTTGCATGCCAAAGCATACAAAAGAAGAAGGTATAATGCTTGGATGCTGAAGGGACCTAAATTGAAGATATATTAGAACTGAGAATCTCAAAAGAAGATAAGCTAGTGAATATTAACAATCAATGTGTTGTGGAAACCCTCACCACAAAAGATGATGCATTGGGGTTGACTTTTGAGACACTTCAAAGGATATGTAGAATGGAGATCAAGTACAAATATGATGATCAAAAGGATGCAGTATCATATTTCAAAACAATTAAACCAAGCCAACATTGATTCCGCAAACATTGACTTGCCTTCGACCGACACTGATCCCGCAAACGTTGATTCTCAATGACCTCAAAAAGTCACTTACATAGCCCCCGAGAACCTCCCAAGTCAAAGTCAAAATTACACTTTCTCCCAAGAAGTCAGAAATATCCTAATTGTTCATCCGCATTTGCCTTTTTTCATCCGCATTTGCCTTTGTTCATTCGCATTTGCCTTTGTTCATCCGCATTTGCCTTTGTTCATCCGCATTTGTGTTAGTTCATCCGCATTGACTTTACTCATCCGCATTTCCTCCAAAACTCATCCGCATTTCCCATACTTAGTCAATGTCCATCCGCATTTGCCTTACTTAGTCGATGTTCATCCGCATTTCCCATACTTAGTTAACCCTCATCCGCATTAACTTTCCATGTGCATTTACTTTCATCTGCATTGACTTTCATCTACATTTGCCAACACTTAAGAAGTTTTTCTAAACTTAGGGGTATGAACTACTGTTTGGCCGCAAGAGCAGCCTAGGGCACACTATTCATCAGATTCAGTTCCCAATTCTCATCTTTCATATTCTAAGCTTAACTGTTACATTCTAAGCCTTAGAAACATGATCATAACATTGTCAAATCATGAACACAGTCTAGAATCACACCATAACATCATCATACACACATTCAAATATACGGGCATAAAAACCCAGTTTTTATAAAAACATACATCCATGCATTTCCAGGCCCAAAATCAGATAAAACATGTAAGAAGAGGGGTTCTAGAACTCACCTTTGAAGCTCTTGAGTATGTCTTCTTCCAAACTCGTTTGCAAATGAGTTCAGCCGCCTAGAAACCCACTAAAAACATACACCCGAACACACACAAACACACATAAGCATACACCCGAGGACATAACCGGTTAAAAACACCATAAAACCAAGAATTATTACCTTGAATTCAAATTCTAAGCTTGTTCTTCTGCAAAACCCAAAAACTCCGCACTTTCTCTCTCTAGAATCCGTAAGCAGAAAGGTGATGTGCAAGAGTGGGCGGCCATCACCTTTATTCACCAACTTTTTCAAAGTTTTATCCTTTTAACACTTTTTACCCCTTAACTTGGGTAAATTATATTTTCTTTCTTTTTCTTCACTTTATTCTTCTTTCTTTGACTTTAAAAAAATAACCGGGTATTACAAGTCCACCCCCCTTACATAGGTTTCGTCCCTGAAACATGTTATTCCTCAAACAATTTTGGGTAATGCTGCCTCATATCTTTTTCAGTCTCCCACGTAGACTCAAATCCCTTCCTGTGCTTCCACTGTACCCGCACAAGAGGAACCACTTTATTTCTCAACCTCTTCTCTTTTCGATCCTTGATTGCCACTGGTTGCTCCACATAAATGAGCCATTCATCTACTTCAATATCCTCTAGTGGAACAATCACATCTTCATCTGCTAGACATTTTCTCAGATGAGATACATGGAATGTCGGGTGAATTCCACTTAACTCATTTGGTAACTCCAATTTATAGGCCACCTCTCCTACTCTAGCAATGATTCAGAAAGGCCCTATGTATTTTGGGCTCAACTTTCCCCGTTTTCTGAACCGAATGATACCCTTCCAAGGTGAGACTTTCAACAAAACCCTATCACCCACCTGGAACACAATCGGTCTACGTCGTTTATCGGCATACGACTTCTGCCTATCTTTGGATGCCTTCATCAAGGCCTTGACCTATTCAAGCTTCTCAGTCGTACCCTCGATTACCTTGAGGCTTCCTAACTCTTTCTGACCAATATCACCCCAACACACAGGTGCTCGGCATCTCCTACCGTATAGCATCTCATATGGGGCATACCAATGCTGGCATGATAACTGTTTTTATATGAGAACTCAGCTAGCGGTAAATGGTCATCCTAACTTCCTCCAAAATCGATAACACATGCATGAAGAATATCCTCCAACGTCTGAATAGTCCTTTCTGACTAATCATCTGTCTGAGGATGATAAGTAGTGCTAATATGCAACCTCGTCCCCATCGCATTGTGGAATTTCTTCCAAAATTTAGATGTAAACCAGGTGTCACGATGAGACACAACAGACACCGGCACACCATGACGAGTTTCAATTTCCTTGATGAGGATCCGCCAACCTCTCGGATGAATACGTCTCGCGAATCGGTAGAAAGTGAGCACTCTTTGTCAAATGATCAACTATCATCGATATAGCATCATATAGTTTCGGAGTACGCAGTAGCTTCATAATAAAATCCATGGTGATATGCTCCCACTTCTACTCTGGTATATCCAAAGGTTGGATCTTTTCATATGGCTTTTGATGCTCCGTCTTCACTTGCAAGCAGGTAAGGCACTTACTCACATACTCCATCACGTCATGCTTCATACCTGGCCACCAATAATCTTTCCTCATGTCTTGGTACATCTTTGTAGCACCAGGATGAATAGAGTATCGAGTCTTGTGAGCTTCATCCATGATCTTCATGCGTAGATCCCCAAAACTAGGAATCCATATTCCTCCAAATCAGCTTCTAACACCAAGTGTGTTTTCACCCAATTCTGTAAGCAGACCTCTTATTCTTTTGGAGTTAAGATGATCTTCTTTCAATGCCTCATCTTTAAACTCTTTGACTTGCATCATCACATCAGAGGTCATGATCAACTGGTACGCTTTCACCCGAATCGGCTCGGGTCTCTCTTTTCGGCTAAGGGCATCCACCACCACGTTGGCTTTGCCCGGATGGTAATGGATCTTGCAATGTTAATCTTTAATAAGCTCTAACCATCTTCTCTGCCTCATGTTCAAATCTTCTTGCTCAAAGAAGTACTTCATGCTCTTGTGGTTGGTGAATATGGTGGACTTTGTATCGTATAGGTAGTGTCTCCAAATGTTTAACGCAAAGACCACAACTGCTAGCTCCAGATCATGAGTAGGGTAACCAACCTCATGAACCTTTAACTGTCGGGATGCATAAGCTATAACTTTTCCCCTCTACATTAACACACACCCGAACCCCGAGTAGGAAGCATCAGAATAAACCACCAGATCTTCACTTCCATCGGGTAATAACAGAACAGAGCTTGAGTCAACCTCGCCTTTAATTCCTCGGACGCCTTCTCCTGAGCTTGAGCCCATACGAACTTCACATCTTTTCATGTCAACTTGGTTAGTGGAGAAGTGATCTTAGTGAAGTCTTGAATGAACCTCCTGTAAGTAGCCCACCAAGCCTAAGAAACTATGAATCTCGGATGGTGTCTTTGGAGACTTCCATTGCATCACTGCCCCCACCTTTGACGGGTCACCATAATCCCGTCAGGATTCACCACATGACCCAAGAATTCGACCTCGGGGAACAAGAATAGGCATTTGGAGAATTTAGCATGCAACTTCTCCCTTCTTAACGTCTCCATAACATCTTGAATTTGACTGTCATGCTCCTCTTTACTCTTGGAATAAATCAGGATATCATCGATAATCACAATCACTGATTTATCCAACATTCGCTGGCACACTCGATTCATCAAGTCCAAAAAACAACGGGCGCATTGGTCAAACCAAATGAGATAACAAGGAAGTTGTAGTGACCATAACGCGTGTGAAAAGCTGTTTTAGGGACATCCTGCTCATTCACCTTTAACTAATGGTAGCCCGATCGAAGGTCTAACCTTGAGAACCAACTGGCTCCTTGAAGCTGATCAAACAAATCATCAATTCTTGGTAAGGGGTATCGATTCTTTATCGTCAACTTTTTCAGCTCACGGTAGTCTATACACATCCACATATTACCGTCTTTCTTTTTCACAAATAGGACCAGAGCACCCCAAGGAGAGATACTCGGTCGAGTGAACCCCTTGTCGAGCAACTCCTGTAATTTATCCATTAACTCCTTCATCTCGATCGGAGCCAACCGATAAGGTGCCTTAGCAACAGGTTGGCACCTGGTATCAAGTTAGTTTGAAAATCGTTCTCTTGGTCAGGTGGCACTCCTGGTAAGTCTTTGGGAAACACGTCTGGAAAGTCGCACACAACCGGGACATCGGATAGCTGTGGTGTTGGTGTATCCACGTCCGTTACATAAGCCAAGTAGGCGTTATATCCACACCTCATACACTTTCCCGCCCCGCCATTGAAATCACTTTCAAAATCGTAGTGACTCGATCACCATAAACCATCCCCAAACTCCCGTTAGGCGCTATCAAACGAATCATCTTCTTGCGACACACAATGTTCGGCTTGTAGTCCGCTAGCAAATCCATCCCAAGAACCACATCAAAACCACCTAAGGTCATCACGAATGGTCTAACCGGAAACTTATGACTTTCTAATTCCACATCACATCCTTCTATCACCTCAGAAATCCTGGTAGACATACCTATGGTAGTTTCTACATCAAAGGGTGCATCTACATTCTTACTACTAACGGGAAATTTAGCATAGAAAGCAGCAAAGATAAAACTTTTACTAGCACCAGAATCGAATAACAAAGAGGCTAAAGTTTAGTTTACTAGAAACTTACTTGACACAACATCAGGGTCCATCCTAGCCTCCTCCTGCATCATCATAAATGCTCTGGTGCTCACCCTCGGTCCTTCACCTGCAGTATTTATCACCCCAGAACCCTCAGACCTCGCCTTATTACAGTCTCTACTCCTGTGGCCCTCCGCACCATAGTTGAAACATCGGATCGTACGACAGTCCTTTGCTATATGCCCCGTCTTCCCACATTTATAGCATAAGTTCGATCCAAACCTACATTCACCCATATGATCTCTTCCATTTTTGCCATATTTCTTTGACCACGCACTGGATGTGACCACACGGCGGTCATCCACCCGTGCCTTCTTATTACTCGTCAGGGCACCACCCCGACCAAACCTTTTTCTATTCGAATCCTGATCACTATTGCCTTTCTTGCTACCTTCGATCTCCATCATAGTCCTTTCATCATACAGTCTTCAATCCAAATCCACTGCCGACCTAAACTTGCTCGGCCGGGCGATGATCATGTTCTTGCGAATATCCACTGGAAGGCCCTGAATGTATCTCTTGATCTTTCGCGATAGAGGCATCACCTGATCCGACACCAGCTGTGGAATTTCATTAAATTTGGTGGTGTATTCTTGATGTGTCATGGTTCCCGTTTCCACCTTATCAATTTCCCGGTAAGGACAGAACTCCTCAATCACCAACTTTCTCAAATCGGACCACCTCATCTTCCGATAGCCTGACTACCCTCAGCTTGGATAATATTGTCCCACCAGCATAAAGATGAGTCCATGAAAGAGTGGATAACAAACTTCACTTTCTAATCCTCTCGGCACTCGCTGATGTTCAGAACAACTTCTATTTCTCTCACCCACCGGAGAGCAGCAGCAACAGTGTTGTTACCATCAAAAGTAGGGGGCTTGCATCGTTGAAATGCCCCATAGTTATAGCCTCATGCAGCCTCCGGCACAGCCTCTTCTTCTTCCTCTTCTCATCATCATTAGATAAAATCGTCTCAGTCTCGAGCTGTCTTCTTTTGCCCGTATGTGTGCTTCTCTCCTTCCTTTCTCCTTCCCTCACAGCCTTGAAAACTTCAGTCACCATAAACGGTAAGATTGTCTGCATGTCCTCGTGCAACTCTTTGACAATAGCCTCCTTCACTAAGGCCCTTAAGTTAGCACTCTCATCACCGCCCTCCGGATGAGGGGTCTTTGGTTCTTCATGAACCTCCTTTTCAATTCTAGGCCTTCCTCTCGTAAATCGTGGTTCAGCACCACGTCTACCACCACCACGCGAAGATTTTGATGATCTACCATCAACCATCCTCTAACACACACAATGAAAGATTTAAACACCAACATGGTAATTCAAGGGAACAGCTCAGTTTGTGTCAAGTATAGTATGTCCCTAATTACAGTGGCCAGTTGTGATTAGCCACTTACTTTACTCTTCATACTCCAAGCATTATCTATCCTCACTACATCAGTAGCTAAATATACAAGCAGCACATAAACCACATCACATGCACACATAATACTGGTTAACATTAAGAAAATACCTGATGGCACGCAGTTACTTGGACCGGCATCCCTTCCTTTTCCGTCCCATTTTCAGTTTAAGTTTAGGTTTATTTTGAAATTTTACCAGTTTCACTTAAACTTTGGCTTTGATACCAACTTGTAAGGCCCCGTTCCCGGGACGCTCACAGTTGGTCAATCATTCCACATAAAACATATATTACATTTAACTTTCATAAAACACCGCAGCAAAACACTAAAATAACTTTTCATTTCTTTATAAATGCTTTTGCAAGTTAATACAATCGTTCATTCAAAACATCATTCGTTCGAATTACAATGCAAAAACTTTAAACAAAAGAATTCCATCCAAAATGCCAAGTAGCTGCCCCACGCCATCCTCGGCAAAGCTCACCTGCCAACTGGAAAATGCATAAAAAGTCGACGTTGCTGAGTGAGTTCCAATTTTATAATAAAACATACTTTAGTTTCATTAGAACCGTTCTTTACTTTAGCATGTGATCACGGATCATACGTACATGTAGATAATATCATTATTATCTTCATCATTCATTAACTTTCGTTCATTCATCGTACGTCATTATCATTCACTTTTGTTACTTTCATTCACACGTTCATCATTACTTCCTTTCATTCCATCAAAAACAATGAACTTTACCCTACCGTCATGCATAAAGCTAGTATTGGGCCAGGGTCTATCATAGACCCCCCGTTATGGCACACATCAGCCTGGCCACAATACCTAGGATAAATTCAACTGTACCATGTCATGTGCTATACCCGTCGTCATGCATAAAGTTGATACTAGGCCGAGGTCTATCATAGACCGCCCGTCATGGCGCACAACAGCCCCGCCACAGTATCTAGTGTAAGCGACAAAGTTTGTATACAAATGGTCAATCACAAAGAAAGACCTCAGTGTGCATCCTTTTGGGGTAGCTAACCGGACACCGTTTAGCTAACACCATTCATTGGGTGTGAACCTACAAACAATTGCTTGCAAGCCCTTTTTACTTTCAATCATTCGTTGATACGTGCATTCATTCATCATGTTCCTCTTTTCATTATCTTCCACTTTACGTTACATAATACTTTCATTTCATTCATTAACATTCAATGTAAAGCCATGGGAAAATAATCATACATCACAAGGAACACAAACATAACAGTCAACATCATCATACAAGGCATCATACATATATAACAAACATCATACACATCATGCATAACATCATGCACATCATGCCAAAGCATCAAACATCATAACATGCCCATCATGACATCTATGACCTCAAAAAGTCAACTTACATAGCCCCCGGGAACCTCCCAAGTCAAAGCCTAAATTACACTTTTTCCCAAGAAGTCAGAAATATTCTAATTGTTCATCCGCATTTGCCTTTGTTCGTTTGCATTTGCCTTTGTTCATCCACATTTACCTTTGTTCATCCACATTTGCCTTTGTTCATCCGCATTTGCCCTTGTTCATCCGCATTTGTCTTAGTTCATCCACATTGACTTTACTCATCCGTATTTCCTGCAATACTCATCTGCATTTCCCATACTTAGTCAATAGTCATCCGCATTTCCCATACTTAGTCAATGTCGGTCCGCATTTGCCTTACTTACTCAATGTTCATCCGCATTTCCCATACTTAGTTAATGCTCATCCGCATTAACTTTCCATCCGAATTGACATTCATCCGCATTGACTTTCATCCGCACTGACTTTCATCCGCATTGACTTTCATCTACATTTGCCAAATCTTAAGTAGTTTTTCTAAACTGAGGCGTATGAACTACTGTTTAGGCGCATGAGAAGCCTAGGGCACACTATTCATCAGATTCAATTCCCAATTCTCATCTTTCATATTCTAAGATTAACTCTTACATTCTAAGCCTTAGAAACATAATCAGAACATTATCAAATCATGTTAGGATCAGTGATCTACGTTTGATTGATTAGAGAGTATTGCAGCGGAAATCAAACAATGAATTAGACAATTCACAAGAATTATTCAAAGTAAGAGCAAACGATTAAAGAAAGAATTCTGCAAATCAAATATTTCATTCAATACGCGCTTTCGTGGTGGCAAAATGTCACACATACAATCAGGTCAATCATCCCTTATATAAGATATGTGGTGGTGGAACATTCCTTATATAGGAGATGTGACATCTGCTGATGTCATTTGATAGTGACATCTAACAGAATTATTCAGACTACTGAAAGTTAACACAACTACTGAAGATGTCAAAACAGCTGACATCTTCTTACAAAAATACTAAGTGTTAACTATCACTACAACTACTGAAAAGAAACTACTGAAACTACAACGAATGAAGAACATGCTCTTCAGTCGTTTTACAAATACTGAAACATAAAAGAAACTACTGAAAGGAAACCATCACAACAACTGAAGAATGCTTCTTCAGCTGTTGTAACAAACTCTGAAGGCTTCAGTACTTGTACTTGAACTTCAGCTGTTGTCATCAGCTGATGTCTTCAGTCTTTGTATTCAGCTGTTGATCATCAGTACTTTAGTCTTCAGCTGTTGATCTTCAGACTTTGGTCTTCAGCTGTTGAAGTCTTCAGTACTTTAGTCTTCAACTGTTGATCTTCGGTACTTTAGTCTTCAGCTGTTGATCTTCAGTACTTTAGTCATCAGCTGTTGAAGTTTTCAGACTTTGGTCTTCAGCTGTTGAAGTCTTCAGTACTTTAGTCTTCAGTTGTTTAAGTCTTCAGCAGTTGTTGTGATGTTTGTGGGACTTAGAGTTTTCTGATCAGGCTCATTGGTTCTTTTGGTCCAACAAACTCCCCTTGAACCAATGTAGCCAAAACCTCTAAACTTATTGAAGATGTCCCACTTATTATGGCAGAAAGATTTGGTCTTTTTGTCTTCTAGATCAGCTCAGAAGTGACCCATGTAAGCACAGGCTTGGGAAGAAGTCTCAATGATCTGTTTGGCAAAGGATGAATGGGAACTATGTCTTGGGGAACTAGACACAGAGCTGTTACCCCATCCATGTGATCTACTTCCCAGCAATGAGTCTGTATGACTCCCTTGTATAGGCCTCAAGGAAGGTTATCTGTTCCTCTATGGTAAGCTCTTCAGCTCCTCCTTCAAAAAGTGATTCTGGCCCATAATATTCAGATAGGTATTTCACCTGTTTCCCATTTTTGAGTTCCACAGTTGTTATTCTATAAGCAAATTCATCTGGGTGATTACCCTCTAAGAACAACTGGAGCTCATTCTTTCTAACTTCCTCAAGCCTCTTATATACTAACCCCTTTTTCACCATTTTATTCTCCAGCATCTTTTGTGGGGTCAGGTTAGCTTTATTGGCTTTCTTGAAGTCATCTAGGATTTCCCAGGGTGATACTACAAAGACCAGTGAGATCACTTTATCTACAATCTTCTTCACTTGGCCAATGTATCTCTGTGGAATGTTTTTCTTTTGAATCCTATAAGACACCCTGGGATCAGGCCAAATCCTCACTCTCTCCTTTTGATATTGAAATGTATGTTTAAGAGTGTATAACCTGAGAGCGTGCTTCTTCATGTTGATGATTGAAGATGTGGCAGGATATGCTTTGTCAACTCTTCTCAACAATTCCTCATTATGTTGTTGTAAAGCTCTTCTTCTTCTAGCTTCACTTTCACAATTTGTCTTTGAGTTTCAGGAGTAATTGTTGGAGAGTGACGTTTGGCCTTAGGCAACTGTATAACAACTGAGATTGGCAACCTATCTTCATCTTCATCATTATCTTCTTCTTCCTCTTCTAGCCTCAGTACCCTTCTCTTCCTCTTCTGGGGTACATCATCGGCTATTGGTTTTGAGGGTAAGGGAATTGGTTTTGTGGGTTGTGGTTGTGGTGGTTTTTGGGGTAAAGGGATTGTTTTAGTGGGTTTTGGTGTGGGAATTTTGACAGGCTGTTCTAGCATTTTGGATGTGAGTTCTGCTTTAGATTGCTTGACTAGTTCAGTCCTGCTCCCAGCACCAGCTTCATTTAAGGCTTCAATAACCAATCCTTTTGTGTATACTTCAGCCGAACATATCTTGGTGGTTATTGCCAAGATGCTGTCCCTAGACCATGCCTTGATTTCAATCAATGATCTACCAAGATACTTCGCTATGAACCTGATCATGATTTCTAGCCTTTCCCTTTCCAACACATCATAACTTGCCAATCTAGCTTGGATTTCATCAATCTCCAGTCTTCTGATTTATGAGTCAAGTTTTTCAGTGTCGTGACCTTGCCTAAACAACTGATCAATGTTGTTATCCATTGATCGGCTGTGTTCAGCATCAGCCTCCTTCACCATTGTCTCCAAGTCAGTCTCCCTTTCATTCTTCCTTTTCTTGTATGTGACATGAAAGTCTTTAGTACTTTTAGTCACTTTCTCCATGTCAACTTCCTTCACCTTCTCCTTCTCAGTTTCTTTCCTATCTGCAATCCTCTTTCTTTTTGCTTTCACTGACTGAATCTCCCCCCTTTTGGTTGCATTGGTTGCAAGGGTTTGATTGTCAGAAAGCCTTTTGCTCACAGCATCCTCTATCAAGGGTTGTATAACTGAGGGAAGCCTCTCATCAAGGGTTTTAAGCACTATATCAGTGATAGTTGATGTGATGAGAGGTAAGGAATGTTGAAAGATAGCAGCCATTTGCTCAGGGGGGTTCTGTCCCTGAGAAAAAATGCCAGAAGCAGAGGCAGGTGGCTGAGTGTTTTGGAGTGGCTCTGTGTACGGGAGACCTTCAGAGGAAGGTGCCATCTGTGGGTTTTGAGGGGTAGATGGTCTTTGATCCTGAGAAATTTTGGCAAGCAGCTCTCTGAGTCTGCTCACCTCATCCTTGAGGATGGTGTTTTGGGCTAAAACATCATAAAAGAAGCCCAGGTCATCATCAGTGTTTACTGAATCACCTGACCTCCTGATCGAATCAGGATGAACATGGTTTGAGTGTAGATTAGTAGTAACATGTGCCCCTTGGTCATGGTACTGGGGACTTCCTGCCTCAGGACCATGTCCTTCATCGGCAGTTGCCTCTGGTGAGGTCTTATGGATAGTACCAAATTCATCCTGATCATTTGCTGAAGCAGGAGAAGTGGCAGCCTCACCAGAAATTCGAATCTCCATTTCTACACTTAGAGATTGAATATGGTAACCCCTGTGCTGTGGGGTGTCACAAGCACTTCGGTCCTCCCCCTCAATGGTTGAGGCTATCCCAGTTTTGATTGGTATCTGGGAGGAGGTGAGGAATGCAACTGAGTCAGCACTTTGGCAATTATTATGGTAGGACTTTGGGGGGCGGTTGCAGTGGGAGAGGGTGTGAAGGCAGTATGCACCCGGGGAGAGTGGTGCGTTTCAATGGCAACCTCCTCAAGTGAGGAAGGTTCCAGATGTATAGGTGCCCCAGAGGTGGTTGCTACAGGCTCCTGTTGAGAGGAAACCTAAGCAGTTGAGGGTGAGTGAGTACGTGTATCTACTGGGGGGTTATGACCAGTAGATATAACCTGCGTTTGTGTTGCAGGGGCATCCTCAGGGGACTCATTTCCCTAAGTAGCCTTTTTGGCTTTATTGTGTTTGGGTTGGTGGGGACATTGGATTTGGAGGTGGTGGCTGTGGGTTCTAGCTGTGTGGGTTTTCGCAGTTTGGCAGCCAGTTTGAGTGACTGGTTTGAGTTGTGCCTGGAGTATACTTCAGGCAATACAGCCATGGTAGGGACTCCAAGGCCAACAAGTCCCTCAGCTTTCAGCTGGTTTACTATAATGGCCATTATGAAACGAGGATATAATATCCATCGGTTAGCAATAGGCTTGGAGGCCATATCCTTGAGTTCAAGAAATAATATTTCAGAAAAATTTAAGCTTTGTTGGTCAAGGATAGAGAATAATACCTGCTGCCACCTCGTTGACATTTGATCCCAATAAAAAGTCTTAGGAGCTAAGCATACATTCACCAT
Organism: Flaveria trinervia; assembly: GCA_025506515.1. Lineage (NCBI taxonomy): Eukaryota > Viridiplantae > Streptophyta > Magnoliopsida > Asterales > Asteraceae > Flaveria > Flaveria trinervia. The sequence goes on from CM046451.1 coordinate 46,551,639, forward strand.
ATGAAATATTAGTCGTTCTGCATCATGGAAATGCTTCTTCAGGATGGTAGAGGCCCTGAGGTTACCCTGGTATCCATATTGGGCAAATGATAGATCAGTGGTGCCCTTTGAATACCTAGTGGGAAAAGTGGCATCATCCAGTTGTAGGGTTTGGCAAAGGATTGCTGGAGTGATGACCACCTAACGGTTGTTGACGAATGACTGGAGAGAGTCGGTGTCATTCTCCCCAGTGATAGGGGTGGCGTTCGTCCAAAACTGGTGTAGGGATTCGGCATGAATGGTAGGATTTAGAAGGAAAGCCGTTTTGTATGGAGAGTTGATCATTAGATCAATGGCATTATCAAACTTTGTCGAGAAGGGTGATTTGGTAAGGTAAGCAAAACAGTTGTGTTGTGGTTTAAGCTTCATGTCCGACATTGATGTGAGAGAAGGTTCTGAGTTTTTGAACGTTAGGTTTGAGATGATGACTCTGTAAGATAAGGTATTTATAGGGTACGGGTTATAAAGCAACTGAAGGGTTTGGTGTGAGTCATCAGTAGTTTTAAATGACTGATGATGTGGTATTAACCTTCAGAGGTTGAAACAACTGAAGTCTTGGTTTTAGGCATCAGTAGTTATAAAACTACTGAAAACCATGGTTTTAGCTTCAGATGTTGGAAACAACTGATAACTTGGTGTTAGTCATCAGTTGTTGTAAACAGCTGACGACGTGGTGTTAGTCATCAGTAGTTGTGAAACTACTGAAGACATGGTTTTGTCATTAGTTGTTTAAGATGAAACATCAGTTTTAGAAACAACTGAAGAGAAAATTCTCATCAGTTGTTTTCGTCAATTCATAGCTTTTCAGCTGTTTCATACTGTCCTCAACACTTACTCATTAGTCTTTTTGGCTGTTTTTCAGTTGTTTCATAGGACATCAGTACTTGTCTGTTTGTGCTGATATCAGTAGTTATAAATAACTACATCAGTAGTTGTGACTGTATCAGTTCTTGTAACAGAATCAGTACTTATTTGTGATATGGTTACAAATGATCATCAGTACTTATTTACTAAGATCATCAGTAGTTATCACTTATTCTAGGTGCAGCATACCAAGCCTTAACACTAGGTTTTAGAAAGTCGAACTATCCAAAGGCTTAGTAAAAATGTCTGCAAGCTCATCAGCACTAGGCACAAACTTTGGATCAATCAGACCTTTTTCAAAACAGTCCCTAATAAAATGATGTCTGATCTCTATATGTTTGGTCCTAGAGTGCTGGACAGGATTCTTGACAATGCAAAGAGCTGAAGCACTGTCCATTAATAATGGAGTCTTAGTCTCTACAATGCCATAATCCAAAAGTTGGTTCTGAAGCCAGAGTACCTGAGAAGTACAACTTGTAGCAGCAATGTACTCTGCTTCAGCAGTGGATGTAGCAACAGATGTTTGTTTCTTACTCTGCCAAGAAATCAAACAGTTGCCTAGGAATTGACATCCACCAGAAGTTGACTTTCTGGTTAACTTACATCCTGCATAGTCACTGTCTGAAAAAGCAACTAATTTGCAAGAGTGTCCAGTGGAATACCATAAACCTAGAGAGTGTGTACCTTGCAAATATCTAAAAATCCTCTTGACTGCAATCAAATGAGTCTTTTTAGGAGCAGCCTGAAATCTAGCACAAACACAAGTTGCAAACATGATATCTGGTCTAGAAGTTGTTAAGTACATCAAGGACCCAATAATACATCTGTAAAGTGTTTCATCATGAGCTTTACCTTTCTGATCTGCATCCAGTTATGTGGTGTTGCACATGGGAGTAGAACCGGGCTTACAATTTTGTAAGTCAAACTTATTCAAAAGATCTTTTGTATATTTAGACTGATGAATAAAAGTCCCATCAGCCTTTTGTTTGATTTGCAATCCTAGAAAGAACTGTAATTCTCCCATTGCACTCATTTCAAACTTCTTATGCATTAAATTGGTAAAGTCATCACACAACCGGGAATCAGAGGATGCAAAAATAATATCATCAACATAAATTTGAACAAGTACCTTATGCTGATCCACCTTCTTAATGAATAAAGTTTTATCTCTGGAGCCTCTAGTGAAATTATTTTGAAGAAGAAAATTTGATAATGTCTCATACCAGGCTCTAGGAGCTTGTTTCAACCCATAAAGAGCCTTATCAAGCTTGCATACCCAATTTGGATGTTTATTATTCTCAAAACCTGGTGGTTGACATACGTAAACCTCTTCTTTTATTTTACCATATAAAAATGCACTTATAACATCCATTTGAAAAACATTAAGATTGTGGAATGCAGCATAGGCTAAGAACAATCTAATTGCCTACAGTCTGGCTACAGGGGCAAAGGTCTCATCATAATCAATACCTTCTTCTTGTGAAAACCCCTGAACAACCAGTCTGGCCTTGTTCTTAACAATAAGCCCATTTTCATCTGTTTTGTTCCTAAACACCCATTTAGTGCCTATTGCACACTTACCTGGGGGTAGAGGAACCAGTTCCCACACTTGCTGTTTCTTGAACTGAAGTAGCTCAAGCTGCATGACTTCCACCCATCCATTGTCTCTCAAAGCAACATGATAGTTCTTTGGCTCTTGCTGACTGATGAAGAGAGCATAGAAGCAGAAGTTGGACAATTGACTTCTGGTTGAGACGCCAGCATTGATACACCAATGATATGAGACATGGGGTGATTCTTCAGTTCTTGGTGCATAATAAGATCAGTGCAAGTGTTTGTAGACGGTTCAGCATCAACAGATGGCAAATCAAATGATGTAGAGGAATCAGAAATCTCATCAGCATTTGTTGTGGATGGAGCTAGTGAAGCTACAGGAACATCAAGTTTAGCAGACTCAGGCAGTTGGTCACTGAACTTGAAAAGGTGAGTACTGATATCATCATCATCTTCAGTACCACCAGGTGGAAGACTTGCTGCACAAGATGATTTATCCACATGATCTGCAACAGCTGGAGTTTGATAAGGAGCATATTGCAGTATGTCCAGATCAAACAGCTCCACAGGGTTTTGTGGAATTTTATCCTTTGGAGATTCATTGAATTTCACATGCAAGGTTTCTTCAACTATCTTTGTTCTGTAGTTGAAGACTCTGTAAGCCTTGCAAGTGGATGAATAACCTACAAAATACCCTGCATCCACCTTACGATCAATTTGTGGAGTTGACCCTTTGTGTTGAGAATGAAACAAGGACATCCAAAGGCTCTGAAGAATGAAATCAAAGGAGCCAAATGAGGTAGAGCTTCATATGGAGTCTTCATCAACCTCTGATTTACTAACACTCTGTTATGCACATAGCAAGCTATTGACAGCTTCAGCCTAAAAGGTCAAAGGCAAACCAGAGTCAGCCAACATGGACCTTGCAGCTTCAATTAAAGTCCTGTTCTTTCTCTCCAGTACTCTATTTTGTTCTGGAGTCCTTGGATGCTAAACTTCCTTTTGATTCCTTTTGAAAGATAAAAATCATCAAGTGTATGGTTTCTGAATTCAGTGCCATTATCACTCCTTATACACTTGACTGATAGGGAATACTGCTTCTCAACATACAGCACAAAGTTTATAATCTTCTGAGTAACCTCATCCTTTGAATGTAGAAAGAAAGTCCATATGAATTTGGAGTAATCATCCACAATTACGAGACAGTATTTCTTCTTTGCCATGCTCATCACTCTCACAGGACCAAATAGATCCGTGTGCAGTAACTGCAAACAGGCAGTGGACTTAGGTTCTTCAATGGGAGGGAATGAGACTTTGTGTTGTTTTCCTTTCAAACAAGCAGTGCAAACTTCATCATAGTGGAACTCCTTTATTGATAAACCTCTCACTAAACGATTGTGGATCAGCTGATTCATGTTTCTGAGATTGACATGACCCAGCCTTCTATGCCATAGTTTAGATTCCTGAAGAGAGGCTTTGGAGAACAGGCTTGGATGACCCTTCAAATCAATCTTCTTTAACAAATCCAAGGCATACACTCTTCCGATCCTGTTGGCCTTCAGAAGAGTATGTTCATCCATTACCTTGTCAATCAGCCTCAGAACTTGGGAAGACAGAATCCTGCAGTTCTGGCTTGTGAAAAGTGCAACATGCCCTTTATGACACATCTGACTGACACTTAGCAGATTATACTTCAGATTCTCCACATGGTTGACATCATCAAACCGGATTTGTCCGTTAGACACATATCCTTTCCCAATGATGTAACCTCTGGCATCATTTCCAAATGAAACAAATCCCTTCTTTCCTTGAGAGTAGGCATTAAGAAGAGAACTGCTCCGAGTCATATGCATAGATACTCCACTGTCCATATACCAGATGCTCCTTTGGCATGTTGAAGAACCCTGGGTTACCTGTGAGGAAGATGTATTGGAGCATGAACTCTCAGTAGATTCCAGGGCCATGAGAGCTAGATTCCCAAAAGGATGTTCACCACCATGTTGACCATCACCAGCAAATAATTGCTCAGTACCAGAGAGATCATCTGGTAAACTGCTCCAGTCAACATTACCAGGGGTGAAAAAGCTGTGATGAGGTTGTGATTGAGATGGTAGAGGCTCAGGTAATGCTTGTGGTTGTTGTGCAGTAGGAACTTGAACTGGATTTGGCTGAGGCATGTAATAGCATGGATACGGATATGACATTCGACCCTGAGGGACAAAATATGCAGGCGAAACAGGTTGTGAATGATGACCAGAACTAGAAGGATGTTGCCCCCTATTTTGTGGACTAGTGCTTGGAAAAGTCACAAAGGGTGCAGAGGAGTTAGATCCAGATGATCTACACTCTCTAGCAAAGTGTCCAAGCCTTGGCATTTGTGACACCTCAACTTACTCTTGTCATAACCAACTTTGGTTTTGCCAGAGAGTCCTAGAAATTTCCTGCCAGTCCTCTTGTAGAACTTCTGAGATCTGATATTAATCAAGGCCATTTGGCTCAGAATATCCATCTCTTCTAGATCATCATCAGCTATTCCTTTTATATCATCCATGATCAAACATAAATTGTCACTATTACAGCCTGAGTGACTATCAACACCAACAAATGCATGATCTGAACTGTTTGAAGAGAAATCTATATGCTCATCATAATTACTTTCACATGCAGCATATTCTGACTCATGACCAACCAAGGCAGTGTTCCCTCGTACAAAGTCATCAGTGAGCTTTCCTCATGATGCCAGTTTCCTTTTCTGCTCTATCTCTCTCTCAAATGTAAGTAGTTTCCCATGAAGTTGGGTGAGAGATAGTTTATCCAGATTTGCACTGGAGCGTAGGACAATAGTGTATGTGTCCCATCTCTTAGGCAGTGATCTAAGGAATCTGTTGTTCATCTGGCTATTGGTATATTCATGTTTGACTATTTTTAGCTCAGAGATCAAATTGGAAAAACGCTCAAACTGTTGAGTCAATGTCTCACCCTTCCTATGAGAGAATATTTCATATTGTTGGGCAAGCATTTCTTTGTTGTTTGCTAAGACCACATCAGTTCCACCGAATTGTTCCTCAGTGCATTCCAGAGGTCATGAGCAGTTTCATGATGCATAAGCCTGAATAGATTTCATTCGGTAGTGCCATGGCCAGAATTCCATGGGCTTTAGCATCAATCTCAAACAGTTTCCGATCTTCATCTGAGTATTGTTCCTTCTTCTTCGGAACCATTTGATTGGTTTCCGGATTGTTCACCATAGGCTTATGTGGACCATGTACCACCGATGTCCAACAACCTGGACTGTTAACAGACAGGTGATGAAGCATTCTTCGTTGCCATATGTTATACTCAGTCCTAACCAGCATCGGGGGCTTGGTTGAAGAACCGGTATTGTGACGGTCATTAGAATGAGTAGTCATTCTCAGATTCAACCAAAATCAATTAAGTTTTAATAGATTTAGAACAAAACAAAACAAACTAAATTGAACCAAGAGAAAACAAAAAGCAATAAAACGAAAGTAGCAGAAAATCAATTGAACTATAACCGATTCTTGCAAATATGCTAATTCAATCAAATGCAGATATCGATTAGCAGTTTCAATGATCAATTGTTAGATTGATCAATGATTAACCTGCTCTGATACCAATTGTTAGGATCAGTGATCTACGTTTGATTGATTAGAGAGTATTACAGCGGAAATCAAACAATGAATTAAACAATTCACAAGAATTATTCAAAGTAAGAGCAAACGATTGTAGAAAGAATTCTGCAAATCAAATATTTCATTCAATACGCGCTTTCGTGGTGGCAAAATGTCACACATACAATTAGGTCAATCATCCCTTATATAATATATGTCGTGGTGGAACATTCCTTATATAGGAGATGTGACGTCTGCTGATGTCATTTGATAGTGACATCTAACAGAATTATTCAGACTACTGAAAGTTAACACAACTACTAAAGATGTCAAAACAGCTGACATCTTCTTACAAAAATACTAAGTGTTAACTATCACTACAACTACTGAAAAGAAACTACTGAAACTACAACGACTGAAGAACATGCTCTTCAGTCGTTTTACAAATACAGAAACATAAAAGAAAACTACTGAAAGGAAACCATCACAACAACTGAAGAATGCTTCTTCAGCTGTTGTAACAAACTCTGAAGGCTTCAGTACTTGCACTTGAACTTCAGCTATTGTCATCGGCTGATGTCTTCAGTCTTTGTACTTCAGCTGTTGATCTTCAGTACTTTAGTCTTCAGCTGTTGATCTTCAGACTTTGGTCTTCAGCTGTTGAAGTCTTCAGTACTTTAGTCTTCAGCTGTTGATCTTCAGTACTTTAGTCTTCAGCTGTTGATCTTCAGTACTTTAGTCTTCAGCTGTTGAAGTCTTCAAACTTTGGTCTTCAGCTGTTGAAGTCTTCAGTACTTTAGTCTTCAGCTGTTTAAGTCTTCAGCAGTTGTTGTGATGTCTGTGGGACTTAGAGGTTTTTCTGATCAGGCTCATTGGTTCTTTTGGTCTAACAAATCATGAACACAATCCAGAATCACACCATAACATCATCATACACATTCAAACATGCGGGTATAAAAACCTATTTTTTATAAAAGCATACATCCATGCATTTCCAGCCCCAAAATCAGATAAAACATGTAAAAAGAGGGGTTCTAGAACTCACCTTAGCAGCTCTTGAGTATGGCTTCTTCCAAACTCGTTTGCAAATGAGTTCAACTGCCTAGAAACCCACTAAAAACATACACCCGAACACACACAAACACACATAAGCATACACCCGAGGACATAACCGGTTAAAAACACCATAAAATCATGAATTCTTACCTTGAATTCAAATTCTCAACTTGTTCTTCTGCAAAACCCGAAAACTTTGCACTTTCTCTCTCTAGATTCCGTAAGCAGAAAGGTGATGTGCAAGAGTAGGCGGCCATCACCTTTTTCACCAACTTTTTCAAAGTTTTGTCCTTTTGACACTTTTTACCCCTTAACTTGGGTAAAATATCTTTTCTTTCTTTTTCTTCACTTTATTCTTCTTTCTTTAATTTAAAAAAAATAACCGGGTGTTACGTCGTTCAATGTTGATTGGTAGGAATCTAACTCTTCTAAAGTTCGATCTGAACCAGCATGGTTCTTTGACTCTGATACTGTGTTTAATTCTTTTAATCTTCTAGTTTTCGACCATGATTCATCCATCTCAAATGTTCAAACAAATATTCTTTCCTCAACCCCATCTCCTGTCCATTCCACCTCTTCAGCAAATGATGCTACTTTAGTTGATGTTGGATCATCTTCTCCATCATTTGATCTGTCACTGAAACCTGTTTCTACATCTCTTCCTTCACCACCAACATCTATCCCACCACAACCTTTTCCATCTCTCTCACCCTCCTCTAATCATTCACAATCTGTCAGCGAACCTTCTCCAACATCTTTCCTTTATCCACAGATGTCAATACTTTGAAAGATCATCCTTATGATAACGTTATTGGGTCTATCACCGATGGTGTATGAATGTGGAGTCAATTGGTTTGATTAATATTTCTCTCTTCTCTTGCTTTGTCTCTCACACTGTCCCGAAAAAGGTGCATGCCACTCTCCAGGATCCTTGCTGGGTGGAATCAATGCAATTGGAGCTTCAACAACTTAGAAAGCTCAAAGTACGGACTTTGGTTGACCTGCCTCCCAACAAATTCCCAATTAGTACAAAATGGGTGTTTAAGAACTAAGCAGATGATTGTGTTGTTGTGGTGCGTAACAAGTCAACATTGGTTGTGCAAGGATTTGCTCAAGAAGAAGGGATTGACTATACTGAAGTCTTCGCTCCTGTCGCCCATCTTGAAGCAATAAGAATTTTTCTTTCTCATGCTGCTCATAATAGTTCATGGTCTATCAGATGGGTGTCAAATGTGCTTTCATTTACAAAGACATTGATGAGGAGATATATGTGTGTCAACCACCAGGTTTTGAGGATCCTGATTTTCCCAATACAGTTTATAAGCTTGACAAGTCTCTTTATGGTCTTGATCTAGCACCTATGATCTGGTATAAGACCCTAACATAGTACCTCTTAAGTAATGGTTTCTCTCGTCAGACCATCGATATGACTCTTCTCAAGAGAGAAGTGAATAGTGAAATGTTGATTGTCCAAGTTTATGTCGATGATATATTTTTGGCTCCACCAATTAACAGTTACGTCGGGGGTTCGAAGAGATGATGAGTAATGGGTTTGAAATGAGTATGATGGGAGAAATGTGCTTTTCACTTGGATTACAAGTAGAATAAAAGCCAAAAGGCATTCTTATTCATTAGGAGAAGTATGTTAAAGAAATTTTGAAGAAATTCAAGATGGATGACACGTCTCCTGAAATGACTCCCTTTACTGCTCAAATGTGTCTCACTCCTGATGAGAACGGGAAACCTTTTGATCCTCATCTCTATAGATCTATGATCGGTTCCCTTATGTATCTTACAGCAAGTCATCCTGACATCACTTTTGCTGTAGGATATTGTGCTCAATACTAGTCGGCCCAAAAAGAGTCTCATGAAAAGGCTGTCAAGAAAATTTTTCGTTATCTTAAAGGCTCCTCTCGTTTAGGTCTTTGGTATACCTATGGTGGGAATTTTGATTTACATGCTTATTCTGATACTGATTCCAATGGTTGCAGGTTAAACATGAAATTAGTGATCGGAGGATGTCAATACCTACGCAACTGTTTGGTGTCATCGCAGAGCAAGAAACAGACCATTATTTCCCTTTCTACAAGGGAAGCATAATACATTGTTGCCTCTAGTTATTGTTCACAAGTTCTTTGGATGCAATACCATATATTTGACTATGGAATCAATTTTCTCCACACACCGATTTTCTGTGACAACGAAGCAGCCATCGGGATCGCAAAAATCCTATTCATCATTCTCGAACCAAGCACATTGAAACAAGGATTTATGCAATTCGTGATGCACAGGAAAAGGGTTTTATCGATATTATTCCCATTGACACTAAAAATCAAAAGGTAGATCTTTTCACAAAAAACATTTCATAAACTCGCTTTTATGATTTGATCTCTATACTAGGGTTAATATCTTTTTAAACCTTTTCTTTTCTCTTATTATTTTTTTTAAAATAAAGATTTATTTTTTTTTAAATTAAAATTTTGGGAGTGTATATAATTTACATAAAAATAAACTTGGAGTTGAATTTGAAATTGACAAGAAATGATCGTATATCTTCTAGATATGCTCATTTATGCATGACTGGTTTTTAAAATGAGAAATGATAGTAAATGATGCTGCTATCTGATTTACATCTTATTTTTTCATTGCATATAAAAGTAAATTAAACAGACTCTTTAAATGATATGCTTGGTAGACTCAGCCTAAAGAATAAAGTATACAACAGCTTTATGATTTAAATTAAAATATATGCTTAAGGATGTCTGGATTTACGTGATCATTTTGGCATGCATGAAAACTGAGTCCCGACAAAAAGTGGATTGAGAATTGATCTTTCACCCACCATGATACTAATCTTATAAGCCATATCTTTGAATTATGTCCGGTGTATTTATGTGTCTTGTACTTGTGCTTATCTCCTTTGTTGTACGATGGTACTGACCTGGAGTGATGATTTCCTCTGCCGTACGGTAGTACTGACCTGGAGCTCTCATCATCACTTGATTAAATGGTCATCTCATTTGTTATATGTGAGTATAGCCCTAGAGCTCTCACCATCTTGATCTAACTTGTGTCAAATCATATAAATGATGAATTCAACATAGAATGCAATATTCTGTTGATAATCACTAGCACACTAATGCACACGCCTTGCTCTATAAAGATCATTACAAAATTCAAGAAATCTTGAGGGTGAGAGTTTTTGCCAAATGATTGTGGGGTCCTAGCATTCTAAAGTATTTAATTGAACCTTAACAAATCATATGTTGTTTTTTGAAAAAGATAAGATGGGTTTAAGTGGACAAACATATCAATAATCGATAATGATTTGTTCGAGAATTTCAACCGTTCCTTTAAAGACTGTGACCAGATTCAGTTATTAGTATGATCTCATTGCTGGTTGATGATTAAAGTCGTCTTTGTCCTAATATATATCTTGAGGATGTGATCTCTGATTGATTTAGATCTGAGTTATTGTTGTTAATACTCTTAAAAAATTGCAAAACTATACTTTCGCTAATTGTTTCGCTAAATGAAATTGCAATTTTGCTCAACATTTTCATCCTGTGCGATGTCATTTTTGATCTGTGTTTCCTTTGGCGAAATTACAGCGTCGCTTGGCGAAACTATAGATTCATCTGGCGAAACTATATGCTATTTATGTCTGGTTGCAAAATTATCCCCACACAGTTTCGTTGTTCCGTGTCCTCTATATGCGATTCTGAGTTTCTGTGTTTTTGCTATCGATTGTTTGTTGATTCATGTTCGCAAGTGAGTTTTGAACACTAAACCATCATTTAATCTTGTTTATCATATCACATTGTGAGTATATTTGCTCGAGACTCTTGGGTATCATCATTGTTCTTCCAGCGAAACTATCCATAGTCCAGTGAAACTGAACGAAAGTTCTTGAAACCTCAGCGAAACTAAACGAAAGTTATTGAAACCTCAGCGAAAGTGTAAGGTTATGCTGTCCGGGCGAACTTAACAGTTTCACTGGCTATTTTTTAGTTTCGCTATGCCGAAACTATTTTTTTGGCTTGTCGAATCTACCTCATTGTTTGGAAGAAACTGTTGTGATCTTGCTGGCGATACTATACTTTCGCCTGCCGAAATTATAACTGATCGTGTGAAATTATAGTTTCGGCCAGCGATTTTAATTTTTATTTTTGATTTTCTCAAATGTTTTGTTATGTTTTCTTTTTATTTTTTATTTTTTATTATTATTGCATCATATTTTATTAGTTCATTTGATTTGTATCTGAGGTTTAAATGGCTAATCTAAAGTTCGAAGAGAGAAACAACATCACCGCCATTCTAGATGATACACATCCTAAGGCTGCAGGGTTTAGAGACTATATTCGGTGGCTGCAAAGATCCCCTATAGCTTATGCTATCTCTCATTCCACCACCATATATGATCTCCATATAAAAGACTTTTGGAGATCTGCTGAGTATGATATGAGAGGGAACACCCAAAGGATCACTGTGAAAGTCTTAGAGAATGAGGTGACTATTACTGCTGAGATAGTTTCAAGGATTCTGAGGCTAGAGGAGGATTCTTGAGAAGTGGTTACTATGTTTGATAGTGAGGTGTTCCCAGCATTCCAGAGCATGGGATATGAGGGGCATGCTTTTGGTTCCCAAAAAGAGATCAAGATGTTCTTTCTCTCCAAGGAATGGAGATTCATTGTCCACACCTTCATTATGTGTTTATATCACCAAAAGGTAAATCAGATGGGCTTAATATTGACTAGGCAAAAGCTATGGTGTTATGCTACAGAGGGGAAAAGGCAAACATTGCGAGACTAATATTTGCCTGCATGGCAGAGACTGTAATGGCCCTGAAGAAGGATAAGTGGCTTTGGTATCCTCGATTTATTCAAATGATCGTTCATGACCTAATTCCAAATGTGCCAAGATACGAGGAGGTGAAAAGGTTGGTTCGGATGAAACCACGTATTTTTGCAGACTGTTGTGCTATTTGACATGACTTTAGTGGGAAGATCACTCATCTGTGGGAAAACATGAACCCACCCAAAAGATGGAACTATACTAGAAAGGTGGACGAGTCGGAGAATAAACGAGCTAATGAAACTAGGGCACAACAGACTGATGTAGCTAAGAAGAGAAAAAGAAATGGAAAAGAGAAATATTATGATTTTGAAGAAGAAGTAAATGAAAGGGCTGAAGAGATAAGGATTCAAAAGGAGAAGAGATTGAAGAAGAATGCTGATATAGTAGAATCAAAAAGGAGAACTAAACAGAGACATCAAGCATTCACTGGAACATCAAGGAAGGAAGAGAGAGGAAGCTTAGATGAGGATATGATTCGTAACCTTAATAGTTCTCTGGCAAATGAACTGAGCATGATAAAGACCAAACTCTCTAATCAACAGATATGGGAGACACAAAAAGATGTGGTGATAGAGGGAATGAAGAAGTTGTTGGGAGATCAAAACTTACTGCTAAAGAAGTTGTTTGAAGAAGTTGGTCAATTGAAAGCTGTTGCCGGCCTGCCCAAGCAACTAACTCAATCTAAGTTAGATGATTTAACTGACACTTCTAAATACCCGTTCTTGAACGTGGGTATTTCCTCCAGGGTAGGAGAGGGCACATCTGGTGCTGCAACTGCTGGTGCTGAAGGTTCTGAAATAAGACATAAAGATGAAGGTAGGGAAAATGAGGAGAAAATTGTGGAGGCTGGGTTTATAAACATGGGATTTGATGTGGAAAAAGATCTGGCTAGAGAAGAGGTGGTGAGGGAGAAGTCGATTGACAGAGATGGTGAGAAAGGAAAGGGACTAGTTGATGAAGAAGATGATGATGAACAACTAGTAGATTATGATTTTGAACCAGAATTCTATGAAGTTGATGAGAGACCATTGATATATGTGGCCAAGAAGGGAGAGCTTGATTAAGTTGTATTTGAGATGGATAAAGCTGAATGGTTTGTTAAAGAGAATGAGCCAGAAGAACTAACTCCCCTTTTCCAGCACATGGAAGGGTTAAGTAAGAAGGAGGCTAATAAGAGGATTATAAGTTGGTGTTATAACCCCGGCGTCAAAATGTTCATCACAAAAAGGAAAGGGGGTGGAATTATCTACATGCATTAGAGGAAGGCATTCACTTACCTAAATGGGATTGGCCGTTGGCGGCTCTACCATTACTAAATGCAAATCTGAGTGAACGAGCCTTCAGAGAAAGAGATTAAAAATGGCCTAAATGACAACTTTGAGTCTTTTGGATACATGAAGGCTGAGAGGACATGATCAAAGAGAGACAAGAATTAGGAGACTGGCATGGAAAAGATTTTACAAAGGGTGAAATTCCCATGACCGTGAATAGGGTCAGATTGGCAGATTCCCTCCCCTAACAACTACTGAATTTTGAATAGTGGTTTTATGATAACAATACAGGGGAGGAAATTATCAGAGTCAAGAATGGTGCTGAGTTCAAAGTCTTTGATCCAATGGAACATTTTAGCTTCGGTGATGAAGACATGTTGGTTCTGTGCCAGAATCATATCAAAGCAGATGCAGATAATGAGACGAGGAAATAAGCCAGTCTATTTATGATTATGGAAAATAAGATCAGAGGCGTGAGGGCAGAGGTGAAGAGATTAGCAGAGAGAGTAAGGCCAAGATGATCTAAATATGGACATACAGGATTTGACCAGGCAGTTTGAGCAAGCGAGTGCCCATCTTGAAGAAGCTCGTTAAGCAGGAAGAGACCATGGAGAATCATGTGATGAAGCCCCTGAGGAAGTTGTTACAGGAGGTGTGAAGACAAATCAAATGCAACGGAGGACACCGGAGCTAAAAAGATACATCAAGCGAAGTGAAGGTGGTGAGTTCCAACCTAGGGGGAGTATTGAAGATCATTTATAGGTAGGACTCACCTTAGTTTAGATTGTTAAGTTTTTCTTGTAATAGGTCTTTTGTTAGTTTCCTTTTGTATGTAATTAGATTTATGTAGTTTTGTTGTCGAGCGAAACTGTGAGCGAAACTATAGTTTCGCTCATAGTCAGCTTATTAGTTTGCTCGTGAAACTACTGTTTCTGCCGGGCGAAACTACAATTTCGGTAGAACAGTCTCGCGCACAGCGAAACTGTCTACAAAACTAAGACTGCTATATATAGTGTTGATACATGTATGTCCCTAGATCATGATAAGAAATGTAATAGATCTTGTTTCTCTGATTCTGGTGTAATTTGATATGACTAATGAAATGATATTGGGTGTTTGTGATTTGTAATGATTAATATTTCATTAATAAGTTGATATTAAATTAATTAATTAGGTTAGTGATTGGTTGAATGTTTACATATAATGTTTACTAATTAATACATTCAAACTTAAAATAATGAAGTTATCATGCGAATGGCCCATGCGAATGGACCATAAGCATGAACACCTTCATACGAATGACTCAGTCGCACGACTGAACCAGGAGACTGGATCAGTCGTATGATTGTAACATAAGATTGGCTCACTCGCATGACTGAACACTCAGTCATGCAAATGAATCAACCGCATGGTTCAATCGCACGACTGAACCATACTAATGGTTCAGTCGCACGATTGAATAATACCAACCTATAAATACAAATCAATTCGTGAAAAATAAGGACTCTCGATCAATTACGATTTCAGACGTACCCTAGCCGTCCAGAAACCTCCCAAGTCGTTCTCCAAGTTCACAGAACACATTAGATCGATTCCCAATCGATTTCTAACGTTAGTTTCAATTCCTGATTGATTCTTTGTGTGTTCTCACTGATTGGATCGCTAATCAAATAGGATTCCGAACTATTTGATCTGGTATACACGCTAATCTCCAGGTATTTCGTTCAAATACCAGGTCCTAACAAATGGTATCAGAGCTTTGGCTCTTGATTTTGTGTGATTCAATCAAGATTGATAAAAAGTTTGTGTTTTTGCACTAAAAACGCAATCTTTTGTGTCAAAAGTGATCTTGGACGTTCCCTACTCATCAAAGTTTGGTTTCTACGGATTTAGGCAATTAAACCTTGCGAAAGTTCAAATTTTTATGGCTAAAACACGTTTAAACTAGAAATTTTCGCATAACAGCAGCTTCAGTCGCACGAGTGAGCCATTCGCACGACTGGACCTCATTCGCATTGCTCAGACGCACGATTGGACATAGTCGTATCTCCGTTCATACGATTGAACCGTTCGGTCATACTGTTCATACGCATCAGATTCATTCGCACGACTGAGCTAATCACTTAGTTCAGCCGCACGATTGAACCAGTCGTAGAGTTCATACGCACGACTAGTCCATTCGCACCTTCAGTCGCCCCGGTGAAAATTGTTTATTAGACTTAAGGTTATTCACAATGGAAGATCAAATGTCAGCCTTTACTGCTAGGAAGGACTCTAGGATCCAGAACCTGCTGTTAGTTGAGAGGGAGGTGGGTAATCATAATAAACCACCAAAGCTTTTAACGTAAGATGAGTTTCCCCACTGGAAACAACGTTTTGAGATCTACCTCAATGGAGTGGATCCGAATCCCTGGGAAGCCATCGAGATTGGATATAGTACACCGGTGGGAGCCAATGCAGTAAAGTTAACCTTAGGAGGGATGACAGACGCGCAGAAAGTCAAATATAATGCAGAGAAGAGGGTCTATGCATTGATTACACAGTCTATCCCTAAAGACATATTCCACCAGTACTCAGAGAATAAGCAGTCCAAGAAACTATGGGATGAGCTAGAAAAGAGGTACGACGGGAATGCCTCGTTGAAGGCAATGAAGGCTAAGGAGTTAAAGAAGGAATTCGACAACTTCTCATCGATGGGAAACGAGAGTTTGGACGATGTTATAGATAGATTCTACCATCTGATGAGTTAACTGCATACACATGGAGTGGCTACTACCATGGAAGAGAAAGTTACTAATTTTGCAGACAGATTGCCTGAAAAATAGGTTTCATTCGTGTCTAATCTTAGACAGAATGGAATGCTGTCAAAACTGGGTATTAATGACTTCATTCTTAATCGCAAGAAGAATCACTTAGAATGAAGTACAGAGCTCAGAAGTCTACGTACAATCAAAATCCAGCTTTATACAATGCCACACCTCAAGCTAAGACATCTGGAGCACCTCTCCAGACTGCATTTGTGTCTAGCTCATCGGGTCCTACACATGCACCTCCTTCAGGTTCAGAAACGTCAAGGTCTTCTTGTACCCAATACATTGGATCTTAAGCGAATGCTACTAGACTGAAGACCGAGAACCTCGGTAATGTGACTGTGGAAGTAGCTCGAGAGCACATGGATCTTTTGGCAGCAATGGTTCATTCATATGATGAACTGGTCGCTGGAAAGATTGGAAACTGCCATTTGGCAGACGAGGACTACGAGCAGGTGGACGAAATGGAGCTTGAGAGAATGGATATAATATGGGCTTTAGCCAGTGTTGTCCGAAGGGCAAAGAAGTTTGTAAAACAAACCGGACAGAACTTAGTAGCTACTAAGGACACCACATTCGGCTTTGACAAGAGCAAAGTGACCTGCTTCAACTGTGGAGAGAAGGGGCACTTCAAAAGAGAATGTGTCAAGCCTAAGAAGTACGGGAACCCATTCTCGTCCTTCACTCGTCAAGACAAGCAAGCTACCAGTTCTACTTCATCAAACAAGGATCCAAAAGCCTTGACTGCTCATGATGATGAAGGACAAGATTGGAGCTTTAGGTTTGTCTCACCAGGGGAATCAAACATTGCAAGTGTAGAAGATATTGACAGTGATTCCGCTAGTGAAGGAGATCTAGCAGTTGAGATAGCGATGTCACATAGTGAAGATGCAACTGCAACCGAGGTCAGTTACCAGCCTAAAGAGGATACTACCACGTCAGAGACAGAAAAGACAGAATCACCAGAACCAGAGACATCTCATGCTGCGTTGATGGCTAACTCTTCTGAATCAACTCAGGTAAGTACTACTGACCAAATGTTTAATAATCATGCTTGTTCTGATTGTGATACTTTTAGAATAGCATAGATGAAAATTTTACTAGGTTATTAGATCATAATGATAACTTAGTAAAAGATTTGCAATTGTGCACTGAGGCTAATAGGGTACTACAAAAATGTGCATAGTTATAAAGAAAAGATAGACCTTTTGACTAAACAGCTCAGGGAAACTGAAGTAGTTGCATTTAACCAAGCTAATGACATTAGGTACTCTCTAAACTCTTTAAAAGACACTAAGAAGCAAAAGGCAGTTCTAGAAGTAGAAGTACATTCATTAAAACAGAAACTGCATAGTTGGACTAGTTCTTCACACATAGTCCAACACTTAGTGAGAGACAGGAACAACGGGGAGGGATTGGGTTACAAAGTGGTTCCACCACCATCTGAGACTTAATGAACACTAAGACTAGACCAGTAAATAGTAATCCCATCAAGGATCACGTAGTGTTTACTCCTCTTGTTAGTGATCCAGATTCCTCATGTTCATCTATTGACTCTGGAAACAAAAAAAAGGAGGCCACTTCAAAGGCAAAGGGTAAATTGCCTTGTGTTAATCTGGAAAAGGAATTTGAAAAGGTTAACTTAAAGTCAGGGTCAAACCGAGTCAAATCAGAACTTAAAAGGGCTTTTAAGGATAATCTTTCACATACTTCAAGTCAAAGACCAATTAACCAAAAGGAAAAGGATGTCAAACAGGTTAAATCAGTTAAGTTTGTTAAACCAGTAAAAACATCAAAAGAACCAGAGTCAAAACCTAAAGTGAGTGATGTTACTAGAGTGTCACACACCTCTCCACAAAGAAAGTTTAATCATAAAGTTTATAGCAGGGCTTGCTACAACTGTGGAGAATGTGGACACATTGCTTCCTATTGTTCTTATTATCAGACACCTAGGAAGAAGATTGAACTTCGGGACTCAAATCCTAAGTCTTGTAAAAGGAGCTCTTTAACTCCACCTAGAAGAACTAGTGAACAGAAGGTTCAACCCGTTAGCCAGTCGACTGTTTATCACAAACAGGCATTGCACAAATCTGGCTTATGGAAAGAAAAGTCAATCTCTATGTCTGGTAATGATGACAAGAAGGAACCTGAGCTACCCTCACCTTCTAAGGGTCAATGGGTTGAATTCTGATGTGTGATGCCTCTGGGAACCCAAGCCAGTAAAGGCTTGGGTTCCTAACCTAAACTAATTCTTTACCTTGTATGTGCAGGTTGTTCAATATAGTGCTGAAACTAACAAGTGGATAGTAGACAACGGAGCATCCAGGCACATGACAGGAAACAGAGCTCTTTTATCAAACGTCAAGCAAATAAAAGGAGGGCATGTTTCGTTTGCTGGAAACAAGGGAGGCTATATCACAGCTCAGGGAGAAGTTGGAAATCAAAAAGTTAAGTTTGATAGGGTGAACTACATCCAGCAACTTCAAAACAACTTACTCTCTATTTCTCAAATATGTGATAAGGAATTTAAAGTCATCTTCGACAACAAGAAGTGTTACGTACTGAAGAAAGACTACGTGATCCCAGAGGACCAAGTTTTGATGACTGCTTTAAGATATAAAGATCTTTATGTCTTGGATCTGTCAACAGCTTCTACAATGGATCATGAGGTTCAGTGTTTTCTATCTAAAGCTACTGAAAAGGATTCCATCTCCTGGCATAGGAGAATGGGACACATTAGTCAAAGGAAGACGAATCACTTGATTCAGAAGGATCTGGTGAGAGGAGTAAATGTTAGAACTTTCAGCTTCCTGATTTTTGTGTAGCTTGAAAGAAAGGCAAGCAGACAAAGAAGTCTCATATGGAAAAGAAAGTTAATTCAATAGAACTTCCTCTTGAACTTCTTCACATGGATCTGTTTGGTCCAATCAGTACAAAGAGCATTGCAGGCGACTTGTACTGTTTTGTGGTCACCGATGACTACTCAAGGTTCACTTGGGTAATGTTTCTGAAATCCAAATGAGAAACATTTGAATCATTCAAGGAGTTGGTAACCACACTGGAATCTCTCTACAAGCTGAAAGTCAGACAAGTACGCTCAGACAACGGAACAGAATTCAAGAACCAGTGGATGGAGGCATACTGCAAGGAAAAGGAATTGTGCATCAATTCACTTCTGCCTACACACCTCAGATGAATGGTGTTACTGAGAGAAAGAACAGAAGCTTGATAGAGACAGCACGGACTATGCTGGAAGACTCGAAACTGCCTATCCAATTCTGGAATGAGGCAATAGCGAATGCTTGTTATACACTGAATCGAGTCCTGATAGTCAAGCGCCACGGTAAAACATGTTACGAGCTACTACAAAGACGCAAACCGAACTGGGGTATCTCGAACCATTTGGGGCACCGTGCACACTTCTAGGATACAACATACTAAACAAGCGAGTTTACAACAACTCAACGGGTCTAGTACAAGTGTGCTGTAATGTTGACGTTCAGCGATTCACCACACCACCTACTGGCAAAGGACCCGCCTACTTCTTTGACTATGATGGATTCTTCAAGTCCTTCAACATCCCTCTCTCTCCCTCGGATGACCAATTAGCTACACGAATGATGTATGATAGCTTGAATCCACCAACATCTAGCTCACAGGGAGAATCATCTACTCAGTCAGGGGGAGTAGTCGACGACAATAACTCCTCCTCTGAAGATGAAGCTGAAGAAGATACCAGAATAATCAGGAGGAACAGGTTCTAGTTCTTGAAAGTCCACAAGCCTCTACCAGTGATGCACCTTCGACTTCAGAGCCTCAAACTCCAACTACCTCAGATGCAGAACCAAATGTTCATCATCTTGGCTCTGAGGTAGCTGTTCCTACTACTCCAGGATCACGTCTAAACGTTTATCATCCCTTAGACAATGCATCGTACATGAAGATTAAAGTCTATCAATTAGATGTGAAGAGTGCATTTCTTCATGGGGAAATTAGAGAAACAGTCTATGTTAGTCAACCCGAGGGATTTGAAGATCCTTATCATCGGGATAGAGTCTAGAAGCTCGACAAGGCTTTATACGGGCTTCATCAAGCTCCAAGAGCTTGGTATGAGAAACTCTTGACTCATCTTGTGAAACATGGCTTTCGCAGGGGAGTCATTGACTGCACGCTGTTCATTAAGAAAAAGATGGCGACCTACTGCTCGTACAAATCTATGTTGATGACATAATTTTGGTTCAAAGAACAAAGAGTTATGCAAAGAGTTTGAAGCATTATGAAGAAAGAGTTTGAGATGAGTGCTATGGGGGAGATGAAGTTCTTTCTCGGGCTACAGGGATCAAACACCAAATGGGATCTTCTACATCAGACCAGTACGTAAGAGACATTCTCAATCGTTTTGACATGGAGAATGCATATGCTGTCGGTACTCCACTGGCTACGAATCACCACATAGCACCTGATGAAAATGGAGATCTTGTGTGTCACACCCCAACCTTGACGGCGGAAACGTCGAGATGTGAGGGTTAAGATTGTTCACAGCCACATAATGCTATATTAAATTGTAAATATTATTATCATAAGTCTTGAAATGGAAATTACAATCATAAGTCTTATACAAGAAATAAGTTCAACATAACATAACATAATGTAACTTTTTATTTCATTATCTAGGTCCAAGTCCTAGATTATAGCATGCTTCAAAAGGATCACTTTAAACTTGAGGTTGACCTGAAACATGATAAAAATAAGAGTCAACTAAAAATAGTTGGTGAGTTTCCAAGGTTTTCATACATAATATGAAAAAGAAAGTTACAAGTAGCAATTCATGTCATAGGTTATAAGCTAGTAAGGTTATAGAACACATATCGTTACAACCAAACCTCGACTTGATTACAAGTATAAAAGATTGGCTAAGTGTATTTGGTTCCCTAGTGCACAAGCATACGGCTCCTAGGAGTCGGCAATACATCGACTTTAGCACCAAATAGGCTTGTCAGGCCCAAAGATCTAAGACGTTGCCAGGCTAGCAATAGTTAATTATTGTAAACAAATTATGTATCTCATATAAACACTTACCATAAACAAATAACCATGACAAAATAATAAGTTGAATTGCACGTGATTTACAAGTCTCAACGTGTATAAGTGTATCATGTATAGCTATCATGTTTCACCCCAATTTAGTGTAAAAATATGAAAAAGGGGCAAGAAAACTCACTTGTCAAATAAGTATATAATGAAGATTAATAAGAATAAAAATATGTCGTTCCAAGATAAAACGTCACAAGGCACCTAAATATATAATTATTACAAGATTTTGGTTAATAATAAGATTAACGAGTTAACATGAACTAGGGTATTAGTATATTGGGGATTTTTATAAAGTTAAATAAATTATTATAAAAATACCATTTATGAAAATTTATAAATTTATTTTTAAGGAAATTGATCCTTTGTAAATAACTTGTGATTTTATTTATAAAATTATATTTAAATTCTATAAATATCATGATAAATCCAAAAACATATGGTCTAATATTAATTTAATGTCTTTAAGTATTATATAACAATCTAACTTATTATAAAAATACTTAATTATTACATTTGCAAATAATTTTATATTAAAATATTACAAAGTTTTTACAAGAATAAATTTTTAAAAATATTCAGATGACTTTAAAAATATTTAGGGTTTATAAAATTCATTTTTATAATTATTATAAATTTCCTATAATTAATTTAAGGCCAAAAAGACTTTAAAAAGATTACATGAGGGTCCCGGGTTCGAACCCAGGACCTCACGTATGTGGGGAATAAGACTTAACCAGTGAACCAAGGCTCTCAGCCGCGGTAATCTTGGTTTTAAAACATTAAAACCCATATAAACAAAATCCCTAAATCCCTAGAACCCTAGTTCGAATTTGAATCAAATTAAGCGTTAAATCGATGTTGTTAATGGTAAAGATCATGGTGCTTTTGTTCCCCATGTAAAATCGAGCATGTGCATGTATTTAATTACCCGATTCGAAGATGTATTGGTGATGAACAGACGAAGAATCAACCGAAGAACAAGCGCGGTTTATGTCGAATCAATGGACAAGAATTGATGATGATAATCAAATTCGTTGCATAGGTAGCTCCTATAGACCCCAATGAACGAAAGCCCTCGGTTAATTGAGGGTGAGATTATGAAGAAAGTTGAGTTCGTCTAGCTACAGATCGCGATGAGCTCGGAGTTGGTTTTTGGTGTCCGATTGCTTTTCAGGTGAAATTGGAAGTGTAGATAGGTTAGAGATAGTTAAACGATTGTTTATGTTTGATTAATTTGGATTATTATCAAATCTTGATTAGTGAACCGTTGAGGTGTTGAGGCCGACGGTTACCGGGTTCAATCGGCAACCCTTGTCGTCATTAAACTCGAATTAATGTTCATTTAAGGTTCGAAACGTACCCACGAGTCTAATTGGAACGGTTAGTGATCCAAATTTTATGGATTTAAGCGTTTATAGAGGTGGCCGGAGTTCGCCGGAAGTTGGCCGGAAGTGGCGGTCGGAAAAACGAGTGAAAGGGGAAAGATTGTTTGAGTTTTGATATTTTACACTAATGGTCCCTGCAGTTTCAAGCTTTATTATTTCATGCCCAAAACTTCCATTTTAAGTTTCTAAAATGACAAATTAACCCCCTTAATCTTTTTAAACTTTAAGATTAATTAAATTTTATAACTTATCAATTATTAGTCTTTTATAAATCATTGTTATCATCTTTAATTTACCTTGTTATTACCTTCATTTATTTATTGTTGTTGGTATTGTTATTAATGTTAATATTCTTATTATCAAAAATCATTATTAAGATTTTTTTTTCATTTAATTATTATGAAATTATTTACGTGATCAATTTTCAAGTTAAAGAATTAAAACAATAAGCATCAGTAACCCATAGATTCTAATCAAAGGCATAAATAATTTAACCAAGTTAACTTTTTAAATTAACGAAACTATGAGATGTTACAGTCTCCCCAACTTAAAAGAATTTCGTCCCGAAATTAAAAGAAATGAAACTATACAAATAAGAATGGGTATCTCTTCTTCATGTGCTCCTCACGTTCCCAAGTAGATTCAGCGCCACGTTTATTCTCCCAAGGAACCTTGACGATTGGGGTTGTTGTGGTTCTCGTCTTCTTCATTATGCGGTCCATGATTTCAACAGGTTTCTTGACAAAATGTAATGACTCGTCAATCTGAATATCTTCCAACGGAACATACAGACTTTCATCGGCCAAACACTTTCTCAAATTTGAGACGTGGAATACGGGATGAACTCCACTAAGGTCAGAAGGTAGCTCTAGTTTATAAGCCACTTTCCCAATCCTTTTCAGGATTTAGAAAGGTCCTACAAATCTTGGAGCCAGTTTGTCCTTCTTTCCAAAGCGAACCACACGTTTCCACGGTGAAAACTTAAGAAGAACCATCTCCCCAACTTGGAATTCCAATGGCTTACGTCGCTTGTCAGCATAGCTCTTTTGACGACTTCTCGCCACTTCGAGGTTCTTGCGAATGATAGAAACTTTATCGGTCGTCTCTTGTATAAGTTCAGGACCAGTGATGAAGTTTTCACCAATGTCGGTCCAACAGATCGGTGAACGACATTTTCGACCATAAAGTGCTTCAAACGGTGCCATCTTGATACTCGAGTGGTAACTATTGTTATACGAAAATTACGCGAGCGGTAGATGCGTATCCCAATCACCACCAAAGTCAAGAACACAGAGACGTAGCAAATCCTCCAAAGTTTGGATCGTTCGCTCGGTTTGACCATCAATTTGAGGATGGCAAGCCGTGCATAGATCCAATTGTGTACCCAAAAGTTCTTGCATAGACGACCAAAAATGTGAAGTGAAACGAGCATCTCGGTCAGATATGATGTGCAGAGGTACCCCATGACGACTTACAATCTCATCAACGTATATACGAGCTAACTTTGATGTCTTGTAAGTGTCACGTATGGGTATAAAATGTGCCGACTTGGTCAATCGGTCAACAATCACCCATATGCTATCATGTCCTCCGGAGGTTCGGGGTAGCTTTGTTATGAAGTCCATAGATATGTGTTCCCATTTCCACATAGGAATCTCGGGTTGCTCAAGTAATCCACTTGGACGTTGATGTTCGGCTTTAATCTTCGTACATGTGAGGCACTTAGCCACATAAGTCGCTATGTCTTTCTTCATTCTAGGCCACCAATATTGACCACGTAGGTCCATGTACATCTTATCGGAACCAGGATGAATAGAAATAACGAGTTTGATGAGCTTCATTCATAATAAAGGTACGAATGTTATCGCGATTTGGAACCCAAATACGATTGGCGAAGTACATCAACCCATTAGGTTTTGTTTCCAATTGAGTTAGAAGATTATGCTCCAACTCATCCTTCATTCTTCCTTCTCATTGTACCATTTGTTGAGCCTCCAGGATGCTAGACTCGATGTCACTATCTATTCTCAGGTTTTGTAGTAGTAAGGTGGTCTCGTTGACATCTTATCGGATTTCAGTATCGAACTCACCCAAGGTGTCAAACCATTGACGCCGATCAGGAATTTCATGGAATGAGATCATCTTGTTGTGAATCTTTTGGCTTAGTGCATCGGCTACAACGTTTGCTTTACCAGGATGATAACGAATGTCACAATCATAGTCACTAATAAACTCCACCCAATGACGTTGTCTCATATTGAGATCTTTTTGATTGAAAACGTGTTGAAGGCTTTTGTGATTGTGTAGACTATACATTGCGTACCATATAGGTAGTCCCTCCAAATCTTCAAAGCAAATACAACAGCACCAAGCTCGAGATCATGATTTGTGTAATTCACCTCGTGAACTTTCAATTGCCTCGATGCGTAAGCTATGACCTTCCCTCGTTGCATAAGAACACATCCAAGGCCTTGTTTAGATGCGTCACAATACACAGTAAAATCATCGTTTCCATCGGGTAGGGTCAACATAGGAACATTGCATAACTTATGCTTTAACGCTTCAAAAGCTTCTTCTTGGTTGGAACCCCACTCGAAGGGTTTATTCTTTTGTGTCAAAGTGGTGAGCGGTTTCGCGATCCTCGAGAAATTGGCAATGAATCGCCGATAATAACCAGCAAGACCAAGAAAAGAACGAACTTCGGTAGGAGTTGTAGGAACACACCAATTCTTCACAGCTTCCACCTTTGCAGGATCAACGTGAATTCCTTGGCTATTCACCACGTGTCCTAGAAATTGAACTTCCTCGAGCCAGAAATCACACTTCGAGAACTTTGCGTACAATTGCTCTTTCTTTAACAACTCAAGAACCAATCTCAAATGCAGCTCATGATCGGTGTTGGGCTTGGAATAGATAAGTATGTCATCAATAAAGACCATCACAAACTTGTCTAGATAAGGCTTGCATACTCGGTTCATGAGATCCATGAAGACAGCAGAGCATTGGTTAAACCAAAAGGCATCACCATAAACTCATAGTGTCCATAACGAGTACGAAAAGCGGTCTTTGGGATGTCATCCTCATGAACTCGTAATTGATGATATCCAGAACGTAGATCAATTTTCGAGAATATGGCAGCTCCTTGAAGTTGATCAAACAAGTCATCGATGCGAGGAAGAGGATAACGATTCTTGATGGTAAGTTTGTTAAGCTCGCGATAATCGATGCACATACGAAACGATCCATCTTTCTTCTTCATGAAAAGAACAGGTGCACCCCAAGGCGAAGAACTAGGACGGATGAAGCCTTTCTCGGACAGCTCTTGAAGTTGACTAGAGAGTTCTTGCATTTCCGATGGTGCAAGCCGATATGGTGACTTAGCCACGGGGTTTGCTCCCGGTATCAAGTCGATTTTAAACTCAACTTCACGCACGGGAGGTAAACCACTAAGGTCATCGGGAAATACTTCAGGAAAGTTTCGTACGATAGGGACATCTTTAAGTTCTTTCCCTTTGACTTTCGTGTTGACCACATAAGCCAAGAAAGCCATATACTTCTTGCTTAAATATTTTCGGGCTTGAGTTCAAGACATGACTTTAAGCCCTTTAGAAGATTTTTCACCGAACACCTTCAACGTATCTCCAGAGGGTAACGGTATACGAATGCACTTCTCGAAACAAATGATCTCGGCATGGTGTTTGGCTAACCAATCCATACCAATGATGACATCAAAGCTTCGAAGTTTCATAGGGATAAGATCGATAAGAAAATCATGCGTGTCAAGACTTAAGATGCAATCACGGACGATAACGTCAACGGTGATCGGTTCTCTATCGGCAACTTCAACAGTAATAGGTCTTTCTAGTTTCGTATGTGGCTTAGCAAGTATGGGTTCAAACTCTAATGAAACAAAACTTTTATTGGCTCCAGAATCAAATAGGACATAGGCATAAGTTTTGTTAATAAGGAACATACCTGTTCAATTTTTAAGGTATTTAACAATACAGGTAAAATATGAAATGAATTTGATCACAAAATTTAAGGTGAGTTAACGTACCATTCACCACATCGTTGTTTGCTTGTGCTTGGTTAGCGTTGATGTTGAAAGCACGTCCTCGGGCTTGTGGAACATTACCCACAAGACGAGGGCATTGTGGGCGAAAATGGCCAGGTTCCCCATAGTTGTAGCAAACACGGTTTGTGACCACAGCAGCATTGTTAGGTGCACGGTGGCAAGTCGCCACCAAATGACCATATTTACCACATAAGGTGCAAATGCGGCATGGTTGATTCCCCGGATGATGATACCTACACGTGTTGCACATCGGTTGAGGACCAGCATAAGCCCTAGCCCCAGGCACTTGTGCCACAGGTGTAGCCGTAGGTACAAGTTGTCTTTGGGGTTGTTTGGGTGCAGCCACGGCATAGTTACGCGCCGGTGTGAACTTGCGCTTCTTGTTGTTGTTGTGGTTGTTAGACAGTTCAGCTTTGGTCTCCTTAACCGCCTCGGTAGCCGTCTTCTCCACCTTCTTTGCACCCTTCACAGACATGGTGCCCGCTCTTATATGGTTCTCGGTGAGTTGAGCGTGATTGTAATGGCTTCTTCCAAGGTTGTGGGTCGGCTACCCACCACAACATCTTGAATTTGGGGTGGTACACCCTTAATGAACTTCTCGATGTTGCGGGGAACAGTGTCGACCATATGGGGCAGCAGTATACTCAACTCATGATGCCTAGTTGAGTAGGCGAAATGATCACCATCATTTTGTTTCAAATTCCAAAACTCTTCTTCCAACTTTTGCAATTCACTTCTTGGGCAGAACTTCGCGATGGCGATGTTCTTGAACTCTTCCCATGTAAGTGCTAGAATAGCATCGGGTCCACGATTCCTCTTCTCGCTATTCCACCAGGTAAGAGCCCTTTGTTGGAACATACTAGTGGCATAACGAACCTTAAGTGCATCGGGACACTCACAATTGATAAAGGTATTCTCCATGCTTTCGAACCACTCAAGAAGGCCAGTGGCTCCTTCCTTGCCACTAAAACTAGTGGGCTTGCAAGAGCTGAAGTGTTTAAAGGTGCAAGTTTGATTATTCCCGTGTTGATTGTTCCCATTTTGATTGTTGCTATTCTCTCCATGACCATTTCCATGTTGCTAGCGTTGGTCATTAAGGTGCTATTAAGTTCAGCAACCATGGTCGGAATGACAGCAGCCATTTGTCGAGCAATCATGGCGGCTAACTTACGATCAGAACTTCCACACTTTCCATGATGACGAGACATGCTGGAATATACAAATGAGTTAGATATGAGAATTGGACTAACAAGGATTAATGTTCAACAAGGGTAAGGCAAAAGTTGTAAGGCACATGGAATGGTTCCATTGGGTAACGCATTACCATTTGGAAACGTTGACACGGATTAATGTTCAACAAGGCAAGCAGACAAAGAAGTCTCATATGGAAAAGAAAGTTAATTCAATAGAACTTCCTTTTGAACTTCTTCACATGGATCTGTTTGGTCCAATCAGTACAAAGAGCATTGCAGGCGACTTGTACTATTTTGTGGTCACCGATGACTACTCAAGGTTCACTTGGGTAATGTTTCTGAAATCCAAATGCGAAACATTTGAATCATTCAAGGAGTTGGTAACCACACTGGATCTCTCTACAAGCTGAAAGTCAGACAAGTACGCTCAGACAACGGAACAGAATTCAAGAACCAGTGGATGGAGGCATACTGCAAGGAAAAGGGAATTGTGCATCAATTCACTTCTGCCTACACACCTCAGATGAATGGTGTTACTAGAGAGAAAGAACAGAAGCTTGATAGAGACAGCATGGACTATGCTGGCAGACTCGAAACTGCCTATCCAATTCTTGAATGAGGCAGTAGCGAATGCTTGTTATACACTGAATCGAGTCCTGATAGTCAAGCGCCACGGTAAAACATGTTACGAGCTACTACAAAGACGCAAACCGAACTTGGAGTATCTCGAACCATTTGGGGCACCGTGCACACTTCTAGGATACAACATACTGAACAAGCGAGTTTACAACAACTCAACGGGTCTAGTACAAGTGTGCTGTAATGTTGACGTTCAGCGATTCACCACACCACCTACTGGCAAAGGACCCGCCTACTTCTTTGACTATGATGGATTCTTCTAGTCCTTCAACATCCCTCTCTCTCCTCGGATGACGAATTAGCTACACGAATGATGTATGATAGCTTGAATCCACCAACATCTAGCTCACAGGGAGAATCATCTACTCAGTCAGGGGGAGTAGTCGACGACAATAACTCCTCCTCTGAAGATGAAGCTGAAGAAGATACCCAGAATAATCAGGAGGAACAGGTTCTAGTTCTTGAAAGTCCACAAGCCTCTACCAGTGATGCACCTTCGACTTCAGAGCCTTAAACTCCAACTACCTCAGATGCAGAACCAAATGTTCATCATCTTGGCTCTGAGGTAGCTGTTCCTACTACTCCAGGATCACGTCTAAACGTTTATCATCCCTTAGACAATGCATCGTACATGAAGATTAAAGTCTATCAATTAGATGTGAAGAGTGCATTCTTCAAGGGGAAATTAGAGAAACAGTCTATGTTAGTCAACCCGAGGGATTTAAAGATCCTTATCATCGGGATAGAGTCTACAAGCTCGACAAGGCTTTATACGGGCTTCATCAAGCTCCAAGAGCTTGGTATGAGAAACTCTTGACTCATCTTGTGAAACACGGCTTTCGCAGGGGAGTCATTGACTGCACGCTGTTCATTAAAGAAAAAGATGGCGACCTACAGCTCGTACAAATCTATGTTGATGACATAATTTTTGGTTCAAAGAACGAAGAGTTATGCAAAGAGTTTGAAGCAGTTATGAAGAAAGAGTTTGAGATGAGTGCTATGGGGGAGATGAAGTTCTTTCTCGGGCTACAGGTGGATCAAACACCAAATGGGATCTTTCTACATAGACCAAGTACGTAAGAGACATTCTCAATCGTTTTGACATGGAGAATGCATCTGCTGCCGGTACTCCACTGGCTACGAATCACGACATAGCACCTGATGAAAATGGAGATCTTGTGTGTCACACCCCAACCTTGACGGCGGAAACGTCGAGATGTGAGGGTTAAGATTGTTCACAGCCACATAATGCTATATTAAATTGTAAATATTATTATCATATGTCTTGAAATGGAATTACAATCATAAGTCTTATACAAGAAATAAGTTCAACATAACATAACATAATGTAACTTTTTATTTCATTATCTAGGTCCAAGTCCTAGATTATAGCATGCTTCAAAAGGATCACTTTAAACTTGAGGTTGACCTGAAACATGATAAAAATAAGAGTCAACTAAAATAGTTGGTGAGTTTCCAAGGTTTTCATACATAATTTGAAAAAGAAAGTTACAAGTAGCAATTCATGTCATAGGTTATAAGCTAGTAAGGTTATAGAACACATATCGTTACAACCAAACCTCGACTTGATTACAAGTATAAAAGATTGGCTAGTGTATTTGGTTCCCTAGTGCACAAGCATACGGCTCCTAGGAGTCGGCAATACATCGACTTTAGCACCAAATAGCTTGTCAGGCCCAAAGATCTAAGACGTTGCCAGGCTAGCAATAGTTAATTATGGTAAACAATTATGTATCTCATATAAACACTTACCATAAACAAATAACCATGACAAAATAATAAGTTGAATTGCACGTGATTTACAAGTCTCAAACGTGTATAAGTGTATCATGTATAAGCTATCATGTTTCACCCCAATTTAGTGTAAAATATGAAAAAGGGGCAAGAAAACTCACTTGTCAATAAGTATATAATGAAGATTAATAAGAATAAAATATGTCGTTCCAAGATAAAACGTCACAAGGCACCTAAATTATAATTATTACAAGATTTTGGTTAATAATAAGATTAACGAGTTAACATGAACTAGGGTTTAGTATATTGGGGATTTTTATAAAGTTAAATAAATATTATAAAAATACCATTTATGAAAATTTATAAATTTATTTTTAAGGAAATTGATCCTTTGTAAATAACTTGTGATTTTATTTATAAAATTATATTTAATTCTATAAATATCATGATAAATCCAAAAACATATGGTCTAATATTAATTTAATGTCTTTAAGTATTATATAACAATCTAACTTATTATAAAAATACTTAATTATTACATTTGCAAATAATTTTATATTAAAATATTACAAAGTTTTTACAAGAATAAATTTTTAAAATATTCAGATGACTTTAAAATATTTAGGGTTTATAAAATTCATTTTTATAATTATTATAAATTTCCTATAATTAATTTAAGGCCAAAAAGACTTTAAAAAGATTACATGAGGGTGCCCGGGTTCGAACCCAGGACCTCACGTATGTGGGGAATAAGACTTAACCAGTGAACCAAGGCTCTCAGCCGCGGTAGATCTTGGTTTTAAAACATTAAAACCCATATAAACAAAATCCCTAAATCCCTAGAACCCTAGTTCGAATTTGAATCAAATTAAGCGTTAAATCGATGTTGTTAATGGTAAAGATCATGGTGCTTTTGTTCCCCATGTAAAATCGAGCATGTACATGTATTTATTACCCGATTCGAAGATGTATTGGTGATGAACAGACGAAGAATCAACCGAAGAACAAGCGCGGTTTATGTCGAATCAATGGACAAGAATTTGATGATGATAATCAAATTCGTTGCATAGGTAGCTCCTATAGACCCCAATGAACGAAAGCCCTCGGTTATTGAGGGTGAGATTATGAAGAAAGTTGAGTTCGTCTAGCTACAGATCGCGATGAGCTCGGGAGTTGGTTTTTGGTGTCCGATTGCTTTTAAGGTGAAATTGGAAGTGTAGATAGGTTAGAGATAGTTAAACGATTGTTTATGTTTATTAATTTGGATTATTATCAAATCTTGATTAGTGAACCGTTGAGGTGTTGAGGCCCACGGTTACCGGGTTCAATCGGCAACCCTTGTCGTCATTAAACTCGAATTAATGTTCACTTAAGGTTCGAAACGTACCCACGAGTCTAATTGGAACGGTTAGTGATCCGAATTTAATGGATTTAAGCGTTTATAGAGGTGGCCGGAGTTCGCCGGAAGTTGGCCGGAAGTGGCGGCCGGAAAAACGAGTGAAAGGGGAAAGATTGTTTGTTTTTGATATTTTACACTAATGGTCCCTGCAGTTTCAAGCTTTATTATTTCATGCCCAAAACTTCCATTTTAATTTTCTAAAATGACAAATTAACCCCCTTAATCTTTTTAAACTTTAAGATTAATTAAATTTTATAACTTATCAATTATTAGTCTTTTATAAATCATTGTTATCATCTTTAATTTACCTTGTTATTACCGTCATTTATTTATTGTTGTTGGTATTGTTATTAATGTTAATATTCTTATTATCAAAAATCATTATAAGATTTTTTTTTCATTTAATTATTATGAAATTATTTACGTGATCAACTTTCAAGTTAAAGAATTAAAACAATAAGCATCAGTAACCCATAGATTCTAATCAAAGCATAAATAATTTAACCAAGTTACTTTTTAATTAACGAAACTACGAGATGTTACATTGTGGATGCCACGATGTACCGAGGAAGATTGGATCCCTCATGTATCTCACGGCCTCTAGACCTGATATCATGTATGCGACATGTTTATGTGCTAGATATCAGGCTAAACCTAAGGTTAATCATCTGATCGGGGTCAAAAGGATTTTTCGCTATCTAAAGGGTACACCCACACTTGGGTTGTGGTATCCTCATGATGATGATTTTGAGCTCACGGCGTATAGTGACTCGGATTACGGAGGCTGCAAGATGAACTACAAGTCTACATGAGCAGGGTGTCAATTCTTTGGGAGAAGACTAATTACCTGGCAGTGTAAGAAGCAGACGTTGGTTGCATTGTCAACCTGTGAAGCCGAATATGTTGCTGCTGCAAGTTGTTGTTCACAAATCATCTGGATTCAACAGCAAATGCGTGATTATGGTTTAACGTTCTATTCTACTCCTATTTTTGTAGATAACTCTACTGCAATTGCAGTAACTAAAAATCCGGTCCAACATCCTAAGACCAAACATATCGGTATTAAATATCATTTCATACGCGATTGTTTTGAAAAGAACTTAATTGATGTGATCAAAATTAATACTGATTTTCAACGCGCTGACCTCTATACTAAAGCCTTTGATAAACCACGTTTTCAATATTTGCTAGAGGTCAACGGCGTTAAACAGAGAAGTGAGGTTATTCCTGATGATGATCGTGTGTAGTTCGATGTAGCTTAGTTAATTCTTCATTCTATTTGAGCTCATTTGGTTAAATTAGTCTGTTTAAAATTAAACTTATGTTATCTCTATTGTTTATTAAAATTCTAAAATAATGAAACCACTTATGATTTTAGTATTTTAGGGGGAGAATAGTCAGCAAGCAACATTAAAAAAAATTAAAATAAAAAATAAAACCGAGGAGAAGGAGTGGAAATCTGATACAAGGTAGATCGTATCTGTGATACTGATTCAAACCCTTTGGAATATGATAGTACACAGGAACAAATCAAGAGGGACTTTGAAATTTTAATTTAGAAAAGGTGCAAACATTCAAGTATAAGTCTGTGTAGTGTAAGCAATATAAAAGGAAGATGATAGAAAAACTGGTAACTCTTAAGGTAACACAAAGAGAGTAGACCTAGAGGTTGCTAGATCACATATATATGTCGATAGATTCAACACAATAGATGATTAGACCTGACTGGTGATCTCAAGATCAAACTAAGTGGTTCAACTGACTGTGGGCTCCCATCTTATCACTGGTTAACACAATCAACAATATTCCAATAAGGGGCAATGAGCATGTAAACGCCACAATGTGTGCGGATGACCATAAATAGAGCAAAGCACCAGAAAAATGAATAAAAATGCTATCAAGCTAATGACTTATGTTGTTGGTGCATTTGGTGCAAAATAAAATTAAGCTGCTCTAACAAGGAGATAGGTTGTGCGCCTCTCTGCTGTGCGATGGCACTGACCTGAGGATAAGCATAACCAGATATTCTAGAATTCATTGTTGTTTGCCGCCTCTCTGCTGTGCGATGGCACTGACCTGAGGATTGGCTTCTCCTTGAAAGCTCTAAGAATAGTCTCTTCTTGTAAAAATAACCGTAGACCGCTCAAAAGCTCCTGAGGAATGTTGATTACCATATAAGTGTGGGATCCACAAATGGTCATTGAAATAATTAAACCAAAAACGATCACCAGTTTGTGTCAAAAGTCTGTGTATGGATTTAAGTGGACAAACATATTGACAATCATTGTCGCTGCAATTCTTGAAAGTTCATATCAATGTGGTAATCTAAGAGTTCCAGTATGATTTCCTAAAGTTGCTAATAACTCTGGATGAACACCAAGAATGAGCATCAAAAGATTTTGATAACAAGTCCCAAATGATTTGATGTGCCTGTATGATTCCAAAATTGAATTGGTCCAGTGTGGTCAATCTAAGTTGAAGCTTTCTATTCCGGAACCAAATTCAGTAGATTTCCACCTTAGGTTCTATCTCTCACAAAAAGCCAAAACAAAGTCTTAATTTTTGAGTCTTTAGTTAAGTTTCTAATTTAGCGAGTCGTTTTAGTTAATTGTTTGCCGGACTACATCATGAAAATCGATAAGGGATCACTCACTGAATGGGTCGTCTGAGATGATGACATGAATTTTCAAGTTTAAAGCAGTCACGTCTGAGGTGACTAAATTGGTTAAAAATGATCAGTCTGAGATGATCAAAACTCATAATGTCTCAAAAGGTTAAAATGTTCGAAATGGCAGAAAATCTACTAGTGTGACCTATTCGCACGATTGGACCATGAATATGGACCAACTATGCGAATGGATCCCATTCGCTCGACTGGACATGAAATTTAGTCATTCACCCGAATGACGTTTAAGAATGATCCTTTCGACCGAATGACAGGGTGCGAATGAGTCAGTCAACCGGCTGAGACTCAGTCCGTTAATTGAGAAAGCAATGAAAGGGCACGAATGAGTCAGTCGACCGACTGAGACTCAGTCGGCCAACTGAAAGCGACCGACTGAGACTCAGTCGGAAAACTAAAAGCGACCGACTGGGCCAATCGCACGGCTGAACCTCAGTCGCCCGAATGAACTGAGCGAATGTGGCCAGTCGGTCGATTGAAATTAGGGTCAGTATTTAAAGGGCCTCAGTCGATCGCTTTTCACTCATCACTCCCAATCGCACCCAAATCGCTTTCTTTCCCGTTACTCTGCCAAAAATTTCTAGAGATCGTGTTTTCACATTGCTATTGATCTTCTGAAATTCGATTGACAAGTATACAGGTACATTGCAGTTAAATCTTATAGAAATCAGAAGATCTTGAGTCAAATTTGTGTTATACGAATGAAACATTAACCGAATTGAAAAATGCCCTAATAACTTACATAAACTAAGAAAAATGTTAAAATTAAGTTTAATAGGTCATTAGTGACAAGATGGCGAGTCTAATGGACCATTAAACCATGTTAAATTACTTGAATTAGGTCAAGATTCGAACCTCAGTCGAGTGAACAGTGGGTCATGCGATTGGTCGTTCGGATGGACTCCAATCGCACGATTGAATCTTGCGATTGGATCAATCGGCAGAATGAACCATGCGAATGAGTTCAGTCGGCCGACTGAACAAATCGCAGACTCAGTCAGCAAATTGAACTCAGTCGCATGTCTCATTCACCCGAACGAGCTCAGTCGCACGAAGGAACAAACGACTCACTCTAGTCGCATGATTCATTCGCACGAATGTATCGGATTGAATTTAAACTATACACCTTGAACTGAATTTTGAATGTATGACTTACAAATGGTTTTGTGTCTTGTGTTTCAGGTAATGACTGATAGATGGTCCATAAATCCAAAGCACAATATATGTGCTCATTTGGACCATACGACTCGGAATGGAGCCGAGTTTACAGATATTATTGCATTCCTTCGACGCTCTCGGATACATAAAGCCATATCCACACGGTGTACTCCTTACAGGTCGTTACATCAGTCTTTCTGGGAAAATGCCTCCGTAGATCGGTCACATGAGCCTTACAGCATACGGAGCTTCATTCATGGTCATGATATTGAAATTACAGTAGCTGACACATCCAGAGAGTACTTAATTTTGGGGATGATACTGATCAACCCACCAGACTACATCCACTTACAGTCAGAGGTTGCTTCCTCAGGATTAAATATGCTGGGGACATCAACTCAGGTGTGCTCAACAAGAGCAACCTGTGTCCCCAGTATAAATACTTGGCGCATGTGATCCTGAAGTGTATTGCTTCTCGAAGGGGTGGTTTTGACGACCTGTCAGACCAGATTCAGAATGCCTATGTGGCACTGGTGCTGAACCACCCCTTCAGCTTCTCGAGCATGATCTTCTCGTATCTGGTGGAGAATCTGGAGGCCAAGGGGAAGGAGGGTTTTTGTATGTATCCCAGATTTTTGCAGCTGATCTTTAACGAGAAGCTGCCATTACTTCCCAAGGAGAAACATGATGCGGTTGCCCTAGAGGTTATGGATGACACGACTTTGGGTCGCATGAGAGTGTATCGGGGCAAGCAGGTAAGGCCCCAGGTAAAAATGTTGATCGGCCATCTGGCAAATGAACGCTATGTGGCACCAGGTTGACGCAAATGGCGTCATGATGACAGCGATTCAGATGATGAGAGGTTGTTGCTCCCAGAGCATGATTCAGACGATGATGATAGTGGGGATGTTGGGGATGATATGCCTGCTCCAACAAGGGGCACAACTTCAGATGTTATACCCCCAGTGTCTGCCCCAACAGCTACATAGCTGAGTCTGCAGGCTTCCACCAGGACTTCATACCTGGTGAGGAGGAAGAAGAGTCAGATGAGGAGCCCTTGACGAGGACCGTGGGAAGCAAGGTTGTTCCCACCGAGTATAGACTCCGGGCGGTTGGTGAACGCCCCAGGGATTCGGGAGAGACGACTGTAGATCCCAGCTATGCTCCTGAGTCTACTAGCCGTGTTCTAGGGGAGCATCCACCTCGACTGGATCGAGGAAGAAACGGATGGCTCAGCCCCACGGCCAGAAGAAGAAGAAGGAGACTCACCTTCGTACCCACCACAGCCACTACATCTACCACCATCCCTACCACTTCTACCGCCACACCATCCACCACCACAGCCACCACAGCCACCACAGCCACCACAGTCACCACAGCTACCACTACCACTACCACACCTCCCACCACTGTAAATATGCCAACCACCACCATATCTTTCACTCCTACATCACCTCCAATATCTCACAGACCCAACCTTATCTTTACCACAACCACCACCACCACTAGCCACCAATCAGGACCCTCATCTGATCCCGCACATATATATGGATCTCATCTACCTCAATTTGGGGTAGAGGACCAGCTGTCAACGCTAAACCGTATGGTGATGCGACTGTTAGCTGCTGATGAAGAGAAGACTGCACAGATCCGACAGCTGCCGATCTCACTGCTGTGCAGTCACATCAGATCTCGGAGCAGGATCAGCTAATCAAGGAGCAGGATCAGCTAATCAAGGAGCAGGCCCAGCAAATGGCTGCTCAGAGCCTGGAGATCGCCCAACTCCAAGAGCACAGAGTCACTTTTGCTAAGAAAATTGAAGAGTTGGAGAATGCTAAGAAGACCATCATGCTCAAACTTAAAGTATCTAAAGATGAGCCTCTGAAGATTAAAGAGGGAGATGGTGATGATAGTGATGATGATGATGTGGATGAAGATGAAGAGAGTGATGATGATGAAGAAGCAGAAGGAGGGGATGCACCTGCATTGGCCACTGCTACAGGTCAAGAGAACAGGACTAAGAACAGACAAGATCAATCAGCCTCTACCTCTGCCCCTACAAGTGATGAAACCTTGATACAAGAAAAGGGTAAAGATTAGATGATTATGTATTTATCTTCTTTTGTATTTGAATCATGTAATTGAACACAATGTATTTAATGTTTATATTATTTTAATGCCTTTCTCTTTGATGAATTACTAATGATTTATGTGTGAAATGTTTAAATCAAACAGATCAAAATTACCAAAGAGATGAGTTTGACATTGCTCCCCTTCAGCAGGTCAAGTCTCAGCTAACAATGATTCTTGATCTGCAAGGGATAGTCAGGAGTTCAGTGAATTATACCCCTGAAGAAGGGGAAATAATTCATTACATATCAAATGAGCAACTCGCAGAGCTTTCCGAGCTAAATCTAGATGAAATAGTAAAAGATGCTCCAATATGTGATTCGAATAGTGACGAAGAGTTCAACAATGTTGATGATGTAGAGATCAAAGATGTCACTGCCGAGGAGTACCCTCAGTACGCTGACAATGAGGGTAATGTGGTCCCCAATCTGGGTGAATCCCTTGTCAGCGATACTATTGAGGTGTTAAACAATATGGAGCAAGAAACAGAGAAAGCAGAAGATACAGCCCAAGCCTCAAATGATGATGTTGACATTCGAAAGGCTGAGTGGGCTGCATGTTTTGAAGAAGTTAGAGCCCAACGTACTACACCAAAGGATTCCTACACCAAACTCTACAGAGTCAAGAAACATCATAAGGTGTCAGGTAGGATTATAGCATGGGCATATTTTGATGACCTTAACATCTATGCAGTTAAGAGGGAGAAGGGCATAAAGTATTTTAGGTTTCCACATGATCTAAAGACTCTACCAGGTTTTGAGCTCAACCAGCTGGCCAAACTAAAGCTTTTGTATGCTAACTCGAGGAAGATGTCAGGCTGGTTTGAGGCTTCCCTAAAGAAGGAGTACCACACTAGATGGGTTAACTTCAGACCTCAACAGCCTACTAGGTATATCAGAAGGTCTGAGGTTGATGCCATTACTGGCAAGCCGAAGATAGTGTTGAAGTGGAATCCTCCGCGCACAATGTCAAGAATCCCACTCAGGAAATGCCACAGGATTTTACTCTACACTTTAAGTGGTGGTACTATGATTGGAGAACAGCTGAAGCGGTCATAGCCTTAAGCAAAAAGGGACAAATGGATACTATCAGGTTATTTGACCCAATGTGGCTTACAAACTTGTCGGAAAGTGATGTATATACGCTATACAAGTGGCCACTGTTCTATGATACGCAAGATATTGTACAAGCTCTTCAGTTCCAGAACGTTATACGGCTCTGCTTCACGTTTGAGATTCACACAGGAGTCACAACAGAGGAGAAGTACAAGAAATACAAGGAGGTTATGCAGAAAACAAGAGATTAGAGAGATCTAGGTCCAAGGGGGAGTTTCTTGATACATGTATGTCCCTAGATCATGATATGAAATGTAATAGATCTTGTTTGTCTGATTCTGGTGTAATTTGATATGACTAATGAAATGATATTAGGTGTTTGTGATTTGTAATGATTAATATTTCATTAATAAATTGATATTAAATTAATTAATTAGGTTAGTGATTGGTTGAATGTTTACATATAATGTTTACTAATTAATACATTCAAACATAAAATAATGAAGTTATCACGCGAATGGCCCATGCGAATGGACCATAAGCATGAACACCTTCATACGAATGACTCAGTCGCACGACTGAACCAGGAGACTGGATCAGTCGTATGATTGTAACATAAGATTGGCTCAGTCGCACGACTGAACACTCAGTCGTGCGAATGAATCAACCGCATGGTTCAATCGCACAACTGAACCATACTAATGGTTCAGTCGCACGATTGAATAATACCACCTATAAATACAAATCAATTCTTGAAAAACAAGGACTCTCGATCAATTACGATTTCAGACGTACCCTAGCCGTCTAGAAACCTCCCAGTCGTTCTCCAAGTTCACAGAACACATTAGATCGATTCCAATCGATTTCTAACGTTAGTTTCAATTCCTGATTGATTCTTCGTGTGTTCTCACGGATTGGATCGCCAATCAATAGGATTCCGCACTATTTGATCTGGTATACACGCTAATCTAAACTCCTTAGAAGACACTAAGAAGCAAAAGGCAGTTCTAGAAGTAGAAATACATTCATTAAAACAGAATCTGCATAGTTGGACTAGTTCTTCACACATAGTCCAACATTTAGTGAGAGACGGGAACAACAGGGAGGGATTGGTTACAAAGTGGTTCCACCACCATCTGAGACTTTAATGAACACTAAGACTAGACCAGTAAATAGTAATCCCATCAAGGATCATGTAGTGTCTACTCCTCTTGTTAGTGATCCAGATTCCTCATGTTCATCTATTGACTCTGGAAACAAACAAAAGGAGGCCACTTCAAAGGCAAAGGGTAAATTGCCTTGTGTTAATCTAGAAAAGGAATTTGAAAAGGTTAACTTAAAGTCAGGGTCAAACCGAGTCAAATCAGAACTTAAAAGGGCTTTTAAGGATAATCTTTCACATACTTCAAGTCAAAGACCAATTAACCAAAAGGAAAAGGATGTCAAACAGGTTAAATAA
The DNA here is from genome assembly GCA_025506515.1 of Flaveria trinervia. NCBI lineage: Eukaryota > Viridiplantae > Streptophyta > Magnoliopsida > Asterales > Asteraceae > Flaveria > Flaveria trinervia. The sequence continues at coordinate 46,591,747 of CM046451.1, forward strand.
GTTAAGTTTGATTCATCGTGAGGTTCAGAAAAGGTTACAGCCTTCTTCTTCTTTGATTTTGGCTTTAAAGCAATTCTTTTCTTTCTCTTTGCTCCTTTTAACTAAGAAGACTCGCCTGCAGCACCTGATTGATCTTCATTGTCATTCACAGTTGGGACTTGCTCTCTCACAGGTTTAGAAGGAGAGGGAGGTTGAACTGTTGTGGATCAGAAGTGGAAGCTTGCTAAGTTTCAGCAGGAGGTCGGGGTTATGTTGTCTCTGGTTGTTCAACCTTAACCTCCACTTCAGGTGGAACTTGACTTGGAGGGGAGTGTAAGTCAATCAGCTCTCCACTTTTTAACTTCGCTTGATCACCCTGATATGCTCATCCATAGCGGACAGAGACATGGTGCCAAGTCTCCTTCCAGAGAATCCATACAACTTCAAGAAGCTCATCATCCACTGCCTGTCAGCAGAGTTCTTCAGGTTCTTTTGGATGAGGGCTCTTGATTTAGCAGCTTCTTCCCTTAGCTTTCTTTTGGGTGTCTTTCTTTCCTTGACTATCTCAAGTTCAAGTTGTTTGAGATACTCAAACTCAACATAATCATAGGATAAGGGAAGAAGTGCTTCTGCCTGATAGAGGCCTGTGGCACTCAGGTATTTGATCATCTTGATCATGTCTTTTCTTTATCTGCTTGAGGTTCTTGTTGAACCACATCCTCTTGTGCAGGACTTTCTTAAAATAGGGAGAGAGTAGGCACATGCTTGTACAATCTTTTCTTTCTTCTGTCTTCTTTGATTTATACCAGTAGCTCTATAACTTCTACCTCTTTCTTCTCCTTTGACCACTCCATGTCAACCAGTTCATTCAGTTCATCCAAGAGGAGAGAAATGACATTGTCAATATCATAGTTCCTGGTCTGCAAGTAGTTTATCCTGACTGCCCTCAACTCATCATCCTGAGTGTTTGGTCTAGGGGCAACCCTGATTACAGTCTCCATGAGTGTTGCAGACCCAGAAGAGGAACTTTCTTCCCCCAGCTTCCTTTTCTCTCTCTTTCTCCTCCTCCTCAATCTCCTTAGATGTCATCTTTCTTTTCCCTTTCTCACTCTCAAACCTTTGAGACTTAGGGTGGAGAGATCTTTGGCATTCATTACTTTGTAGCTTCTAAACTTTGGCCAGAGAGAGAGAGAGGTTGAGAAGCACCTTCACTAGCAGGTGTCTCAAAAAGGGTATGGATCACTGCAGCAGTTGATGATGATGTGACTAGGATCTCAAATTCTACCACTGGGCCTTAAGTCAAGGTTTCCCCTATGAAACTAATCTTAGGGTCTGCTTTAACATCTAGTTGACCGATGGCATAGCCTGATTGCCTTAGTCTTCTTCTGAAACTGAACTCTGCAATGATCCTATGTTAGATTCTTTGAGCCATTATGTCAGCTTGTCTTCATTGGCTTGGATTGACAGGTGGCATTGTTACTAGATCCAGACTTTCATAGAAGTTCAAGGTGTGAAAGTTGAAGATCTCTTCTTGCCCTTGAACTCTAAGAAGGATGAGGGCTATTTGTTGCTATCATACCTCCACCCAACGATGTGATTTGAAGATTGTGGAGATGACATAGCCCTTGGTATCCTTCCTCAACAGACTCTGTATTAAAGAGTCAATTGAGTCCATATCAATACGAACTTGAGGAAGTTGCTGAGTAGGCACAATTGCAAGTGAGGATGGTGAGTCCTTAATGTCCATACACTCTGAAGAACTCCTAGGTTCTATGATGGTGATGACTTTCTCCCCCTTTTGGTAGCATCACCCACATGCATAGGCGAGCTTGGAGTTAGGTCAATCACCTCCATAAGTTCTTGTGTTCCTGGTTGAGCTCCTCTTAAAGGTCTCCCAACTAGTTTGTCCTTAAGATATGAAATCTCAAGTTGCTGATCATTGACCCTATTTTGCAAGGTAGTCACCTGAGATTCAAGGTGACTACCCTTGGAGACTAAATAGGTGCATGTTGTAGATAGTTGTTGCACCTTTAGTCTTAGATTCCCTTTATCGTCATGAAAAGAATCATTAGGGGATGATATGACTGGAGCAGAGTCCTCTGTCTCATCACCAACTTCAGGTTCTTGGCTGATGGTTTTCCTCTGCTCACTGACAGTCTTAGTTGAGAAGTCAGTGGGCTGAGTTGCCATGGTTGAGGTCTTAATGATGTAATCACTTTCAGAAGTGAGAGCCTCTTCCATATGGACATCATAAACATGTTCAGAAGTTTCCACCTCAGTAGTATGTGACTGATGTGGGATAGAAGTAGGAGACTCAGGAGCATTCATCTCTTTTTGAGTAGGGGAAAAGAACAGAGAATCATGATACTCACTGAAACCTAGATCTTCATCAGTATAGAAGTCAAGGTTGAGGATTGGTTGGTTGAGATCTAAATTCTGGGGATGGTAACTATCCCCTAAAGGTTGATCACCTGAGTTTTGAGACTCAAAGTGATGGCTTAAGACAGTTAGGCTATAAGCTCATGAGGCTGAGCATGAGGAACCTCAGCACTGGTCATAGAAGGAATGGGAGTGGGTTTCTCCTTAGGAGAAGTGGGAGCTCTAGTGTCCACTTCTTCCTGTGTGGGTAAGTATGGGGGGCCTCCATAGATGGATAGTTTGAGCAGGGGTTTGTTTGTGTTTTCTTTGGTGCATGAGGGTGATTTGTGGCTACTAAGGGGGTAGGGAAGTAGAAGGTGTAGCTGGTGCTGCTAGGTTGTCATCTTGAGCAATAAGCTCTAACATTTTTACGACCATGAAGCCAACAGTTGGCTTTCTCATTATTTTAAAGATGTGGAGCTTCATCTGTCCTAATTTATGATTTTACGTGTTCCCCTTAATTATGAGCCCAGTTTATAGTTTAAGATTGTATTGAACATATCTAGGGAACATGTAATACTCTAAGGAGTCCAAGTTATCAAACAAATTAGTATAAACAAACTGAGAATACCGAAACTTGACTCCCTGAACCATCCCATGGACTATGAAGGATAGATCCTTAGGAATCTGGTCCCATCCACCATGCTTGTTGATAAGCTGTGGATAACCACATGGAGTAGGAATTTCCATTTGGATGAGACCTTCAATTTACTGAAGGTCTCGATAGAGTAATCTCCCTCATATCCTATTTGCACAAAGGACTAGTTGACAACCTCCTTAGGAAAGAACACCTCACCTTCTTCATCATCCAGCTAAAGATGCATGTTGATGATGGCCGGGGTGATGAAGATTGTTCTCGCTTGCACTATGGCAGACAGTGCCTTCTCCCCGTCCATTATGACCTCTTGGCAGGTCTTCTAGAATTCTAGCAATTGATCCTCTTAAAGAGGAGGATCAATGGTCAGGGAGGTGAGAGAGTTTTCTAAAGCTAAGAAACATCAAACATCTGATAAATGTGGATCTTTCTCAGAGTTTAACAGATCAACCTGATTATGTTGTCTGTGTAACTACATGGTAAAGTTCAATCGTTTCTGTTAAGAGGGTTGGCCATTTTGAGGTAGCTTAAGGATGAAGAAAGAAGAAAGAAAGAAATTTCATAGAGAAATTTGGGGTTTTAGGTCAGGAGGAAGAAGGAGATGATGGAAAGAGGGGAAACCATTGGGTTTATATGTAAAAAGGATTACAGATAAAGTTTAATGAAAGAGGATAAACTTTGAAATTCATATGTCGGTCCCAGCTTTGAAAAACTACTTTACTTTTGCTCAAAAATTAGTTTTCTTGGAAATAAAAAGCTTCCGAAGGTAAATTATCTTCGAAAGTTTTAATGAAAAAGCTTCCGAAGCTAAAATGACTTCGGAAGATTTTCCCAAGAGTTGTGAAAGCTTCGGAAGAAAAATTAAGAATTGAGTGCTTTGTTCCAGAAGAACAAAGCTTCCGAGAGTTAATTTGCTTCGAAAGAGAATGGTCCTTGAAAATATGTAAGTGTCTGAGACAAGCATTTAAGCTTCGGTAGATATTTTAGAAATTTCTTCCAAAGGTAAATTTCCGAGACAGTTATTTGTTTTGAAGGTATGATTTTCTTCCGAAGATAAAAACATATCTTCCGAAGGATCAAAATTTTTTAAAAAACTAAGGAAAGTCTTCAAAAAGATTTTCATCAAAAAAACAAGAGCTTATGAAATTGATGACTAGACAACTTAGGACACACATGTTTTAAGAAATAATAATAATTAGTTTTATGAAAAATCTACTCAAAGTTTATCATCCCATAGCTGATATTAGATATTTAAATCTCTGTTCATCAAAAGCTTTTGTAAACAGATCAGCATATTGTTCATTTGTGTGAACTTTGACTAGTTTAACTAATCCATTTTCATAATTATCTCTTATTAAATGATACGTGATGTTGATGTGTTTAGTCCTTGAGTGTTGCACAGGATTCTCTGTCATTGAAATAACACTGTTGTTGTCTATGTTAAAGGAAGTCTCCTTGATGTTTAACCCATAGTTTAGCATCTAATTCTGAATCCAAAGCACTTGAGCATAACATCTTGCAGCAGCAACGTATTCAGCTTTAGCAGTTGATGAAGAGACATAGGATTGTTTCTTGCATTGCCAAGAGACAACCCTTCCACCAAGAAACTGACATCCCCCAGATGTAGACTTTGCCTTCATATTGCAACCACCATAATCACTATTTGTATATGCATACAAATTGAAGTCAGAATTTTTAGGATACCACAGACCAAGTGTTAAAGTACCTTTGAGGTATCCTAGAATACTTATGACAGTGATAAGGTGAGACATCTTAGGGTTGGCTTGATATCTTGCACAAATACATCTAGCAAACATGATATCAGGCCTGCTAGCTGTAAGATACATAAGAAACCCCATCATAGCCCTATAAAGGTGTTCATCCACACACTTGCCCTCAAGATCAGGTCCAAGGAGTGGTTTTTTCCTATGGGTGTCTTAGCAATCTTACCATCAGTAATGTTGAACCTCTTGAGTATGTCTTGAACATACTTTGACTGACTAATGAGGATGCCTCTTCAACTTGCTTTACTTGAATTCCAAGAAAGAAATTGAGTTTGCCCATGGCACTCATTTCAAATCTGTCCTTCATCAGCTTCTCAAAGTCAGTGCTACTGGGAAATCTATACAGATAGGATCGCATACTTGGTCACCCGATGCTATGGAGGGTCCCACTCAAGTATCCGCTTTGATTCATCGGGTACTATCGTAACAACTGGTGTTTTGTAGAGCCTTGGATTAGTTGAACCAAAGATAATGTCATTTACGTATACTTGTACTAGCATCAAGTCATTTCCCTGTCCTTTGATGAAGTGAGTTCCATCTATAGTACCCCTCCTATATCCATGTTAGCAGAGATACTAAGATAGAGTCTCACACCACTTCCTGGGTGCCTGATCCAGCCCATAAAGAGCTTTGTCAAGCTTGTAGACATAATTAGGATAATCAGGATCTACAAAAGCAGGTGGTTGTTTAAGATACATAGTCTACATTTGTTCATTGGCTCTATCTGGGATAAGAAACAAGAGGTGAGACAAACATTTGCTTCATCTGTTTGTCCTCTTGTTCTTACCCCTATGACAACATCTCCAATGATGTTTGTGGTGGGCTGAGACTTGTGGATCCTTACTTAAGGGATCACAACAAGTTGTTGAGAAAGATCTAAATTAGAGAAATTTAGATCTGGCATAGATGTTTCACCCACTACATTAGCACACTTATCAAGAGAAACTTGATCCAATAAGTGTGTGACATCATTGATGTTGTCATCTATGGAGTGGTTATCAGCATCAAGAAATTCCTGGTCACCGTCACCACCTCCATTGTTTTCTTCTACATTTGAGGCATCTTTGTATGGTTGTCTTGCCTCTGAGCTGGAATTTGAAGGCATCCCAGATGTATTAGTTGACTTTGTCATTGTAGTGCTAATAGAAACCTCATTTGCAGAAGTAGTTCCAACTGGAGCTGAAGATGTGTTACTTGAAGGTCTTCTTAGCTCAAATCTTGGATGAGGATCACTTGTATTTAAGTTTTTTGCAGATCCTAAAACAGCCTCACAAGATTTGTTAAAACAGTTGGTAACTAAATCAAGATCAAACATTCAATTAGGACCAGAACCAGCTACACAGGGTGTGTGTTCATTGAAAGTCACATTTGCTGACTCCACAATAATTCTAGTTCTGAGATTGTATACTCTATAATCTTTAGCTTGGAAGAGTATCCAATAAAGTGTCCATCATCTGATTTCTCAACAAATTTGGCAATTTGATTTTTGGTATTCAAGATGGTGCAAGGACATCCAAATGACCTGAGAATACCAATGAAAGGTTTCCTCTTGTTCCAAAGTTCATAAGGAGTCTTGCCATGAGTCTTAAGCACTAAAACTCTATTCTGCACATAGCAAGCAGTGTGGACTGCCTCTGCCCAGAAGTGATGGGTAGCTTAGAGTTAGACAGCATGGTTCTTATAGCTTCAATAAGTTTCCTGTTTCTCCTCTCAGCAACACCATTTTGCTGAGGAGTCATGGGAGCACTATATTGTCTTGTAATACCTTTTTTTCACAAAATGTATCAAGGATTTGGTTCTTGAATTCTGCTCCTTGATCACATCTTTTGATTTTCACACTGTGATCATATTGTTTCTCAATCTTTAGGATGAAATTCTTCAGAATCTCAGGAGTCTCATCATTAGTTCTAAGGAAAAAACCCAAGTGACTCTTGTCAAGTCATCTATGATCACTAAACAATAAGAGGTCCTTCCTAGACTCATTGCACTGGTGGGGACAAAGAGATCCATATGTAATAAGTGTAGGGGTGTAGTGATGGAGTTTCTTTCCTTAGGCTTGTGAGATACCTTATGTTGCTTCCCTTTCAGGCATGCAACACAATGGTCATCACTTGTAAACTCTTTCTTTGGCATTCCAGTTACCAAATCATTCTTAATAGTTTATTCATGTTTTTAAAGTTTACATGGCATATTCTTTTATGCCATAGGAAAGACCGATCACTATTCTCTTTTGACAGAAAGCATGAAACTTCTCCCGAGGGAAAGGTTTCTTCCAAGTCCGTCTTGTACATGTTCCCTTTCCTGGGGGCTCTAAGCAGGATATGCTCATAAGAATGACCACCTCGGGCTTGAGAACAATGCATCATGCACAGTAAAAAGCATGTTATGACTCTGAGCACAAAATTGGGATACACTCACAAGATTGTACCTAAGCTCCTTGACAAAGTATACCTTTTCAAAGCTGATCTTACCATTTGTGACCTTGCCCCTTACAGTAATATAACCACCTTCAACTCCTCCAAAAGCACATGGTCCTCCATCAATCCTTTTGAAGTTCTAGAGTAGTGACCTATTGCCTGTCATGTGCCTAGGACAGTCGTTGTCAATGATGTACACATTTTTGTTTGTCTTGAGCTGAACCTGCACAAAGAAAATGATTAGTTACATTTAGAAACCCAAGCCTTATTTGTCTTGGGCTCACTAAGAGAAATAGAAGGTAATGCAAGAGTAATAGATCCTATGGTTGTGCTTGGAGGATCTTGAGCTGTTGTTGATTGAGAATTTTCAATCACTTGGTCTTTCTTAGACTTCCACACGACCTTTGGAATCTTGGACTTGACCTTCAATACTTCGAAAGCTTTTGAGACTTTGGAAGTTTTGATGACTAGACCTTCGGAAGATTTTGCAGACACTACAGCAGACTTTAGTGCGTCGGAAGTATTCCTTCCTTCCGAGACCAACCTTTCTTCTGAAGCCAATTTTCCACTTGCCTTCTTCTTAGTTTTGGAGCTTCCAAAGGAAACAGGGTTTCCTTCCGAAGCTTGAATCTTCTTGGAACTCTTGGAAGTCCTTGTCTTGGTCATATAAAGAGTACCTGTAGGATTGTATGGACAATACTTAGCAAGATGAGCAGTACTTTCATAGATGACACACTCCATTTTCTTCTTGCCAAGAGCTTCTATTGGGAACAAGACTGACTTTGGTCACATCCCTTCTCCACCCTCATCTTTGCAGATGGTCAGACACTCTTTTTGGGCTTAGGACTATTCTTGGAGTTGGATGGTCCAGCCTGTGTAGCAGTGGTACATAATAGATCAACCTTCTTCTTGGTACTGAGATGATTTGAACATCAACTAGAACTCTTAGCAGAAGAGTTTAGGTTAATGTCTTCACTCTTTATTATTTGAAACCCTACAAATATAAAAACTTGTTTCTGTTTAGAGTCAAAAGTAGCCTTGATCTCTTGAGCCTTCCTAGCTTTTCTTTTACTCTTTCTGATCAAGTTCTTTCTCATTGACTTGGTTATGACAATTCTTCTTCTCCTCAGAAGGATAGTGGCACTTCTTAGAATCCTCTTCTTCACTCTTCTTAGAGAGATTCTTCACTGTCAATTCTTCATCCTCTTCATTCAAAGGATCTATGGGAGGAAGCTCATCTTCACAAGTTCCACACCTAGGTGATCTTACAGACAAGATTGTGTGTGGAGGAGCTATCTCATTTGAACCAAGTCCGTGCTTGTTTTGATAGCACACTTTGTTGTGCATGGATGAGGATGTCATGTTCTTGAATGTCTCTTCTTCAAGAACACACTTTTCTGCCATGGCTATGCTGATCACAAGCTTAGTGTGGCACTCAGTCAGCTTAGTTATGAGATCTTTAATCTGAGTCCTAAAGTCTGTATGCTCATGTTTTAGAACTGAAATAGTTTTCTCTAAGTCCGCTATCTTTGGTTTATAATCATTTTCAAACATTCTAAAATCAGCTTTTAAAAATGTTCAAGGACTCAAGATCAGATCTCATTTCTAAGTTCTAGGACCTGTATCTGTTAACTTTAGCAATGCATTTAGGGGTATAGAGATGTTCCAATACCTTGGCTTCATCATGATTTGCCATTAGTGCATGGTTTGGAGAAGCATCTTCCACCTGAAAGCTCCAGTCAAATCCTCCTTCTTCAGTGTGGTTTGGTCTAGATTGTGCATGGCCACCATTTGTTCTTGGTGCCTTACACTGTCTAGAAAAGTGGGCCATCAAGTTACAGTTGTAACACTTGACTTTGCTTTTATCCAGCCCAAACTTTCCACTGGTTGCATTGCCTGGAAACTTCCTTCCGGTGCGCTTGTAGAACTTCTTGGCTCTATGAGTGAGAAGAGCCATCTGCTAGACTATCTCCATGTACTCTAGATCATCTGGATGGATACAGTACACGTCTTCAAGGGTGAAAAGAAAGCTGCCACAACTTTCATCAGAAGACACAAAGGCTTGAGAAGAACTTGTCTCTTGGAATGGGCTTCCTTGAGTGTAGTTCTCCCTTGGTGTCTCAAGAAAGGTAATGAAATGACCCTTTGATGAGTTGCTAGGGTAGCATATGAGATGATGTTGGGGTGCTATGCTATCCCTTTCAACCACAGGAAGGGTTGAACCCATTTGAATGTTGGAGTTGCCAGATGAACCTTGCATGTTCATCTCCATCTGGTAGCCACTAAGAATCGCTTATAACTTTATTAGAGTGAGAGTTTTCAGGTTCTCAGTCCTTTTGATAACCACACAGTAGTGTGTCCATTGCCTAGGAAGTGAGGACATGAGCTTCCTTACAATGTCTCTATTCTCAAGAGCAACTCCTCCATCCACTAGGGTATCCACAATCTCAACATACCTGAAGTATTGCTGAGTCTTGGTTTCACCTGCTTTGAAGGTGACGTTTTCAAATGTTGCTTCAGGGGATACTTCTTGTTCTCATTTGCTTCAGAGGAACCCTCATACAACTGTTTCAATGCATCGCATAGCTGCTTAGCTATTTTGCATTTCTTAAAACCTCTGTATACAGCTAGCTTTCATAAGAAATGGGTTTCAAGAATCTTTGTAAATAACTACCTGTTTTGCTTAACTATGGCATGTCATAGCATAGGATCACTACATAACTTTTGCTTCAGTAACTGAAAAAGCTGCCTCTTGCTGATAGTCTAGTCATATTTCCTATCCTTCTGAGTTTATAGCATCAACGGTTGCACTTAGAGAAATTTTCAATGACTCTTTGTAAATAACCACCCAATCCAAGAAACCGACACACCTTGGTTGGAGACTTGGGTGCCTCCTAGTTTTGATTGCATCAATCTTTGCCGGATCTACAAGTATGCCTTTCTCATTATCAACATGTTTAAGAAAATGAACATCTCCAATCCAAAACTTGTACTTCAAGAAATTGCATACAAATTCTCTTTCTTTAATGTCTCCAACATGATTTTTAGATGTTGTTCATGATCTTTCTGGTTCTTGAATAGACTAGTATATCATGGATGAATACTATTATGAGCTTCTCTAAGTAAGGTTTGCATACTCTATTCATAAGATCCATGAATACAGTGGGCGCATTTGTTAGACCAAATGGCATAACCAAAAACTTGTAATGGACGTAATGTGTTGTGAATACTGTTTTTGGAACATCTTATTTAGCAATCAACAACTGATGATAACCGATTGTAGATCAATCTTTGAGTAGAAACTTGAACTTTGCAATTGATCAAACAGATCATTGGTTCTTGGTAATGGGTATCGATTCTTGATAGTGAGTTTGTTCAAATCTTAGTAATTGATGCACATTCTCAATGACCAATATTTCTTCTTGACAAATAAGATTGGTGCTCCCCATGGAGAGAAGTTTGGTCTTATAAATGTTACAGGATCGGTTTGTCACTTAACACTTGGTTTTTCTCTCAAACTCACTTATACTACACTCAGATCAGAGAAGTAGAGTCTATTCTAAGAGTTGGTAGTAATATATTAAGTAACAAAGAACGCACAAAGATAATTTCAAGAACTTGCATTATTTCTTCTCAACTCAAAGTATTACAAGACTCTTACAAGCATGTTGCATGAGTTACAATGAGAAACTATATATAGTACTACCTATAGCCAAATATACTTTGATACCAGCTGGAATTCTCTAACTAAAGCAAATATTACAAAGCTATAGTTTAAGATAATTTAGATAAAGTCTTATCTAAGATATGGTAGTCATGACATGTCCATGCCTTACCTTTTGTCACCAACTAAAGTTGGCAACGGTACTATCTAATAGAGGTGAACAATAGAATAAAGTATGGTCAACTACATGGCTTTTGAGAAAACGCCATGTAGTATCTTAGAGGTCTGCAGCGGAGTGTCAGAGACCATACTTTTGTCTACTCATTCATAGTAGTGTCTTCTGAATGTTAAATGGCTTTGGACGAACAAGTTCTTCTAAGGCACTTATACTTCAGAAGAGGCTACTTGTTTCGAGGCTTGATGGACTTCTTCTGTTCTTCATACTTTGGAAGTTCACTTCTCTCTTTCTTCTAAGACTTAATCTTTGGAAGTGAACACTTAGTCTTTGAAGTAGAGTTTGTCTTCACAATTTGAACTTTCACTTTGTCTTTAGAAGAACTTATTTCCTTCAAAAGTTCCATACTTGACTTCAGAAGTTTTATTAGATGCATCAAAATAGTCTAAGTGATTTGGTTTTGGTTGCACGAGCCTTCTTCTTGATCGAACAAACTCCCCCTAGGCTAATGCTAACAAAACATCACTTGTTCCTGCTCCTCAAAGCTTTCAGCACCAAGGAAAGCAGATATTTATCTGTTTCTTTGTTCTTCCAAGAAGTAGTGCTGCGAAGCTTGTACAGATCATTAGTTGACGGGAAATCTAGCCTGTCAATCTAAATGATATTCACCCTTTGTTGTGTCCCTCTGAGAAGTGTTAGTTGATGGGAGCTGTAGACACACTCCTATCAAACTATTGGTTCCAATTTAGGGCCTCCACTAACTATAGAAAGGTTGTGCCTTTGGTGGTTGACCTTTCCTTGTCTTCCTTTTTTCTAAGTTTCAACTCCTCTTCAATCTTTGCTTTTGTGGTTAGCTCAACAAGATAAAGGCTGCTAAGGTGACTTTTGATGTGAGCAGCTATTTTGGAGTTGGAGGGATTGGAGAATGGTTTCTCTATTAACTTAACAATGTCAAATCTATTAGAGTGTAGTAGAGAGGAGGCATTTAGCCTGTTGCTTTCTCCACTCTCTCTCTCTCTACAACAAAGTTATGAGAGGCTTCATCGAACCTCCATTGGATGATTTTCTTTCTAGGCACAAGAGCCTGACTACGAATCTTGTCCCCTTTTTTGTATCCAGCAGAGTCACAAGTTTCTTCTCAGCTTCTTCTCTTCATCGTTTAAGGAGTCAGAGTTGAGACCAAGAAGTCTAGAAGCATGGTCTAGTGTTCTCTGGTCAGATCAAGAAATTGATCTCATATGAGGGAACATGAAGATCCATCAACATAAGTTTGTTTGACAGAGTCTTCCACATAAGAGATATCGCTCAGGGTTGTGTAGTTGGTGAGCTTTGTCTTGATGCCTTGAATTCCTCTATGGAGAGATGTTTGGAAGGTTGAGGGAAGGGTTTGGAAGGTTGTTGGGTAGGTTGTGGTATAGTGGTTCTAGAGAGTGTTTTGGGTTGGAGGATGGGTAGTTTAGGTGGTTGAGGTGAGGATGGCATCCATTTATATAATGCTTTTGTGATGTAATGCAACAATGTATTTGTAACTGATTGACGATGTATTATTTGGCAAAAGTTTTTATAATGAAATGAGATGTCATTTTTGAATGTTTCCGCTGCAATATTTTCATAAGGCAAATGTAATTATATGTTTTATGTGCGATGAGGATCCAACTGTAAGCGTCCCGGGAACGGGGCCTTACAATACGTGACACTTACAAGACATGAAGGTTGGTTCGTATATACGTTGATGAGACTGTAAGTTGTCATGGGGGTACCTTTTCACATCATATCCGACGAGACGCTCATTTCACTTCACACTTTTGGTCTCCTATGCAAGAACTCTTGGGTACTCAACTGGATCTAAGCACGGCTTACCATCCTCAAACTAATGGTCAAAGCGAGCGAAAGATCTAAACCTTTGAGGATTGCTATGCTGTGTGTCCTTGACTTTAGTGGTGATTGGGATACGCATCTACCGCAGATGGAATTTTCGTATAACAATAGTTACCACTCAAGTATCAAGATGGCACCATTCGAAGAACTTTATGGTCGTAAATGTCATTCACCGATCTGCTGGACCGACATTGGTGAAAACTTCATCACTGGTCCTGAGCTTATACAAGAAACAACCGATAAAGTCTCTTTAATCCGTAAGAACTTGAAGTGGCAAGAAGTCGACAAATGAGCTATGCTGATAAGCGACGTAAGCCATTGGAATTCCAAGTTGGGGAGATGGTTCTCCTTAAGGTTTTACCGTGGAAGGGTGTTGTTTGCTTTGGAAAGAAGGGTAAACTGGCGTAGAGATTTGTAGGACCTTTTAAAATCTTGAGAAAGGTTGGAAAGGTGGCTTACCAACTGAAGTTACCCTCCGACCTTAGTGGAGTTCATCCTGTATTCCATGTTTCAAACTTGAGGAAGTGCTTGGCCGACGAAAGTCTGCATGTTCTGCTGGAAGACATTCAGATCGACGAGTCATTGCATTTTGTTGAGAAGCCTGTTGAGATCATGAATCGCATCATGAAGAAGACTAGAACCACAACCACCCCAATTGTCAAGGTTCGTTAGGAGAATAAGCGTGGCACCGAATTTACTTGGGAAGGTGAAGAGCATATGAAGAATAAATACCCGTTCTTATTCATATAGTTTCATTCTTAATTTCGAGACGAAATTATTTTAAGTTGGGGAGACTGTAACATCTCGTACTTTCATTAAATTAAAAGTTAACTTTGTTAAATTATTGTAAGGACTAGTTATGTCTTTTATGAAATTTGTGGGCTACTTGCGTTTACTTGTTAGTTTGTCATTAAATTTTAATAAAAATTTTAATAATATAACTATTAACTTACAATAACACCAATAATTATAATAATAAAAATTATAACAAAATGCAATGACTCATCGATTTGAATGGGGTGGGAGGAGTTGATGAAGATGGTGATTGAGGAGTTCTGCCCTCATAAGGAGATGGATAAGATAGAGAGAGAGTTCTTGCAGCTGGAAACGGGAAACAAGATACACCAGCAGTACACCATCAAATTCAATGAAATGGCACGGCTCGTGTGGGATCATGTGACGCCTCTGTCTCAGAAGATCTAGATGTACATTCAAGGCTTACCGGTGGATGTTCACAGGCATATGATTGCCGCCCGGCCAAGCACGTTTAGGTCGGCGGTCGATTTGGCGGGGAGATTATATGATGAACGAGAGGTGCTGGTGACCGAGGTGAGCAAGAAGGGTGGTGGCGATCGGAACTAGAACGGGACAATGGTGGGTCGGGGTGATGCCTCGACAGGTAACAAAAAGGCATGGGTGGATGACCGCCATGGGGCCACATCAAGTGCGGGATCAAAGAGGTGTGGCAAGTGTGGAAGGGAGCATGTGGGAAAATGTAGGTTGGGGTTGAATGTGTGCTTCAAATGTGGGAAGACAGGGCCCATCGCAAAGGATTGTTGTGCGGGCAAATGTTTCAACTGTGGTGAGGAGGGCCACATGAGTAGGGATTGTAAAAAGCCGAGGGCTGAGGGTTCTAGGGCGAAGAAGACGGGAGGTGAAGGATCGAGGGCGAGCGCTAGGACATTCACTATGACACAGGAGGAAGCTAGGACGAACCCTGATGTTGTGTATGGTATGTTTCTAGTGAACCAAACTTTAGCTTCTGTGTTGTTCGATTCTGGTGCTAGTAAAAGTTTTAGTTCTGCTTGTGCTAAGTTGCATGTTAGTAGTAGACGTGTTGAGGCGCCCTTTGATGTAGAAACTGCCACAGGTAAGTCTACCAGGATTTCAGAGATGATAGAGAACTGTGATTTGGAACTAGAGAGTCATAAGTTTTTTGTTAGACCGTTCGTGATGACCTTGGGTGGTTTTGATTTGGTTCTTGGGATGGATTGGTTAGCGGAGTTCGAGGCAAAAATTGTGTGTTGCAAGAAGATGATTTGCTTGACAGCGCCTGACAGGAGTTCGGTAACAGTTTATGGGGATCGGGTCACGATGATCCCGAAAGTGATCACAATGGCGGTGGTGGGAAAGTGTATGAGGCGTGGATGTAGTGCCTACTTGGCCTATGTAAAGCATGTGGATACGCCAACGCCACAACTGTCTGATCTACCGGTTGTGTGTGACATCCGGATGTGTTCCTAGAAGACTTACCAGGAGTGCCACCTGACAAAGAGATTGAGTTTTAGATTGATCTGATACCGGGTATCCAACCTGTTGCCAAGGCACCATATCGGTTGGCTCCGACTGAGATGAAGGAGTTGATGGAGCAGTTGCAAGAGCTGCTGGATAAGGGGTTCATCAAACCGAGTATCTCTCCTTGGGGTGCTCCGGTCCTGTTTGTGAAGAAGAAAGACGGTAGCATGAGGATGTGCATTGACTACCTTGAGTTGAACAAGCTAACGGTGAAGAACCGATACCGCTTACCAAGAATAGATGATTTGTTCGATCAGCTTGAAGGTGCCAGTTGGTTTTCAAGGATAAATCTTCGATCTGGTTACCATCAGTTAAGGTGAAGGAGCAAGATATCCCTAAAACAGCTTTTTGCACGCGCTATGGTCACTATGAGTATCTTGTCATGTCTTTTGGTTTGACCAATGCGCCAGCTGTTTTTATGGATCTGATGAATCGGGTGTGTTGGCCGATGTTGGATAAATCAGTGATTGTGTTTATTGATGACATCCTGATTTATTCGAAGAGCGAGATTGAGCACGCCAGTCACATTCGGGAGGTTCTGGAGACGTTGAGAAAGGAGAAGTTGTATGCCAAGTTCTCCAGTGTGCATTTTGGTTGCGCGATGTTCAGTTCTTGGGTCATGTGGTTAATCCTGACGGGATTATGGTGGACCCGGCTAAGATGGAGGCAGTGATGCAATGGAAGTCTCCTAAGACGCCATCCGAGATTCGTAGCTTCTTGGGTTTGGCGGGCTATTATACAAGGTTTATCCAAGACTTTTCTAAGATTGCTTCTCCACTAACCAAGTTGACCCGGAAGTATGTGAGGTTTGTATGGGGTCAAGGTCAAGAGAAGGCATTTGAAGAATTGAAGGCGAGATTGACTCAAGTTCCTGTTCTGTCATTACCCGATGGAAGTGAAAATCTAGTGGTTTATTCTGATGCTTCTTACTCAGGGTTGGGATGCTTGTTAATGCAAAGAGGGAAGGTTATAGCTTATGCATCCCGGCAGTTGAAGGTTCACGAGGTCAATTATCCTACTCATGACTTGGAGCTAGCAGCCGTGGTCTTTGCACTAAAGATTTGGAGGCAATATCGTTACGAGACGAAGTGCACCATTTTCACCGACCACAAGAGCTTAAAGTACTTCTTTGAGCAGAAGGACGTGAACATGAGGTAGAGAAGGTGGTTGGAGCTCATAAAAGATTATGATTGCGAGATCCACTACCATCTAGGTAAAGCCAACGTGGTGGCGGATGCCCTTAGCCAAAAGGATAAACCCGAGCCGATTCGGGTCAAAGCCTATCTGTTGATCATGACCTCAGACGTGATGAAGCAAGTTAAAGAGTTTCAAGATGAGGCATTGAAAGAATATCATCTTAACTCTAAAACAATGAGAGGTCTGATTGGTGAATTGGGTGAAAACACACTTGGTGTTAAAACCTGATTTGAACAGGTGTGGATTCCTCGTTTTGGGGATCTACGGGTGAAGATCATGGATGAGGCTCACAAGAATCGATACTCCATTCATCCAGACATGAAGAAGGATTACTGGTGGCTGGGTATGAAGAGCGATGTAGTGGAGTATATGAGTACATGCCTTACTTGTCTATAGGTGAAGTCGAGCATGAGAAGCCGTATGGGAAGATTCAACCTTTGGATATATCGGAATGGAAGTGGGAGCACATCACCATGGATTTCATTATGAAGTTGCCGCGTACTCCGAAAGGGTACGCTGCCATATGGGTGGTTGTTGACCGCTTGACGAAGAGTGCTCACTTCCTACCGATCCGCAAGACATATTCATCTATGAGGTTGGTTGATCTGTTCATCAAGGAAATGGTAACTCGTCATGGTGTGCACAGATGCATAATGATTACTTACAAGATACATACAAAGTTTCAAGGCTAGCCCGAATCTATGTTGATGAAATTGTGAGTCGTCATGGCGTGCCCTTACACATCATTTCCGATCGAGATGCCCGTTTCACTTCGCACTTCTGGTCTTCGATGCAAGAACTCTTGGAACTCAATTGGATTTAAGTACGGCTTACCATCCTCAAACGATGGTCAAACCGAACGAACAATCCAAACCCTCGAGGATCTGCTACGTCTTTGTGTCCTTGATTTTGGTGGTGATTGGGATACGCATTTACCGCTCGCGAAATTTTCGTATAACAATAGTTATCACTCAAGTATCAAGATGGCACCATTCGAGGCGTTGTATGGTCGTAAATGTCGTTCTCCTATCTGTTGGACTGACATTGGGGAAAATCTTATCACTGGTCCGGAACTTATTCAGGAAACGACTGACAAAGTTTCCAAAATTCGAAATAACCTTGAAGTGGCAAGAAGTCGCCAAAAGAGTTATGCCGATAAAAGACACAAACCATTGGAGTTTCAAGTCGACGACATGGTTCTTCTTAAAGTCTCTCCATGGAAGGGGGTTGTACATTTTGGGAAGAAGGGTAAGTTAGCCCCATGATTTGTAGGACCTTTCAAGATTTTGAAAAGAATTGGGAAAGTGGCTTACAAACTGGAGTTACCTTCTGAACTTAGCGGAGTTCATCCTGTCTTTCATGTCTCAAACCTGACGAAGTGCTTGGCTGATGAACACTTGCATGTTCCACTAGAGGAAATTCAAGTTGATGAGTCATTACACTTTGTTGAGAAGCCTGTTGAGATTATGGATCGCACCCTGAAGAAGACCCGAACAACTACCACACCTATCGTTAAAGTTCATTGGGAAAACAAACGTGGAGCTGAGTTCACCTGGGAGCGTGAGGATCATATGAAGGAGAGATACCCGCATTTGTTCTCTTAGCTTATTCTTAATTTCGGGACGAAATTCTTTTAAGTTGGGGAGACTGTAACATCTTGTATTTTTGGTTAACTAATAGTTAATCTCGTTTATTCTTGTATGGACTATTAATGCTTTTTCATGAAACTTGTGGGAGGTTGTGTTTATCTATTAATAGTCTTAATCCTTAATGTAAAAGATTATAGTTTATCTTTTGAATTGAATATAAAAATAAATAATAATGGTAAATAATATCTTATGATAAAAATAATAACAACGTTAATAATAAAAATAATATTAATAATAATAACAACAATAAATGATAACTATAATGATAATAACTTATAAAGAATTATTAAACTTAAAAATGTTAAAACTTAAAGTAATAAAGTTGGGGGGGTGTTTTGTCATTTTAGAAACTTAATATGGGAGTTTTTACATAAAATAATAAACATTTATAACTTGAGGGGCTATTTGTGTAATTTTTGAAAAACCAAATCATTTCCCCCCGTAAAAACGGTGACCGGCTCCGGCCACCGCCGGCCATTTCCCCGTGAACTCCGGCAGCCCTAAAACCCTTTAAAACGTCAATTTACGAACCTAAAACCGTTTCCAATCGATTCATGGGCATGATTCGACACTAGAGGTGTGTAATAATCGAGTTTAATCGAGTTAAAGCTTCGGTTTCAGGCTTGAAACATTCTATTAAACTTGCTTTCAATCATCGGACCGTTTGTGCATTAAAGATCAATAATAATCAAATTAATTGAACCCACACAATCATTTAACCGTTTCTACTCGATTCCTATGTACAATTTCAGTCTAAACACCTGAAATCATCGCACATAGAAACCTATTCCATCGCGAAACTAAGTCTGACTGAACTCCAGTCTTCGAGCGGTATATCTTCTAATTAGTTGAGGGCTTAGAACCGTGAGCATCACTTGAAGATTCACACAAGTTTAATTTGGTTAACATCAGCAATTGCACCTTGAACGAATTCAAGCCTCGGTCGCAACTCGTCTGCAAGTGTTCTTATCTGCATAAACATCGAATCGGGTAATTAATTGTGTCCGTAGACTCGAAATCACATGGGGAATCAAAGCCCCATGTTCATTCACGAAAACAGTATCGTTTTGATCTTCGATTTTGGGTTTGATCAATCTAGGGTTCTTATGAAATTGGGGCTATTCTGAAACGAGTGTTTTTAAGATTTGAGAACCAAGTAAAACCGCGGCTAAGGCCTTGGTTCACTGGTTCCCCACTCACATTCCGAATTAGAGGTCCCGGGTTCGAACCCGGCGACCTCCAATCCAATTGTTTTTGGCTTTGCAGCCTTTAAAAAAATATATAAAATTTTCTAAAAATTATAAAAAGAGATTTTGTAAACTTTGGTTATTTTTAAAGCTATCCTATTATTTTTCTACAAATTTATCACTTTAAACACCTTAACAATTTTCTTATAAAATAAAATTTAACAAAGTTATTTTTATAAAAATAGACTTTATATAATATTGGTAAATCATGTAATTATTATTTAAATACTATACAATTAAGAATTAAATATGATCATTATAGAATTATATATTTTATAATTAACCTTCACAAATTGTTATAAAGGATTTAATTTCCTTAAAATTGGATACATGACATTTTCTCTTGGATTAAGCATATATATGATCTCTCTAACCAACGTCATTTAAAACCCTCAAAATACCAATTTGAAACCCTAGTCTCGTTTAACTATTAATTATATTAAATTGTAACCTTGTAAATATATACTTGTTTTAGGTGCGTTGTGAAGGTCTACGTTGAACGTTGCTTGTTATTATTCATATTAATCATCAATTATATATTATTTGATCATGTGAGTACTTCCATGCCCCTTTTTGTTTATTTTCACACTTTGGGGTGGAACATGTTATCCTATTATCATTACACTTGTACACATTTTTGAGACTTGTAAACGTTATGACAATTCCTCATGTAAGTTGTGGTTAGTTGGACTTTTGTGATTACCATGTTATGGCGCTATATGTACAATCATTAACTATTGCTAGCCCAGTGAAGTCATAGATCTATGGGCAAGACAAGCCTGCTTTGGTTGATCCAAGTACACTTAGCTGATCGTATATACTTTTAAACGTTTGAGACTTGTAAAATTTTGTCGAGGTTTGATTGTTGCATTGTTCATAACATCCCTAATCACTTTATTCACTAACTTATGACTTGAATTGCCATGTTTTATATATGCTATGTATTTAAAACTATGGAATGCTCACCAACATTATTGTTGACCTCTTTATTTTTAACATGTTTCAGGAAATGCCCAAGTTTGATTATCTACACATTGAAGCTTGCACTTCTAGGGATGGACCTAAATTAATAAATAAAATAGGATGAATTGTTGCATTTTATGTTATGTTTTTATATCCTTTGAGACTTATATTTGTAATGTGACAAATGAAATTTAGGTGTAAAATATATTTGGATTATTAATAGCGTTATGTGGCTATGAACGATCTTAACTCTCACTCCTTGACGTTTCCGCCGTCAAGGTTGGGGTATGACAGCCAGTGTCTATTGTGTCTGATTGTGACACCCGGTTTACCTCCAAATTCTGGAAATGACACCATGGGGACGAGGTTACATATTAGCATGGCTTATCATCCCCAAACTAATGGTCAGTCAGAAAGGACCATTCGGACATTGGAAGACATGCTTCGGGCATGTGTGATTGATTTGGCGGAAGTTGGGATGACCACCTACCATTAGCCGAATTCTTATACAACAACAGCTATCATGCCAGCATTGGTATGCCTCCAAATGAGATGTTATACGGTAGCAGATGAAGAACCCCCGTTTGTTGGGGTGATATTGGTCAGAAGGAGTTGGGGAGCGTCGAGGTGATCGAAGCTACGACTGAGAAGCTTGAGAAGATCAAAACCTTCATGAAGGCAGCCAAAGATAGACAGAAGTCGTATGCCGATAAACCACACAGACCGATTGAATTCCAGGTGGGTGATCGGGTTATGTTGAAGGTCTCACCTTGGAAGGGCATTATCCAATTCAAGAAGCGGGGCAAGTTGAGCCCAAGGTACGTAGGCCCTTTTCAAATCATCGGTCGAGTAGGAGAGGTGGCCTATAGGTTGGAGTTACCAGATGAGTTAAGTGGAATTCACCCGACATTCCGTGTATCTCATCTCAGGAAATGTTTGGCAAATGAAGATATGATTGTTCCACTGGAAGACATCGAAGTAGACGAACGGCTCAATTATGTGGAGCAACCAGTGGCAATCATCGACCGAAAAGAGAAGAGGCTAGGAAATAAAGCGGTTCCTCTTGTGCATGTACAGTGGAAGCACAGGAAAGGATCAGAGTCAACGTGGGAGACTGAGGAAGAAATGAGACAGCATTACCCATGCTTGTTCGAGGAATAACAAGTTTCGGGGACGAAACCTATTTAAGGAGGGTGGACTTGTAACACCCGGTTATTTATTTATTTCGAAGCCGACGAATAAAGAAGAAAAGAAATAAAGTCCAAAGTTGAGGGACCAAACTCACCAATGAGAGAAAGTTGGGTAAGTGGGGGTATATAAAGGGAGAGGGCAGCCATTACCCTCTCCCCACACCCACATTTTCAGCCAAAGAAAGAGGAGAAGAGAGAAAGAAGAGAAAAAGGGAGAAAAGTTGGTTCGGGTTGGTTCGAGTGAGCCAAAATCATTGTGAAGCGAGTCAAATCAAAGCTTTTCTCGTTTTGGTCATTTGTGTGAGTTCTAGGACCCCTCTTTTACACGTTTTTGAATGATTTCAGGGCTGGAACACATCTGAAATCGGGTTTTCGAGTGTGTGCATGTTTGACCTGTATGTGTATGTGGGGGTATGTGTATGATTCATCTGAGCCTTGCTTGTCAGCTTGTGTGTGCTTGAATGGTGTTGTGGTATGCATTCCTAAGGTTTAGGATGGTTGATTTGGGCTTAGAATGAGTTTGGATGAGCTTGGAGGTCGAAAATGGCAGATTGGGTTCGGGATGAACGGCATTCTGCACCAACTAGGGCTAGGCAACTGAATGGAGGCCATATGACCGATTGAGGTACGATTGGGGTTCGTTCGTACGATTGAGGTCCATTCGCACGACTGAGAGTTCATTCACACGATTGGGATCCCATTCGCATAAGTGCTCATCCGCATTAGTTCCATTCGCATGAGGTCCATCCGCATTGGTCCATTCGCACGATTGGGTGTTCGTTCACATGAGTGTTCATCCGCATTGGTTCAATCGCATGATGTTCAGTCTCATGGAGGCCATGCAACTGAAGGGTGTCCATATGCCTGAATAGGGCTGTTGCATCCGAGGAGAAGTGTAGTATAACTTCTGACTTTCGGGGAAAGTGCAGATGTAAGTTTGGACGTAAAGGTTCCCGTAAGTTCATGTAAGATAACTGTTGAGGCTTTAGAGAGCATGTTGGGCATGATGATGATGATGTTGCATGGTTATGCATGGTTATGTATGTATGATGTTGCCCTGTATGATGTTGATGTTTGTGTATGTTATGTTCCTTGTCATGATGTATGTTTATCTTTCATGTGGCTTTGCGTGATATGATAATGAATGAAATGAAGTATTATGTAATGTAAAGTGGAAGATAATGAAAAGTGGAACATGATAAATGTGTGCATTAATGAATGATGAAAGTAATGAAGTCTTGCAAGCATTAGATGTCGTGACACGCCAATTATAAGGTGTTAGCCTAACGGTGTGCAGGTTCGCTACCCTGGGAGGATGCACATCAGGGTCCTTCTTTGTGATCGACCATTTGTATAGAACCTCTACCGCTTACCCCTGGTATTGCGGCACCATGTTTAGCTATCTATTTATAGACTTCGGCCCAGTAGCCATATAGTTCGGGGTGTAGCACATGGTATTGGTATGGAAGATATCAGATGCGCAAGAAAAGATGTAAAGATGAATGAATGAATGAAGAAGATAATAATAACTATTATCTATGTGTACTTATATTGTATGACCATATGAAAGTAAAGAACGGTTTTATGAAAGAAAAGTATGTTTTATTTTATAAAACTAGAACTCACTCAGCAACACTAACTTTGATGTGTTTCGAGTTGGAAGGTAATGATTGCTGAGGATGGCACGAGGAAGTAGGTATGGGTAGTGGTGTAGGTTCAGGTGTGTAAGGTTCAGCTTTGATGGTGGATGGAGAGGGAATTGGTTTGGGTTGGGGTTGAGTGGTTGGCTTCAAGATCATCCCCTGTATCCTTCTATACATCTATTTCCTTTTTCCCATATGAATGTCAGCCTTGATTTCACTGACAATTCATTGAAGTGTCTTTTCAGACATAGGTTCCACCTACCTACCAAAGAAGTTGTGAGCCTGGAGATAGTCTTTCATCCAGGCTTGCTCAGCAATCTTCTTGGTCGTAGTGACCATAGCTTCTTCTTCTTTCTTATTCTTCTCCTTCAACTTCTCTCTTGTAGTTCCTTTTCTTTCTTTCTCCAGTTGATCTTGCTCTTTGTTGAAGAGCCATAGGATTGTATCATCATTATGTGGAGATAGTTCTTGAGAAGAGAAACCTCTGCATGTTAGGAAAGATATCCTTTCCCTTTGGAGTTACAGATCAGCTTCCCTCTTTTCCCTTTCTCTTTCCTCCTGTAAGGCCAACCGTGCTGCTTCCTCCTTTTGTTCAATCTACAGCCAGGTTGCCCTCTCTAGCTCTACTAACTCCTCTAATGGTAGTAGGAGTATGTCTTCATAGGCAGCTCCCAGCTTGATGAGTCTATCAATAATGTCTACCCTCCTTTTGTTGTTGACTTCTTCCTAGTTGGCTGCAACTGCTTTGGAACTTGTAGCTAACAGTTTCTCCATTTAAAGTCTACCTTTCCTTTTAAGTTTCTCAATCCTCTCCTTATCCTAAAGCTCTTCTCGAGTCATTTTCTTCTTTCCATTATCATCTTTAGAGGTTCTTGAGTTTGGTGGTTCTAGAATAGAAGGTTCAGATTGAGATGGTAGTGAAGGTGTCTCAACTAGAAGTTGGTTAAGAAAGTCCTCAGTATTCACCTTAGAGGCTAGTTCTATGAACACCTGGTTATTCCTTTAAAGTTAGTAAAGAAAGATTTAAATGAAGAAAAAGTAAGAAAATATATTTTACCCAAGTTGAAGGGTAAAAAGTATCCAAAAGGACAAAATGTTTGAAAAAGTGGTGTAAAAGGTGATCGCCGCCCATCACATTTTCTACACACATAACAATTGGATTTCTAGGGAGTGAAAATGCAGAATTCGGATCTTGAAGAAGAACAGGAGTAGAAGGTCGAATTCAAGGTAAGAATTCATGTGTTGAAGATGTTCTTAACTGGTTACATCCTCGGTTGTGTGCTTATGTATGTTGTGTGTGTTGGTGGTGTGTTTTTAGTGGGTTTCTAGGTGAGAACATGTAGCAATCAGGCTTTGAAGGAAGTCTTACCCGAAGAGACTCTAAGGTGAGTTCTAGAACCCCTCTTTAACATGTTTTAACTGATTTTGGGGCTGGAAATGCATGTATGAACATTTTTATTTAAATGGGTTTTTATACCTGTATGTATGTATGTGTGAATGTTGCGGATGGGGTTTGATTTTGGGCTATGTTCATGTTTGATGATGTTATGGTTGTGATTCAATGGCTAAAATGTGTCATTTAAGCTTAGAACATGATAAGTTATGTTTGGGGACTGAAATCTGATGTTTAAGTGTGAACAAGGCTGCTCATGCACCTAAATAGGGTCATGCGCCTGAAATGTCCATGCGCCTAAATGGCCATGCGCCTAAAGTCAATAAGTGTCACACCCCCGCTAAGAGCGGAAACACGGGGGCGTAACGAGACAGGAATCGTCATAACACAATGTAAGCGATAGAGATGCAATAATAATAATGATGACAAGCGTGTCATGACAACACACGACAACAAGGGGACTTGTGTCGTGTTTAGTCAGTATTCACGACAACATAGCCATAAGCATAAACATGATACATAAATCATAATACATAGATGATAACATTGAATGCAATTCCCACAACCCGGGAACAAGTTACAAAGTATAACATTGTTTGAAATAGATACATCAATTGTTTTCAAAATGACAAGTTTGGCCCGAAAATGCATCCTAGGGTCTCCACTAAGGCAGCACACCTAGAACCTCAGCTAGCATGATCACCTAAAACGATATGCTCAAAATGGTCGACAAAATTGTTGGTGAGTTCGCAGGTTTAAAGTAAATAAGTAATTAATGCTGTATAAAGTTGTTGCAGAATACCGTGCATACAGTTATAGGTAAGCAAAATCACATGACAAGAGCTTTACAACCAAACCTAATGACGTACACAAAGAATCTTGTCGGAATATATTCACCCAAGGCCCATACCTGGCTATTGTTGGTACTAACTAGTATACCAACACGAGGGTGGGGGTGTCAACCCAGTAGTACTACCAATACCTAATCATCGGTTCCACACTGGAATTAAATGGTTGTAAGAAAGAACCACAAAGCAGACTTAAGCATGTATCAGATAAGTACCCACAAAACAGTAGCACATTGATTCCAAGTATGTAAATTGTATGTATGTTGTACAACATAGAAAACAGGCGAGCATACTTTTCCCCCATGTTTGTAAATGTTTGTAAAGTAGTATAAGCACAAAAAGGGGCCACGAAACTCACAAGTTTAGTGGTAGGTATGAAAGATCGAGATTCCCAACAGTTGTATGCAGAGAACAGTCAAACACCTATTGACAGTTATCATTAAGCATTAATGACATGTATAAAGCGTATAGTAATGTTTGGTCGGTTCGGGTTGTATCGGTTCGGTCATGGGTAGCACACACACATAAGCGGACACGTATCAGATCTTATGTAGATCCAAGTACTACGAGTAGTTGTCATTGCTTATGACATACGTGAAATGATCTCGTGGTTATGAAAGATAGCACTTGTTAAGTGTTTGGAGTTCCAATTGGATTGTCGATAATTGTAAAATGTTAGGTTGTTTTCAATTGAAATAGTATGTGCATGTTGACAGCGTTGACTTTAATCTTTGTGGTCAAGCAATGACACTTTTACTGATGTTACCTTATCATCATCACATGTTCAAGGGAAATTCACACTCAACATCATCAGTCACACAACAGGACCAGACGCTCGACTCAACGCTCCATCCGTACGAATCAACCTTCAATCGTACGAATCAGCTTCATTCGTACGATTGACTCTTCATTCGCATGGCTAGTATTCAGTCGTACCACATAACACACATTCGCACGATCAAACCTCCATGCGCACGAATCAACCCTCAATCGTGCGAATTAGCTACTTTCGTGCGATTGAACCTTCATTCGTGCGATTGGACTCCAGTCGTGCGAAACACACACATCGCATACATTCAGTCGGGCACCTGACTCAATCACACACAAACTCACAGTCGCACGACTCAGTCGCACGACATGCCTAGTCGCACAACTCAGTCGCACGATTGACTTAGACGCAAGATTCAGTCGCACAACTCACTCAGTCGCACGGCTCAATCTCATGACAGACCCAGTCGCCTGAACTTCAGAATCGCGACTGTGGTCAGGCTGAGCAGCCCCCGAGCTACTCTAAACTTGAGTTTTACACCACAAGGACTTCCAGAATCCATATTCTAACATGTCTAGACAAGAAACACACACTGGAACACGACACACAAGCCCACACGACCTCATGTGCTCGGATGAACCCGAGCACCCGAAACCCTAGAAAACACAGCAGTAAAACCAAGCCAAAAACGGGTTGAACAAGGTTATCTACCTGCTAGGAACGAGTATACACAATGATACCCATGATTTGGCAGTGAAAATGCAACAAACGTGACGGTTTTAGGTGCTAGATCGAGAGAGAAGTGGAGAGATGTTGAAGGTGAAGAAGTTGAGAATGAGGATAAATGGCTGGAATGGGGTTTTATACCCATTCCAGGTTTGCAAAATGGCAAGTTTAGTCCCTACACTTAACCCTCGAGTTCCCCAAAATTTGTTTCGGTTGATTACGATCTTAAAATGTTCGTTATATTAAGGTTAAAAGCGTGTTTAATGGCATTTGATAGTATAAAATGGTTCTATTAATCACAATGGTTGAAATTAAAAATGATATATTTGGTGGTAATGGTGATAAAATTTATAAAAGGTTTATGCTTAACACACGTTTTCGGAGGAAGTACAGGCACAAGGGAAAATAAAGTAGACATGATTCCTTAAAGCAGGAGTTCATGAAGAAAAGGAAGAATAATTAAAATATTTCTATGCTTATTTATGTCGTTCGACGGATCTTAAGGTGACGAATGTCACAGTATCCCCCAGTTGAGAGAATTTCGTCCCGAAATTCAGCTAGAGTTAGGTCCAAGAGTGTCATCCACGAATAGGTGTGGGTATTTGAGTTTCATTTGATCTTCCTGTTCCCATGTAAACTCTGGCCCTCGTTTTGAATTCCACCTTACGCGAACAATTGGTATTCTGCTGCGCTTCAACTGTTTGACCTTACGATCCATAACCTCAATGGGTTCCTCAATAAAATGAAGCTTTTCGTCGATTTTGATATCGTCAATGGGTATGAGAAGTGATTCGTCAGCCAAACACTTCTTGAGGTTCGACATGTGGAAAGTATCGTGCACACCGTTGAGTTCTTGTGGTAACCTTAATCGGTAAGCCACCGGACCAATTCTTTCTGTAATCTCGAATGGTCCAACGTATCTTGGGGCTAACTTCCCTTTCTTTCCAAACCGAACAACTCCTTTCCAAGGAGAGACTTTGAGTAACACTCGGTCCCCAACGTTGAATTCTAGAGGCTTTCGACGATTGTCGGCGTAGCTCTTTTGGCGATCTCTAGCGGCTTTCAGCCTATCTTTGATTTGGAAGATCTTGTCGGTTGTTTCTTGAATTATCTCTGGGCCTATTAACTGACTTTCACCAATCTCGGCCCAACAAACAGGTGATCTACACTTCCTTCCGTACAACGCTTCGAACGGAGCACACCCAATGCTGGTGTGGTAGCTGTTATTGTAAGAGAACTCAATCAATGGCAAATGAGTATCCCAACTACCACCAAAGTCGATTACACACGCTCTCAGCATGTCTTCTAGTGTTTGTATGGTTCGTTCACTTTGGCCATCTGTTTGAGGGTGATAGGCGGTACTCATGTCTAATCGAGTGCCCATCGCTTTCTGTAGTGTTTACCAAAATCGTGAAGTGAATTAGCCGTCATGGTCGGATATGATTGACAGCGGCACTCCGTGTCTTGTCACGACCTTTTTTATGTACAATCTCGCCAACTTGTCTATTTTGTAGTCTTCTCGGATTGGCAAGAAGTATGCTGATTTCGTCATTCGATCCACTACGACCCATATTGAGTCATGCTCGTTGCTCGCTTGAGGGAGTTTGGTAATGAAGTCCATGGCTATGTTCTCCCATTTCCATTCGGGAATCTCAGGTTGCTGTAACAGTCCCGATGGTTTCTGATGTTCAGCTTTAACTTTCGAGCATGTTAAGCATCTGCTGACGTACGTCGCAATGTCTTTCTTTAGGCCTGGCCACCAGTAAAGATCTTTGAGATCGTGGTACATCTGTCTGTGCCAAGATGAATAGAATATCGCCTCTTGTGTGCTTCATCCATGACCAAGGTACGTACACCTCCCCACTTGGGTACCCATATATGGTCCATAAAGTACTGCACACCATCGTCCTTGCACATCAGTTGTTTATCCAACCCTCGGAATTCTTCTCCCGCAAGGTTTCCTTCTTTCAATGCCTCACTTTATGCAATTTGGATCTGAGCTTTCAAATTTGTTTGAATGGTCAATCCTAAAGCTCGAGCACGTAGTGGTTTCACGCATTCTTTGCGGCTTAGAGCATCAGCCACCACATTAGCTTTCCCCGGATGATACCGGATTTCACAATTGTAGTCACTAAGAAGCTCTACCCAGCGTCGTTGTCACATATTGAGTTCCTTCTGATCTAGAATATGTTGAAGGCTTTTATGATCTGTGTATACGATGCATTTGGTTCCATACAGGTAATGCCTCCATATTTTAAGTGTGAATACTACAGCGCCCAACTCAAGATCATGAGTCGTGTAGTTCTTCTCGTGCACCTTAAGTTGTCGCGAAGCGTAGGCAATCACCTTATCTTTCTGCATTAGTACACATCCCAACCCTTGATGCGAAGCATCACAGTACCCCACAAAATCATCAGTTCCATCTCGGAGGGACAATATCGGTGCATTGCACAGCTTGTCTTTCAGCGTTTGGAACGCCTGTTCTTGCGCATCTCCCCAATCAAACTTCTTGTCTTTCTGAGTCAGCAACGTCAACGGTTGAGCGATCTTTGAAAAGCTCGCAATGAAACGACGATAGTATCCGGCTAATCCTAAGAACTGCCGTATCTCTGAAGGTGTCTGGGGTGTATCCCATTTCTTTACCGCTTCGATCTTGCCGGGATCTACATGAATCTCGTCCTTGTTAACCACATGACCTAAAAACTTCACCTCTCGCAGCCAGAATTCACACTTCGAGAACTTGGCGAAAAGTTTCTCTTCTCTTAACAGTTCCAGCATTGCCCGAAGGTGTTCTTCATGGTCCTCCTTTGATCGAGAGTAGATAAGTATGTCGTCAATGAATACGATCACAAACTTATCCAAGTAAGGTTTGCACACCCGATTCATCAAGTCCATGAACACAGCTGGTGCGTTAGTCAATCCAAACGGCATGACCAAAAACTCATAGTGCTCATAACGAGTTCTAAACGCTGTCTTTGGTATGTCCTCCTCGAAAACTCTTAGTTGGTGATATCCATATCGAAGGTCGTCTTGGAAAAATACGAAGCTCCTTGTAACTGATCAAACAGGTCGTCGATCCTGGGGAGAGGATACCGATTCTTCACAGTTAATTTGTTCAACTCACGGTAGTCGATGCACATACGGAACGACCCATCCTTCTTCTTGACAAATAACACTGGTGCTCCCCAAGGCGAGTGACTCGGCCAAATAAAACCCTTCTCCAGTAGTTCTTGTAACTGGCTAGATAACTCTTGCATTTTAGACAGTGCCAACCGATATGGTGTCTTTGCTACCGGTGTAGCTCCAGGAACCAACTCAATACAAAATTCCACCTGTCGTGGAGGAGGCAAACTAGGCAAGTCATCAGGAAATACATCTGGGTAATCCCGCACTACAGGGATATTTGCCAATTTCTGCTCCTCTTCCTTCTTTTCCACCACGTGAGCCAGAAAAGAGTAGCACTGTTTTCGTAAACTCCGGCATGCTTTCATGCAGGAAATAAGCTTTAAGTTTCTCCCCAGTCTTTCTCCTTGAATTCTGAGTACTCCCCCGTCTGACATAGGGATTCGCACTACCTTGTCCCGACAGACAATCTCGGCCCCGTGTTTCGACAACCAATCGATTCCCACAATCACATCGAAACTTCCTAGCTCAAAGGGTATCAAGTCTATATCAAAGGTGTGGTTCTCTAATATTATCGAGCACTTTCTAATAATCCCGTGGCCTGAACAACCCTACCATTGGCCATTTCTATAGAGTAGCTAGTTTCTAGCCTACAGATGCAAAGTGATTATTGAGTAAGTGCATACCCATGACGACATTTAGGTCCTGACGGGCTTCATTGGCTCCAATGGCAAAAGCGCATCCCCGAGCCACGTTCCCCTGGTTTGTCGGGCCTTGATTTCCAGCTATAGCCATAGTCTGATGCTGGTTGTTCCCTTGTTGGCCCAACGCCCGATTCAGTTTGAGGCACATGTTTCGGTAGTGAGCAGGGCTTCCACACTCATAACAGCCCCTGGCGTTCCCGGCGGGGTTAACCGCGTTGACTGGTGTGACCATATTCGGCGCTGTTCTGCAGTCTCTTGCTAAATGTCCCGGGCGTCTACAGTTAGTGCACACCCGGCACGGCATAGCTGGGGGATGATGAAAGTTGCACCTATCGCATCAGGGGTGCGGACCCACATATTCTCGCCTGCCCTGGGTCACGGCCACAAAATTTCTGGTTGTCTTGGCTCTTTTCTCGAATTTCCCGGCACTCGACCAGCTCATTTCCCCAACTTCTTTCCTTTTCTCTGCTCCCCTGCCCAATACCCCTGTTCTCACCATTTCATCGGTTAGAGCGCCAGCCTTCAGAATCGCGCTCTGAATAGTAGGAGGAGCAGTAGGGTTACCATTGCCCGGATTTGAGGCACAAGTCCCCAAATGTATCTCTCTATCCTTTTTGATTCCGGGGTGACTAGATGTGGAACCAACCTTGCTAGCTCGTGAAAACGATCGGTGTAAGCCCGTGCCCAGCCCCCACCATGGCATGATTCTAGAACTCATGCTCAAGTTCTTGCATCTCATTGAGAGGACAGTACTCCTCGGTGATTAGGGCCTTGAACTCATCCCATGACATTTGCAATGCGGATTCTCTTCCCCTAGCCTAATCTGAGTGTTCCACCACGTTAGTGCCTTGCCCTGTAGTGAGCAAGTGACGTACTTAATCCTTTGACTGTCGAGGCATTCGCTGATGTCGATCATGGCCTCCATCTTTTCAAGCCATCTGGTCAGAGCTATGGCTCCACCTTTGCCATCAAACTCTCGTGGTTTACAAGCCACAATTCCTTGTACGAACATCCCCGTCTAGCATTCACAACCCCGGTCTCACTAACAATTCCAGTTTCGTTACCGGCTGTACCACCATTTCCGGTCTCCTGATTGCTTTCGTTCCCAGTCGGTTACTGTTATCCTCATTATCATTGCCACCGTCCCCGTGGGGGTTAGAATTCTGAAGAGCATTGCTCACTTGGGCCACATAGTCGGAATTAGTGCGGCCAGCTGTTGAGCGATCAGGGCTGCCACATCCGCCTTCCCTGTTCCTTGATTGTTATTGCCAGGAGCATCACTTGTTCTTGGGGTTCTTCCCCTGCCTCTGCCTCTGCCTCTGCCCCTTGTGGCTTCACTTCCGCTACTATTACTACGAGTAGATCTTTGAGGCGGCATGTTCTATTCATAAAATAGGTAACATATAAGCTTTAGTCACCATAAGATACACAAGTATTCCACTTATCAAGTTCCAATGTTCATGTTCCGGTCGGTCAAGATCACCATGCAGCCCATTTCAAGCATATTCTCGGTATACCGGTGATGTTTATATATAGGGTTCCCCGCCGTTCCCACCACACCCACGATGAACCGAGAATGATGCCCGATCCGGTTACATGACATCCGACTTTCCTTTTCATCATATCCATAATAATCCATCAAGTCAACTGAGAGCCCAAGCATGTAATCACGTATAGCTGGTGGAGGTTGCCTATCTCGCATCCTTAAAGGACTCAGGCATAGCCTCCTCGGGTCGGTCTCAGTATCCAAGGTTAACCGCAGTATATGATCTGTGAAGACCTCTTCGGGTCTCAATACCAGAATTTGGTTATGATAACTTGGCGCGCAGAGGGAACGGAAGATCTAATAGGAGCATCCCATAAAAGGGTGAGCACAAGGGCTCTCTCATAGGGTGAAAAGATCACGAAATAGATAGATAAACGAACAGGTAATGAGGAACACGTATGAGATAAAAAATGCACACAACCCTGGCATGCAATCTACATGAAGGTTCCTAGGTTATAGTCTAGGTCCAGCGTATTGCCTAATTCTGTATAACCAATATCTCTGATACCAGTCCGTCACACCCCCGCTAAGAGCGGAAACACGGGGGCGTAACGAGACGGGAATCGTCATAACACATGGTAAGCGATAGAGATGCAATAATAATAATGATGACAAGCGTGTCATGACAATACCCGACAACAAGGGGACTTGTGTCGTGTTTAGTCAGTATTCATGACAACATAGCCATAAGTCAAACATGATACATAAATCATAATACATAGACGAACATTGTATGCAATTCCCACAACCCGGGAACAAGTTACAAAGTATAACGTTGTTTGAAATAGATACATCAATTGTTTTCAAAATGACAAGTTTGGCCCGAAAATGCATCCTAGGGTCTCCACTAAGGCAGCACACCTAGAACCTCAGCTAGCATGATCACCTGAAAAGATATGCTCAAAATGGTCAACAAAATTGTTGGTGAGTTCGCAGGTTTAAAGTAAATAAGTAATTGATGCTGTATAAAGTTGTTGCAGAATACCGTGCATACAGTTATAGGTAAGCAAAATCACATGACAAGAGCTTTACAACCAAACCTAATGACGTACACAAAGAATCTTGTCGGAATATATTCACCCAGGCCCGTACTTGCCTATTGTTGGTACTAACTAGTATACCAACACGAGGGTGGGGGTGTCAACCCAGTAGGACTACCAATACCTAACGTCGGTTCCACACTAGAATTAAATGGTTGTAAGAAAGAACCACAAAGCAGACTCAAGCATGTATGAGATAAGTACCCAAAAAACAGTAGCACGTTGATTCCAAGTATGTAAATTGTATGTATGTTGTACAGCATAGAAAACGGGCGAGCATACTTTTCCCCCATGTTTGTAAATGTTTGTAAAGTAGTATAAGCATAAAAAGGGGCCACGAAACTCACAAGTTTAGTGGTAGGTATGAAAGATTGAGATTCCCAACAGTTGTATGCAGAGAACAGTCAAACACCTATTGACAGTTATCGTTAAGCATTAATAACATGTATAAAGCGTATAGTAATGTTTGGTCGGTTCGGGTTGTATCGGTTCGGTCGTGGGTAGCACACACACACAAGCGGACACACGTATCAGATCTTATGTAGATCCAAGTACTACGAGTAGTTGTCATTGCTTATGACATCCGTGAAATGATCTCGTGGTTATGAAAGATTGCACTTGTTAAGTGTTTGGAGTTCCAATTGGATTGTTGACAATTGTAAAATGTTAGGTTGTTTTCAATTGAAATAGTATGTGCATGTTGATAGCGTTGACTTTAATCTTTGTGGTCAAGCAATGACACTTTTACTGATGTTACCTTATCATCATCAGATGTTCAAGGGGAAATTCACACTCAACATCATCAGTCACACAACAGGACCAGACGCTCGACTCAACGCTCCATCCGTACGAATCAACCTTCAATCGTACGAATCAGCTTCATTCGTACGATTGAGTCTTCATTCGCATGGCTGGTATTCAGTCATACCACACAACACACATTCGCACGATCAAACCTCCATGCGCACGAATCAACCCTCAATCGTGCGAATTATCTACTTTCGTGCGATTGAACCTTCATTCGTGCGATTGGACTGTAGTCGTGCGAAACACGCACAATCGCATACATTCAGTCGGTCACCTGACTCAATCGCACACAAACTCACAGTCGCACGACTCAGTCGCACGACATGCCTAGTCGCACAACTCAGTCGCACGATTGACTTAGACGCAAGATTAAGTTGCACGACTCACTCAATCGCACGGCTCAATCGCATGACAGACCCAGTCGCCTGAACTGCAGAATCGCGACTGTGGTCGGGCTGAGCAGCCCCCGAGCTGCTCTAAACGCGAGTTTTACACCACAAGGACTTCCAGAATCCATATTCTAATATGTCTAGACAAGAACACACACTGGAACGCGGCACACAAGCCCACACGACCTCATGTGCTCAGATGAACCCGAGCACTCGAAACCCTAGAAAACACAGCAGTAAAACCAAGCCAAAAACGGGTTGAACAAGGTTATCTACCTGCTAGGAATGAGTATACACGATGATACCCAAGATTTGGCAGTGAAAAAGCAACAACGTGACGGTTTTAGGTGCTAGATCGAGAGAGAAAGTGGAGAAGATGTTGAAGGTGAAGAAGATGAGAATGAGGATAAATGGCTGGGAATGGGGTTTTATACCCATTCCAGGTTTTCAAAATGGCAAGTTTGGTCCCTGCACTTAACCCTCGAGTTCCCCAAAATTTGTTTCGGTTGATTACGATCTTAAAATGTTCGTTATATTAAGGTTAAAAGCGTGTTTAATGGCATTTGATAGTCTAAAATAGTTCCATTAATGAAAATGGTTGAAATTAAAAATGATATATTTGTTTGTAATGGTGATGAAATTTATAAAAGGTTTATGCTTAACACACGTTCTCGGAGGAAGTACAGGCATAAGGGAAAATAAAGCAGACATGATTCCTTAAAGCAGGAGTTCATGAAGAAAAGGAAGAATAATTAAAATATTTCTATGCTTATTTATGTCGTTCGACCGACCTTAGGTGACGAATGTCACAATAAGGATCAGTAAAGAGGAAATGCGGATGAGCATTGGCAAATGTTGATGAGTAAAAGTCAATGCAAATAAGTAAAAGTCAATGCAAATAAGTAAAAGTCAATGTGGATGAGCAGATGAGCATTGACAAATACGGATGACTAAAAGTCAATGCGGATGAGTAAATAGGAAATGCGGAAGAGCATTGAAAAATGCGGATGAGTAAAAGTCAATGCGGTAAGTAAAGAGGAAATGCGGATGAGCATTGACAAATGCGGATGAGTAAAAGTCAATGCGGATGAGTAAAGAGGAAATGTGAATGAACAAAGGTTAATGCGGATGAACAAAAGTTAATGCGGATGGGCAAATACAGATGAACAAAATTTAATGCAGATGGACAAATGCGGATGAACAAATGCGGATGAACAAAAGTTAATGCGGATGAAGAAACGCGGATGAAGAAACGTGGATGAACAAAAAAGAAATGTTGATGAATACCATGCGACTGAGGCTCATACGCATGAAAGTTATGCAACTGAATTCTCTGTGACTGAGAGTCCATACGCCTAAGTGTTCATTCGCCCATAGTGTTTATACATCTAAGTGTTCTCATGCACCTTGAAGGCCATGCGACTGAATAGTGCTCATACGCCCAAATAAGGCTCATGCGCCCGAAAGGACTTAGTTTATTCTCTGATTTTCGGAGGAAAGTGTAGATGTAGGTTTGACTTGGGGAAGTTCCCGGGTGCTATGGAAGTTGACTTTTTGAGATCATAGATGACGTGATGGGCATGTATGATTGATGTGTGATTGATGATGTGCGATTGATGATGTGTGATTGATGATGTGCGTATGATGATGTTATGTTTTTGTGTGATTGCATGTTATCATCTGTTATGTTCCCTATTACGTGTGAAGATGTGACTTTACATTGTTTGATATTGTTAATGAACGTAAAGTATTAGCTAAACGAAGCAAAAGATTTAAGATAATGAAAGTGGAACATAATGAATGAACGAATGAAAAGTCTTGCAAGCATCTGAAGGGAGGTTCACAACTCATTGAGAGTTGTTACCTTGTGTGTGTCTACTGCATGGGATTTTGGCTAACTCATAAGGGTTCATACACACAGTAAGAGTTCAATCTTGGTGACTGCTCAAATAACGTGCGATTTCCTAATTATTGTGTGTCATACAGCTTGTGATCTTGGCTAACCATAAGAGTTCACACACACCAGGGGAATCTGTCCTAGTGACCACTCCATATGTGCGATACATGCGATATGTGGACACATGCGATATGTGGACACATAGAACATTGATGTGGTTAGTACGCTATGATCCAAGTCGGGTCGTACCCAATAACAAGCTTAGGAAACACCAATTAATATTTAATTGATGATATGATCATGCAATTAAATAATTACACCAATTTGGAAAATAGGTTTTCTAAATAGATTGTATATGAGATGGAACAACTTATAAGGATATTTTGTTCATGGGTATTATTTGTAATGTTATTTAAATTGGTTAAATAACAACAAGTAATAAAAGTGTGTATGAGTTATATAATTAAAGGGTTAATTACATAACTTACTTAAAAATGTCTAGTTAAAATAAAATGGTAAAAAAGTTGGGGGGGGGGGGGGAAACCCCAATTTGATAGAAGTTCATCCCCCCCCCCCTTTGAGATGGTTGGCTCCTTTTGTTTCATGATACTAGACGTCATTTACAATACACACACTCCATCTCTCTCTCTCATACATGCAACGGACCAAGAACAACATATCCTCTCTATTTTATTGAAGAAGTTCAAGGCTGAAAATCGGATTTGCAGCTCTTCTTGGTTCGGTTTTGGTGTTGAAATCCTAACAAAAGGGTCTTTACTGGATGCTTGTGGGTATGGAAGCTTGAGGACACCTCTCCTTGGTATTTTAGTCGTTCAAGAACCTCATCCTCTTCATCTATTTCACATTATTCAGCAGCTCTACAAAGGTAGCATTATGGGTGATGTTTGGCTGTTATTTCTTCTTGATAGCTAGTCCATTCACATATATTTGATCCTATGTTCTTGGGTTTGTTGTTGCTAAGTAATAAGCCTTAACTTTCAGTTCACAAAACATTATATTAAGGTTTGGTTCCGCTCTGTTTTCATGTTTAAATGGTTAATCAACTTTGATAATGGTCCAACAAACCCAACATTGGCATCTAGAGCCGGATAAGTGGATGACTAGCTTCTTTTGTCCTTGTAAAATTGGTTTTATGGGACTTTAACAACCTAATAGGGCTGTTTTGTGATGATATGATGAATTCCCAATCTTTCAAGGTTATATCTTACATGCTTATGATTAAACCTTGAAAGAAAGATGTCAAATGGTTGATTACATTTTGTTTGGACAAAAAACATAAATTCTTGGTTTATGTTGGCTGAAAATTTAGGGTTAAATGAGGATTTAATTTGGTTCTTGAATGTTGTATATGTTGTTTCATATTGGTGCATAACCTAGCCTTGACTTTGTGTTGGTTTGGCTTTGGATGAATGTTTGTTTTGGTTGATTTCATTAATAATGGGTTGTAATTTTATTCTTTTGTGCTTGTATTTGGATGTAATTTATTTATTCATTCAATGGTGATGTAATAGATAGATTAAGTGTGTTTTATTTTATTAGAAAATTTGTATTAGGATATAAATCTTGTAAATGAAGATGCACAAGTTGGAAGCACAAAGGGAAGACAAAAAAAGGACTTGAAGCATTTGGATGCAACTTCAAGTGGGGGTCTTTGGAGATCTCATCTTTTGTATTGTGTTCAACCCTTAAGAAAGACCCAATGACAACACATGTGATGGCAAACAAGTGTTATCAACTTAGTGGCTATGGTTATGCACTTGTGATTGTTTGATTATGCTTGTTTGGTTGTTTGTTATATGATGGTTGTTTGATATTTGGATGTAACGAACTAATGAACAAACATAACAAGCTGAAATTTATGGTTCCTAATCATTAAGTGACTAATAAAAGGTTATTAAAAGGATTAATTATTTTAAATAAAAGGGGTTTTTACTAAAAGAGAACCATAGGGTACCATGTATTTGAAAGCATGCAAATACAAGGTACATAGAGTTTTCAAAACTAGAATTAATGAAAACTCAAATTCCTTTGGAAACAAGTTTAACACCATCCTTTTACATGACACTCAAATCACTTGAAAATTATTTGTGGGATAAAGGTCACCTAACCACTTTTAGGGAACTTGTGTGTTTGAGGTGGGCTTAACGTATTTGTGGGATAAAGGTCACCTAACCACTTGTATGTGTAAAATCACATGTGTGTGTAAGTAGGATGACTTGAATTGTAAACCATGTGCATAGGGCCCACAAAGCATGGCATACAATGGTGTTGATGGGATTTTACATGCCAACTAAACATAAGATGTTTAACCAATCCCATAAGGCCAGAAGTTGCAAAAGGTTGCAATTGTCAAGTGTTGACTACCTTGTTAATTTAAATAATTGGATAAAGGTCACCTAACACTCATTTAAATGTAACAATGGATTCTGGATTATAATTATTAATTGTCTATAAGACATGAAAAGGGTATTAATGATTAAAATGAAATTTTCAGATATACTAATATGAACTTTGTAAATTTTGTAGAAATGGCCGCAAACAACAATGCTACCACCCCGACCGTCCATACACTATCATTGAGAACCATCTTAGAGAGGGATCGTCTTAACCATAATAACTTTATGGACTGGTTTTGAAACTTGATAATTGTTCTCAAGCAAGAAAAAAAACCTATGTCCTTGACGATCCCATTCCTGACCAACCCGACCTCGATGATGTTGAGGCCTATAACGATTGGCTTCAGTATAGTGAAGATTCCATGCAGGTTTCCGACCTCATGTTGAGACCTATGCTTCCTGAACTCCAAAACGACTTGGAGTATCATAGGGCATATGACATGACCACCCAGTTGAAGGAAATGTTCCTTCCACAAGCTAGGGTGGAGCGCTTCGAAACGGTTCGAGCGTTTCATGCGTGTCGCATGGAAGAAACCAAATTTGTATCATCTTATGTTCTTCAGATGGAAAGCCACGTTGATCGCCTCGAGAGGCTTAACTACCCCATCTCAAAGGAACTGGCCATGGATTTGATCCGTAATGGCCTTACTAAAAAGTTTGAGACATTCATATTGAATTACAATATGAACGGGTGGGACAAGAGCATTGGTGAGCTTCACGCAATGCTGAAAACAGTCGAGGCGGGGATGGGTAGAAAGGTTCTACCTCATCTCTTGATCAAAGAGGGAGGCAACTAGAAAAGTTCATAGATATTTGTGGGATACAAATATTGAACAGAACTGTATCTTAAGTTTTACTACATGGAATTTTCTTGATTGATCATAAGTAAATTTGAGTAAAGGAGAATATCATTTGGTATCCTCCGACCTGAGATACATATTGGGTTTGATATTCACCAAAGTATTATACCTTGAGCTAGTTTTTCACTGCTCTAAAATAATGGACAGTACATAAGGCTATGTTCAGGTGTGACACGAGTTGATTATGAGAAACGTATGTAGTCAAGATTGAATTTGTTCCTCTAATTCGTTGAGAGCAAGATGTCTAAGGCCTGATTAGGCTAAATCAACATGGAATGATCATTCTGTTTCCTTGGATTTAACATGACATCTATAACAAAAGGATAAATGATTGATTCACCTAAGTCATTTCAAGTTCGATACTTGAAGGGATGATGTTATTGAATGGCTTTTAGTCATGTGTATTAAGGGTAGTGAACCATTGTTAGGCGGTATTTACTACTTGCATCAATCTTCTATGAATCTTGTGCAAGAATGGATCTTTAATCTTCATCAGTAGTAGCAGACATCCTTCTACATCAACAACAACT
This sequence comes from Flaveria trinervia, assembly GCA_025506515.1. Classification (NCBI taxonomy): domain Eukaryota; kingdom Viridiplantae; phylum Streptophyta; class Magnoliopsida; order Asterales; family Asteraceae; genus Flaveria; species Flaveria trinervia. The sequence continues at coordinate 46,631,890 of CM046451.1, forward strand.
TGACTTCCAAAGTTGTGTTTAATAGGAGATCTACGAATGGCTGATCCTTGACTGTTCTTGTTTTGTTCTATAGAACATCAACTAAAAGAACACTTTGTTCATCCGCAGGTAATTCTTGTACTTGTGTCAATTGAAAATTGACCAAGTATGATATTTTCCTACAAACATGAATATAACCAATACAGGCATATATATAGGGTTAATATATATGTATATCATGATTACAAAAATGTTAAGAGCTTATAAGAATTCACTGCAAGAGTTGAATAATTACTAAACCTATACAATGAACTAGACCTAACGATACTCCCCCTTAGGTTTAGCATTTTGTACTTATTTCTTCAGTGGCATCAACTCCTATAATCTTTCCAAAATATTCGTATTGAAGTAGCCAACCACTACCTTTTGATCATCATACATGTACTTGATTTTTATTCTACCATGACTTCAAGGTCTCGTAACGAAGCTCGAGAATGTCCTCTTCAGTGGTTAAAGTGGCTACTGCATTGTTGTTGCTTATCATTACGAGTTCATCTTTATCTAAAATTTTAAGCTCAGTGATAGAAGGGATTTTCTTCCAATGAGTTGACTAGACTCAAACTTCCTTCTCTTGTATGCTTTGGCATGTAGTTTGTCTATGACTTGGATTATATGCACATATAAACATATGTCACCTTGTGCATTTTTATCTCACAATTTTGGGAAGTTTTTGTCATGAAGATATGAACTGTAGCTTGGATGAAGCAGTTTAATTTCCATTGGATCAAAAACTCTGATGCTTTGAGCTTTCTTCTTTTGGTCATTTCTTTCAAGTACTAGCTCTTTTGTTCTTTCTACATATCCCCATACAGCAATGGGATATGGGTATTGATTTCCTTCAATCTCTTTTATGGAAGCCATTTTCTATCTGTATATCCACTCCTCTTCATAAATTCAACATCCACTAATTTAAAAGATCTGGATTGAGAAGTCTTTTGTTTTTGTTTTCCTCTTTTATGCTCAGCATTATCCCTTATTGCTTCCTTATCAGTATCTCGCATGAACTTGTTCCTAAGTTTGGCAATAATTATAGAGAAGTCTCTTACTGTTGGGTTGATAGTATAGTTGGTGATTTGGATGTTTTTTAGTGCAAAAATTTTAGCATCTAGAAAAGATATGATAGACTCCAACCATAGGAAGTATTGTATCATGCTAGAAGCTCTCTTGATTATAACACAATCCCATCCATGCAATAATCTTGTTTTCTTCAGCTGAATTGGGAGTTGTCAGATACTCATATAACTAGATCAATGTTCTCTTCTTGGGGCAGAAAACGAATTAAAATGATTTTATAATGTTTATGTATGTATACCCGTATGTATTATGCATGTTTGATGATGTTTCTTAGGTGTTTATAGGTTGTTCATGCTTAGAATGGCCTTGCTAAGCTTAGAACAATTAGGCTTCATGTTTGGGTTCAAAAATATCCTAGAAACATGCTGAACAAAAGGTTCATGCGCCTAAATAAGGCCCATGCGCCTGGAAATGCCTTAGAAATGTTAAGTGTAGTTCATGCGCCCGAATAGTGGTCCATGCGCCTAGAATTTGTAATGGGATGACTAAGTGTAGGGCCATGCGCCCCAATAGTGCCCATGCGTCTGAATAGCCCATGCGCCTAAGTATGCCCAACCGCCCGAATAGCCCAGGCGTCTAAGTGTCCATGCGTCCGAATGGACAATACGCCCGAATAGTGTCCATGCGTTTGAAATAGCTCATGCGCCTAAGTGTTGAAATGGTTAAGTATTGGCTCATGCGCCTGCATAGTGATGAAACACCAAACAGGGCTCATGCGCCCAAATAGTGTTGGTGCGCCTAACCATTAGAATTTGTTACAGAATTTTTGGGAGTCGGTGCCTTTAGGTTTTGAACGAGGTTTGACTAGGGCTCATTAATGCTTATTTCTTGCATTATTATGATTTCTTTATGACTATTCCTTATTATTATTATTACTATTAGTATGTGACTTTACATGGTATGTATATTATTGTAACGTAAAGTATTACTAATATTAAAGTGAAAGAGCAATGAAGAAGAGAAGTGGAACTTAATTTAAAAGGTTAACAAGTCTTGCAAGCTTATAGGAGGTGCACGACCATCAAGTCATTAGCTCAACTGTGATGCGGGTTAGCTACCCTAGGTGTCTGGGCCAACCTTGTATACAGTATTTAGAGCCCCTTGTGGGAATAGAGGGCCCACACCATTTCCCCCGCACACATAGTTTAGGGTATTGCTCCTTGGTCCACATAGACAGTGAAAGATAAAGATAAAAGAATACAGAGTAAACAAGGCATACAGTAAAGAGAAAAGCACTATCTGATTGTATAGTTAATGTGTGCTCACGTAAAATTTTTTGACCATAGACAGTGCTCACGTAAAATTTTTGGACCATAGACAGTGGCTATTGCTCATTGTGCCCACAATATCTATGAACTTTGGTGGCAACCCATTGCCCTATATTCATCCTTATGAATATCAACCAATCCAAGTTCATAATAATCTTACTTTCATACTTGTTCCCACAAGTATGAATGACTACGGACATTTAGAGTAATAATTTTACTCATGGATTAAACATGCTAAATTGGAACATTAATTGAAACATTATAACCAAATAAATTTATTCAAATAATAATGAGTTCCATATATCCAAATATAAAATTTACAGATCAAGTCCAATCACTAGAATATCGAAGTCCCATGGCACAAGTATGACCTTCATGCTTTGCCTTTTCAAGGAGCTTCGTGAGAGGATCCGCAATGTTTTGATCCGTGTGAATTTTGCGAATACATATCTTTCCTTTTTCAACTTGATCTCGTATGTAGTTGAATCTCCGCTCAATATGCCTAGTCTTTTGATGAGCACGGGGTTCCTTGATTTGAGCTATCGCACCCTCGTTATCACAAAAGATCTCTAGGGGGTCCTGAATGGAAGGGACAACCCCCAGATCGGCAATGAATTTCTTTAACCATGCAGCTTCTTGAGCTGCCAATGAGGCGGCGACGTATTCTGATTCTGTAGTTGATAGAGCCACCACATCCTATTTGGAGCTTTTCCAAGAGACTGCTCCTCCATTCAGAATGAAAATATATCCCGATTGCGACCGAGAATCATCACGATCGGTTTGGAAACTCGCATCCGTGTAACCCTTTACAACGAGTTCCTCATCACCAGATCCATAGATTAAGAACATGTCTCTTGTCCTCCTTAGGTACTTAAGTATGTTCTTAACAGCCATCCAATGACTGCTTCCAGGATTTTGCTGGTAACGGCTTGTCATGCTTAAGGCGCATGACACGTCTGGTCGAGTGCATATCATCGCATACATGATGGATCCTATAGCAGATGCGTATGGGATTGCCTTCATTTTATCTTGCTCATCCTTTGAGCTAGGACATTGAGTCGTACTCAATATTGTTCCTCTTTGAATAGGTACGGTACCTTTCTTAGAGTTTTCCATCTTGAACCTTTTCAAGATCTTATCAATGTACGCACTTTGATTCAAACCAATCAACCGCCTTGATCTATCCCTATAGATCTTTATTCCCAGAATATAGGCGGCTTCACCAAGATCCTTAATGGAAAAACAACTTCCAAGCCAGGTTTTTACACCTTCCAAGGTTGGAATGTCATTTCCAAATAGTAGTATGTCATCAACATACAATACTATGAAAGTTATTGTGCTCCCACTAGCCTTCTTATACACACAAGCCTCATCAGCGTTTTTGGTGAAGCCAAATTTCTTTACTTCCTCATCAAAACGGTGATTCCAGCTTCTCGATGCTTGTTTCAATCCATAGATTGATTTCTTTAGCTTGCATACTTTATTAGGATGTTTTGGATCGACAAAACCTTCAGGCTGAACCATATAGACATCTTCCTCAAGATATCCATTTAGGAAAGTGGTTTTGACATCCATTTGCCAAATCTCATAATCATAATGAGCAGCTATGGCAAACAATATTCTTATAGACTTTAGCATCGCAACAGGTGAGAAGGTTTCATCATAATCAACCCCTTGAGTTTGAGTGAAACCCTTTGCTAGAAGCCTAGCTTTATAAGTATCCAAGTTTCCATGCATATCGGTTTTCTTCTTGAAAACCCATTTGCTTCCAATTACTTTTGAGTTAGGAGGTGGAACAACCAAGTCCCATACTTGATTGTCATGCATGGATTGCATCTCAACGCTCATGGCCTCGAGCCATTTGTCACAATCCGAATTGGACACTGCATCATGATATGTGGTTGGTTCATCTGAATCTACCACATAGCATCCATCCATGAAAAATCCGTATCATTAAGGTGGATTACTAGTTCTACCACTTCTGCGAACGTTTTGTGTGTATTGATCAACCATTTGATCATCTTCAACATCCTCATGTTGAGTGCTAGTTTCAACCAAACGTGCATCGGGTTGTGGTTCTTGATCCTCCTCAAGATCCACTGTTCTACTGCTAGTTCCTTCCATAAGGAACTTTGCTTCTAAGAACTCACCCTTTCTGGCAACAAACACCTTTTGTTCTAGTGGGTCATAGAAATAATATCCCATAGAATCTCTAGGATATCCAACAAAGATGCACTTGGTGGATCTGACTTCTAACTTGTTTGGGGTGGGAGTCTTAACATAAGCCTCACAACCCCAGACCCTTAAGTATGATAGAGATGGAACCCTTCCATGCCATATCTCAAAAGGTGTCCTTTCCACCTTTTTGGTTGGGGCCATATTTAGAATACGGGCCGCGGAGAGCAGAGCGAAACCCCAAAAAGATAGAGGTAATGTGCTTCTAGCCATCATAGATCGAACCATATCCAATAAGGTTCGATTCCTCCTCTCAGACACACCATTATGTTGTGGTGTTCCAGGTGGAGTGAGTTGTGAGACAATCCCACAACTCCTAAGATGATCTTGAAAAGCATCACTCAGGTATTCACCTCCTCTATCGGTACGGAGAACTTTAATTGACTTGTTAAGTTGATTTTCTACTTCATTCTTGAAGATTTTGAACATTTCAAAAGCTTCATCTTTGTGCCTTAGTAAGTACACATACCCATAGCGACTATAATCGTCGGTAAAGGTAATGAAGTATCTTTCACCATTCCTAGTCATTGGCTTAAAAGGACCACATACATCCGAATGTATGATTCCTAATAAATCTTTTGCCCTTTCATTAGTTCTACTAAAGGGTGCCTTAGTCATCTTTCCTTGTAAACAAGATTCACATACATCAAATGAATTATATTCATTGTTTTTAAAAGACCATTCTTTTGAAGTGTTTGTATACGTTTCTTGTTTATATGACCAAGACGACAATGCCAAAGATAGGTATCACTCAAGTCCAACTTGAGTTTCTTGGTGTTAGTTTGGTACAATGAGCTATTTAGAGTATTTTCATGAGCCAATTCATAAATACCATTAATGGGAATGGCTTTAAAATAGAACATACCATTTAAAGAAACATGAATATCATTTTCAATAAAAGATAATACATATCCAAATTGTTTTAACAGGGCTACAGAGATAATATTCCTAGTCAAACTAGGAGCATACAAAACATTGTTCAAAATCACTTCCAAAGCATTTGGAAGCTTCAAGATGTAGTCACCACGGGCTTCAACTTGAACTTTAGCCCCATTGCCCATGTAGAGGCTTGCATCCCCTTTCTTTAAGTCACTACTTCTTTTGAACCCCTGCAACAAATTGCAAATGTGAGTTCCACATCCGGTATCTAATACCCATGTGTTAGAGGATATCATGTTTAAATCAATATGGATCATGTATATTGTACCTGAGGTCTGCCCGGCATCCCTCTTTGCTTTCAACTCTTGGAGATGGACAGGACAATTCCTTGCCCAATGTCCAATCTCCCCACACTTGAAGCATGGGTCGTTGGTAGCAACCTTTTGCTTTTTCTCTTGTGGTTTGGGTGGCACCCTTGCCACCCCTTTCCCTTTTCCCCAAGCGGGTCCCTTGCCCTTGGCAACTTTTGCCTTGGGTGCGGGACGAGGCCTTTTATTGTTCTCACCTTCATTGATGGTGAGAACGGGTAAAACCCTTTTACCCATGGCTGCCTCGGTAGTTTTGAGCATTGAGTGAAGCTCACCAATGCTTTTGTCCCAAGCATTCATGTTGTAGTTCAACACGAATGTCTCGAACCTTTTGGTAAGGCCATTGAGGATTAAATCCATGGCCAATTCCTTCGAGACGGGACAATTAAGCCTCTCGAGGCGGCCAATGTGACTTTTCATCCTAAGTACATAAGATGAAACAGATTGGTTGTCGTCCATACGACATGCATGGAGTGCTCGAACCGTTTCGAAGCGCTCAACCCTTGCTTGCTGTTGGAACGTTTCCTTCAGCTGGGTTATCATGTCGTAAGCTCCGTGGTGTTCATACTCCTTTTGGAGATTCGGAGTCATGCTCGCTAGCATGAGACAAGACACTTGGACGGAGTCCTCAGTGTACTTCAGCCAATCGTTGTAGGCCTCCTCATCATCCTCGCTAGGTTGATCGGGGATAGGGTCGTCTAAAACATACGATCTTCTCTCTTGCTTGAGAACGATTCTCAAGTTTCGATACCAGTCGATAAAGTTGTTATGATTTAGACGTTCCTTTTGGAGGATCGCTCGTAGACATTGGTTGGACGCGGATGAGTTATCGGAATTATCATTATGTGAGGCCATCTACAAAATTTAACAAAGTTTTATTTTAGTATTTTCGATATTGCCAATTTTAATAATTAATGCCTTTTAAGGCTATTTTTATATTAAAATCTAGAACCCAACATTACATTTAAACTGTGGTTAGGTGACCTTTATCCCACGATTTAAATTAATAAGGTGGTCAACGATTGACGATTGCAACCATTTGCAACTTCTAGATGTATGGGATCGACCTTTAAACGTCATATGTAAAGTCGGCATGTTAATCCCATCAACACCATTTGGAAACCATATTTAGGTGATCCATTTAACATGGTTTGCAAATCAAGTTACCCTACTTGCACACACGTGTGAGTTTACCCACATAAGTGGTTAGGTGACCTTTATCCACCAATGTGGTATCCCCACCTTAAATCATAAGTTCCCTCTAAATGGTTAGGTGACCTTTATCCCATTAAGAGTTTCCAAATGATTCAAGTGTTGTGCAAAAGGATGGTGTTCAACTTGTTGGTCAAAAGTTAAGAGATTTCATAATTCTAGTTTAGAAAACTCTATGTACTTGTATTTGCATGCTTTCAAATACAAGGTACCCTATGGTCCTTTGATTAAAACCTATTTTAATCTTTAAAATCATTAAATCATTTTAATATCCTTTTATTAACTTTTAAGAACCATCAATTTTCAGCTTGTTAAGTTTGTTAATGAGTTTGTAATGAATGTCAAAATTAACCACACAAACAAAAAACAACATCCAAACAAGTCATAAGCAACCATATGAGCATATGTGCATAACCATAGCATCTAAAGTGGTCCACACTTGTTTGCCATCACAAGTGTGGTCCATAGGTCATTCCTAAGGTTCACAAACAAAGTAAATGGAAAACTTCCAAAAGCCTTCCACTTGAAACCGCATCCAAAATGCTCCATGTTTCTTTCATGACCTTCCTTTGTGCTTCCATTGTGTATGTCTTCATATTACAAGATATAAAGTCCTAATACAAGATATCTAGTAAAATGAAAATACACCTAATCTATTTATTACAACCCAATAATAAATAAATTACATTTGAAACAAAGCACAAACAAAAAATAATACAACCCAATTGAATGAATGAATACAACCATCACAAACATCCAAACATCCACAAGGTCAATGGCTAGATTATGCACTAAGACAAGCATCTAGCAAATCATCCAAAAATAATGAAAACCCCTCATAAAACCATGAAATTTCAGCCAACATAAACTGAAATTTCGGGTTTTATTTTGTCCAAATAAAACAGAAAACAAACATGTAAATCTTTCAAGATCTAATCACAAGCATGTGTGATATGACTTTGAAAGTTGGGGAATCATTCAAACAAAACATAGCAGCCCAAAACCAGCCTATAAGAAGTCTATAATCATCCTTAAAACCAATTTTAAAGGACAAAACAAGCAAGTCATCCACATAATCGGCTCTTGATGCCATTGAAGGGTTTGTTAAGAACATAAAACGTAGTTTAACCATTTTAAACTTTCAGAAAACGCAGCGGATAATATTAGTTTTGTATGTTTTTCAAAGCTGAAAAACGTTCTTTAAATAGCCATTAAGCATATGAAACAAACCCATAAACCAAGGATCATATTATGTGAATAGACAAGCAATGAGAAAACAACAAAGAACACAAAATGACAACCACAAAAGGGCTGCCAAGATACCTTTTCCAACAGCTGAAGATTCGACAGAAAATGGGGATGTTTGATGCTGAAAAATGACCGAGACTTCAAGATTAGAGATCCTCAAGCTTGTATACCCCAAGCCTTTGAAGTAAACACCACTCTTGCTAGGGAGAGCACACCCAAGAACACTCAAAACCCGAAAATTTCTCTTCTTCTTTCAGCTGTTTTGCGAGATGTAAGTTGAGAGAGAAGGAAAGGTTGTGTGTGTTGCATATGAGAGATGGATCAGATTTTCAAGAGAGTTAGACATGTTGAGTGTGTCTTTGGTTTTCAAAGAAAGAGGGCAATCAAAAGATCCATGGGCGGCCGAAAATCTTTAGTTTAAAAGAGGTTTTCCCTCTTTAATCTAACACACAAACACACTCTAAAAAAAAACTTTTGTCATACATTAAATAAGTTATCTACTAGACATATTTAAATGTGACATGTCTTCTCTAATCAAACAATTTAATTAAAGTATACTCTCATGTTATTTATGTTATTTAACCCTTTAAATAACAAATTAACAATAAACCCATCAACAATTATCCTCATAATTTGTTCTATATCATATGCAACTTATTTAGAAAACCAATTTTCTAAATTGGTGTAAATATTAATTGCATGATCATATCATCAATTAAATATCAATTGGTGTTTGCTAAGCTTGTTATTGGGTATAACCCGACTTGGATCATAACGTATTAACCGCATCAATATTCTATTCGTCTTGGGCACATAGAATCCATCAGTAGTTAGTGTTTTGTGGGGTGATTGTATTGGTGATGGTACAAAGGGAGATGCCATGTCATGAATTTGAGGTCCAGTGGGAAGATCACCCCTACATCTACCTGGGGTGACACTAACCTATGACTATCAGTTCTTTCCTCAACATGGTCATCAGCAGCTTGCTGATCTTGAACAACTTGTACTTCCTGTTGAATGGGCTCCTCAACATTAGCCTTTTGTTCTTCTATTTTTTCATTAAGATTTATCTACTGAAGCATCCATGGTAGCAGAGGAGAGTGTGCTCCACTGTAGAAATTCCTTGGATCTCTTTTCTTGATATACTTGTAGGATTTGGCATCATAGTGAGGAATGTCGAAAGTAGGTCCTTCAAGTACTAGGTTAGAAAAGGCTTCATTGATTAGACATTGTAGAAATCTTGGATACATAAGGAACATATATCTTCTTCCTTTTTGTATGTTTGAAGTTAGGCCATTGAACACATATGCGGACATGTTGAATGGTCTGTTGGTACATAAGGCACATATTGCTCATGAGGTAATCACACGAATGTCATTCCATCCTGTTTTTCTTTTGGACGTGCAGTGTTGAAACAGATGAATCAAAAATCTCCATGGTAAGTCCACTAACCCCTTTACTATATGCTTTCCCTCATACTCTCCTTCATATCCAATCTAAGCAAAGAAAGTGGTAATTTCTTTGAGTCCTTCTGCATGGGCTATATGGGTCTAACAGTAATCGCATGGGCTACTCTTGTAGTAGAGATAAATCTGATCATATCTTTGAGTCCTTCTGCTTCTGACACATCAGGGTCTAGAAAACCACTGGCATTATGGAGCTTACTCCATGTTAGATTAGCCATTTACCCTACAATAGAGGCATAGGAGTTAGATTTATGATAATATATACACTACTTTAAGCAGCATCCTCATTTTGACTTTTAATGGTCAAATGTGAGCATTTAAGGATACTGTTCCGTAGAAATTTTTAGATTGAGATACTTTCATGAACATCATTGTTATTTGTTGTTTTTCATGTTTGAAGACCAAATTTTGATGTTTTGACTGTTAATTGGAATTTATTTCAAATGTTGATTTCAACATTTTCGGTTTCATGATGCGCTATTCATGCGACGAACATAACTTTGAGTTTTGAGATTCAATGGATTTTACTAGGTTTACATGTTCATTGATGACGAAAATGTTCATCTTTTCTTGGAATAAATATGGTTTTATGTGTTTTAACTTAGGGTTCTAAGTTCATTATCAGTTCAAACATCCTGAACATTAGGTTAAAACAATGTAAAATATTTCACCTTTTGTTGATAATAACGTTGTGTAATATCAATTATGAGGACAAATTGGGTAATATGAACTTGAATCTTTAATTGTTAAAAAAGAAAAGATGATGAAGGTGAACAGTGTTTTCGCTCGTCGCACTATAGAGTCTCTCAAATTTGAAAAGTATTAATGACCTTTTGAACTTAATTTAAATAGTCAAAAATGGTTTTTACAAAATTCTACAAGTCTCAAAACAAATGCGATTGTATTTTTAATTCACACTGTAGTAATGTGGATAGTTTTTATGCATCCGTATTGTTTACTGTTGTAAATGCAAAAGAGTTGAACTTATGATTTTAGACATCCTCTGTCACACCATCAAAATCCACTTGCGGAGTTTTACCGTGAGGCGTGTGAACAAACCAGGATCACAGTCAATAGTTACTCAGAACGACTCTAAATGCCATAATTTAAACAAAATCAACCAAAATACAAACTTTAAACAACGTGGAAGCGTTTTTGAAAACAACCCAAGTCAATAAAGTATAACTATGCAAAACAAGTGCCAACCCAAAAAGTAAACTATAATTGTTAAAATGTCAAATTGTCTTGAAGCATCGTGTCTTAAAATGCAATGAACGTGCAGTGCTCCTATGGCAAGCAAGCTAAGGACCTGAGAAAAGCATACTAAAATGTCAACACATAGGTTGGTGAGTTCAAGAGTTTGAGTTCAATAAATATGTAAACTGTTGTGATATATATAAGCAGTGCATGGTATAGATAGCTAGTCTATTATCAGTAAATATTAATACATAGTGATTTTGCAATTGAAGCTAACTGTGATAGTTGTTGCCTCCTGTCACAACTTACCATGTCGTGACAATGTTCAATAGGACAAATTGCACCCGGTTGACCTCGAGTCACACAGGTGGGGCTCGTCAGACCAGTAGTACTACCCAAGTTTCCCCGCTATTAAATATTAACAATTCAAAAGTGTGAGGACTTTTCCCATGGATAAACAACACTATATAATATTATACACAACTTAAATAATAAAAGCGTTCGTATAAATACCAGTATGCTATCTCCCCCAAAAGAGATTAAGTAAAGAGTGGGGCATGAACTCACCTGACGTATGCAAAGGTACTTAGGGTTTATTTTGAGAAACGAGAGGATAGCCAACCTTCACAGGTTACCTAGATCATGTGAGTACATAAGTACGTGTAAATAAAAGACATGTGAAACCCTAATCATACCAAAACCAAAGACTCAAGCTTCGAGAAAAACAGACACGTTTGACCTAGTTGACCCGTTTGACCCGTTGGTGACATTATGAGTTATAATTCAAATAAAGCCAATGAGCACATACAACATACATGATTAACATTCAAATAGTATCATACATATGCTATATCAACCAGGTGTATCACTTAGATCATCATACAATCAAGTACTATACGAGTCATGCGAATCTAGAACATTAACATACCCTTAGTTATAATACAACTAACATGTCACACAAAGTTCAACCATTCATCACATGCCATGTGAAGCCACTCACGACTTCACATCCTAAACCCTGCCAATCCTACTAAGTAGGGGCCTCAGATCCGCACACATGTATAATGATCATAACCATATTCTTTAAGCATATGCATTGCATTCACAACATCACAACAATCAATTACCAGACCCAAGCATGATGTCCTACTACTACACAACATCCAAACATACATGATCACCAAGTCCAAATATCACACATGATTATCCAAGCATGCCATACAACTAATTTAACACGTTCTATCACACTAGAATCTATCCTTGAACATAATAGCAGGCTCCTAACATCCCAGACATGGTCATAACATCATACTTCAACGTTTACACAAATAAAGTTTCCCTTTTGGGAAAGAATATCCCAAAACCTATCAAACATCCAAAGCATACATGAATTCATCAATAATATACCAATTCAAGCTCATACTAACATCTAAGCATAATCAACCACATCCAAACATCATAATTCACCAAATCATATCCAAAAGTTACTATCTTTAGTAATGTATGAACTATAACATGTGTTCTTGAATTCCCAATGATCACAACATCAATCTAACATCTAATTATCACCATGAACACATCCATAACATCATAACATCCATAGTTCAACATTTCATGCAAATAAAGTTACTATTATTAGTAACCTATGAACATCAACCCTAAATCATCGATTTCTTGCAAGATTCATGATTCCTAACATTCATACAACTTATTAATCACCACACATTCATCACAACCATCATTCATCCATAATCATGCCCAAAATCGAATTAGGGTTTGACTAGAATCAAAACCCATGATTAAACCACTAAAAACAGTAATTCATCCATGATCGACGTTAACTAACATGTATTCAAACTAACTAACATATAAACATCATCAAACAACATCCAATTCGACCTAATAAGGATCAATTTCGTATCTAAGGTTCGGCCATAATGAAGAACATCACAAAACATGAAAAATCTAACCTTTAAACGTGTGTAACTTGCAATTGATGATTCCACGAGATGTATGCCTTGAAATCGATCAAAATCGCAGGTATTATGTTGCTCTAGGCTGAATTCGAAGTGGGGAGGGGGAAGGGTGAATTTCGCGGCCGAATGTGGGGAATTAGTGTTTGAGATTTTGTTTTATTAATTTTTTTTACATATTTACCCTTTTAACCCTTGTAATTTGTATTTTATAAAAACTAAGCTTTAAACTCTTTGTAAAGTGTTTTTAACTTCATAATATAAAGATATAAACTTATAAAATTCATTATATATCTTATCTTTATAAAAAACAAGACATACAATAAATAGATAGCACGTTTCCGCGTTACGCGATAAATTCTTTAATTAACCTTTTATAAATGTGTAAACACATAAACATAACCCAATATTCACATAATCACTTAGATTCACAACAAATTAACATTATTCATTATTATTAGGTCACCAACGTTCAACGACAACTAGTGTGTGCTCACGACACGTGTATACAAGACTTAACGGAACTAACGGAGCTTGGTAACGGAAATTTACCGGATGTCACATTATCCCCATGTTGAAAGAATTTTCGTCCCGAAAATTGCGTTACATGGTGAGAGTGTTCCATCACTGGTTTCCATCACTGGTCTACTGCATTAGCACACAGAAAGTGAAATCGGGTGAGTTTTGGATGAGTTGTCACATCATCCCCATGTTGAAAGAAATTTCGTCCCGAAATTTAAATCAATACCTTCGTCTGCTGGCATCGTTCTTTCGAATAGTTGAGGGTACTTAAGCTTCATTTGATCTTCCCGTTCCCATGTGAATTCCGGTCCACGTCGCGAATTCCAACGGATTTTAACAATAGGTATCTTGCTCTGCTTAAGTGTTTTCACCTCACATCCATCACCTCAACTGGTTCTTCAAAAATGCAATTGTTCATCCACCTGAATTTCTTCTAGTGGTACGACCGTCGTTTCATCAGTTATGCACTTCTTCAAGTTTGACACGTGAAATACATCATGAATTCCACTTAGCGAATCAGGTAGGGCTAATCGATAGGCTACTGGACCTACTCTTTCCACTATCTCAAATGGTCCAACGTACCTCGGATTTAGTTTCCCTCGTTTACCAAACCAAACTACGCCTTTCCATGGTGAGACTTTCAACAAAACCTTGTCACCAACCTGAAACTCTAAAGGTTTCCGTCTCTTGTCAGCATAACTCTTTTGCCTGTCCCGCGCTGCAGCCATACGGTTCCGTATCTGTATAATTTTCTCAGTCGTCTCATGAATTAACTCGGGACCTGTTATCTGACTATCACCAATTTCTGCCCAGCAAACCGGTGATCGACATTTTCTCCCATACAACGCCTCGAAAGGTGCTGCCTGTATACTAGTGTGATAGCTGTTGTTATAAGAAAACTCCACCAATGGCAGGTGAATTTCCCAGTTATTCCCGAAGTCAATCACACAAGCACGTAGCATATCCTCCAACGTCTGTATAGTACGCTCACTCTGACCATCCGTCTGTGGATGATATGCAGTACTCATATCCAAACGTGTACCCAAGGATTTCTGCAATGATTGCCAGAAATGTGACGTGAAACGAGCGTCACGGTCGGAGATAATTGAGATCGGTACCCCATGTCTCGAAACGATCTCCTTGAGGTACAGGCGAGTTAACTTCTCCATCTTGTCGGTTTCCTTTATTGCAAGGAAATGAGCAGACTTTGTCAATCGATCCACAATAACCCATATCGTGTCACAACCAGTACTAGTCCGGGGTAGCTTAGTAATGAAATCCATGGAGATTTGTTCCCATTTCCACATTGGAATCTCGGGTGTTGTAATAGTCCGAATGGTTTTTGATATTCCACTTTTACCTTCGAGCAGGTCAAACACTTGCTCACGTACGTAGCTACATCCGCTTTCATGTTAGGCCACCAATAGTGAGCCTTTAGGTCATGATACATCTTGTCGGATCCAGGATGTATAGAATACTTAGATTTGTGTGCCTCGCTCATAACTAAATCTCTCAGATTTCCATGAACAGGCACCCAAAGTCTATCCATGAAATACCGAATTCCATCCTCTTTCACCACTAGCGTTTATCCATTCCCCTTAACAATTCAGAACCAATATTTTCCACCTTTAAAGCTTCTATTTGTGCCTCCTTAACTTGTTCGGGCAGTTGGGTACTGATAGTAAGCTGTAAAGCTCGCATCCGTCGGGGTTTAGCTGTTTCTTCCTGCTTAAAGCATCGGCAACTACGTTCGCCTTTCCGGATGATACTTAATTGCGCAATCATAATCATTTAGTAGTTCCACCCAACGTCGCTGTCATATTCAACTCTTTTTGCTCAAAGATATGTTGAAGACTCTTGTGATCGGTGTAGATTGTGCACTTGGTACCGTACAAATAATGTCTCCAGATCTTTAAGGCAAAAACTATTGCACCCAACTCTAAGTCATGGGTAGTATAGTTCTTCTCATGAACCTTTAGTTGTCTCGAGGCGTAAGCTATCACCTTGTCTCGTTGCATCAAGACACAACCCAATCCTTGAATGGATGCATCGCAATACACCACAAAGTCATCTGTTCCCTCGGGTAATGCTAATATCGGGGCACTACAGAGTTTTTGTTTTAATAATTGGAAAGCTGATTCTTGACTCTCAGCCCATTTGTATGTCGTTCCTTTGTGAGTCAAGGCTGTGAGAGGTTGTGCGATCTTAGAAAATCCTTCTATGAATCGGCGGTAATATCCTGCTAATCCAAGAAATTGCCTTATCTCGCTTGGTGTTTTGGGTGTAGTCCAATTCTATATCGCCTCAATTTTGGCAGGATCAACGTGTATTCCTTTCTCATTAACAATATGACCTAGGAATTGTACCTCTCTTATCCAAAAGTCACACTTTGAGAATTTAGCATACAATGCTCATTTTTCAACAGTTCCAAGATCATTCGTAAGTGCTCTTCATGCTCCTCCTTGGTCCTAGAGTATATCAGTATATCATCGATGAACACAATGACAAACTGATCAAGATAAGGTTTGCACACGCGGTTCATGAGTTCCATGAACACAGCAGGTGCATTAGTCAACCCAAAAGGCATGACCAAGAACTCATAATGACCATAACGAGTACGAAATGCAGTCTTGGGAATGTCTTCTTCTCGAACTCTGAGTTGATGATAACCAGATCTCAAGTCAATCTTCGAGTAATAGCTTGATCCTTGAAGCTGATCGAACAAGTCGTCGATACGAGGTAAAGGGTATCGGTTCTTGACTGTTACTTTGTTTAACTCTCGATAATCGATGCACATCCGGAATGTGCCATCCTTCTTCTTAACAAAGAGTACAGGAGCTCCCCAAGGTGATGTACTAGGTCGAATAAAGCCTTTATCCAGAAGCTCCTGAAGTTGTGACGACAACTCCTGTAGTTCGTTTGGTGCTAATCGATAAGGTGCCCTCGTAATCGGAGCTGCGCCGGGAGTCAACTCAATCTGGAATTCCACTTGGCGGTGCGGTGGTAATCCAGGAAGATCTTCTGGGAACACCTCTGGAAAGTCGCGTACTACGGGAATATCCTCCATTCTTTTCTTCCTTTTGCTTATCGGTTACAAGTGCTAGGATAGCCACGCGGCCCTTCCGTAACAACTTTTGAGCTTTCATATACGAGATGATGCCTATCACAGCACCACTCCTATCACCTTTGACGGTAAGAATTTGATCGCCAACCGGGATCGTATAATCTTCTCGTGACATACGACTTCCGC
This sequence comes from Flaveria trinervia, assembly GCA_025506515.1. Lineage (NCBI taxonomy): Eukaryota > Viridiplantae > Streptophyta > Magnoliopsida > Asterales > Asteraceae > Flaveria > Flaveria trinervia. The sequence continues at coordinate 46,648,621 of CM046451.1, forward strand.
TTGCTTGCTAGAGAGCCAATCCATGCCTATCACAACATCAAAACTCCCCAGCGTAACAGGCATGAGATCTATAGCGAAATATGACCAGCAAGTTCTATCCTACAGTCTTTAAGGATATGCGTTACATGGATTTGCTTACTGTCGGCTAATTCCATAGTGTACTTAGATTCTAAAGCAGAGGGTATATCACTTAAAAGACTACAGATTTTAAGGACACAAAACTCCTATCGGCTCCAGTATCAAATAGTACCGTAGCAAAACAACCATTACAGGGAATCTACCAGTAACAGTTGTGGGATCATTTAGAGCCTCACCTGAGCCAATGACGAAGGCTCTCCCTTTGGCTCCATCTCTATTGCCGCCATTTCCAGTGCCATTTCCACCATTGTTGTTATTATTGCCATTGTTGTTGTTCCCATGATTGTTGGTGTTGTTGTTGTTGTTGTTGCCATTTCCGTTCCTTCTTAGTTGTGGGCAGTTTCGTTTGTAATGCCCTTCTTTCCCACACTCAAAACAACCCTGGGGGTTTCTTGAGATTGTTGTGGCCTCTTCATTAGTTCACCACGGCAATCCTTCGCAGCGTGTCCAATCTTTCCACAACGTTGACACTTGAAGTTATCACACCGTCCCACATGGTGGTAGTTACACCGTGGGCATTTGGGGTGTCTGCCGCCGTAACCGCTGGGTCCTTGGTTATTTGGGGCAGTTTGGTTGAAATTGCGGTTATTATCGAACCGCCGCTGCTGCTGCTGAACTGGCTGTTGGCTGTTGGGATTGTTGTTGACCGCCAGACGATGATGATGATGATTTGTTATTGCTGTTGCTGGGAGCATCCCACTTCCTTTTGTTGCGGGCACGCTCACCACAGCGCCCCGTTTGGGTAACCGCCCTTGCTCTACCGCCTGATCAGTAAGTCTATGGGCAATTTGAATGGCCTGCTGAATCGTAGTCGGGTTAGAAGCTGTTACCATACTTTGGATTTCAGGCACCAATCCTCGTATGTAGTGCTCGATCTCTTATGTGCTCATTAACCATTCCTGGACACAATGTGGCTAGCTCATGAGTACGGGTCGTGTAAGCCTCAATTTCTGAACCCTTCATCTTAAGCTGCCAGAATTCCATCTCCAACTTTTGCACCTCATTTCGAGGACAGTACTCCTCGATCATCATATCCTTGAAATCATTCCAGGGGAGTCCATTTGCCATCGCTTGTCCAAGCATCTGGACTTGCGCGTTCCACCAAGACAGTGCAGCACCCTCCAAAGTCCCGGTGGCATACTTTACTTGATCCGCTGGTGGACAGTCACCTTTGGAGAAAACGGACTCAGTCTTCTCGAACCAGCGTACTAGCCCTACAGCACCCTCTGTACCGCTGTAGGTGTGTGGTTTACAGTCCATGAAGGACTTGTATGTACACACTCGTGGTACTGTTTTAACACAACACACATTAACCAAACATCCCCTACAGTTATAAAGGATATCAGATTTGTTTTTCTGTCATTGTTTACCTGCTGGCTGACCCGCGTGGGCAGCAGCCACTGCCGCCTGAACATGCTCATTAATTAGAGCAGCCAATTCTGCGGAGTCATGTTAATAGCACCACCACCCTGTTCTCCGGTGCCACGTCCAGTCCGCGTTCACGACACGTCCACGTCCACGTCCACGTCCACGAGCGTCCATTCTTTTCACTTTATATTCACAATACAATAATGAGTAACATCATACACATTTAACTCATTGAAGCGTAGTAAACAGTAAATGAAAGAAATAACGTATCATCACAACCACAACATTCATAACAAAATAATAACCAAAGTAAATAAATTGCAATAAGTCACAATGTATTTAGCAATGTCAAAATTGAAGTTTTGTCGTTCGTGTGGGGAAACAACCTTCCCACATAGGTTTCAAAAAGAAAACACTACGTAGTCTAAGTCATATAAAAGTCAATCGACAATGTCTGACCCATCACTATCATCCTCCATCTCCTCCGGTTCCTCTTCCTCGGGTCCCTCCTCGGGATCCTCCTCATCCTCAGAGTCTGCGACAGGAGCAGGAGCTATAGCAATCTGGAGTGCTGCTAGTTGAGCTTCTAGTATGGCAATCCTATTATCGGCTATGGCGTCCCGCTGTTCACGAGCAGTCACACGTCCTTGGAGTGCCATAACACCATCTTGCATATGGTGACAACCGTTCAGCGTCTTCCCGTGTTCTTCCTTGAGTTCGTCCAATTGATGTCTCAGGTTGTACACCTCTTGCTGTAGTGTACAGACATCACCCGTGAGTCGTCTCACACGATGCTGTTCAGTATCCAGTGCAGCCATTAGTGCAGCAATCATTGCTCGTTGGACTGCGCCGTTCGTGGGAGTGAAAACATGGGTTGATTGGCATTGTTCCTAGTCCTTGGCTTTAGGACAGGTACGTGTTCCCTAAACATGATATGGTCAACAAACCTAGGATAAGAACGCCAGTCACGCGGAGGGTCACGCTTCATCAATGCGAATGGTTGATCCCAGTCAATCTCCTCTCGGGGATAAGCCAGTCGGGGCCAATCGAATCCATCATCAGGTACAGGTGAGGTGGGGATTCAAGAGTATAGGTGATTCGGGTCGTTTACCCGGAGCTCTCGAAGACGATGCCATGCTGCGGAGTGTGACATGTATGCCAATGAGTATACAGTAATGGAGTAAGGCACAGGTAACTAATTAACTGTGTGCGGTTATAGTCTAGTGTGTATGCAACCTAGTTCCCTATAACCAATGGCTCTGATACCAATCTGTCACACCCTCAAAATCCACTTGCGGAGTTTTACCGCGAGGCGTGTGAACAAACCAGGATCACAGTCAATAGTTACTCAGAACGACTCTAAATGCCATAATTTAAACATAATTAACCAAAATACCAACTTTAAACAATGCGGAAGCGTTTTTGAAAATAACCCAAATCAATAAAGTATAACTTATGGCAAAACAAGTGCCAAACCAAGGAGTAAACTATAATTGCTAAAATGTCAACTTGTCTTGAAGCATAGTGTCTTAAAATGCAGTGAACCGTGCAGTGCTCCTATGGCAAGCAAGTTAAGGACCTGAGAAAAGCATACTAAAATGTCAACACATAGGTTGGTGAGTTCAAGAGTTTGAGTTCAATAAACATGTAAACAGTTGCGATAAATATAAGCAGTGTATGGTAATAGATAGCTAGTCTATTATCAGTAAATATTAATACATAGTGATTTTGCAATTGAAGCTGACTGTGATAGTTGTTGCCTCCTGTCACGACTTCCCATGTCGTGACAATGTTCAATAGGAAAATTGCACCCGGTTGACCTCGAGTCACACAGGTGGGGCTCGTCAGACCAGTAGTACTACCCAAGTTTCCCCGCTATCAAATATTAACAATTCAAAAGTGTGAGGACTTTTCCCATGGTAAACAACACTATATTATATTATACACAACTTAAATAATAAAAGCGTTCGTATAAATACCAGTATGCTATCTCCCCCAAAAGAGATTAATAAAGTGTGGGGCATGAACTCACCTGATGTATGCAAAGGTACTTAGGGTTTATTTTGAAAAACGAGAGGATAGCCAACCTTCACAGGTTACCTAGATCATGTGAGTACATAAGTACGTGTAAATAAAAGACATGTGAAACCCTAATCATACCAAAATAAAGACTCAAGCTTCCAGACAAATAGACACGCTTGACCTAGTTGACCCGTTTGACCCGTTGGTGACATTATGAGTTATAATTCAAATAAAGCCAATGAGCACATACAACATACATGATTAATATTCAAATAGTATCATACATATGCTATATCAACCAGGTGTATCACTTAGATCATCATACAATCAAGTACTATACAAGTCATGCGAATCTAGAACATTAACATATCCACTAGCTATAATACAACTAACATGTCATACAAGGTTCAACCATTCATCACATGCCATGTGAAGCCACTCACGACTTCACATCCTAAACCCTGCCAATCCTACTAAGTAGGGGCCTCAGATCTGCACGCGTGTATAATGATCATAACCATATTCTTTAAGCATATGCATTGCATTCACAACATCACAACAATCAATTTCCAGACCCAAGCATAATGTCCTACTACTACACAACATCCAAACCATACATGATCACCAAAGTCCAAATATCACTCATGATTATCCAAGCATGCCATACAACTAATTTAACACGTTCTATCACACTAGAATTTATCCTTGAACATACTAGCAGGCTCCTATCATCCCAACATGGTCATAACATCATACTTCAACGTTTACACAAATAAAGTTTCCCTTTTGGGAAAGAATATCCCAAAATCTATCAAACATCCAAAGCATACATGAATTCATCAATAATATACCAATTCAAGCTCATACAAACATCTAGACATGATCAACAACACTTAAACATCCCAATCTAACAATCTTCATCAACAAAAGTTTCTACTTTTGGCAAGTATGATCAAGTCATCAAATTAAAGACTTCTAGCATCTAATCATCATCATGAACTCATCCATAACATCAATCCATCACTAGATCACTACTACATGCCAAATAAAGTTACTATTCTTAGTAACCTATGAACAATGCATCAAAATCCCAACCTTCTTGCAAAAATCAATGTATTCTAACATTCATACAACCTAATAATCATCAAACATTCATCAAACAATCATCCATCATGCATAATCACAACAATTTCGAATTAGGGTTTGCTTCATAACCAAAGTTCATGATCAACCCACTAAAAACATAGAATTCTTGCATAATCGACGTTAACTAACATGTATACAATCTAACTAACATGTTAACATCATCAAACAACATCCAATTCGACCTAATAAGGATCAATTTCGAGTCTAAGGTTCGGCCATAATGAAGAACATCACAAAACACGAAAAATCTAACCTTTAAACTTGTAATTGCTTGAAATCGATGCTTCCTAAGTGTTGTATAACTTGTAATCGAATCAAAACCACACGAATTGCTTGTTCTAGGCTGATTTTCGAAGATGGGAGGGATTAGATGGAATCGCGGCCGATGGGGTTGAATTAGGGTTTGAGGTTTTGTTTTATTAATTTTTAATTTACACATTTACCCTTTTAACCCTTGTAATTTGTATTTTATAAAAACTAAGCTTTAAACTCTTTGTAAAGTGTTTTTAACTTCATAACATAAAGATATAAACTTATAAAATTCATTATATATCTTATCTTTATAAAGACACAAGACATACGAATAAATAGACACGTTTCCGCGTTACGCGATAAATTCTTTAATTAACTGTTTATAAATGTGTAAACATATAAACATAAACCAATACTCACATAATCACTTAGATTCACAAAAAATTAACATTATTCATTATTATTAGGTCACCAACGTTCAACGACAACTAGTGTGTGCTCACGACACGTGTATACAAGACTTAACGAAACTAACGGACCTTGGTAACGGAAATTTACCGGATGTCACAGAAAGGATTGATGGAGCACCAGTGTTTGGAGGAGATGAAGGTGGCTACATTTCTGGAAGGGGAAAGGTCACAAAGGTAAGCTCAGCATAGAAAAGGTAAACTTTGTTAAGGAGCTAGGATACAATCTTTTGAGTGTATCTCAATTTTGTGATAAGAGTCATAACATGCTCAATTTTGTGATAAGAGTCATAACATGCTCTTTACTGAGCATGAGTGCATTGTTTTTAAGCTTGGTGTGGTTATTCCTCATGAGCATATCCTGCTTAGAGCCCCCAGGAAAGGAAACATGTACAAGATGGATTTGCAAGAAACCTGTCCCTCTCGAGAAGTTCATGCTTTCTGTCTAAAGCCAATAGTGATGAGTCTTTCCTATGACATAAAAGAATGTGCCATGTAAACTTTAAGAACATGAATAAATTAATTAAGCATGATTTGGTAACGGAATGCCAAAGAAAGAGTATACAAGTGATGACCACTGTGTTGCATGCCTGAATGGGAAGCAACATAAGGTATCTCACAAGCCTAAGGAAAAGAACTCCATAACTACACCCCTACACTTGTTACATATGGATCTCTTTAGCCCCACTAGTGTAATGAGTTTAGGAAGGACCTTATACTATCTAGTGATCACAGATGACTTTACAAGATTCACTTGGGTTTTCTTCCTTAGAACTAAGGATGAGACTCCTGAGATTCTAAAGAATTTCATCTTAAAGATTGAGAATCAGTCTGATCACAAGGTCAAGATCATAAGATGTGATCAAGGAACTGAATTTAAGAACCAAATCCTTGATACATTTTGTGATGAAAAGGGTATTCTAAGATAATTCAATGCTCCCAGGACTCCTTAGCAAAATGGTGTTGCTGAGAGGAGAAACAGGACACTGATTGAAGCTGCAAGAACCATACTGTCTGACTCTAAACTGCCCATCACCTTCTGGGCAGAGGTAGTCAACACTGCCTGCTATGTGCAGAACAGAGTCTTAGTAGTCAAGACTCATGGTAAGACTCCTTATGAACTTTAGCACAAGAGGAAACCTTTCATTGGTTTTCTCAGGTTATTTGGATGTCCTTGCACCATCTTGAATACCAAAGATTAAATTGCCAATTTGCTGAAAAATCAGATGATGGACACTTTATTGGATACTCTTCCCAAGCTAAGGCTTGTAGAGTGTACAATCTCAGAACTAGAATTGTTGAGGAGTCAGCCAATGTGACTTTCAATGAACACACACCCTGTGTTGCTGGTTCTGGTCTGGATTGGTTGTTTGATCTTGATTTGGTTACCAACTGTTTTAAAAAAATCTTATTAGAATGTTTCAGGATCTGCAGCAAATTTAAATACAAATGATCCTCATCCAAGATTTGAGCTAGGAAGATCCTCAAGTCATATATCTTCAGCTCCAGTTGGAACCACTTCTGCAAATGAGGTTTCTCTCGGTACAACAATGACAAACTCAGTTGATACATCTGGTATGCCTTCAAATTCCAGCTCAGAGGCTCTATAACCAGATAAGAACACCTCAATTGTGGAAGATAACAATGGTGGTGGTGACAATGACCAAGAATTTCTTGATGCCACTAACCACACCACTGATGAGAACATCAATGATGTCACACACTGCTTAGATCAAGTTTCACTTGAAAAGTGTGCTGATGTGGTGCGAGAAACATCTATGCCAGATCTAAATTTCTCTAATTTAGATCTTTCTCAACAACTTGCTGTGATCCCTCAGCTTAGGATCCACAAGTCTCACCCTACCACAAACATCATTGGAGATGTTGTCTCAAGGGTAAAGACAAGAGGACAAACCCATGAAGCAAATGTTTGTCTCCACTATTGTTTTCTATCCCAGATAGAGCCAAAGAAAGTTGATGAAGCTCTAAAGGAGGGAAGTTGGGTTGAAGCTATGCAAAAAGAGCTGCTTCAATTCAAAAGGCAGAAAGTTTGGATCCTTTGTCCTCTTCCTTCTAGCAAGACTACAATTGGAACCAAATTGGTGTTTAGGAAGAAGAAAGATGATAGAGGCATCATCATCAAGAACAAAGCTAGACTGGTTGTTCAAGGATACACACAAGAAGAAGGGATTGACTACACTGATGTCTTTGCTCCAGTGGTAAGATTAGAAGCTGTTAGGATATTCCTGGCATTTGTTGCATCCAAGAACTTCAAGGTCTTTCAAATTGATGTGAAGTGTGCCTTTTTGTATGGAGTGATAGATGAAGAGGTTTATGTCAAACAGCCACCTGGTTTTGTAGATCCTGATCATCCTGATTATGTATGCAAGCTTGATAAAGCTCTCTATGGGTTATATCAGGCACCTAGGAAGGGGTATGAGACACTGTCTGAGTATCTCTGTAAACATGGATACGGGAGGGGTACTATGGATGGAACTCTCTTCATCCAAGGACAAGGAAAATACATATTGCTAGTACAAGTATATGTGGATGACATCATCTTTGGTTCAACCAATCCAAACCTCTGCAAAGACTTTGAGAAGCTGATGAAAGACAGATTTGAAATGAGTGTCATGAGGGAACTCAATTTCTTTCTAGGAATTCAAGTGAAACAAGTTGAAGATGGCATCTTCATCAGTCAGTCAAAGTATGTTCAAGACATACTCAAGAGGTTCAGTATGACTAACTGTAAGATTGCTAAGACACCCATAGCCAGAAACCACTCCCTTGGTCCTCATCTTGAGGGGGAGTGTGTAGATGAACACTTATATAGGGTTATGATTAGGTCTCTTATGTATCTTACTGTTAGCAGGTCTGATAATATGTTTGCTACATTTATTTGTGCAAGATATCAAGCCAACCCTAAGATGTCTCACCTTATCACTATCAAGAGGATTCTAAGATACCTCAAAGGTGCATCAACACTTGGACTATGGTATCCTAAGAATTCTGACATCAATGTGTATGCCTATACAGATAGTGATTATGGTGGTTGCAATATGACTGCAAGGTCTACATCTAGGGGATGTCAATTTCTTGATGGAAGGGTTGTCTCATGGCAATGCAAGAAACAATCATGTGTCTCTGCATCAACTGCTGAAGCTGAATACATTGCTACTGCAAGCTGCTATGCTTAAGTACTTTGGATTCAAAATCAGATGCTGGACTATGGGTTAAACTTCAAGGAGACTCCTATTCACATAGACAACAACAGTGCTATCTCAATCACAGAGAACCCTGTGCAGCACTCAAGGACAAAGCACATCAATATCAGGTATCATTTAATAAGAGATAACTATAAAAAGGGATTAATTAAACTAGTCAAAGTTCATACAGATGAACAATATGCTGATCTGTTTACAAAGGCCTTTGATGAACAAAGATTTAAATATCTAATATCAGCTATTGGGATGATAAACTTTGAGTAAGCTTTTCTTAAAACTAATTCTTCTTATTTTTTTAAAATTTTTGTGTGTCCTAAGTTGTCTAGTTCATCACTTTCATAAGCTCATGTTTTCTTTGGATGAAAATTTCTTTTTGAAGACTTCCCTTAGACTTTTGAAAATTTCTGATACTTCGGAAGTTATGCTTTTAACTTCGAAAGTAAATAATGTCTTCCAAATAAATAACTTTCTAAGAAATTTACGTACGGAAGTGTTTTCAAATTTATCTTCCGGAGCTTAAATACTTGTCTCAGACACTTACTTATTTTCAAGGACCATTTACTTCCGAAGCAAAATTAACTCTCGGAAGCTTTGTTGGTTTATATACAAAGCATTTTTTTAAGCTTTAATTTCTCTTCCAAAGCAAAATTCTCAAATCTCTCAGAAAATTCTTACGAAGTCATTTTAGCTTCGGAAGCTTTTTAATTAAAACTTCCGAAGATAATTAACCTTCGAAAGCTTTAAGACTTCCAAGAAAACTACTTTTTGAGCAAAAGTAAACTACTTTTTCAGAGGAGGGACTGACATCCAGATTTCAAAGTTTATTCTCTTCATTAATCTTTATTTGAAATCCTTCTCATATATAAACTCAACGGTTCCCCCCTTTTTCTATCATCTGTTCTTCCTCTAACCTAAAACCCCAAATTTCTCTCTAAAATTTCTTTCTTTCTTCTTTCTTTGTCCTTAAGCTACTTCAAAATGGCCAACCTTGCTCACAGAAATGATCCTAACTTTACCATGCAGCTACACAGACAACACAATTTGGTTGCTCTGTTAAGCTCTGAGAAAGATCCTCATTTCTCAGAGGTTTGCCGTTTCCTAACTTTGTCAAACTACTTTACCTCCCTAACCATTCATCCTCCACTTTATGAGGATCAGTTCTTCAATTCTGGAAGACCTGCCAAGAGGTCATTATGGATGGGGAGAAGGCACTGTCTACCATAGCGCAGGAAGAACAATCTTCATCACTCTGGCCATCATCAACAGACATCTTCAGCTGGATGATGAAGAAGGTGAGGTGTTTTTCCCAAAGGAAGCTCTCAATCATTCCTTTGAGCAGATGGGATATGAGGTAGATTTCTCTGTATAGACCTTTAGGAAAGGGAAGGTCTCATCCCAATGGAGATTCCTGCTCCATGTGGTCATCCACAGCTTATCAAACAAGCATGGTGGATGGGACCAGATTCCTGAGGATCTCTCCTTCATAATCCATGGAATGGTTCAGGGGGTCAAATTCAGGTATTTCAGTTTGTATATACAAATTTAGTTTCCTTAGAGTATTACATGTTTCCTAGATATGTCCAGCACATTCTTAACTGTGAACTGGGCTCAAAGTTGAGGGAATAGATAACATTCTTAAATTGGGACAGATGAAGCCTGACATCTTTAAAATTCTAAGAAAGCCCACTCTTGGTTTCTTTAGGGTAGAAACAGCCCTAGTCCGATAAATGTTAGAGCACATTGCTCAAGGTGACAACCTAGCAGCACAAGCTAGTGTTGAACCCACACCTGCTTTTTCCCAACCACTCTCACAGCCTCAAATCACCATCACTTACCAAAGAAAATCCAAACAAACCCCTGCTCAGGCTATTCAGTCTGTGGAGGCCCCCATATACTCATCCATACAGGAAGAAGTGGACACTGGAGCTCCCACTTCTCCCGAGGAGCAGACCACTCCCATCTCTTCAAGAATCAGTGTTGAGGTTCCTCATGCTCAGCCTGATGAGCTCATCAGCCCTACTACCTTAAGCCATCACTCTGAGTCTCAACACTCAAGTGATCAACCTTCAGGGGACAGTTACCATCCCCACCCTATAGATCTCAACCAACCAATTCCCAACCTTGACTTCTATATTGATGAAGATATAGGTTTCAGTGAGTATAATGAATCTCTCTTCTTTCCACCTACTCAAAGAGAGATGAGTACTCTTGAGTCTCTCACATCTATCCCACATCAGTCACCTACAATTGAGGTGGACATTCCTGAACCTATTCAGGATGTCCATATGGAAGAGGCTCTCACTGCTGAACGTGATTACATCATTAAGACCTCAACCATGGCAACTCAGCCCACTGACATCTCAACTGAGATTGCCAGTGAGCAGAGGAAAACCAGCAGCCAAGAACCTCAAGCTGGTGGTTAGGAGAGGACTCTGGTCCAATCATCTCATCCCCCAACGAATCTTCTGATGAAGATGAGGAGAATCTGAGACTACCGGTGCAAAAATTGTCTAAAACATGCAGTTACCTAGTCTCAAAGGTCAGTCACCTTGAATCTCAGGTGACTACCCTACATAACAGGATCAATGATCAGCAACTTGAGATTTCATATCTTAAGGAAAAACTAGCTGGGAGACCCTTAAGGAGAGCTCAACCAGGAAGACAAGAACCTGTGGATGTGATTGACCTATCTTCTAGCTCCCCTATGCCAGTGGGTGATGCTACCAAAAAGGGGGAGAAAGTCATTACAGCCATAGAACCTGGGAGTTCATCAGAGAGAATGGACATTAAGGACTCACCATCCTCACTTGCAACTGTGCATTCTCAGCAACCTCCTCTAGTTCACATTGATGTGGGCTACACAGACTCCTTCATACAGAGTCTGTTTGAGGATGGGATACCAAGGGCTATGTCACCTTCACCATTTTCGAATCACATCATTGGGTGGAGGTATGACAACAACAGGAAGGCCCTAATCATCATAAGAGTTCAAGGACCGCAAGAAGTCTTCAATTTTAGACCTTGGACTATTTTGAAGGTCTGGATCTAGTCAACATGCCACTTGTCAACCCAAGCCAATCAAGACAAGCTAACAGACTAGCTAAATGAATCAAAGACAGGATCACTGTAGAGTTCAGCTTAAGAAGGAGACTTAGGCAATCAGGCAATGTCATCGGTCAACTGGATGTTGAGGCAGACCCTAAGATTAGCTTCGTAGGGAAAACCTTGACTGAAGGCCCAGTGACGGAACCTGAAAGCCCTGTCTCATCATCTCCAACTACTGCAGAGATCCATATTCCTTATCAGACACCTGCTAGTGAAGGTGCTTCTCAACCTCTCTCTGGCCTTAGCTCAGATGCTGCAACAACACATGAAGGCCAAAGCTCTCTCCATCTTGAGTCACAAAGGTCTGTGAGTGGCAAAGGGAAAAGAAAGATGACATCTGAGGAGACTAAGGAGGAGAGAGAGAGAAAGGAAAAGGAGGCTAAGGGGAGAAAGTTCATCTGCTGAGTCTCCAAGACTCATGGAGTCTGCAATCAGGGCTGCCCCCAGACCAAATACTCAGAATGATGAGTTAAGGGCAGTCAGGATTAACTATCTGCAGACTAGGAACTATGATATAGATAGTGTCATTCTCTTCTCTTAGATGAGCTGAATGAACTGGTTGACCTAGAAAGGTCAAGAGAGAAGAAGGAGGCAGAAGATGCAAAACTCCAAGTACAAGTCAAAGAAGAGAGAAGAAGAAAAAGACTATACAAAGGTATGCCTACCCTCTCCCCAGTTCAAGAAAGTCCTAGACAAGAGGATGTGGTTCAACAAAAACCTCAGGTAGAAAAAGAAGAAGACAGAATCAAGATGATTAACTACTTGAGTGCCACAGGCTTCTATCAGGCAGATGCACTCCTTCCCTTGCCTTATGACTATATTAAGTTTAAGTACTTAAAACAACTTGAGCTTGAGCTAGTCAAGGAAAGAAAGACAACAAACAAGAAGCTACGGGAAGAAGTTGCAAAATCAAGAGCCACCATCCAAAATAGCATGAAGAAGTCTGCTGATAGGCAGAGGATGATGAGCTTCTTGAAGCTGTATGGATCTCTGGAAGGAGACTTGGACCCATGTCTCTATCCACTATGGATAAGCATATCAGGGTAATCAAGCAGAAGATTAAGAGTGGAGAGCTCACTGAATTACACTCCACTCCAAGTCAGGCTCCAGCTGAAGTGGAGGTTAAGGTTGAACAACCAGAGACAACACAACCCAGACCTCCTGCTAATGCTCAGCAAGCTTCATCTTCTGATCCATAGCAGGGTCAACCTCCCTCTCTATTTGAACCTGAGAGAGAGGTCCCAACTGAGAAAGACAATCAAGATCAATCTGGTGCTGCAGGCCAGTCTTCTCAGTTAAAATCTAGTAAGAGAAAGAAGAGGATGGCTTCTAAACCAAAGCAAAAGAAGAAGAAGACTACACCCTCTTCTATACCTCAGGATGAATCAGAACAACGTGAGGATGTGCAGCCAAAGGATGCTACATCAACTCCAATTCAAACAGCTCCTCTAGCATCAAGAAGACCCATCTTGTCTTGGACATACACCACAAATCCACAAAGATGGCATGTTATTAGAGATCAAGGCATTGAAGACATTTATACATGTCAAGATATGTTTCAGTTGCCTCTACATGACCTCTTTGACATGAGAAGACACTTTGACAGCCTGGAGGATCCTGATCATCTTATGAAGAAAGGAATGGTGATCATCCTAATGAGGACTGTAAATATCTGAAGTTTTCAAAGTGTTTTGGTAGCATCAGCCTAGGGGGAGATTGTAGAGATTAATGAAGAGGCTGATGCAACCTAAACATCTTAAGTCTTTCCTGCATGTTGCACAAGTGCATGAAAGAAGAAGCTTAGTAAGTTTCACACATGAAAGAGAAAAAATTCTCTAAGTGTGAAATCTTCCGAAGCCAAGACCAATATCTTCCGAAGCCAAAGATGAAGTCTTCCGAAGCCTTAGAGACAAAGCCTTCCGAAGCTTCAACTTATGAAGACAGATTTCTTCCGAAGACTTTTAAGATATGATTTATCTGATGTACTTTTCCATAAAGCTGGACACCTTTCCACTACATCTCTGCAAGTCACCAACTTACATGAGTTGGTGAAAAGGTCCATGCTTTTGGTAACTATACATTGAGGTCTTGAGTCTGTAACTTTCTACTTTATGTACTTAATCCTTTTTGTAATAGATAAGGATGTGAGCTATGGCATGTCATAGTCACAAGTCAAAAGGCAATCTGCCTTTTGACTCTAGAATTGATTTTGTTTGTGTCTTGTCAATTGTATCCAACTGGCTTTCAAAGTATAGCCAGCTGTAGGATGTAGTATAAGTATCTCATGTTCTTGTATCTTTTATTTATGCTTTGTAACACTTGTAATAGAACATAGCGAAGGCAATATACTGCATTCTTGAAAACCAAATAGTTGTGTTCTTTGTGTTTAGTCTCTTGCATTACTTGTGTTCTTAGTATCTTATCTTGGTTAATCCAGTTTACTGTTTGATTAAAGTTTAGTTAATCTCCTCTTTGTGTTGTTGTGTTGTACCTATAACCCTTCAACGATCCTGCAAGTCTTACTCAATATCGTTCCTCTTTGAATAGGTACAGTACCTTTCTTAGACTTTTCCTTCATAAACCTTTTCAAGATCTTATCAATGTATGCACTTTGATTCAAACTTATCAACCACCTTGATCTATCCCTATAGATCTTTATTCCCAAAATATAGGCGGTTCACCAAGATCCTTAATGGAGAAACAGCTTCCAAGCCAGGCTTTTACACCTTCCATGGTTGGAATGTCATTTCCAAATAGTAGGATGTCATCGACATACAATACTAGGAAAGTGATGATGCTCCCACTAGCTTCTTATATACACATGCTTCATTAACGTTTTTTATGAACCCAAATTTGATTATCTCTTCATCAAAACGGTGATTCCAACTCCTTGATGCTTGCTTCAATCCATAGATTGATTGTTTAACTTTCATACTTGTTAGGATGTTTTTAGTCGACAAAACCTTTAGGCTGAACCATATAGACATCTTCCTCAAGATATCCATTTAAAAAAGCGGTTTTGACATCCATTTGCCAAATCTCATAATCATAATGAGCAGCTATGGAAAATAATATCCTAATAGACTTTAGCATTGCAACCGGTGAGAAGATGTCATCATAATCAGCCCCTTGAGTTTCAGTGAAACCTTTTGCTACAAGTCTAGCTTTATAAGTATCCAAGTTTCCATGGATATCGGTTTTCTTCTTGAAAACCCACTAATTTTAACTATCTTGGAGTTAAGAGATGGTTCAACCAAGTCACACACTTGGTTGTCATACATGGATTGCATCTCAAGGTTCATGGCTTCAAGCCATTTGTCACAATCAAAATTGGACATTGCATTACGGTAGGTGGTTGGTTCATTGGAATCTACCACATAGCATCCATTTATGAAAAATCTATATCTTTGAGGTGGATTACTAATTCTACCAGATCTATGAACGTTTTGTGTACATTGATCAACCACTTGATCATTCTCAACATCCTCATGTTGAGTGCTAGTGTCAACCAAAAGTGAATCTGTTTGTGGTTCTTGATCCACTTCAAGATCCACAGTTCTACTGCTAGTTCCTCTTGTAAGGAACTTAGCTTCTAAGAACTCAGCTTTCTTGGCAACAAACTCCTTTTGTTCCGATGGATCATAGAAATAATATGCCATAGAATCTCTAGGATATCCAATGATGTTACACTTAGTCGAACAGCTTTCTAGCTTGTTTGAGGTGGGAATCTTAACATAAGCCTCACAACCCCATACCTTTAAATATGATAGTGATGGAACCCTTTCATGCCATGTTTCAAAAGGTGTCATTTCCACTTTCTTGGTTGGGGCCATATTCAAGATACGGGGCGAAGAGAGCAAAGAAAAACCCCAAAATGATAGAGGCAGTGAGCTTCTAGCCATCATAGACCGAACCATGTCCAATAGAGTTTGATTTCTCCGCTCTAACACACCATTATGTTGTGGTGTTCCACGTGCAGATAGTTGTGAGACAATACCACAACTTCTAAGATGATCTCTAAAAGCATCACTTAGGTATTCATCTCCTCTATCGGTGCGGCAAAATTTTTATTTTCTTGTTGTGTTGATTTTGTACTTCATTTTGGAAGATTTTGAACATTTCAAAAGCTTCATCTTTGTGTCTTAAAAAGTACACATAACCATATCGACTATAGTCGTCGGTAAAGGTAATGAAGTATCTTCCATGGTACCTAGTCATTGGCTTAAAAGGACCACATACATCCAAATGTATGATGCCTAATAAATCTTTTTCCCTTTCGGATTTGCCACTAAAAGGTGCCTTAGTCATTTTACCTTGTAAACAAGATTCACATACATCAAATGAATCATATTCAATTGCTTTTAAAAGATCGTTCTTTGAAGTGTTTGTCTGCGCTTTTTGTTTATATGACCAAGACGGCAATGCCAAAGATAGGTATCACTCAAATCCAATTTGAGTTTCTTAGTGGTGGTTTGGTACAACGAGCTATCATATAATATGTTTTCACGAACCAATGCATTAATACCATTAATAGGAATAGCATTTAAATAAAATATGCTATTTAAAGAAACATGAATTTCATTTTCTATAAATGCCAAAACATAACCATATTGTCCTAATTGGGAAATAGAAATAATGTTCCTAGTCAAACTAGGAGCACACCAAATATTGTTCAAAATTGCTTCCAAACAATTTGGAAGCTTCAAGATGTAGTCCCCTCGGCCTTCAACTTGAACATTTGCCCCATTCCCCATGTAGAGGCTAACATCCCCTTTGTTGAAGTCCTTACTTCTTTTGAACCCCTGCAATAAGTTGCAAATGTGAGTTCCACATCGGTATCCAATACCCACGTGTTAGAGGATATTAAATTAAGATCAATATGAATCATGAAAATTGTACCTGATGTTTTCCGGCATCCCTCTTAGCTTGCAACTCTTTTTGATGGACTGGGCAATTTCTTGCCCAATGTCCAATCTCCCCACACTAAAAGCATGGGTCATTCGAAGCAACCTTTTTCTTCTTTTCCGCTAGTTTTGGTGGTGGCGCTCTCATCACTCCCATTCCCTTCCCCTAACGTGTCCCTTACCCTTGGCAACATTTGCGTTGGGTGCGGGGTGAGGCCCCTTCTTGTTCCCACCTTCATTGATGGTGAGAACGGGTAAAACCCTTTTACCCATGGCTTCCACGTAGCTTTGAGCATAGAGTGAAGCTCACTTATGTTCTTATCCCACCCATTCATGTTATAGTTACTGACAAAGTTGTCAAACCTTTTTGACAAAGAGTTGAGGATCAAATCCATAGCCCACTCTTTCGAGACGGGACAATTTAGCCTTTTGAGGCGGTCGATGTGGCTTTTCATCTTAAGTACATAAGATGAAACAGATTGGGTATCATCCATACGACACGCATAGATTGCTCGAACTATTTCAAGGCGCTCTACCCTTGCTTGTTGTTGGAATGTTTCCTTCAGCTGGGTTATCATGTCGTATGCTCCATGATGTTCATACTCCTTTTGGAGATCCGGAGTCCTACTTGCCAACATGAGGCAAGACACTTGGACGGAGTCCTCAGTGTATCTCACCCAATTATTGTCGGCCTCCTCATCATCCTCATTAGGTTGATCAGGAATCAGATCGTCTAAGATGTATGATCGTTTCTCTTGCTTGAGAACAATTCTCAAGTTTCAAAACCAATCAATAAAGTATTTTGTTTAGATGTTCCTTTTGGAGAATGGTCCTTAGTGATAATGAGTGAGCAGATGGGATTTCATTGTTTCATTGTTGTTGCTAGCCATCTACAAAATATAACAAAGTCCAATTTTAGTATTTTTGATATTGTTTATATTTTAATAATTAAAGCCCTTTTTAAGTGTCTTACACAATTTTAAAATTTAGAATCCAATGTTACATTTAAATAGTGGTTAGGTGACCTTTATCCCATTATTTAAATTAACAAGGTAGTCAACGTTTTGACAATTGCAACCCTTTGCAACTTCTAGGGTATGGGATCGACTTTATAACATCATAGGTATAGTCGGCATGTTTATCCCATCAACACCTTTGTAAACCATATTGTAGGTGATCCATTTAACATGGTTTGCAAATTAAGTTTCCCTACTTGCACACACATGTGAGTTTTGCCAACATAAGTGGTTAGGTGAACTTTATCCCACAAATATGGTATCCCCACCTCAAATCACAAATTCCCTCAAAACGGTTAGGTGACCTTTATCCCATTATGAGTTTCCAAGTGACTCAAGTGTTGTGCAAAAGGACAGTGTTAATCTTGTTTAAATAATCTTACTTTAGAAAACTCTATGTAGCTTATATTTGCATGCTTTCAAATACACGGTACCCTATGGTTCACTTTTAATAAAACCCCTTTTATTAAAATCATTAATTCTTTTTAATAACATTTTATAAACCAATTAATGATAAAGAACCATCAATTTTTGGCTTGTTAAGTTTGTTAATGATTTTGTTATGCATATCCAAATATCAACCAACAATCATTCAACAAACATCCAAACAAGCATAATCATACAAACATAAGTGCATAACCATAGCCACTAAGTTGACCACACTTTTTTGCCATCACAAGTGTTGTCATAAAGTCTTTCCTAAGGGTTAAGATGACACATTAAAATGTGTCCATGAACTTCCACTTGAATCCACATCCAAATGCTTCAAGTGTCCATGTCTTTTGTGCCTTTCTTTGGGTCTTCATCTTGTGCATCTTCTTTTACAAAATCATATCCTAATACAAATTTTCTAATAAAGAAATGCACCAAATCTATTTATTAAATAACCAAATGAATAATAAATTACAACCCAAAATACAAACACAAAAAGTACAACCCTTTCAATAATCAAAACTAACATGGCAAACCAATATCAACCAAATCCAAAACACATAATGCTAAGACTATGTTATGCACCAAAATATGAAACATATTCAACATCCAAGAACAACAATGAACCCCTTATTTCAGCCCTAAAGTTTCGGCCAACATGAACCAAAACTTTAAAGTTTTGTCCAAACAACAGAATCAGCCATTTGATCTTGATCTTTGAAGGTTTATACTACAACATGCAAGATCAAACCTTGAAACATACGGGATTCAATCACCCACAACAAAACAGACCCTAATTGGTTGAAAAAGTCCATGAAAACTAACTTTTCAAGAACTTTTGAACCACATATTCCACATATTTGGCTCTAGATGCCATTGTTGGGTTTTGTAACATGTTAATCAAAGTTAGTTTAACCATTTAAACTATAAAACACAGCGGATATAAGGTTTAAACATGTTGCTTACAATCTGAAAATTTTCACCATTTTCAAGCATAAAAAAACCCAAGAATAAGGATCATTTACATATATGTAGATTAGTATGCTATCAAACCATAAAAACAAACATAGGGTGACATTGAAACAACTTTCTTGCAGAAGATGTTTTAGATGGAAGAGATGAAGATGATGATGTTCTTGTATGTCTATCCTTCAAAGGAGAAGACCGCAAGCTTGTATACCCACAATCATTAGCAAACACCTAACTTGTTAGGTAGTAGAGCACCAAGACCAACTCCTTCTTGAACAATCCGAATCAGCCAAGAAGTTCTTGAAGAGCAGCCAAGAAATCCAAAATTTTAGCTCTCTTTTCCTCTTGAATCCGAAAAATTTTAGGTCCATTGAGAGAGTATCTTGCTTTTGTGTGTGTAAGAGAAAGTGTGCTTTTTGGAAGAGTACAAAAGAGAGTCTCTAAGTCTTCCAAAGACATAAGACTAAAACCAAAAACTATGGCCCTTAGGGCGGCCGAATGTTTAAAACCCAAATGGGTTCCCCCTATTTTTTAATCTTTTATAAAGTTGCACTCTTTTAAAACCTTACTTTATAAAAATAAAACCTATTTTAATTTTAAAACATCAACACACTTTTATTTTTTATTATTTAACCAACTTAAATAATGAAACAAACAATATCTAATGAACAAATTATCCGTATAATGTTGTTCTTTTACAAAAGCAAATTTTTAGAAAACCTATTTTCTAAATTGGTGTCAATATTTATTTGTTTGATCTCATCAATAAATAAATATTTATTGGTGTTATTTTAGCTTGTTATTGGGTATGACCGGACTTGGATCATAACGTACTAACTACATCAATCTTGTATGTGTATTGGGAATACAAGATCCAACACTTCTAAAGTATGGCCGACTGTAGGATGTAGTATAGTGTATCTCAAGTCCTTGAATATTTTTCTTGTGCTTTGTATCACTTGTAATAATACTTTAGAAGCAATATACTTCATTCTTGAAAACCAATTTATTTGTTGTATTCTTAAGTTTCTGTCTCTTGTTTTACTTGTGTTCAAAGTATCATAATCAAGTCTCGGTTCCCTATTTGATCTGTCAAGTGTTCTAAACACTCTCCTCGTTATGAGACTAAGTGTATTTACCATTCCTTTAACGGTGCTACAAGTTTTTATTTTTTTAAGAAGGGATTGAGCTTGGTTGAGATTTGGTGAGAATGGTTTTGTTTCAACTAAGTTTACGGAAGTATGAGATTTAGAAGGTGAGAAAGGTTGAATGTTGTCACTTGTTTTGGAAATGAGCTCAGTAGGTGGAGAATCCGGTAACTTAATCAAAGGGTTTATAGGTTGTGAAAATGTTTCTTGTTGTGGTGATGGTTGAAGTGGTATTAGAAGAGTGTGATCAAAATATATTAGTTCAATAGCAGTTGTGTTGAGTGATAATTATGAAAAGGCAAGGGTCATAGGTTGTGTATATTCACTGGGTGTTGAGTTTATGTGAAAGGGTGGTGTTTCAGGCTGGATAGGCAAATAGGATGGTGGAGTTTGGTGATATGGGCAGGAGATATGGATTCATCTTGTTCTGTTGCATCAGGGGAATCAACAGATGATACTACTTCTTGTTGATTCTCAATAAACATTAGCTCTTTAGCAATGATTGTATTTTCATTCAATACATGAGCAAACATTTCCATATCAACACATTGATATTGTCCATTTATATTGTTCGGTACAGATTTCCGCAGGTGTGATTGTACAAGTACTTCACATTCTCTATCCATATTCGGAAATAGATCATTGATTATCAATTGCATAAAGCTTGAGATCATATACATCTTGACTTCCTTTTGCACCTTTATATGATCACATAAGCACCCCAAGAATGTATCTCGTAAAATTGTATCTCCTTCCTTCAAAAATTCTAATGATTCCCGAACATATATGCTTAGAAAATCTATCAAGCCTTAATTTTTTGTTTGAAATACATTTGACATGGTCTATTCATCAATCTTCTACTCTGCATTTTTGATAGAGGCATAAATCACATTTTCTCCATCTCCTCTTCAATCCTTGCAGAATTCGAGAAATCTATCATGTGTTATTGATAGATAGATAATGCATATGAAATCCTTGACTTTCGAATGTACCATATAATGTCTCTGCATCTTTCCGATACTGGATCATCAAAATTTAGAAAAGCACATACATTATGATCCTTAGAAAATCTGTTAACCATCTACATTGTAACCAAAATTGTTAATACATAGATATTTGAAGATATAAAAATTCAACAAAAGAAATATGAAGTTGAAGAGTTTCAAACTCAAATAATCAACAATGTTGACTTTTGATGTTGTTAATCATGATTTTCCGTAATCGAATTTATTGATGAATGCTATAATTATGAAATTTTAAAGATTTTGAAGATCAAGTGTAGGTTGGACTCACTTTATATTAGATTATATTTATATTTCTTTGTAATAGGTTTAATGTCAGTTTACTTCTATATGTTGTTTATTTTGTTTAGTTTTATGGTCTAGCAAAGCTATGAGCGAAACTATAGTTTCGCTTATAGTCAGCTGCTTAGTTCACCCGGCAAAACTTTTTTTTGTTGGGTGAAACCATAGTTTCGGTAGCATAGTTTCGCTGATCGTGAAACTGTCTACAAAACTAGGACTACTATATATAGATTTAATCATTTTCATTTGTGGCATCCTTGCAAGAACCCTAATCATTTACCATTGTTTCAAGAGCCTTTTGTAAGCAGTTATTCACTAAAATATACTTGTGCTTTGTTATTATTAACGGTATTGATCATTATTGTTCTTAGTTGTTTACTTTGAGATTGTTCTTATTTTATTCATCTTTGTTATATCATCATTGTATCTAATATTGAACGAATCACCAACTTAATTGTACTGCAAATCGATCAAATGGACCAACAATATGGTATCAAAGCTTTAGTGCTCATGATTTGTTGAGTTGTTAGTTGTTTTTGTTCAATATCAATATTTCATCAATTCCAAATCGAATTTAAGTGTTATTGAGATGGAATTTGATTGAAGTTTGGTCGTTTTTGGTTGGAAAAGCTCTGTTAATTATCAGATCTCAAATCCATTGAGATTTTGGTGATTCAGTTTGATTTCGTGTTGAAAAAGCTTTTCAGCTTGATCCAGCGAAATTAGCTATTCATTCAGCAAAATTCTGAAGACCCCCAAGCAAAAGTACTAGTGTTATCCTCTTTGAAATTGGTTTTAGCATCTCAGCGAAATTAGATTCATTGAATGAAAGTTCAACAGTGCTTGTGCACTCATTAAAAGCAAAATTGCTATCGAAAATACCATTAAACGAAAGTTTCAGCTTGTTTCGTGCTAAACTGACGGCGAACTAAGCAATTCAAGCATTTGGCTAGTGAAACTACTGCCGAAATTGTAAGCAAAACTACCGCATCAATAAGCTTAAATCCTTCAAGTTAGACATGAGAAGAAGGGAATTCAACCAAACCATGATGCCTACATTTGGTTTCACTCAAAATGCTACATTATTGTCTTCCGCTACAAGATCTTCAATGCAGACATCTTGGCAAGGAGAAGTGAATAGTGTTGATTATTCTGGAGGTTATGGGAGTGCAGGGAGAGATCAAGCTAACTTGAAAGCAAGTGATGAAACTACAGTTCCATCCGAGACAATGGCATTGTTTGGTATGTTTGTTCAGAGTTATGAAGCTTTAGTGGCAGGGTACTTGAAAGGCAAAAGAAAGACAATGGAAGATATGTATCAGGTGGATCCTGATGATCTTGAAGAGACTAACATTCCATCGCAAATGGCAAGGTTGACACTTAGAGCCCGAAGATTCATGGAGCGCACTGGAATAAAGAATTTTGGAGGTCAAAACTCTAACTCCAAACTGGGATTTTACAAGTCTATGCTGAGGTGCTTTGATTGCAAAGAGTTGGGACAATTCAAACGTGAATGCCCATCACCAATCATCACTGATTCTAGTAATTCAGGAGTTCCACGACTAGCTTCAAATAGGGAAAAGAGGAAAAGAGTCAAAAAAAGGAGATAGCTTTGATTTCAAATTTTGATTGGAGTGTTGAAGGTGACGAGGCAAGAGAAGAAATTAACCAAGCCCTGGTGGCTGGAATTGTGGAAGGAAAGAGAAAGGTGGATTGTGAGGATGAATTCGATCCGTTCAAAGATCTTATAAGTGAAGCTGAGGAGTCTGTTAAAGTGAAGAAGGATGAGAAGTTGAAATGAAGTGAAACTAAGGAATCTATGAAGGTGAAGGAGGATGAAAGATTGAAAGAAAGTAAAGATGAGAAGATGAGGACAGAAGGAAGTCAACCCACTGAGCAAGAAAAGGAAAAGATGATGATGTTTCCACTGTCGAGGAAAACATGTTGATTACTCTGGTGTGCGAATGCGAGAAAGCCTTAGCAGCAGAAAAGGTGGTAGTGGGACTTCCTTTTGAGGTAATTCAGTATATGTGTTCTTTTGCATGTAAAATCAGGTTATTTGAGGTTTATAAAGCTAATCTTTTATTGATTGATAATGAAAAAGATATAAAACGAATTAATAAGGAACTTAAAATAAATGAGTCTAAATATTTTGATAAATTAAATGAGGCTTTGACAAAAACTGATCATTTAAAACGTATAGTTTTGGAAAGAAATGTTCGGATTAACACTTCAACTGAAAGGGTTGCACTTGCTAAATTGGAAACAAGCAAACTTCAGTCAAAGCTCAATAAATGGACTATATCAGGGATTAAACATGACGACTTATGTAAATCTCAAAGGGGGCTAGGATTAAAATAGGTTTGGGATATGAAAATGCCAAGGTTTATCCTCCTCCTAGAACTTACTGCTATTCTCCTATGCATGTTCCTCATCTTTCTAATGATTTGATCACAACAGACACTAACACTATGTCTGCAGGTTTAGACAGTGTGAATCCTAAGCATATTCGTGAGGACAACGATTATGGACCGACTATCGGGCTTGGATGCACTAGTCTTAGTACACCTGAATCTCAACATCCTGTCTTAAATCATAAATCTAGTTTAAATTTTGTTTTTGTTTCTAGTGAATCTATAATAGAATCTGTCTCATCATGTTCTAGTGAGGTTTTTATTTCATCTTTAAATTTTGTGGATTGTGATGATGCTACGTTTCCGGATTATATTAATAGTGTAAATGTTTCCACCGTAAAGAATAATGAGAAAAATAAAACTAATTGTTTTGAAAAAGTCTTTTCTCACCTTATTCCATCTTTTACCCTAATGCATATTTCTCTATCAAATGAAAGGCTAGTGTCATCATCTGAATCTAGTACAAGTGGTACAAATACTACATGTACTTCAAATAACAGTTCTTCTTCTTTTTTAAATAAATATTATTTTTCTAATAAAAACAGACCTAGTGACATGTATGAGACTTACACTGATGTAGATTCTAAATTGTCTGAATGTGATGATAAAATACACATAGATAAAATCCCTACCCCATTACATAAAAGACCAAGATTAAAACCTCATTGTTTTAGATGTGGTGAAGATGATCATGTTGTTAAGCATTGTCCTGAAATTCATCACAGCCATGCTAATAAGAATTCATTTGGGAATAGGTTAACTAAATTGGTTAATAATTTCTTTTGCAAGAAACCAATCACTCCTAAACCCAAAGTTGTTCAAACTTGGTTTCCTGTTTCACCTGGTTAATCTGTTCTTTGATGTTCATGTAGGAGTCATCCACTAAAGTTGAAAACAGTATATGGCATGTTGATAGTAGATGCTCCAAACACATGACGGGCCTAAAAGATCTCTTGACAAATTATCGAATAATCAATGGAGGTTACGTCACATTTGATGGTGAAAAGAAAGGAGGGAAAATGATTGGTCAAGGAGAAGTTTCCAATGGCTCTCTTACTTTAGAAATAGTCAACTATGTACCTGAGCTTGCATTTAATGTGTTGAGTGTCTCTCAGATTTGTGATAAAGACATTTCAATCTTGTTTAGGTCCAATGAATGTCTCTTTTTAAAATCTGAGATTGATATTCCAAATGAGATGATACTCATGTGGGCGCCAAGAAAGAATGACACATATCTTCTAAACATGGGTTCAAATAAGTCATGTCTACAATCCCATGTCTTCTATCCAAGCTTCACTTCTGAGTCTTTCTTATGGCATCATAAATTGGGCCACATTAATTTCAAAAATATGAACAAATTAGTTAAAAACAATCTTTTTAGGGGACTTCCTTTAAAAGATTTTTCTATGGCTAAAAAATTTATGGCATGTGCCAAAGGCAAACAACATAAGAAACCACGTAAGCCAAAACTCGAAAATAGCATATCTAATCCCCTCGAGTTGTTAGACACTGATTTGCTTGGCCCAATTAGTGTTAAATCAATTGCTAAAAAACTTTCTGTCTTGTGATAACAAATGATTTTTCTAGGTATTTTTGGGTAAGATTTCTTGCCCACAAGGGAGAGGCTGCTAAGAAGTTGCAGAAGTTAATTCTTTCAATCGAGACGGTAAGCAAGAGGATGGTTTTAGCGATGAGAAATGACAACGGTACTGAATTCAAAAATCATATCTTTGATTCGTTCTGTGCTGCCAAGGAATTCTAAGACAATTTAGTGCTGCAAGGACCCCTCAACAGAATGGTGCGTCTAAATGAAACAATCACACCCTTATTGAAGCCGCTCGTATAATGTTGATTGAATCTTCCTTACCTTTCATCTTTTGGGCTGAGGTGGTGAATTGTGCCTCATACATTATAAACAGGGTGTTGATAGTCAAATACAAAATGAAGACTCCTTATGAATTATTTCATAAGAGAAAGCCTTTAATTGACTTCTTTCGTCCATTTAGGTGCTTGTGCACTTTATTGAATACTCAGGCGCAGAAGACGAAATTTGGTGCTGTGTTTGTTGAATGTTACTTTGTCGGATATTCTTCTTCTCAAAATGCTTATCAGGTGTATAACAAGAGAATACATATTGTTGAATAGTCTTTCTATATTGATTGGCAGGAATCTAATTCTGCCCATTTTCGATGTGAACCAACATGGTTCTTTGACTACAATACGGTGTTTAACTCTTACAACCTTCTAGTTTTCGATAATGATGCATCCATCTCCAATGTTCAAACAAATATCATCCCTGCATCTCCATTACCTGTCATTCCTCAAGCTCCTCCCACCACATCTGCAATCGATGTTGCATCAGTTGATATTGCATCTTCTTCATCATCATTTGATCTTCGACCTCCACCTGTTCTGCGTCTCTTCTCTAAACATCTACATCTATCTCAATTGACCCTACCTTACCTTCAACCTTACCAATATCTACCCCTCAATAACTCATTAGCCAACCGTCTCCAATTACCTTACCCATGCCCATTGATTTCAAAACTTTGAAAGATCATCCATATGACAACATGATAGGATCTATTATCGATGGAGTTCGGATGTGGAGTCAAGCTGGTATGATTTATATTTGTCTATTCTCTTGTTTTATATCCTAAATATTCCCTAAAAATGTTCATGCAGCTCTTTAGGACCCTTACTGGGTTGAATTGATGCAATTGGAGCTGCAATAGTTCAAGAAACTCAAAGTGTAGACCCTGGTCAATCTTCTACCAAACAAATGCTCAGTTGGCATGAAATGGGTGTTCAAGAACAAATCCCAAGACCATGGCATTGTGGTAAGAAACAAGTCCAGATTGGTGGTCCAGGGCTTTGCTCAAGAAGAAGGGATTGACTATTGGGTTTGTTGGACCATTATCAAAGTTGTTTAACCATTTAAACATGAAAAATACAGCGGAATCAAACCTTAATATTATGTTTTCTAAACTGAAAATTAAGGCATAATACTTAGCAATAAGAAACCCAATATCATAGGATCAAGTGTATGTGAATGGACTAGCTATCAAGAAGAAATAACAAGCAAACATCACCCATAATGTTACCTTTGTTGAGCTGCTGAAAAAGGTGAAATAGATGAAGAGAATGAGGTTCTTGAACGACCAAAACACCAAGGAGAGGTGTCCTCAAGCTTCCATACCCACAAGCATCAAGAAAATACCCTTTTGTTTGGATTTCAACACCAAAACCAAACCAAGAAGAGCTGCAAATCCGATTTTCAGCCATGAACTTCTTCAATATATTGTTCTTGGTCCTTTGCGTGTTTGAGAGAGAGAGATGGAGTGTGTGACTAGTTAAATGAAATTGTAGTTTCAAGAAACAAAATGAACCAACCCGTATGAAACAGGCGGCCGAATTCTAAGTCAAATTGGGGTTCCCCCCCAAATTTGTCTACATTATATTTTTAACTAGTCACTAGTTATTGAATTAGTTATGTAATTAAACATTTAATTACATAAGTCACACACTCAATTATTATTTGATGTTATTTAACCACTTAAATTATATTACAAATAATCCTAATGAACAAAATATCCCTATAAGTTGTTCCATCTCAAATGCAACTTATTTAGAAAACCCATATTCTAAATTCGTGTAATTATTTAATTGCATGATCATATTATCAATTAAATA
This sequence comes from Flaveria trinervia, assembly GCA_025506515.1. Lineage (NCBI taxonomy): Eukaryota > Viridiplantae > Streptophyta > Magnoliopsida > Asterales > Asteraceae > Flaveria > Flaveria trinervia. Next base: position 46,676,223 of record CM046451.1, read on the forward strand.
TTAATTGGTGTTTACTAAGCTTGTTATTGGGTATGACCCGACTTGGATCATGACGTACTAACCACATAAATGTCCTATGTGTCTTGGGCATAAAGAATCCAACAATCTTCGACTTGTACAAGATTCATAGAAGATTGATGCTAGCAGTAAATACCGCCTAGCAACGGTTTACTACCCTTAATACGGATGACTAAAAGCCATTCAATAACATCATCTCCTTTATGTATCCAACTTGAAATGATTTAGGTGAATCAATCATTTATCCTTTTGTTACGGAAGTCATGTTAAATCCAAGGACACAGAATGATCATTCCGTGTTGATCTAACTTAATCAGGCCTTATACATTTGCTCTCAACAAAAAAGAGGAACAAATTCCATCTTGACTACCTATGTTTCTTACAATCACCTCATGTCACACCTAAACATAGCCTTATGTACTGTCCATTATTTCACTGCAGTGAAGAACTAGCTCAGGGTATAACACTTTGGTGAATATTAAAACACGTTATGTATCTCAGGTCGGAGGATACCAAATGATATTCTCCTTTACTCAAATTTACTTATGATCAATCAAGAATATTCCATGTAGTAAAACTTGAGAAGCGGGTCAGTTCCATATTCGTATCCCACAAATATCTATGAGCTTTGGCAGCAACCAAGTGCTCTATAGTCATGCCTTATGAATATCCACTAATCCATGTTCATAATAGTCTTACGTTAATATTTGTTCCCACAAACATGACCAACTACGAACATTTAGAATAATAAACATATTCATGGATGTATACATGCTAAAAGGAACATAACTCAAAATATCACACATATATAAAAGAGTTAAATATTCATTGTTCCAAACTTTTAAACACTAAACATGTCAGCTCTAATCACTAGAATATCAAAGTCCTAAGGCACAAGTATGACTTTCATGCTTTGCCCTTTCAAGGAGTTTCATGAGTAGATCCACAATGTTTTGATCGGTGTGAACTTTACGAATACATATGTTTCCCTTTTCAACTTCATCCCTTATGTAGTTGAATCTCCACTCAATGTGTCTAGTCTTTTGATGTGCACGGGGTTCCTTGATTTGTGCAATCGCACCCTCGTTATCACAAAATATTTCTAGGGGGTCTTGAATGGTAGAGACCACCCCTAGATCGGCGATAAATTTCTTTATTTATGTAGCTTCCTAAGCTGCTAATGAGGTGGCTATGTATTCGGATTCTGTAGTGGACAATGCTACCATGTCTTGTTTTGAATGGTTTCAAGACACTGCTCCTCCTTTCATAATGAAGAGATACCCTGATTGTCATCGAGAATCATCTCGATTAGTTTGGAATATCGCATCCGTGTAACCCCTTACAACGAGTTCCTCTTCACCAGACCCGTATATTAGAAACATATCCTTAGTCCTCCTAATGTACTTCAATATACTTTTAACAACCATCCAATGGCTATTACCTAGATTCTGCTCATATCTGCTTCTCATGCTTAACGCGCATGACACGTCTGGTCTAGTGCATATCATCACATACATGATGGATCCTATAGCAGACGCATATAGGATGTCCTTCATTCGATCTTGTTCATCCTTTGAGCTTGGACATTGAAATGTACTCAATATTGTCCATCTTTGAATAGGTACCATACCTTTCTTAGAGTTTTCCATCTTGAACCTTTTCAAGACTTTATCAATATATGCAATTTGATTTACACCTATCAACTGCCTCGATCTATCCCTATAGATCTTTATTCCCAAAATATAGGCGGCTTCACCAAGATCTTTTACGGAAAAACAACTTCCAAGCCATGTTTTAGCACCTTCCATGGTTGGAATATCATTTCCAAAAAGTAGTATGTCATCAACATACAATACTAAGAATGTAATTATCCTCCCACTAGCCTTTTTATATACACAAGCCTCATCAGCGTTCTTCATGAAACCAAATTTCTTGATCTTTTCATCAAAACGTTGATTCCAACTTCTTGATGCTTGTTTCAATCCATAGATTGATCTCTTTAACTTGCATACTTTATTAGGTTGTTGTGGATCGACAAAACCATCAGGCTAAACCATATGGACAGTCTCTTCGAGATGTCCATTAAGAAAAGCGGTTTTGACATCCATTTTCCAAATCTTATAGTCATAATATGTAGCTATGGCAAATAATATCCTAATTGACTTTAGCATTGCCACAGGCGAGAAGGTTTCATCATAATCAACCCCTTGAGTTTGAGTGAAACCTTTGCTACAAGTCTTTCTTTGCAAGTATCCAAGTTTCCATGCATATTTGTTTTCTTCTTGAAAACCCACTTGCATCCAACTGGTTTGGAGTTAAGTGGAGGGTCAACCAATTCCCAAACTTTGTTGTCATACATGGATTGCAACTCTACGTTGATGGCTTCCAGCCATTTGTTACCATCCAATTTGGACATCGCATCATGGTATGTAGTTGGCTCATCAGAGTCAACCACATAGCATCCATTCATGAAAAATCCATATCTTTGAGGTGCAATGCTAACTCTACGAGTTTTGCAAACGTTTTGTGTGTATTGATCAACTTCTTGATCATCATCGACAACCCCTTGTTGATTGCTAGTGTTAACCAAATGTGTATCGGCTTGTGGATCTTGATCCTTGTCAAATTCCACTGTTCCATACGTTATTCCTTCCATAAGGAACTTAGCTTCCAAGAACTCTGCCTTTCGAGCAATAAATACTTTTTGCTCTATTGAATCAAAGAAGTAGTATCCTATACAGTCTTTGGGATATCCAAGAAATATACACTTAGTGGATCGACTTTCCAACTTTTTTTGGGTGTTTAGCTTAACAAAAGCTTCACAACCCCATACTTTTAAATATGATAGTGGTGGAACTCTTCCATGCCATTTTTTAAAAGGTGTTGAATCCCCTTTCTTGGTCGGGGCTATATTCAAAATACGAGTCGTAGAGAGCAATGTTAAACCCCAAAATGATAGAGGTATTGTGCTTATAGCCATAATAGATCAAACCATATCCAATAGGGTCCGGTTTCTCCTTTCAAACACACCATTATGTTGTGGTGTTCCTAGTGGAGTAAGTTGTGAGATGATCCCACAACTTCTTAGATGATCCTGAAAAGCCTCACTTAGGTATTCACTATTGGATCTTATATGCCCAAGACACACCACATTGATGTGGTTAGTACGTTATGATCCAAGTCGGGTCATACCTAATAACAAGCTATACAAACACCAATAAATGTTTATTTGTTGATGAGATCATACAAATAAGTATTGACACCATTTTAGAAAATGGGTTTTCTAAAATGTTGCTTTGTAATAGAACAACATTATATGGATAATTTGTTCATGAGAAATTATTTGTTACATTATTTAAGTGAGTTAAATAATAACAAATAAAAGTGTGTTAATGTTATAAAATTAAAAGGGGTTTTAATTTTATAAAGTAATGGGTTAAGAGTGTAACATTTTTATAAAATGTTAAAAATGGGGGAACCCATTTTCAAGTGAAGTTTCGGCTGCCCAAGTGGGCATTGGGAACCTCTTTTGTGTCTTTGTCCAAGAAAGACTTTCATTCCCTTTGCATTCATCCATCATTTCACACATTTCTTTAACACACACTCAAGCAAGAACTCTCTCCAAACGGCTGAAATTTTAGGATTCAAGGAAGAAAAAAAGGGCTGAAATTTTGGATTCTTGAGGAGCCAAGGAAGAGAGTTCTTTGGTTTCGCTCTCTTAACAAGCTTGGTGTTTGGAAGAGCTTCTGGGTATACAAGCTTGAGGTCTTCACTTTTGGAGGCTACACATTCAAGAACATCATCTCCTTCATCTTATCCATCTACAACATCTTGTTCAAGAATGGTTGTTTCAATGAACTCCCTATGGTTGTTTTATGGTTTGATAGCATACTATTTCAAATATGCTATTGATCCATGTTCTTGGGTTTTGTTTAATATTTAAAATGGTGAAAATTTCAGTTTGTAAACAACATGTTTAAACCCTTTTATCCGTGTTAGGATCAGAGATCTATGTTTGATTGATTAAAGAGTATAGCAGCGGAAATCGAGCAATGAATTAGTCAATTCACAAGAACAAAACGATATTCAATGAAGAACAAAGACGGTTTAGAGAGAGAATTTCTACAAATATATTCATTCAATATTCGCTTTCGTGGTAACAGAATGTCACAATTACAATTAGGTCGACACCTCTTATATAAGAGATGTGACGTTTGCTGATGTCACTGATAGTGACATCTAACAGATTTATTACAACTGAAACACAACTACTGAAGATGTCAAAACAGCTGACATCTCCTTACAAAAAGGCTAAGTGTTATCAGTTGTTATAACTACTGAAAAACATAAACTACTAAAACTACAACGACTGAAGAACAAGCTCTTCAGTCGTTTTAAAAAACTACTGAAAGTAAAAATATAAAACTACTGAAGAAGTACTCTTCAGCAGTTGTGACAAACTACTGAAACTTCAGTACTTGATCTTCAGACTTGAACTTCAGACGTTTCATCAGCTGATGACTTCAGTAGATATCATCAGCTGATGTCTTCAGTCTTTGTCTTCAGACTTTGTACATTAGTTGTTGATCTTCAGCACTTGTAAACTCTTCAGCTATTGTACTTCAGTACTTGAACTTCAGCTTCAACACTTGTGTTCTTCAGCTGTTGTACTTCAGCACTTTAGTTCTTCAGCTGTTGAAGTCTTCAGCACTTGAGTTCTTCAGCTGTTGAAGTCTTCAGCACTTGTCAAACTGTTGATGAAGCTTTCAGCAGTTGTTGTCATACCATGTGGGACTTAGAGGTTTTCTGATCTTGGCTCATTGGTTCTTTTGGTCCAACAAACTCCCCCTGAACCAATGCAGCCAAAACCTCTAATTTATTTATTATCCCACTTATTGTTGGCAAAAGGTTGGTCTTTTTCCTTCTTGATCAGTAGAGAAGATGACCCATATAAGCTCCGGCCTGGGAAGAAGTCTCTGATATTTGTTTGGCAAGATATGAATGGGAACTCTGTTTTGGGGAACTGGACACAGAGTTGTTATCCCATTCATGAGATCTACTTCCCGTGTATGAGCCTGTAGGATTTTCTGGTGTAGGCTCTGAGAAACATGATTTGTTCTTCCATGGTCAGGTTCTCGGCTTCACCATCAAACAATCCTTCTCGCCCATACAGCTCTGAGATGTACTTGGCCTGTTTGCCGTTTTTGAGCTCAACTGTTGTAATTTGTCTGTATGCAAACTCATCAGGATGATTCCCTTCGAGTAACAGACTGAGCTCATTTTGTTTGAAGTTCTCAAGCCTCTTGTAGACTAACCCCTTTTTAATAATTCTGTTCTCTAGCATCTTCTAGGGTGGTTGTTTAGTCTTGTAGGCCTTCTTGAAATCTTCGACAATCTCCGAGGGTGATACTACAAGGGCCACTGTGATCTCTTCATCTACGATCCTCCTGACTTGACCCTTGTATCTCGAAGGAATGTCTTTCTTTACAATCCTGTGAGCCACCCACGGATCAGGCCATACTCTCACCCTTTCCTTCTGATATTGAAATGTGTTGGCGACAGTGTACAATCTCAGAGCTTATTTCTTCATGCTGATAATTGATCAGGAGGCAGCATAGATTTTGTCAATGCTTTTCAGCATTTCATCATCATGAAGCTTTTGCTGCTCCTCTTCTTCAAATTTTACTCTCACAACATCCATCTGTGAGGTGGGAGTGATGGGCATAGGTTTGGCTTTCGCCAGTGTTAGGACTGCAGACAGAGGCATCCTATCTTCTTCCACATCATCCTCTTCTTCTTCTTCTTCTAGCCTCAACACCCTTCTCTTCTTCTTCTTGGGTGCATCATCGGCTGTTGGTTTAGATGGTGAGGGAGTTGGTTTTGTGGGTTGTGATTGTGGTTGTTTGGATTTGGGCTTTGAGATTGGTTTGGAGATTTGAGGGGTAGGCTGGTTTTGAGTGGGTGGAAGGGAAGGTTGTTCCAGCATTTTGGTTTTGAGTTTAGCCTTTGTAAGTTTTGCCATTTCAAACCTTTTTCCAGCCCCAGCCTCATCAAGGGCTTCAATGATAATCCCCTTGTGGAATTGCTCAGACAGACAGATTCTGGTGGCTATAGCCAGAATACTGTCTCTTCAATGGCAATCCCCTCAAGTGAGGAAGATCCCAGATGTGTGGGTACCCCTTTTGTGGTTGCTGCAGGCTCCTGTTGAGAGGAATCCTGAGCGGCTATGGCTGGAAGAGTCCTGATATCCACTAGGGGGTTATGACCAGTGGATATATCCTGCATTTGTGTTGCAGGGGCATCCTCAGGGGACTCATTTCCCTGAGTAGCCGTTTTGGGTTTCTTTTTGGTGGGTTTGGTGGGGACTTTTGATTTGGAGGTGGTGGCTGTGGGTTCCAGCTGCGTGGGTTTGCGCAGCTTGGCAGCCAATTTGAGTGTGTGGTCAGAGTTGTGCCGGGAGTATACTTCAGGCAGAACAGCCGTAGCAGGGACTCCCAGGCCAACAAGTCCCTCAGCTTGAAGCTGGTTTGTAATGATGGCCATTATGAACCGTGGATATAATATCCAACGGTTAGCAGTTAGTTTTTGAGCCATATCCTTGAGCTAGGAAAATATATTTTTCTGAAAAATTTAAAGGCTGTTGCTCAGGAATAGAATACATTACCTGCTGCCACTTCGTAGACATTTGATCCCAAGACGAAGTCTTAGGAGCCAAACAAACATTTATCATGTGAAAAATTAGCCGTTCAGTGTCATGAAAATGTTTCTTCATTATAGTGGAGGCACTAAGGTTGCCCTGATATCCATGATGGGCAAAGGATAAATCAGTTGTGCCCTTGGGATATCCAGCAGGAGAAATGGCATCATCCAGATGTAGAGTTTGGCGAAGTATTGCGGGAGTGATGACCACTTCTTTGTTGTTGACGACCGACCGGAGAGATGTTGTGTTGTTCTCCCCAGTGGTGATGGTGACGTTCATCCAAAACTGTTTGAGGGATTCGGCATGTAGGATGGGATTGAGAAGAAATTCCGTTTTGTATTGTGACTGGACCATAAGATCGATAGCAGTATCGAACTTAGCCCAGACTGGCGATTTAGTAAGGTAAGCTACACAGTTGTGTCGCGGTTTGATTTGCATGGACGCCATTTAGAAGAGAGAAGTTTTGGAGAGGAACGTTAGGTTTGAAGAAGATGAAGCTTTAAGGATTAGGTCAGGGATATTTATAGGGTACGGGTTAGAAAACGACTGAAGGATTTGGTGTTAGTCATCAGTAGTTTTAAACGACTGTTGACATGGTATTACCCTTTCAGACGTTGAAACAGCTGAAGTCGTGGTGTTAGGCATCAGTAGTTAGAAAACTACTGAAAGCCGTGGTTTTGACTTCAGATGATGAAACAACTGAGGACTTGGTGTTTGGCATCAGTAGTTGTGAAACTACTGAAGACAGTGGTTTTGTAATCAGTTGTTGTAAACAGCTGAAGACTTGGTATTAGTCATCAGTAGTTATAAAACTACTCAAGACATGGTTTTGCTTCAGTTGTTTAGAATGAAACAGCAGTTGTTGAAACAACTGAAGAGAAAGTTCTCTTCAGTAGTTTTCGTCAATTCATAGCCTTTCAGCTGTTTCATACTGTCCTCAACACTTACTCATCAGACTTTGCATCGGCTTTTCAGGTGTTTCATAGGACGTCAGTACTTATCTATTGTACTGATTTCAGTAGTTGTAACTACATCAGTAGTTGTAACTACATCAGTAGTTTGGAACAGATAAAGTACTTCAGTACTTGTGAGGCATTTAGCCATCAGTAGTTATAAAAACTACTGAAGGTGAAAGGACTCATCAGTACTTATATGTGACATGGGTACCAATGATCACCAGTAATTATTACTGAAATCATCAGTAGTTGTCACTTATTCTAGCTGCAGCATACCAAGCATTAACACAAGGTTTTGGAAAGTAGAACTATCCAAAGGCTTAGTAAAATATCTGCAAGCTCATCAGCACTAGGCACAAACTTAGGATCAATCAGACCTTTTTCAAAGCAATCCCGAATAAAATGATGTCTGATCTCTATATGTTTGGTCCTAGAATGCTGGACTGGATTTTTGACAATACACAGAGCTGAAGCACTATCCATTAATAATGGAGTCTTACTCTCTGTAATGCCATAATCCAGAAGTTGATTCTGAAGCCAGAGTACCTGAGAGGTGCAACTTGCAGCAACAATGTACTCGGCCTCAGCAGTTGATGTAGCAACAGATGTTTGTTTCTTACTCTGTCAAGAAATCAAACAGTTGCCTAGGAATTGACAACCACCAGAAGTTGACTTTCTAGTTAACTTGCACCCTGCATAGTCACTATCTGAAAAAGCAACTAATTTGCAAGACTGTCCAGTGGAATACCATAAACCCAGAGATTGTGTACCTTGCAAATATCTAAAGATTCTCTTGACTGCAATCAAATGAGACTCTTTAGGAGCAGCCTGAAATCTAGCACAAACACATGTAGCAAACATAATATCTGGTCTAGAAGCTGTTAAATACATCAAGGACCCAATCATACATCTGTAAAGCGTTTCATCAACAGCTTTACCTTTCTGATGAGCATCCAGTTGTGTGGTGTTGCACATGGGAGTAGAACAGGGCTTACAGTTTTGTAAATCAAACTTATTCAAAAGATCTTTTGTATATTTTGACTGATGAATAAAGGTTCCATCTGCCTTTTGTTTGATTTGCAAGCCTAGAAAGAACTGTAATTCTCCCATTGCACTCATTTCAAACCTCCTTTTCATTAATGTCATAAAATCATCACACAACTGGGGATCAGAGGATGCAAAAATGATATCATCAACATAAATCTGAACAAGTAGCTTATGCTGATCCACCTTCTTAATAAACAAAGTTTTATCAATGGAGCCTCTAGTGAAATTATTCTTAAGAAGAAAAGTAGAGAGTGTCTCATACCAGGCTCTAGGAGCTTGTTTCAACCCATAAAGAGCCTTATCAAGTTTATACACCCATTCAGGATGTTTATTATCCTCAAAGCCTGGTGGTTGACACACATAAACTTCATCCTTTATTTTACCATATAAAAATGCACTTTTGACATCCATTTGAAAAACTTTAAGATTGTGGAATGCAGCATAGGCGAAGAACAATCTGATTGCCTCTAGTCTGGCTACAGGGGCAAAGGTTTCATCATAGTCAGTACCTTCTTCTTGTGAAAACCCCTGTACAACCAGTCTAGCCTTGTTCTTAACAATAAGCCCATTTTCTTCAGTTTTATTCCTAAACACCCATTTAGGGCCTATTGCACACTTACCTGGGATAAGAGGAACAAGTTCCCACACTTGTTGTTTCTTGAACTGAAGTAGCTCAAGCTGCATAGCTTCAACCCATCCATTGTCTCTCAAAGCAACATGGTAGTTCTTTGGCTCTAGCTGACTGATGAAGAGAGCATAGAAGCAGAAGTTAGACAATTGACTTCTGGTTGAAACACCAGCATTGATATCACCAATAATCTAAGACATGGGGTGATTCTTCAGTTCTTGATAAACAATGAGATCTGTGCAAGTGTTTGTAGAACCTTCAGCAGCAGCAGATGTTGATGTAGACTCTTGAAACCAAGAATTAGATGGTAACTCAAAAGATGTAAGGAAACAGAGATCTCATCAACATTTGTTATGGATGGAACTGCTGAAGCTACAGGAACATCAAATTTAGCAGACACAGGCAGTTGGTCGCTAAACTTGAAAATGTGAGTATTGATATTATCATCATCATCATCAATACCACCAGGTGGAAGACATGCTGCAGAAGATGATTTATCCACAGGATCTGCAACAGCTGGAGGTTGATAAGGAACATATTGTAGTATGTCCAAATCAAACAACTCCACAGGGTTTTGTGGAATCTTGTCCAAAGGTGATTCATTAAACTTCACATGCAAAGTCTCTTCAACTATCTTTGTTCTGCAGTTGAAGACTCTGTATGCCTTGCAAGTAGATGAATAACCAACAAAATACCCTGCATCCACCTTAGGATCAAATTTATGGAGTTGATCCTTTGTGTTGAGAATAAAACAGGGACACCCAAATGCTTTGAAAAATGAAATTAGAGGAGCCAAGTGATGGAGAACTTCATATGGAGTCTTCATCAACCTCTGATTTACTAAAAATCTATTCTGCACATAGCAAGCTGTGTTAACAGCTTCAGCCCAAAAGGTCAATGGCAAACTAGAGTCAGCCAGCATGGACCTTGCAGCTTCAATTAGGGTCCTGTTCTTTCTCTCCACTACTCCATTTTGTTCTGGAGTCCTTGGGATGCTAAACTGCCTTTTGATTCCTTTGATAGATAGAAGTCATCAAGTATATGGTTTCTGAATTCAGTTCCATTGTCACTCCTAATACACTTGACTGGGAGGGAATACTGCTTCTCAATATACAACACAAAGTGAATAATCTTCTGAGCAACCTCATCCTTTGAATGTAGAAAGAAAGTCCATACAAATCTGGATTAATCATCCACAATTACCAGACAGTATTTCTTCTTTGCCATCCTCATTACTCTCACAGGACCAAATAGATCCATATGCAGTAATTGCAAGCAGGCAGTGGACTTAGGCTCTTCAATAGGAGGGAATGAGACTTTTTGTTGTTTTCCTTTTAAACAAGCAGTGCAGGTTTCATCACAGTGGAACTCCTTTATTGGTAAGCCTCTGACTAAACTATTGTGGGTAAGCTGATTCATATTTTTGAAATTAACATGACCCAGCCTTCTGTGCCACAGTTTAGATTCTTGAGAAGAGGCTTTGGAAAATAGGCAAGGATTGCCTTTGAGATCTATTTTCTTGGAAAGATCTAAGGCATACACTCTTCCTGTCCTGTTGGCTCTCAGGAGAGTGTGATCATCCAACGACTTATCAATCAAATGCCGAACTTTGGATGACAGAATCCTACAGTTCTGACTGGTGAAAAGAGCAACATGGCCTTTATCACACATTTGACTGACACTCAAGAGATTGTACTTGAGATTTTCCACATGATTAACATCATCAAATTTGATTTCTCCATTGGAGACAAAGCCATTTCCAATGATGTAACCCCTAGCATCATTGCCAAAAGAAACAAACCCCTTCTTTCCTTGAGAGTAGTCATGAAGAAGAGAGTTGTTCCTAGTCATGTGCATGGATCCCCCACTCTCTACATACCAGATGCTACTTTGGCTTGTTGGAGAACCCTGCAATAATAAACAATCAGTTAGTTTTGGAGACCCAAACCTTTTTGGTTTTGGGCCTGGTCTCATCAATAGATGGTAAACTAACAGGTTTATTTGAAACAACAGCCTGAGAGGAAGAAGATGGTGAAGAAGAGGAATCCTTTGGCTTGGATCTCCTTTTCTGTGGTTTCAACATAGGAACATCTAATTGGTTAACTCTACCCAACAGATGTTGAACCATCATAACCAGCTGTGTCTGATTTTGTGATAAAGCTTTCAGCTCATCAGACACATTGCCAGTTGAGTTCGATAAGTTCCTATGTTGCACCTTCTTCTTCTGAGCACTCTCAGCTGTCACTTGTTTAACCCCTTCCTTTTTGGATTTCTTTGAGGACTTAAGGGTTACAGGATTTGATGTTGCTGATACAAATGTGGTCTCAAACTCAGTTTTCATTTTTACCATTTTCTCTTTAATTTCTTCTTTTTGTTTGAGTTTGGAACCTCTTTTGTACCAGCAATCATCTGTAAGATGATTGAACAAACCACATACTTCACATGGTTTCTTCTTCATCTTAGGTTGATCATCAACTAAAGAGGGTGAGGCAACTGAAGACTTGCTCTTCAGTGCTTTGGAAGCATTGTTTGCTTTCTTGACTTCCTCTTTAGGAGTCTTCAAACTCTTTCTACTGACAGTTTTCTTCTTTTTAGTACTGACAGTAGTTGGAGTTTGAACTTCAGGTGTTAAATCATGCTCTCTAGTCCTTTCAGGACTTTCAGAATTAACTCCTGAGTTGATCAACTCATGGATCATGTGAGTGTCAGCAGTGGAACCATCAACATCAGTTGATAGGTTCTGAGAGGGCTTGGTGCTGACTTCTACTTCTGATTGTGCTGTATCAGAAAGTAGATCACATGATGAGATGGATTGGTTATTACTCTCACCATCATATTCTACCTCTGCTGTTGGAGTAAATTCTGTAGGTGGAGCAGTGTGATTGTAACCAATGCCAAACTTCACATTGGAAGCAGATTGCTTACTAAGAAGCATTTCAAAACCTTTGCATGATTGTACCCATCTATCACACTCTACCTGGGTAACTGTAAGGGTTTCTTTGAGATCTTTATACTTCTCAAGAAGTATCTCTTCCCTAGCCTTATCATCAGTTATTTGGCATTTCAGTTTGTAAATCTCATCATTTTTATCATTAAGCACAGACTCAAACTCAGCTTTGCTTTTGGAAATTATTTGTTCTAGCTCAATGTTCTTGTTGATTAAAGCTACATTTGCTTCTCTAATAGATGCAAATGCTGCTATGCATGGTTCAGAACATAATTGGCTTTTGCCTCAGAGGATACCTGTGATACCTTTGATGTAGAGGCATTAGTGGATGAAGTATCAGTAGAATCCAAAGCCATAAGAGCTAGATTTCCAAAGGGACTTTCACCACCATGTTGACCAGCACCTGAGAACAGTTGTTCATGACCAGACAAGTCATCTGGTAAACTGCTCCAGTCAACAACACCTGGTGTGAAGAAGCTGTGTTGTTGAGGTCGAGTTGTTGATGAGATTGGGAAGGCCGTGGTTCAGGCAATGCTTGTGGTTGTTGTGCAATTGGAGCTTGAACAGGATTTGGTTGAGGCATATAATAGCAGGGATAAGGATATGACATTTGACCCTGGGGAACAAAGTATGCAGGAGATCTAGGATCTGAATGATGACCAGAACCAGCAGGATGTTGCCCTCTGTTTTGTGGACTAGTACTAGGAAAAGTCACAAAGGGTGCAGAAGAGTTAGATCCAGTTGATCTACACTCTCTTGCAAAGTGTCCCAGCCTTTGGCATTTGTGACACCTCAACTTACTCTTGTCAAAACCAACTTTGGTTTTGCCAAAGAGTCCAGGAAATTTCCTGCCAGTTCTCTTATAGAACTTCTGAGATCTGATATTAATCAATGCCATTTGGCTCAGAATATCCATCTCTTCTAGATCATCATCAGCTATTCCTTTCAGATCATCCATGATGAAGCATAAATTGTCACTATTACTGCCAGAATGACTCTCAATACCAACAAATGCATGATCAGAACTATTTGAAGAGAAATCTATATGCTCATCATAATTGCTTTCAGATGCAGCATATTCTGACTCATGACCAACCAAGGCAGTATTCCCTAGTACAAAGTCATCAGTGAGCTTTCCTGATGAGGACAGTTTCCTGTTCTGCTCTATCTCTCTTTCAAATGTAAGCAGTTTCCCATGAAGTTGGGTGAGAGATAGGCCATCCAGATTTGCACTGGAGCGTAGGACAGTAGTGTATGTGTCCCATCTCTCAGGCAGTGATCTGAGGAATCTGTTGTTCATCTGGCTATTGGTGTATTCCTGTTTCACCATTTTTAGCTCAGACATCAAGCAGGAAAAGCGCTCAAACTGTTGAGTCAGTGTCTCACCCTTTCTATGAGAGAATGTCTCATATTGTTGGGCAAGGATTTCTCTATTGTTTGCTAAGACCTCATCTGTGCCACCGAATTGTTCCTTCAGGGCATTCCAGAGATCATGAGCAGTTTCATGATGCATAAGCCCAGAATCGATTTCATTAGGCAGTGCCATGGCCAAAATTCCATGGGCTTTAGCATCAATCTCAAACAGTTTCCGATCTTCATCAGAGTATTGTTCCTTCTTCTTCGGAACCATTTGATTGGTTTCCAGATTGTTCACCATAGGCTTATGTGGTCCATGTACCACAGATGTCCAACAACCTGAACTGTTAACAGATAGGTGATGAAGCATTCTTCGTTGCCATATGTTATACTCGGTCATAACCAGCATCGGAGGCTTGGTTGAGGAACCGGTATTATGAGGATCATTTGAAGGAATCGTCATCTCAGATTCAATCATATTTGGTTAAGCTAAAACAGATTTAGAATAAAACGCAACAACCAATTGAACCAGAAGATCTCAAAATAAATGAACGAAAGCGACAGAAATTCAATAATCTATAACCAGTTCTTGCGAATACGCTAATTCAATCAAACACAGATATCAATTAGCAGTTTCAATGATCAATTGTTAGATCGATCAATGATTAACCTGCTATGATACCACTTGTTAGGATCAGAGATCTATGTTTGATTGATTAAAGAGTATAGCAGCGGAAATCGAGCAATGAATTAGTCAATTCACAAGAACAAAACGATATTCAATGAAGAACAAAGACGGTTATAGAGAGAGAATTTCCCCAAATATATTTCATTCAATATTCACTTTCGTGGTAACAGAATGTCACAATTACAATTAGGTCGACACCTCTTATATAAGAGATGTGACGTCTGCTGATGTCACTTGATAGTGACATCTAAGAGATTTATTACAACTGAAACACAACTACTGAAGATGTCAAAACAGCTGACATCTCCTTACAAAAATGCTAAGTGTTATCAGTTGTTATAACTACTGAAAAACATAAAACTACTGAAACTACAACGACTGAAGAACAAGCTCTTCAGTCGTTTTACAAAACTACTGAAAGTAAAAATATAAAACTACTGATATCACAACTACTGAAGAAGTACTCTTCAGCAGTTGTGACAAACTACTGAAACTTCAGTACTTGATCTTCAGACTTGAACTTCAGACGTTTCATCAGCTGATGACTTCAGTAGATATCATCAGCTGATGTCTTCAGTCTTTGTCTTCAGACTTTGTACATCAGTTGTTGATCTTCAGCACTTGTAAACTCTTCAGCTGTTGTACTTCAGTACTTTGAACTTCAGCTTCAGCACTTGTGTTCTTTAGCTGTTGTACTTCAGCACTTTAGTTCTTCAGCTGTTGAAGTCTTTAGCACTTGAGTTCTTCAGCTGTTGAAGTCTTCAGCACTTGTCAAACTGCTGATGAAGCTTTCAGCAGTTGTTGTGATACCATGTGGGACTTAGAGGTTTTCTGATCATGGCTCATTGGTTCTTTTGGTCCAACAATCCGCTACATTTTTTAGTTTAATTGGTTAAACTAACTTTGTTTAACATGTAACAAATCCCAACAATGGCATCTAGAGCAGCATATGTGGAATATGTGCTTCAAGAGTTCTTGAAAAGTTAGTTTTCATGGACTTTTTCAACCCGTTAGGGGCTTTTTTGTTGTGGATATATGAATCCCTTATGTTTCAAGGTTTAATCTTACATGCTTTAGTATAAACCTTGAAAGATTAACATCAAATGGTTGATTGTGTTGTTTGGACAAAACCCTAAAGTTTTGCTTCATTTTGGCCAGAACTTTAAGGTTATATTTAGGGGTTCATTGTTATTCTTGGATGTTGAATATGTTTCATATTTTGGTGCACAATATAGACTTGGCCTTTTGTGTTTTGGATTTGATTGATTGTGGTTTGTCATGTTGGTTTTGATTCTTGTAGGGGTTGTAATATTGGTGTTTCTATTTTGGGTTGTAATTTATTTATTCATTTGGTTATGTAATAAATAGATTAGGTGCATTTCTTTTATTAGAAAAATTGTATTAGGATATGATTTTGTAAAAGAAGATGCACAAGATGAAGAACCAAAGGACACAAAAGACATGGACACTTGAAGCATTTGTGTGTGGATTGAAGTGGGAGTTCATGGACACATTTTGATGTGTCATTTTAACCCTATGAAAGACCTTATGACAACACTTGTGATGTCAAACAAGTGTGGTCAACTTAGTGGCTATGGTTATGCACTTATGTTTGTATGATTATGCTTGTTTCGATGGTTGTTGTGTGATTGTTAGTTGATACTTGGATATTCATAACAAACTCATTAACAAACTTAAAAAACTGAAATTGATGGTTCTTTATCATTAAGTGGTTAATAAAAGGTTATTAAAAGGATTAATGATTTTAATAAAAGGGTTTTATTAAAAGTGAATGCAGGATCGTTGAAGGGTATAAGTTACAACACAACAACACAAAGAGGAGATAAACTAAACTTATCAAACAGTAAACTGGATTAACCAAGTAGTGATACTAAGACACAAGTAATATAAGAGACAGAACACAAGTATTTAGTTTTCAAGAATGCAGTATATTGCCTTCTCTGTGTTCTATTACAAGTGTTACAAAAGCATATTCGAAAGATACAAGAACATGAGATACTTATACAACATCCTACAGCTCGCTATACTTTGAAAGCCGGCTGGATATAATTGACTAGACATACACAAAATCAATTGTAGAGTCTAAAGGCAGATTGCCTTTCGACTTGTGACTATGACATGCCATAGCTCAAATCCTTATCTATTACAAAAAGGATAAAGTACATAAAGTAGAAAGTTACAAACTCAAGACCTCAATGTACAGTTACCAAAAGCATAGACCTTTTCACCAAACCATGTTAGTTGGTGACTTGCAAAGTTGCAGCGGAAAGGTGTCCAGCTTTATGGAACAGTATATCAGATAAAGCATGTTACTAAAAGTCTTCGAAAGAAATCTGTCTTCATGAACTTGAAGTTTGGAAAGACTTTGTCTCTGAGGCTTCGGAAGACTTCATCTTTGGCTTCGGAAGATGTTGGTCTTGGCTTCGGAAGATTTCACACTTAGAGTATTTCTATTGCATATGTGAAACTTCCGAAGCATTCTACTTCAATGCACTTGTGCAACAGGTAGGAAAGACTAAAGATGTTTAGGTTGCATCAGCCTCTTCATTAATCTCTACAAACTCCCCCTAGGCTGATGCTACCAAAACACTTATAAAACTTCAGATATTAACTGTCCTCATTAGGATGATCACCATTCCTTTCTTCATAAGATGATCAGGATCCTTCAGGCTGTCAAAGTGTCTTCTCATGTCAAAGAGATCATGCAGAGGCAACTGAAACATATCTTGCCATGTATAAATGTCTTCACTGCCTTGATCTCTAATAACATGCCACCTTTCTGGATTTGTGGTGTATGTCCAAGACAAGATGGGTCTTCCTGATGCAGCTACTAAAGTTTGTGTTGATTGAGCATCCTCTGGCTGCACATCCTCAGGCTGTTCTGATTCATCTTGAGGTTCAGAAGGGGATGCAGGCTTCTTCTTCTTCTTAGACTTTGGTTTGGAAGCCATCCTCTTCTTTCTCTATCCAAAATTTTAAGTGAGAAGACTGGCCTGCAGCACCAGATTGATCTTCACTGTCTTTCTCAGTTGGGACTTCCTCTCTCTCAGGTTTAGATGGAGAGGGAGGTTGACCTTGCTGTGGATCAGAAGATGAAGCTTGCTGAGCATTAGTAGGAGGTCTGGGTTGTGTTGTGTCTGTTTGTTCAACCTTATCCTCCACTTCAGGTGGGGTCTAACTTGGAGTGGAGTGTAAGTCAGTGATCTCTCCACTCTTAATCTTCTGGTTGATTACCCTTATATGCCCATCCATACTGGATAGAGACATGGGTCCATGTCTCCTTTCGGAGAATCTATACAACTTGAAGAAGCTCATCATCGTCAGCCTATCAGCAGACTTCTTCATGCTCTTTTGAATGATGGCTCTTGACTTTGCAACTTCTTCCCTCAGCTTCTTCTTTGTTGTCTTTCTTTCCTTGACTAACTCAAGCTCAAGTTGTTTTAAATACTCAAACTCAATATAGTCATAAGGTAAGGGAAGGAGTGCATCTGCCTGATAGAGGCCTGTGGCACTCAGGTAGTTAATCATCTTGATTCTGTCTTCTTCCTTATCTACCCGAGGTTCTTGTTGAGCCACATCCTCTTGTTCAAGACTTTCTTCAACTGGTGATAGGGTAGGCATACCTTTGTACAATCTTTTTCTTCTTCTCTCTTATTTGACTTGTACTAGGAGTTCTGCATCTTCTGCCTCCTTCTTTTCTCTTGACCTTTCCAGATCAACCAGCTCATTCAATTCATCCAAGGGGAGAGAAATGACACTATCTATGTCATAGTTCCTAGTCTGCAGATAGTTGATCATGACCACCCTTAACTTATCATTCTGAGTATCTGGTCTGGGGGCAGCCCTGATTGCAGACTCCATGTGTCTTACAGACTCAGTAGAGGAACTTTCTCCCCTTAGCCTGATTTTCCTCTCTCTCTCCTCCTCCGCAATCTACTCAGATGTCATCTTTCTTTTCCCTTTGTCACTCTCAAACCTTTGTGACTCAGGGTGGAGAAAGCTTTGGCGTTCATTGCTCGTTGCAGCATCTAAGCTCAAGCCAGAGAGAGGTTGAGAAGCACCTTCACCAGCAGGTGTCTCAGAAGGAATATGGATCTCTGCAGCAGTTGGAGATGATGAGACAGGGCTCTCAGGTTCAGTCAAGGTTTCCCCTATAAGCTAATCTTAGGGTTTGCCTCAACATCCAGTTGACCGATGACATTGCCTAATTGCCTTAGTCTCCTTCTTAGGCTGAACTCTGCTATGATCTTGTCTTCGATTCTTTTAGCCAGTCTGTCAGCTTGTCTTGATTGGCTTGGGTTGACAAGTGGCATGTTGACTAGATCCAGTCCTTCATAGTAGTCCAAGTTCTCAAAATAAAAGACTTCTTGCTGTCCTTGAACTCTTATGATGATGTGGGCCTTCCTGTTGTTGTCATACCTCCACCCAACGATGTGATTGAAGGATGGTGAAGGTGACATGGCCCTTGGTATCCCATCCTCAAACAAACTCTGTACGAAGGAGTCTGTGTAGTCCACATCAATGCGAACTAGAGGAGGTTGCTAAGAATGCACAGTTGCAAGTGAGGATGGTGAGTCCTTAATGTCCACTCACTCAGAGGAACTCCCAGGTTCTATGGATGTAATGACTTTCTCCCCCTTTTTGGTAGCATCACCCACTTGCATAGGTGAGCTGAAGGATAGGTCAATCACATCCACAGGTTCTTGTGTTCCTGGTTGAGCTCTCCTTAAGGGTCTCCTAGCTAGTTTTTCCTTAAGCTATGAAATCTCAAGTTGCTGATCATTGATCCTGTTTTGTAAGGTAGTCACCTGAGATTCAAGGTGACTGACCTTTGAGACTAGGTAAGTGCATGTTTTAGATAGTTTTTGCACTTTTAGTCTCAGATACCCCTTATCTTCATCAGAAGAGTCACTGGGGGTAGAGAAGATTGGACTAGAGTCCTTTCTCTCATGACCAGTTCTAAGTTCCTGGCTACTGGATTTCCTCTGCTCACTGGCAGTCTCAGTTGAGATCTCAGTGAGCTGAGTTGCCATGGTTAAGGTCTTAATGATGTAATCACTTTAAAAAATGAGAGCCTCTTCCATATGTACATCCTGAACAGGTTCAGGATTGTCCACCTCAGTTGTAGGTGACTGATGTGGGATAGATGTAGGAGACTCAGGAGTACTCATCTCTCTTTGAGTAGAGGGAAAGAAGAGAGTTTCATTATACTCACTGAAACCTATATCTTCATCAGTATAGAACTCAAGGTTGGGAATGGGTTGGTTTAGATCTATAGGCTGGGGATGCTAACTGTCCCCTGAAGGTTGATCACTTTATTGTTGAGACTCAGAGTGATGGCTTAAGGCAGTAGGGCTAATGAGCTCATCAGGCTGAGCATGAGGAACCTCAACACTGATTCTTGAAGAGATGGCAGTGGTCTGCTCCTCTGGAGAAGTGGGAGCTCCAGTGTCCACTTCTTCCTGTATGGGTGAGTATATGGGGGCCTCCATAGACCGAATAGTCTGAGTAGGGGTTTGTTTGGATTTTCTTTGGTAGGTTATGGAGATTTGAGGCTGTGTGTGTGGTTGGGAGTAGCAGGTTTGGGTTCAACACTAGCTTGTGCTACTAGGTTGTCACCTTGAGCAATGAGCTCTAACATTTTTGGGACTTGGGCTATTTCTACCCTAGAGAATCCAACAGTGGACTTTCTTTGTATTTTAAAGATGCTGGGCTTCATCTATCACAAATTAAGAATGTTACCTGTTTCCTTTAACTGTGAGCCCAGTTCATAGTTAAGAATGTACTGGAATATCTAGGAAACATGTAATATTCTAAGGAGCCTAAATTTGCAAGTAAATTTGTATAAATAAACAGAGAGTACCTGAACTTAACCCCTTGAATCATTCCATGGACTATGAAGGAGATCTTCAGGAATCTGGTCCCATCCACCATGCTTGTTTGATAAGCTGTGGATGACCACATGCAGCAGGAATCTCCATTGGAAGAGACCTTCCCTTTCCTGAAGGTCTTTACAGAGAAATCTCCCTCATACCCCATCTACTCAAAGGAATGATTAACAGCTTCCTTTGGGAAGAACACCTCACCTTCTTCATCATCGAGCTGAAGATGTCGATTGATGATGGCCAAAGTGATGAAGATTGTTCTCCCCATCCATAGTGACCTCTTGGCAGGTCTTCCAGAATTCAAGCAACTGATCCTCATAGAGTGGAGGATCAATGGTTAGGGAGGTGAAGTAGTTGGACAGAGATAAGAAACGGCAAACCTCTGAGAAATGAGGATCTTTCTCAGAGCGTAACAGAGCAACTTGATTGTGTTTTCTATGTAGCTGCATGGTAAAGTTGGGATCATTTCTGTGAGCAAGGTTAGCCATTTTGAAGTAGCTTAAGGACGAAGAAAGAAGAAAGAAAGAAATTTCAGAGAGAAATTTGGGGTTTTTAGGTTTGGAGGAAGAACAGATGATAGAAAGAGGGGGGGAACCATTGGGTTTATATGTGAGAAGGATTTCAGATAAATTTTAATGAAAGAGGATAAACTTTGAAATCAGGATGTCGGTCCCACCTCTAAAAAAGTAGTTTACTTTTTGCTCAAAAAGTAGTTTTCTTGGAAAACAAAAAGCTTCCGAAGGTTAATTATCTTCGGAAGTTTTAATTAAAAAGCTTCTGAAGCTAAAATGACTTCGGAATAATTTCCTGAGAGGTTTGAAAATTTTGCTTCGGAATAAAAATTAAAACTTGAGTGCTTTGTGTATAAACTAACAAAGCTTCCGAGAGTTAATTTTGCTTCGGAAGTAAATGGTCCTTGAAAATGAGTAAGTGCCTGAGACAAGTATTTAAGCTTCGGAAGATAAATTTGAAAACTCTTCCGAAGGTAAACTTCTTAGACAGTTATTTATTTTGAAGGCATGATGTACTTCCGAAGTTAAAAACATACCTTCCGAAGTATTAGAAATTTTCAAAAATCTAAAGAAAGTCTTCAAAAAGAAATTTTCATCCAAAGAAAACATAAGCTTATGAAAGTGATGAACTAGACAACATAGGACACACATAAATTTTAAAGAAATAATAAGAATTAGTTTTAACAAAGATCTACTCAAGGATGATCATCCCAATAGCTGATATAAGGTATTTAAATCTCTGTTCATCAAAAGCCTTTGTAAACAGATCAGTATATTGTTCATCTGTGTGAACATTTACTAGTTTAATTAATCCCTTTTCATAGTTATCTCTTATTAAATGATACCTGATATTAATGTGCTTTGTCCTTGAGTGCTGCACAGGGTTCTCTATGATGAGATAGCACTGTTGTTGTCAATGTGAATGGGAGTCTCCTTGAAGTTTAACCCAAAGTCCAGCATCTGATTTTGAATCCAAAGCACTTGAGCACAGCAGCTTACAGCAGCAATGTATTCAGCTTCAGTAGTTGATGTAGAGACACAAGATTGTTTCTTGCATTGCCATGAGACAACCCTTCCACCAAGAAATTGACATCCCCCAGATGTAGACTTTGCAGTCATGTTGCAACCACAATAATCACTATTTGTATAGGCATACAGATTGAAGTCAGAATTCTTGGGATAGCATAGGCCAAGTATTGATGCACCTTTGAGGTATCTTAGAATCCTTTTGAAAGTGATACGGTGAGACATCTCAGGGTTGGCTTGATATCTTGCACAAATGCATATAGCAAACATGAAATCAGGCCTACTAGTAGTAAGATACATAAGAGACCCGATCATATCCCTGTATAAATGCTCATCTACACAATCCCCCTCAAGATCAAGACCAAGGGAGTGGTTTCTGGCTATGGGTGTCTTAGCAATCTTACAGTCAGTCATATTGAACCTCTTGAGTATGTCTTGAACATACTTTGACTAACTTATGAAGATGCCATCTTCAGCTTGTTTCACTTGAATTCCCAGAAAGAATTGAGTTCCCCCATGGCACTCATTTCAAATATGTCTTTCATCAGCTTCTCAAAGTCTTTGCAGAGCTTTGGATAGTTGAACCAAACATGATGTCATCCACATATACTTGTACTCGCAATATGTCTTTTCCTTGTCCTTTGATGAAGAGAGTTCCATCTATAGTACCCCTCCCGTATCCATGTTTACAGAGATACTCAAACAGTGTCTCATACCCCTTCCTAGGTGCTGATGTAACCCATAGAGAGCTTTATCAAGCTTGAAGACATAATTAGGATGATCAGAATCTACAAACCCAGGTGGCTGTTTGACATAAACCTCTTCATCTATCACTCCATACAAAAAGGCACACTTCACATCAAGTTGAAAGACCTTGAAGTTCTTGGAGGCAGCAAATGCCAGGAATATCCTAACAGCTTCTAATCTTGCCACTGAAGCAAAGACATCAGTGTAGTCAATCCCTTCTTCTTGTGTGTATCCTTGAACAACCAGTCTAGCTTTGTTCTTCATGATGATGCCTCTATCATATCTTGTTCCTAAACACCCATTTGGTTCCAATGATAGTCTTCCCAGAAGGAAGAGGACAAAGGTTCCAAACTTTCTGCCTTTTGAATTGAAGTAGCTCTTATTGCATAGCTTCAACCCAACTTCCATCCTTTAGAGCTTCATCAACTTTCTTTGGCTCTATCTGGGACAGAATACAAGAGTGAAGACAAACATTTGCTTTATGGGTTTGTCCTCTTGTCTTTACCCCTGAGACAACATCTCCAATGATTTTTGTGGTAGGGTGAGGCTTGTGGATCCTAAGCTGAGGGATCACAGCAAGTTGTTAAGAGAGATCTAAATTTGAAAAATTTAGATCTGGCATAGTTGTTTCTTCCACCACATGAGCACACATTTCAAGTGAAACTTGATCCAAGCAGTCTGTGACATCATTGATGTTCTCATCTATGGTGTGGTTAGTGGCATCATGAAATTCTTGGTCACTATCACCATCACCATTGTTGTCTTCCACAGTTGTGGTGTTCTTATCTAGTTGTAGAGCCTCTGAGCTGGAATTTGAAGGCATACCAGATGTATCAGCTGAATTATCATTGTTGGGCTGACAGAAACCTCATTTGCAGAAGTGGTTCCAACTGGAGCTGAAGATATATGTCTTGAAGATCTTCGTAGCTTAAATCTTGGATCAGGATCATCTATATTTAAATTTTCTGTAGATCCTGAAACATTCTCACAAGATTTGTTAAAACAGTTGGTAACCAAATCAAGATCAAACAACCAATCCGGACCAGAACCAGAAACACAAGGTGTGTGTTCATTGAAAGTCACATTAGCCGACTCCTCAACAATTCTAGTTCTGAGATTGTACACTCTATAAGCCTTAGCTTAGGAAGAGTATCCAATAAAGTGTCCATCATCTGATATCTCGGCAAACTTGGCAATTTGATCTTTGGTATTCAAGATGGTGCAAGGACATCCAAATGACCTGAGAACACCAATGAAAGGTCTCCTCTTGTGCCAAAGTTCATAAGGAGCTTTGCCATGAGTCTTAACTACTAAAACTCTGTTCTACACATAGCAGACAGTGTTGACTGTCTCCGCCTAGAAGGTGATGGGCAGTTTAGAGTCAGACAACATGGTTCTTGCAGCTTCAATCAGTGTCCTGTTTCTCCTCTCAGCAACACCATTTTGCTGAGGTGTCCTAGGAGCACTAAACTGTCTTGTAATACCCTTTTCATCACAGAATGTATCAAGGATATGGTTCTTAAATTCGGTTCCTTGATCACATCTTATGATCTTGACCTTGTGATCAGATTGATTCTCAATCTTCAAGATGAATTTCTTTAGAATCTCAGGAGTCTCATCCTTAGTTATAAGGAATTAAACCAAGTGAATCTTGTATAGTCATCTGTGATCACTAGACAGTATAAGGTCCTTCCTAAACTCATTACACTAGTGGGGCCAAAGACATCCATATGTAACAAGTGTAGGGGTGTAGTGATGGAGTTCTTTTTCTTAGGCTTGTGAGATACCTTATGTTGCTTCCCTTTCAGGCATGCAACACAGTGGTCATCACTTGTAAACTCTTTCTTTGGCATTCCAGTTACCAAGTCATGCTTAAATAACTTATTCATGTTCTTAAAGTTTACATGGCACATTCTTTTATGCCATAGGAAAGACTCATCACTATTGGCTTTAGATAGAAAGCATGAAACTTCTCCAAAGGGAGAGGTTTCTTGCAAATCCATCTTGTACATGTTTCCTTTCCTCGGGGCTCTAAGCAGGATATGCTCATGAGGAATGACCACACCAGGCTTAAGAACAATCCACTCATGCTCAGTCTAGAGCATGTTATGACTCTAATCACTAAATTGAGATACACTCAGAAGATTGTATCCAAGCTCCTTAACCAAGTTTACCTTTTCTATGCTGAGCTTACCATTTGTGACCTTGCCCCTTCCAGAAATGTAACCGCCTTCATCTCCTCCAAAAGCAACTGGTCCTCCATCAATCCTTTCAAAGTTCTGGAGTAGTGACTTATTGCCAGTCATGTGCCTGGAACAACCACTATCTATGATCCAGACATTTTTGTCTATCTTCAGCTGTCCCTGCATAAAAAGAATGATTAGTTACATCTGGAAACCCAAGCCTTGCTTGTCTTTGGCTCATTTGCAGAAGATAGTTCAAGAGTAATAGATCATGTGGTTGTACTAAGGGGATCTTGAGCTGTTGTTGATGGAGAAATCTCAGTCACTTGGTCTTTCTTTGTCGTCCACACCACCTTTGGACTCTTGGACTTGACCTTCAAAGCTTTAGAAGCTTTTGTAAATTCAGAGGTTTTGATGACTAAACCTTCAGAAGATTCTACAAACACTACAGCAAACTTCAGTGCTTCGGAATAACTCCTTTCTTTCGAGACCAAATATTCTTTCGAAGAGAATTTTCCACTTCCCTTCTTCTTAGATTTGGAACTTCCGAAGGAAACTAATTTTCCTTCCAAAGCTTGAATCTTCTTAGAACTCTTTGAAGCCTTTGTTTTCACCATGTGGATAGTACCTTTAGGATTGAAGGGACATCCTTTGCAATGTGAGTGATGCTATCACACATAACACAATTCATCTTCTTCTTCACAAGAGCCTTGTCTTGAGAGTAAGACTGTCTTTGGTCACTTCCCTTCTCCACCTTCATCTTTGCAGATGCCGAGACAGTCCTCTTGGGCTGAGGACTGTGCTTGGAGTTTGATGGTCCAGGCTGTGCTGCAGTGGTACACAGCAGACCAGTCTTCTTCTTGCTGCTGAGATGAGTTGAACAAGAACCAGAACTCTTAGCAGAGGAGTTTTGGTTGATCTCTTTAGTCCCTACCACCTTAAACCCTGCAGAAATAAAAACTTGTTTCTGCTTAGAGTCAAAAGTAGCCTTGATCTCTTGAGCCTTCCTTGCCTTTCTTTTGCTCTTTCTGATCAAGTTCTTTCTCATGGACTTGGTCATCACAGTCTTCACTTTCTCCTCAGAAGGATAGTGGCCCTTCTTGGAATCCTCCTTTTCACTCTTTGTAGAGGGATTCTTTACTATCTCTTCTTCATCCTCCTCACTCATAGGATCTATGAGAGGAAGCTCATCTTCACAAGTTCCACACCTAGGAGATCTTCCTACCAAGATTGTGTGTGGAGGAGCTATCTCATTTGATCCCAGTCCCTTCCTGTTTTGATAGCACAATTTGTTATGCAGGGATGAGGATATCATGTTCTTGAAGGTCTCCTCTTTAAGAATACTCTTTTCTGCCCTGGCTTTGCTGATCACAAGCTCAGCCTGGCACTTAGTTAACTTGGTTATGAGATCTTTAATTTGAGTCCTAAAATCTGTGTGTTCATGTTTTAAATTGAAATGGTTTTCTCTAAGTCCTCTATTTTCAGCTTATAATCATTTTTCAGACTTTCTAAAATCAGATTTTAAAATGTTTAAGAACTCAACATCACATCTCAGTTCCAAGTTATAGGACCTGTACCTGTTAACTTTAGCAATGCATTCAGGAGTAAAGAGATGTTCCAATACCTTGGCTTCATCATGATCTGCCATCAGTGCTTGGTTTGGAGAAGCATCTTCCACCTGAAAGCTCCGGTCAAAGCCTCCTTCTTCAACAACAACAGCAGCTTGTTGCTTTGACTTCTCATTATGGAGAGCTTTGACAGTGTAGTTTGGTTTGGATTGTGTTTGGCCACCATTTGTTCTAGGTGCCTTACACTCTCTGGCAAAATGGCCCATCAAGTTACAATTGTAACACTTGACTTTGCCTTTGTCCAGTCCAAACTTTCCACTGGTTGCATTGCTTGGAAACTTCCTTCCAGTCCTCTTGTAGAACTTCTTGGCTCTATGAGTGAGAAGAGCCATCTGCTAGACTATTTCCATATATTCCAGATCATCTGGATGGATAAAATCCAGGTCTTCAAGAGTGAAAAGAGAGTTGCCACAACTTTCATCAGAAGACACAAAAGCTTGAGAAGAGCTTGTCTCTTGGAATGGGCTTCCTTGAGTGTAGTTCTCCTTTGGTGTTTGTGGGAAGGTGATGAAAGGACCCTTGGTGAGTTGTCAAGGTAGCATAAGAGATGATGTTTGGGTTCTATGCTATCCCTTTCAACCACATGTAGGGCTGAACCAATTTGATTGTTGGAGTTTCCACATGAACCTTGCATGTTCATCTCAATCTGGTATCCACTGAGAATCCCATATAACTCTATCAGAGTAAGAGTTTTGAGATTTTTAGTTCTCTTGATCACCACACAGTAGTGTGTCCATTGCCTAGGAAGTGAGGACATGAACTTCATTACAATATCTCTATTTTCTAAAGAAACTCCTCCATCCGCTAGGGTATCCACAATCTCAACATACCTCAAAAACTGCTGAGTCATGGTCTCACGTGTTTTGAAGGTGAAGTTTTCAAACTGTTGCTTCAGGAGATCCTTCTTGTTCTCCTTGGCTTCAGAAGAACCCTCATACATCAGTTTCAGTGCATCCCATAGCTGCTTGGTTGTTTTGCACTTCTTGAAACCTCTGTACACAGAGTTTGGAAGGGCAGTTTGAAGAGCAGTCATGGCTTTTCTGTCTATCTCTACTCTCTTCCTATCTTCATCAGAGTAGTTAGCCACATCTTTGGGGATCATACCAGCACCAGTAGCAGAAGGTGTGCTGGGTATGAAAGGTCCATTCTCAATAGACTCCCACATTCTTGAATCAAGAGACCTAATGAAACCTTCCATTCTTAACACCAGGTGCCAAACTCATCAAGAGTGATCAGTGGGGATTTGTTCATGGTTCTAGTTTCCATATCAGTTTTGGAAATGGCTGCCATTTGAGAAGTTTAGTATTTGTGTGTGTGAGGGATCTTAAGATGGTGAGATCTTATATCAAGAGCCTGGATAGCTCTCATACCAAATGCAGGATCGTTGAAGGGTATAAGTTACAACACAACAACACAAAGAGGAGATAAACTAAACTTAGATCCAACAATAACTGGATTAACCTAGTAGTGACACTAAGAACACAAGTAATATAAGAGACAGAACATAAAGAACACAAGTATTTGGTTTTCAAGAATGCAGTATATTGCCTTCTCTATGTTCTATTACAAGTGTTACAAAAGCATATTCGAAAGATACAAGAACATGAGATACTTATACAACATCCTACAATCGGCTATACTTTGAAAGCCAGCTGGATACAATTGACTAGACACACACAAAATCAGTTGTAGAGTCAAAAGACAGATTGCCTTTTGACTTATGACTATGACATGCCATAGCTTACATCCTTATCTATTACAAAAAGGATAAAGTACATAAAGTAGAAAGTTACAGACTCAAGACCTCAATGTACATTTTCCAAAAGCATGGATCTTTTCACCAAACCATGTTAGTTGGTGACTTGCAGAGTTGCAGCGGAAACGTGTCCAGCTTTATGGAACAGTACATCAGATAAAACATGTTACTAAAAGTCTTCGAAAGAAATCTGTCTTCATGAACTTGAAGCTTCAGAAGACTTTGTATCTGAGGCTTCAGAAGACTTTATCTTTGGCTTCGGAAGATGTTGGTCTTGGCTTCGAAAGATTTCACACTTAGAGTATTTCTATTGCATATGTGAAACTTTAGAAGCATTCTACTTCAATGCACTTGTGCAGCATGTAGGAAAGACTAAAGATGTTTAGATTGCATCAGCCTCTTCATTAATCTCTACAGTGAACCATAGAGTACCTTATATTTGAAAGCATGCAAATATAAGGTACATAAAGTTTTCTAAACTAAGATTATGAAAACTTAAAATTTCTTTTATAAACAAGTTTAAGACCATCCTTTGTACAACACTTGAGTTACTTGGAAACTGTTAATGGGATAAGGTCACCTAACCATTTTGAGGGAACTTGTGATTTGAGGTGGGGATACCATATTTATGGGATAAAGGTCACCTAACCACTTATGTTGGAAAACTCACATGTGTGTGCAAGTAGGGTAACTTGATTTGCAAACCATGTTAAATGGATCACCTACAATATGGTTTACAAAGGTGTTGATGGATAAACATGCCGACTATACATATGATGTTTTAAATTCGAGCCGATGCCCTAGAAGTTGCAAGGGTTGCAATTGTCAAAACCTTGACTACCTTGTTAATTTAAATAATGGGATAAAGGTCACCTAACAACTATTTAAATGTAACGTTGGATTCAAGAATTTAAAATTATGTAAGACAGTTAAAAGGGGTTTTAATTATTAAAATATGAGCAATATGGAAAATACTAAAATTGAACTTTGTTATATTTTGTAGGTGGCCACCAATAACAATGAAAACAATGAAATCCCGTCCGCTCACTCATACTAAGGACCTTTCTCCAAAAGGAACGTTTAAACCATAACAACTTTATTGATTAGTTTCGAAACTTGAGAATTGTTCTGAAACAAGAGAAATGATCATACATCTTAGACGATGCGATTCCCGATCAACCTAATGAGCAGGATGAGGAGGACTACAATAAATGGGTGAATTACCCTAAGGACTCGATCCACGTGTCTTCCCTCATGTTGGCAAGTATGACTCTGGTTCTCCAAAAGGAGTATGAACATCATGGAGCATACGACATGATAACCCAGTTGAAGGAAACGTTCCAACAACAAGCAAGGGTAGAACGCTTCGAAATGGTTCGAGCACTCCATGTGTGTCGTATGGATGACACCTAATCTGTTTCATCTTATGTACTTAAGATGAAAAGCCACATCGACCGCCTCGAAAGGCTCAATTTTCCCGTCTCGAAGAGTTGGCTATAGATTTGATCCTCAACTCTTTGTCAAAAAGGTTTGACAACTTTTTCATGAATTATAGCATGAACGGGTGGGACAAGAACATTAGTGAGCTTCACTCTATGCTCAAAACTACCGAGGCGGCCATGGGTGAAATGGTTTTACCCGTTCTCACCATCAATGAAGGTGGGAACAAGAAGAGGCCTCACCCCGTACCCAAGGCAAATGTTGCCAAGGGTAAGTGGCATGTTACGGGAAAGAGAGAGGGAGTGGTGTGAGCGCCACCACCAAAACCAATAGAAAAGAAGCAAAAGGTTGCTTCGGATGACCCATTCTTTAAGTGTGGGGAGATTGTACATTGGGCAAGAAATTAGCCAGTCATCTAAAAGAGTTGCAAGCTAAGAGGGATGTCGGGCAAACCTCAACTACAATTTTCATGATTCATATTGATCTAAATTTAATATCCCCTAACACATGGGTATTGGATACCGGATGTGGAACGCACATTTGCAACTTATTGTAGGGGTTCAAAAGAAGTAAGGACTTCAATAAAGGGGATGTTAGCCTCTACATGGGGAACGGGGCAAAAGTTCAAGTTGATGGCCGAGGGGACTACATCTTGAAGCTTCCAAATGGTTTGGAAGCAATTTTGAACAATATTTTGTACGTTCCTAGTTTGACTAGAAACATTTTTTATGTTACCCAATTAAGACAATATGGTTATGTTTTGACATTTATTGAAAATGAAATTCATGTTTCTTTAAATGGCATATTTTATTTTAAAGCTATTCCTATTAATGGTATTAATGAATTGGTTCGTGAAAACACATTATATGATAGCTCATTGTACCAAACCACCAATAAGAAACTCAAATTGGATTTGAGTGATACCTATATTTGGCATTTCCATCTTGGTCATATAAACAAAAAGTGCCTACAAACACTTCAAAAGAACGATCTTTTAAAAGCAAATGAATATGATTCATTTGATGTATGTGAATCTAGTTTACAAGGTAAAATGACTAAGGCACCTTTTAGTGGCAAATCCGAAAGGGCAAAAGATTTATTAGGCATCATACATTCGGATGTATGTGGTACTTTTAAGCTAATGACTAAGTACCATGAAAGATACCTCATTACCTATACTGATGACTATAGTCGATATGGTTATGTGTACTTGTTAAGACACAAGATGAAGCTTTTGAAATGTTCAAAATCTTTCAAAATAAAGTATAAAATCAACTCAACAAGAAAATAAAATTTTTCCGCACAGAGATAGGAGGTGAATACCTAAGTGATGCTTTTAGAGATCATCTTAGAAGTTGTGGTATTGTCTCACAACTATCTCCACCTTGAATACCACAACATAATAGTGTCAAAGAGCGGAGAAATCGAACTCTATTGGATATGGTTCGATCTTTGATGGCTAGAACCTCACTGCCTCTATCATTTTGGGGTTTTGCTTTGCTCTCTACGGCCCCTATCTTGAATATGGCCCCAACCAAGAAAGTGGAAATGACACCTTTTGAAATACGACATGGAAGGGTTCCATCACTATCATATTTAAAGTTATGGGATTGTGAGGCTTATGTTAAGACTCCCACTTCAAACAACCTAGAAAGTCGTTCCACTAAGTGTATCTTCATTGGATATCCTAGAGATTCTATGGGATATATTTCTATGATCCTTGTAACAAAAGGAGTTTGTTGCCAAGAAGGCTGAGTTCTTACAAGCTAAGTTCCTTATGGAACAAACTAGCAGTAGAACTATGGATCTTGAGGAGGATCAAGAACCACGAACTGATATACATTTGGTTGACACTAGCACTCAACATGAGGATGTTGAGAATGATCATGTGGTTGATCAATGTACACAAAACGTTCGCAGATCTGGTAGAATTAGTAATCCATCTGAAAGATATGGAATTTTCGTAGATGGATGCTATGTGGTGGATTCCGATGAACCAACCACCTATCGTGATGCAATGTCCAATTTGGATTGTGACAAATGGCTTGAAGCCATGAATGTTGAGATGCAATCCGTGTATGATAACAAGTGTGGGACTTGGTTGAACCATCTCTTTACTCCAAGATAGTTGGAAGTAAGTGGATTTTCAAGAAGAAAACTAATATGCACGGAAACTTGGATACTTATAAAGCCAGACTTGTAGCAAAAGGTTTCACTCAAGCTCAAGGGGTTGATTATGATAAGACCTTTTCGCCGGTTGCAATGCTAAAGTCTATTAGGATATTATTTGCCATAACTGTTCATTATGATTATGAGATTTGGAAAATGGATGTGAAAACCGCTTTTCTCAATGGATATCTTGAGGAAGATGTCTATATGGTTCAGCCTGAAGGTTTTGTCGATCAAAAACATCCTAACAAAGTATAAAAGTTAAAGAAATCAATCTATGGATTGAAGTAAGCATCAAGAAGTTGGAATCACCATTTTGATGAAGAAATAATCGAATTTGGGTTCATTAAAAACGCTGATAAAGCATGTGTATATAAGAAAGCTAGTGGGAGAATCACCACTTTCCTAGTATTGTATGTCTATGACATTATACTATTTGGAAATGACATTCTAACCATGTAAGGTGTAAAAGCCTGGGTTGGAAGTTGCTTCTCCATTAAGGATCTTGGTGAAGCCACCTATATTTTGGGAATAAAGATTTATAGGGATAGAACAAGGAAGTTGATAGGTTTGAATCAAAGTGCATACATTGATAAGATCTTGAAAAGATTCAAGATGGAAAACTCTAAGAAAGGTACCATACCTATTCAAAGAGGAATAATATTGAGTAAGACTCAATGTCCAAGCTCAAAGGATGAGCAAGACAAAATGAAGGGAATCCCGTATGCGTCTGCTATAGGATCCATTATGTATGCAATGATATGCACCAGACCGGACGTGTCATGCGCTTTGAGCATGATAAGTCTGTGTAGTCTAAGCAATATCAAAGGGAAGATGATAGAAAAACTGGTAACTCTAAAGGTAACACAATGAGAGTAGACCTAGAGGTTGCGAGACCACAATTGATATGTCGGTAGATTCAACATAATAGATGATTAGACCTGATTGGTGATCTCAAGATCAAACTAAGTGGTTCAACTGACTGTGGGCTCCCATCTTATCGCTGGTTAACACAATCAACAATATTCCAATAAGGGGAAATGAACATGTAAACGCCACAAATGTGTGTGGATGACCATAAATAGAGCAAAGCACCAGAAAAAATGAAGAAAAATGCTATCAAGCTAATGACTTATGTTGTTGGTGCATTTGGTGCGAAAGAAAATTAAGATGCTCTAACAAGGAGATAGGTTGTGCGCCTCTCTGCTGTGCGATGGCACTGACCTGAGGATAAGCATAACCTAGACATTTTAGAATTCATTGTTGTTTGCCGCCTCTCTGCTGTGCGATGGCACTGACCTGAGGATTGGCTTCTCCTTGAAAGCTCTAAGAATAGTCTCTTCTTGTAAAAATAACCGTAGACCGCTCAAAAGCTCCTGAGGAATGTTGATTACCATATAAGTGTGGGATCCACAAATGTTCGTTGAAATAATTAAACCAAAAACAATCACCAGTTTGTGTCAAGAGTCTGTGTATGGATTTAAGTGGACAAACATATTGACAATCATTGTGGCTGCAATTCTTGAAAGTTCAAATCAATGTGGTAATCTAAGAGTTCCAGTATGATTTCCTAAAGTTGCTAATGACTCTGGATGAACACCAAGAATTGAGCATCAAAAAATTTTGATAACAAGTCCCAAATGATTTGATGTGCCTGTATGATTCCAAAATTGAATTGGTCCAGGTGTGGTCAATCTAAGTTGAAGCTTTCTATTCCGGAACCAAATCCAGTAGATTTCCACCTTAGGTTCTATCTCTCACAAAAAGCCAAAACAAAGTCTTAACTTTTAGTCTTAGTTTAAGTTTCTAATTTAGCGAGTCATTTTAGTTAATTTGTTTTCCGGACTACATCATGAAAATCGATAAGTGATCAACTCGCTCAATGGGTCATGTCTGAGATGACCACATGAATTTTCAAGTTTAAAGCAGTCACGTCTGAGGTGACTAAATTGGTTAAGAATGATCATGTCTGAGATGATCAAAACTCATAATGTCTATTTCAAAAGGTTAAAATGTTCAAAATGACAGAAAATCTACTAAGTGTGACCTATTCGCACGATTGGACCATGAATATGGACCAACCATGCGAATGGATCCCATTCGCATGACTGGACATGAAATTTAGTCATTCACCCGAATGGCGTTTAAGAATGATCCTTTCGACCGAATGACAGGGTGCGAATGAGTCAGTCAACCGACTGAGACTCAGTCAGTTAATTGAGAAAGCAATGAAAGGGCACGAATGAGTCAGTCGACCGACTGAGACTCAGTCGGCCAACTAAAAGCGACCGACTGGGCCAATCGCACGACTGAACCTCAGTCGCCCGAATGAACTGAGCGAATGAGGCCAGTCGGTCGATTGAAATTAGGGTCAGTATTTAAAGGGCCTCAGTCGATCGCATTTCACTCATCACTCCCAATCGCACCCAAATCGCTTTCTTTCCCGTTACTCTGCCAAAAATTTCAAGAGATAGTGTTTTCACATTGCTATTGATCTTCGGACATTCGATTGAAAAGTATACAGGTACATTGCAGTTAAATCTTATAGAAATCAGAAGATCTTGAGTCAAATTTTATTATTCGAATGAAACATTAACCGGATTGAAAAATGCCCTAATAACCTACATAAACTAAGCAAAATGTTAAAATTAAGTTTAATAGGTCATTAGTGACAAGATGGCGAGTCTAATGGACCATTAAACCATGTTAAATTACTTGAATTCGGTCAAGATTCGAACCTCAGTCGATTGAACAATGGGTCATGCGATTGGTCGTTCGAATGAACTCCAATCGCACGATTGAATCTTGCGATTGGATCAATCGGCATAATGAACCATGCGAATGAGTTCAGTCGGCCGACTGAACCAATCGCAGACTCAGTCAGCAAATTGAACTCAGTCGCATGTCTCATTCACCCGAAAGAGCTCAGTCGCACGAAAGAACAAACGACTGACTCCAGTCGCATGATTCATTCGCACGAATGTATCGGATTGAATTTAAACTATACACCTTGAACTTAATTTTGAATGTATGACTTACAAATGGTTCTGCGTCTTGTGTTTCAGGTCAATGGCTGATAGATGGTCCATAAATCCAAAGCACAATATATGTGCTCATTTGGACCATACGACTCAGAATGGAGCCGAGTTTACAGAGATTATTGCATTTCTTCGATGCTCTCGGATACATAAAGCCATATCTACACAGTGTACTCCTTACAGGTCGTTACATCAGGCTTTCTGGGAAATTTCCTCCGTAGATCGTTCACATGAGCCTTACAGAATATGGAGCTCCATTCATGGTCATGACATTGAAATTACAGCAGCTGACATCCAGAGAGTACTTGATTTTGGGGATTATACTGATCAACCCACCAGACTACATCCACTTACAGTCAGAGGTTGCTTCTTCAGGATTAAATATGCTGGGGACATCAACTCAGGTGTGCTCAACAAGAGCAACCTATGTCCATAGTATAAATACTTGGCGCATGTGATCCTGAAGTGTATTGCTTCTCGAAGGGGTGGGTTTGATGACCTGTCAGACCAGATTCAGAATGCCTATGTGGCACTGGTGCTGAACCACCCCTTCAGCTTCTCGAGCATGATCTTCTCGTATCTGGTGGAGAATCTGGAGGCCAAGGGGAAGGAGGGTTTTTGTATGTATCCCAGATTTCTGCAGCTGATCTTTAACGAGAAGCTGCCATTACTTCCCAAGGAGAAACATGATGCGGTTGCCCTAGAGGTTATGGATGACATGACTTTGGGTCGCATGAGAGTGTATCGGGGCAAGCAGGTAAAGCCCCAGGTAAAAAGGTTGATCGGCCATCAGGCAAATGAACGATATGTGGCACCAGGTAGACGCAAATGGCGTCATGATGACAGCGATTCAGATGATGAGAGGTTGTTGCTCCCAGAGCATGATTCAGACGATGATGATAGTGGCGATGTTGGGGATGATATGCCTGCTCCAACGAGGGGCACAGCTTCAGATGTTATACCCCTAGTGTCTGCCCCAACAGGCGACATAGCTGAGTCTGCAGGCTTCCACCAGGACTTCATACCTGGTGAGGAGGAAGAAGAGTCAGATGAGGAGCCCTTGACGAGGACCGTGGGAAGCAAGGTTGTTCCCACCGAGTATGGACTCCGGGCAGTTGGTGCACGCCCCAGGGATTCTGGAGAGACGATTGTAGATCCCAGCTATGCTCCTGAGTCTACTAGCCGTGTTCTAGGGGGAGCATCCACCTCGACTGGATCGAGGAAGAAACGGACGGCTCAGCCCCATGGCCAGAAGAAGAAGAGAAGAAGACTCACCTTCGTACCCACCACAGCCACTACATCTACCACCATCCCTACCACTTCTACAACCATACATCCACCACCACAGCCACCACAGCCACCACAGCCACCACAGCCACCACAGCCACCACTACCACTACCACACCTCCCTCCACTGTAATATGCCAACCACCACCATATCTTTCACTCCTACATCACCTCCAATATCTCACAGACCCAACCCAATCTTTACCACAACCACCACTACCAGTAGCCACCAATCAGGACCCTCATCTGATCCTGCATGTATATATGGATCTCATCTACCTCAATTTGGGGTAGAGGACCAGCTGTCAGCGCTAAACCGTATGGTGATGCGACTGTTAGCTGCTGATGAAGAGAAGACTGCACAGATCCGACAGCTTGCAGATCTCACTGTTGTGCAGTCACATCAGATCTCGGAGCAGGATCGGCTAATCAAGAGCAGGCCCAGCAAATGGCTGCTCAGAGCCTCGAGATCGCCCAACTCCAAGAGCATAGAGTCACTTCTGCTAAGAAATTGAAGAGTTGGAGAATGCTAAGAAGACCATCATGCTCAAACTTAAATGATCTAAATATGAGCCTCTGAAGATTAAAGAGGGAGATGGTGATGATAGTGATGATGATGATCTGGATGAAGATGAAGAGAGTGACGATGATGAAGAAGCAGAAGGAGGGGATGCACCTACATCGGCCACTGCTACAGGTCAAGAGAACAGGACTAAGAACAGACAAGATCAATCAACCTCTACCTCTGCCCCTACAAGTGATGAAACCTTGATACAAGAAAAAAGTAAAGATTAGATGATTATGTATTTATCTTCTTTTGTATTTGAATCATGTAATTGAACACAATGTACTTAATGTTTATATTATTTTAATGCCTTTCTGTTTGATGAATTACTAATGATTTATGTGTGAAATGTTTAAATCAAACAAATCAAAATTACCAAAGAGATGAGTTTGACATTGCTCCCCTTCAGCAGGTCAAGTCTCAGCTAACAATGATTCTTGATCTGCAAGGGATAGTCAGGAGTTCAGTGAATTATACCCCTGAAGAAGGGGAAATAATTCATGACTTATCAAATGAGCAACTCGTAGAGCTTTTCGAGCTAAATCCAGATGAAATAGTAAAAGATGCTCTGACATGCGATTCGACTAGTGACGAAGAGTTCAACGATGTTGATGATGTAGAGATCGAAGATGTTACTGTCGAGGAGTACCCTCAGTACGCTGACAATGAGGGTAATGTGGTCCCCAATCTGGGTGAATCCCTTGTCACCGATACTATGAGGTGTTAAACAATATGGAGCAAGAAACAGAGAAAGCAGAAGACACAGCCCAATGATGGGATTTAACAAGTTTATCAAAGTCATATAATGTTGTATATATGAAAAACGCAGCGGATAATAAGTTTTAAAACATGTTAATATATAGATTATCAAACTCATTTGTTTAGCTAAACCCAAACCATGGATCCAAATACGAAATGCATACCAGATAACAACCAAAGGAGGTTAAGAAGACAACCTTTCAAGGTGCTAGAAAACGGGTTTAAGAGGGAGCTAAGGATGAACAATATGGCTGA
The DNA here is from genome assembly GCA_025506515.1 of Flaveria trinervia. Lineage (NCBI taxonomy): Eukaryota > Viridiplantae > Streptophyta > Magnoliopsida > Asterales > Asteraceae > Flaveria > Flaveria trinervia. The sequence goes on from CM046451.1 coordinate 46,713,834, forward strand.
ATCTTCAACCAAGAAATCCACAAGAAAGGTTGCACTCGAAACCACCAACAATACACCTTTAGAACCATGGATGTGAAGGAAAAGATGATGATGTTAGATGGTCAAGACTTCAATGTAGAAGTCCTCAAGAGATGATACCCCGAGCTTGTACAAAACACCCCTTTGCTAGGACTTGCAACACCAACTAGTAGAACCCTCTTCAAACTTGATTTTGCAGCCTAGAACACTTCTTTGACAGCTGAAAATCTTGTATATAAGAGCTCTAAAATTCGAAATTTTGAGAGAGATTTTAGAGGATTCTTCTCTTGTGTGTGTGTGTGTGAGAGTTATGTCTTTGTTGAAGGGAATGGAGTTCTCAATGTTGCATGTTACAACAAACAATCAAAAAACTTTAACCCCAAAGGGGGCGGCCGATTTGGGGACCCACAAGCTGGGTTTCCCTCCCATTTGAAATGTTTTATAAAGTTTACTCTTGCACTCCATTTTTATAAAATTAAAACCCTTGTAATTTTATAAAACCTAACATACTCTTGTTTGATATTATTCAACTAATTTAAATAATAAAACAAACAATCTCTCAGGAACAAATATCCATATAATGTTGTTCATTTTCAAAAGCAATGTTTTAGGAAACCCGGTTTCAATGTTGGGCTTATATTTATTTGCTTGATCTCATCAACAAACAAATATTTATCGGTGTTTGTTTGGCTTGTTAATGGGTATGACCCGACTTGGATCATATCACACTAGCCACATCAATTTAATATGTATCTTGGGCAGATCAAATCCTTCACCCAAGCCTCAAATGATGATGTTGACATTCGAAAAGCTGAGTGGGCTGCATGTTTTGAAGAAGTTAGAGCCCAATGTACTACACCAAAGAAGGATTGCTACACCAAACTCTACAGAGTCAAGAAACATCATAAGGTGTCAGGTAGGATTATAGCATGGGCATATTTTGAAGACCTTAACGTCTATGCAGTTAAGAGGGAGAAGGGCATAGAGTATTTTAGGTTTCCACATGATCTAAAGACTCTACCAGGTTTTGAGCTCAACCAGTTGGCCAAACTAAAGCTTTTGTATGCTGACTCGAGGAAGATGTCAGGTTGGTTGAGGCTGCCCTAAAGAAGGAGTATCACACTAGATGGGTTAACTTTAGACCTCAACAGCCTACTAGGTATATCAGAAGGTCTGAGGTTGATGCCATTACTGGCAAGCCGAAGATAGTGTTGAAGTGGAATCCTCCACGCACAATGTCAAGAATCCCACCCAAGGAATGCCACAGGATTTTACTCCACACTTTAAGTGGTGGTACTATGATTGGAGAATAGCTGAAGCGGTCATAGTCTTAAGCAAAGAGGGACAAATGGATACTATGAGGGTATTTGACCCGATGTGGCTTACAAACTTGTCGGAAAGTGATGTATATACGCTATACAAGTGGCCACTGTTCTATGATACGCAAGATATTGTACAAGCTCTTCAGTTCCAGAACGTTATACGACTCTGCTTCACGTTTGAGATTCACACAGAGTCACAACAGAGGAGATGTACAAGAAATACAAGGAGGTCATGCAGAAAACAAGAGATTAGAGAGATCTAGGTCCAAGGGGGAGTTTGTTGATACATGTATGTCCCTAGATCATGATATGAAATGTAATAGATCTTGTTATCTGATTCTGGTGTAATTTGATATGATTAATGAAATGATATGGTTGTTTGTGATTTGTAATGATTAATATTTCATTAATAAGTTGATATTAAATTAATTAATTAGGTTAGTGATTGGTTGAATTTTACATATAATGTTTACTAATTAATACATTCAAACTTAAAATATAAAGTTATCATGCGAATGGCCCATGCGAATGAACCATAAGCATGAACACCTTCATACGAATGACTCAGTCGCACGACTGAACCAGGAGACTGGATCAGTCGTATGATTGTAACATAAGATTGGCTCAGTCGCACGACTGAACACTCAGTCGTGCGAATGAATCAACCGCATGGTTCAATCGCACGACCGAACCATAATAATGGTTCAGTCGCACGATTGAATAATACCAACCTATAAATACAACTCAATTCGTGAAAAATAAAAACTCTCGATCAATTATGATTCCAGACGTACCCTAGCCGTCCAGAAACCTCCCAATTCGTTCTCCAAGTTCATAGAACACATTAGATCGATTTCCAATCGATTTCTAACGTTAGTTTCAATTCTTTATTGATTCTTCGTGTGTTCTCACTGATTGGATCGCCAATCAAATAGGATTCCGCACTATTTGATCTGGTATACACGCTAATCTCTAGGTATTTTGTTCAAATACCAGGTCCTAACAAGTGGTATCAGAGCCGGTTACTGCTGGAATGATCTAACAATCATTCTAGCAACCCGAGCTCTTGAATTCTGGATTGAATTTCAGATCTTGACGTTAAACCCACTTCGTTTCTTCGTGTTTTGCTCAGATCTTGTTACGTGTGTTGCTTCTATGTTGAAATTGAATTCGAAACCACGTTCCAGTCACCCTTTCGAATCTGATGATGTCTACTTTCGTTTGGTTCTTGTTAAATTCATCAGATTAGGGTTTTGGGCAGCCCTGGCGGCTGCAGATCTGAAAATCTGCGTGCTGACCCGTTGGTGCGACTAGGCCATGCGAATGGACCATTTGTACGACTGGACCATGCGAATGAGCCATTCGTACGACTGGACCAGACGTATGTTCAGTCGTGCGACTGGACTAGTCGTATGTTCAATCGTACGAATGAGCCATCGCATTGACTCATTCGCATTTGTTCCAGACCAAAACAAAATAATAAAAAAAAAGAGTCTGGAACAGCTTCTTGCATGGATTTGAAGATGAGCAAAGCATATTCACCTAGAGGTTCGTTTGTCAGCTAATTTTGTGGGGTAGTTAGGAGCATCTAACTACTTATGGGCCAATCAAGTTATATTTATCCGCACAGAAAGGATTCTGCTTCTTAGGGGGAATCCTTGTATATAGAAAGTGAAGACGCAATCAGAAAGTGATGATGTGAACCGGTTTCCCATGATGAATCTTCGTGCATGCTGATTTGGTTGATATTGTCAGCTATGGATTGGAACCTTCAACCTTTTGCCCAATACACCGTGTCAAGACGCAAGGAGAGCACAATGTCTATATATTGGGATATGCTGAATGTGAGGGGGAATTTTTGCAGGTGGTGATGTTAATCAGGTTAGCCTGTGTGAAGATTGAAGCAATGGAAAACTATTCATATCATTATCTGGAAAAATCAGTCATATGGGGAATCTTGCTGCTGTGATGGTGTTCTGCAAAGTAGACGAAAGCTATTGTGCCTAAATTCATTTTCAGGGATGTGGTAGTAACCTGACGGATCGGCAACGTTGGCTAATATGGTTTTCATTTGATTCTATTGGCAACGAGAGCAAAGATTGACTGAAGATTGTAGGAGGTGTTATCTACTATTCGCAAGCAATGTACAAGGGGGAATTTGTTGGAGCATATATAGTCATCTATAGTGTGTCCGTCACTTGTCGAATAGTCTAGGCTTAATGTTATACACCTGATATGTTGCGAATGAGACTCAGTCGTACGACTGAGCCATGCTAATGGACCAGCCGTGCGACTGAGAGATGCGATTGGGACATTCGTAAGACTGAACCATAAGTATGGTCCAGTCGTACGATTGAACCATACGCATGGTCCAGTCGTACGATTGAACCATACGCATGGTCCAATCGCATGAATGGGCCCAGTCGCATCTAATATGGGTCGAGGCCTATATATACCAGTTTCAATGTGTAGAAGCATAGAGGATTGAGAGGAAGTCTGCCCGGAGCCTAGGGCTGCCGGATGAGAGGAGAGATCATTCTCGATCTTCCGCTTGCCAAGAGTCTTGATTCTTATGTTGTAACGAGCTTGTAATCGTTAGGTTTTTATCAATGAAACCAATATTTGATAGTTCGTGTTATTGGTTTGACTTTTGGTTTTGGTTGTTCATCCTTCCGTCAAGAACATGCTCGGATGTTTATCGATCCGGAGAAAAACCGAATTCACATTATCAACTACAGAGTAAGAATACTTCGCCGCTACATTAGCAGCTCAGGAAGCTGCATGGTTAAAGAAGTTCATTGCTGATCTAGAGGTGGTCCCTTCCATTCAGGACCCCATAGAAATTCTTTGTGAAAACGAGGGTGCGATTGCTCAAATCAACGAACCCCGTCCACATCAAAAGACTAGGCACATGAACGTAGATTCAACTACATAAGGGATGAAGTTGAAAAGGGAAAGACATGTATTCACAAAGTTCACACGGATCAAAACATTGCGGATCCACTCACGAAGCTTCTTGTAAAGGCAAAGCATTAAAGTCATACTTGTGCCATGGGACTTCAATATTCTAGTGATTGGATATGATCTTTAAATTTTGTATTGAGATATTGTAATCCTTTATTACTTGAATGAATTATTTAGTTATAATGATTCAACTAATATTCCTATTTTGAATGTTTAAAATCCATGAGTAAATTATTTACTCAGAACGTCTGTAGTTGTTCATACTTGTGGGAACAAGTATGAAGGTAAAACTATTATGAACTTGGATGGTAGATATTCATATGGATAAATATAGAGCAAAAGGTTGCTGCCAAAGTTCATAAATATTTGTGGGATGCAAATATTGGACTGACCTGCATCTCAGATATTACTACATGGAATCTTCCTAATTGATCATAAGTAATTTTGAGTAAAGACGAATATCATTTGGTATCCTATGACCTGAGATACAAATTGGGTATTGATATTTACCAAATATTATACTTTGACTTAGTTCTTTGCTATTCTGAAACATGGTAGTACATCAGTTAGAGTTCAGGTATGATATAAGGTAATTGTGAGAGTCGTATGTAGTCAAGATGGGATTTGTCCCTCTTTTTCATTGAGAGTAAGATGTCTAAGGCTTGATAAAGTTAAATCAATGGAGAATGATCACTCTGTGTCTCTGGGATTGATTCACCTAAAACATTTCGAGTATGGTACTTGAAGAAGATAATGTTATTGAATGGCACATATGAAGGGTAGGAACCATTGTTAGTGTTGGTTCTTATATGCCTAAGATAGATAAAAGATTGATGTGGTTAGTACGTTATGATCCAAGTCGGGTCATACCCAATAACAAGCTAAACAAACACCAATACATATTTATTTGTTGATGAGATCATATAAATAAATAATGACACCTATTTAGAAAATGGGTTTTCTAAAACATTGCTTTTGTGATAGAACAACATTATACGAATAATTTGTTCATGAGCAATTTTTTGTTTCATTATTTAAGTTGGTTAAATAATAACAAATAAAAGTGTGTTAATGTTATAAAATTAAAATAGGTTTTTATTTTATAAACTAAGGGTTGAAAGAGTAAAATTTTATAAAAGTTTCAAAATGGAGGGAACCCATTTTTAAGATAAAATTCGGCCGCACCTTGTGGGCATTGGGATCCGATTTTGTCTTGGTCTTTGCAAGACTTTTAGTCCTCTAGCACTCTTCCATCAATTCACACTTTTTCTCTTACAACACTCAAGCAAGAACTCTCTCAAAATAAGGCTGAATTTTCAGTTTAGAAGCTCAAAACAAAGCTGAAAATTCGGATTCTTGAAAGTAAATTTGTAGAGATTTTGGTGTTGAGCTCGCTAACTAGCTAGGTTTTGGAAGAGCTTGTGGGTATCACTACTTGAGGCTTTCTCTCTTGGGGGCTGAACATTCAAGAACATCATCTTCTTCATCTCTTCCACCTTCAATAACTTGTGCAAGAACAGTTGTTTCTTTGTACACCCTACGGTTGTTGTTTTGGTTTTGATAGCATACTATTGCACATATATAAATGATCCTTATACTTGGGTTTTGTTTGAGATTTCAAATGGTGAAATTTTCAGATTATAAACAACATGTTAAAACCCTTTTTTCCGCTACATTTTTATAGTTTAAATGGTTATACTAGTTTTGTTTTACATGTTACAAAACCCAACAATGGCATCTAGAGCCGGATATGTGGAATATGTGCTTCAAAAGTTCTTGAAAAGTTAGTTTTCATGGACTTTTTCAACCCATTAAGGGCTGCTTTGTTGTGGATGTATGAATCCCTTATGTTTCAAGGTTTAATCTTGCATGCTTTAGTATAAACCTTGAAAGATTTACATCAAATGGTTGATTGTGTTATTTGGACATAACCTTGAAGTTTTGGTTCATGTTGGCTGAAACTTTAGGGCTGAAATAAGGGGTTCATTGTTGTTCTTGGATATTCATATGTTTCTAATTTTGGTGCATAACATAGCCTTGGCCTTATGTGTTTGGAATTTGGTTGATTATGGTTTGTCAAGTTGGTTTTTGTTTCTTGAAAGGGTTGTAATATTTGTGTTTTGTATTTTGGGTTGTAATTTATTTATTCATTTGGTTATGTAACAAATAGATTAGGTGCATTTCTTTTATTAATAAAATTGTATTAGGATATGATTTTGTAATAGAAGATGCACAAGATGAAGACTCAAAGGAGGACACAAAGACATGGACACTTGAAGCATTTCGATGTGGATTCAAGAAGGAGTTCATGGACACATTTGATGTGTCATCTCAGCCCTTAGGAAAGACCTTATGACAACACTTGTGATGGCAACAAGTGTAGTCAACTTAGTGGCTATGGTTATGCACTCATGTTTGTATGTTTATACTTGTTTTGATGTTTTTTGTTTGATTGATTGGTTGATATTTGGATAGGCATAACAAACTCATTAACAAACTTAACAAGCTGAAATTTAATGGTTCTTTATCATTAAGTTTTACACCCAAATCCGCAGAAAATGGTTTTCAGATGTGTTCCAGCCCCAAAATCATTCAAACACGTGTAAAAGAGGGGTGCTAGAACTCACACGAACAATCCCATCGAGTAGATCTTCGATTTGACCCGCTACACTTCGATTTTTGCGCTTGAATCCACCCGAACCAAGCTTTTCTCCTCATTTTCTCCTTTTCTCTCTTCTTTGGTTGAGTTTTGCAAGAATGGGGAGGGTGTGGGCTGCCCTCCCCCTTTTATACCCCCACTCATCCAAGTTTCTTCTCATTTTGGCAAGTTCGGTCCCTCGACTTTGGACTTTATTTCTTTTCTTCTTTCGTCGGCTTCAAAGAAAATTTCCGCGTGTTACAAGTCCACCCCCCTTATATAGGTTTCGTCCCCAAAACCTGTTATTCCTTAAACCATCATGGGCAATACTGTCTCATCTCTTTTCTAGTCTCCCACCTCGAATTCAATTAGTTTACATTGTTTATCAACATACGGCTTCTTGTCTATCTTTGGCTACCTTCATCGGGGATTTGATTCTTTCGAGCTGCTCAGCCGTAGCCTCAATCACCTCAATGCTTCCCATATGACATTTGTGCTCGGCCTTCACTTGTAAACAAGTAAGGCATTTACTCTGTACTACATCATATCACAATTCATACCCGGCCACCAATAATCTTACTCGGGTCTCGGTACATCTGACAGTTGGGATGTTAGTGTCTCCACATACCTTACATCGGCCAAGTAGGCAATGCGTCCACACATCATGCACTTTCCTCCCACCACCATTGAAATCACCTTTCGAATCATCGTGACTCGATCACCTTAAACCGTCACCATGATTCCATAAGGCGCTATCAACTGTATCATCTTTTGCAGCACACAATGTTCTCCTCGTAGCCCGCCAACCAAACCACTCCTATGAGCACACCGAAGGGCGTATCTATATTCTTACTACTAACAGGTAATTTAGCACAGAAAGTAGCACGAATAAAACTCTTACTAGCACAGAAAGGATAAAGGTTGATTTACTAGAAACGTAACTGACACAACTTCGGGGTTCACCCTAACCTCCTCCTGCACCATCGTGTAGGCACTGCGTTCACTCTATGTCCTTCTCCTCCAGCCCTTTTCACTCCTGAACCTTTCGCCCTTGGCTTCTTACAATCCTTGCTCATGTGACCTGCTTCACCACAAGAATAACATCATCTTACACCGTCGTTTTTCACCACAAGTCCAGTTCTTCCACAACGGAAACAGACATTGGTCCCTAATCTACATTCCTCGAGGTGTTTGTATCCACACTTGTCACACCTTCTCGACCCTGCAACGGATGTGACCACACGATGGTCATCCACCCCACCCTCTTGTTATTCTTCGGGACACCACCCTAACCAGACTTCTTTACATCCCAATTTCGGTCACTATCACCTTTCTCGCCATGTTCGACCACTATCACAGTCCTTTCATCATACAATCTCGCCGCCAAATCAACTGCGGACCTAAACGTGCTCGGTCGGGCAGCGATCATGTGCCTATGGATATCCGCCGTCAAACCCTGAATATACCTCTTGAACTTTCGCGAAAGAGGTGTCACTTGATCCGGTACCAGCCGTGCTGTTTCATTGAATTTGGTGTTGTACTGCTGATGCGTCATTGTTCCCGCCTCCAGCTGCAGGAACTCTCTTTCAACTTTATCCATCTCACAGTGAGGATAGAACTCCTCAATTACCAGACTTTTCAGCTCTGACCATCTCATCCTTCCTGTAGCCCGACTACCCTCAGCTTGGACTATATTGTCTGTTGGAACAAACGAACCAATGAGCCTCATCAGAAAAACCTCTAAATCCCATAGACATTACAACTACTGAAGAAGATCACAACAGCTGAAGACATCAGCTGATTACAAGGTTTGAAGACAAAGTCTAAAGCCATCAGCTGAATACAAAGTCTGAAAGTAAAGTACTGAAGAACAAAGACTGAAGACCAAAGTGATCAGTAGTTGTCACAACAGCTAAAGTAATTAACTTCAGTAGTTGTGATGGTTTCCCTTCAGTACTTGTAATTTACTTTTCAGTAGTTATAGTTTCAGTAGTTGTAGTTGAGTACTTTTAGGTTTTTGTACTTAGCATTCTCTGAGATGTAATCAGTAGTTGAGAACATTCTCAGTAGTTTGCATAGTTTCAGTAGTTTGAATAATTCTGTTAGATGTCACTATCAAGTGACATCAGCAGACGTCACATTCCTATATAAGGAATGTTGACCTAGTTGTAAAGTTTGACATTGAGCCACCACGAAAGCATATGAATGAAATATTTTTTTGCAGAATTCTCTCTTTCTATAACCGTTTACTGTTACATTGAATATCAATTGTGTTCTTGTGAATTGTTTAATTCATTGTTCAAATTCCACTGCAATACTCTCTAATTAATCAAACATAGATCACTGATCCTAACAAATGGTATCAGAGCAGGTTAATCATTGATCGATCTAATAATTGATCATTGAAACTGCTATTTCGATATCTAAGTTTGATTGAATTAGCATATTTGCAAGAATTGGTTATAGATCATTGAATTTCTGCTGCTTTCGGTTATTTTCTTTGAGTTTTCTCTTGGTTCATATTGGTTTGTTGTGTTTTGTTCTAAATCAGTTAAAACTTAATTGAAATTGGTTGAATCTGAGAATGACTACTCCTTCTAATGACCGTCATAATACCGGTTCCTCAACCAAGCCTCCGATGCTGGTTAGGACTGAGTATAACATATGGCAACGAAGAATGCTTCATCACCTGTCTGTTAACAGTTCAGGTTGTTGGACATCTGTGGTACATGGTCCACACAAGCCTATGGTGAACAATCCGGAAACCAACCAAATGGTTCCGAAGAAGAAGGAACAATACTCAGATAAGGATGGAAAACTGTTTGAGATTGATGCTAAAGTGCATGGTATTCTGGCCATGACTCTGCCTAATGAAATCTATTTTGGGCTTATGAATCATGAAACTACTCATGACCTCTGGAATGCATTGAAGGAACAATTTGTTGGAACAAATGAGGTCTTAGCAAACAATAGAGAAATCCTTGCCCAACAATATGAGACATTCTCTCATAGGAAGGGTGAGTCACTGACTCAACAGTTTGAGTGTTTTTCATGTTTGATCTCTGAGCTGAAAATGGTCAAACATGAATACACTAATAGTCAGATGAACAACAGATTCCTCAGATCACTTCCTAAGAGATAGGACACATATACCATTGTCCTACGCTCCAGTGCAAATCTGGATAGCCTATCTCTTACCCAACTCCATGTGAAACTGCTTACATTTGAAAGAGAGATAGAGCAGAGAAAGGAAAATGGCATCATCAAGAAAGCTCACTCATGACTTTGTACCAGGGAACACTGCCTTGGTTGGTCATGAGTCAGAATATGCTGCATCTGAAAGCAATTATGATGAGCATATAGATTTCTCTTCAAACAGTTCAAATCATGCATTTGTTAGTGGTGACAGTCAGTCAGGCTGTAATAGTGACAATTTGTGTTTCATTATGGATTATTAAAAGGGTATTGCTGATGATGACTTAGAAGAGATGGATATTCTAAGCCAAATGGCATGGATTAATATCAGATCTCAAAAGTTCTACAAAAGAACTGGTAGGAAATTTCCAGGACTCTCTGGCAAAAGCAAAGTTGGTTTTGACAAGAGTAAGTTGAGGTGTCACAAATGCCACAAGCTTGGACACATTTCAAGAGAGTGTAGGTCAACTGGATCTAACTTCTCTGCACCCTTTGTGACTTTTCCAAGCAATAGTCAACACAACAGAGGGCAACATCCTGCTAGTTCTAGTCATCATTCACAACTATATCTCCTGCATATTTTGTCCTCAGGGTCCAATGTCATATCCATATCCCTGCTATTATATGCCTCAGCCAAATGAAGTTCAAGTTCCTATTGCACAACAACCTCAAGCCTTACTTAAGCCTCTACCATCTCAATCATCTAAATCACTACCTCATCACAGCTTCTTCACCCCTGGTGTTGTTGACTGGAGCAGTTTACCAGATGATCTCTCTGGTAATGAGCAATTATTTGCTGGTGATGGTCAACATGGTGGTGAACATCCTTTTGGGAATCTAGCTCTCATGGCCTGGAGTCTATGAGAGTTCATGCTCTAATCCATCTTCATCACAGATAACCCAGGTATCCTCTGAGGCTAAGGCCAAGCTATGTTCTTAATCTTGCATACTTGCATTTATCTCTATTAGAGAGGCAAATGTAGCGTTAATTAATCAAAATCTTAAGCTTGAGCAAACTATTTCCAAAAGAAAAGCTGAATATGAGTCTGTCCATAAGGATAAAGATGATGATATTTATAAGAATAGATGCCAATTAAATGATGAAAAGGCTAAGCTAGAGGTCATTCTTGAGAACCACAGAGAACTCAAAGAAAAACTTGCAGTTACCCAAGTTGAGTGTGACTGCTGGGTATCATGGTGCAAGGGATTTGAAATGCTGCTCAGCAAGCAATCTCCTTCGAATGTGTAGATTGGAATAGGTTACAACCACATTGCACCACCTACAGATTTTACTCCAAAATCAATAGTAAAACCTGAAGGTGAAAGTAATTTCCAAACCACATCATCATGTGCATCATCCTCAAGTGATCACCCAAAATCACAAGATGAAATCAGTGTTGATACCTTAGCAAATCAATTGCCTCATGGGTCAACTACTGATAAGCACATGAAGCTGAGTACTTCAGATGTTGTCCCTCAAAGTATCTCAAGCACCAAAGGGAAAGACACAACATCTGAAAAGCATTTCAAATCAGCTGAAATAAAGGATTAACTAATGCTCATAGTAAACAGCTGAAGAACAAGTCTTCAGTTGTTACAAATCCTTCAGCACTTAACTCAAGTACTCAAAGGAGGAAAGTACTGAAGAGCACACCTTCAGTAGTTTCCACATCAGCAGTTGATCAATCCAAGATGAAGAATAAGCCATGTGAAATATGTGGCAAATTAATCATCTTTCTGATGAATGTTGGTACAAAAAGGGTTCCAAACTCAACAGAAATAAGCTCATTAAAATCCAGATGGATGAAATGAAAAATGAGTTTGAGACCAAGTTTGTACCACAGTCATCCCAATGTGATAAACCCAAGCCTTCATCCAAATCCAAAAAGAAGGATAGGGTTTATCATAAATCAGCTCATAGTGGTCCTCATGACAAACATAAGACTAAGTCTGTGAATTTCAAGGAGGAAATGGTGGGTCACAAGAACTCATCAAAAACAAGTACTGATATGTCACAAGAGCTGAAAGCTTTAGCTACAAATCAGACCCAACTTGTTATGATGGTTCAGCATTTGTTGGGGAGAGTTAACCAACTAGATGCACCTGTGATCAAACCACTGAAAAGGCATTTCAAGACCAAATCCAAGGAATCCATTTCAGCACCATCTCCACCTTCATCAGCTGTTAATCATGAGAAACAAGTTATGGTTAAATCTGTTGATGAAAACAGACCCAAAACCAAAACGGTTTGGGTCTCAAAACCTAACTAGTTCTTTATGATAAATGCAGGGTTCTTTAGCATACCAAAGGAGCATCTGGTATGTAGACAGTGGAGGATCTATGCATATGACTGGGAGTAGTTCTCTTCTTAATGACTACTTTCAAGGAAAGAAGGGATTTGTTTCATTTGGAAATGATGCTAAGGGTTACATCATCGGGAAAGGATATGTGTCTAATGGAGATATCAGATTTGATGATTTTAACCATGTGGAGAATCTCAAGTATAATCTACTAAGTGTCAGTCAGATGTGTGATAAAGGGCATGTTGCACTTTTCACAAGCCAGAACTGCAGGATTCTGTCTTCCCAAGTTCTAAGGCTGATTGACAAGGTATTGGATGATCATACTCTCCTGACGGCCAACAGGATTGGAAGAGTATATGCCTTGGATTTGTCAAAGAAGATTGATTTGAAGGGTCATCCTTGTCTGTTCTCCAAAGCCTCTCCTCAGGAATCTAAACTGTGGCATAGAAGGTTGGGTCATGTTAATCTCAAAAATATGAATTAGATGATCCACAATAGTTTAGTGAGAGGTCTACCAATAAAGGAATTCCACTGTGATGAAACCTGCACTGCTTGTTTAAAAGGAAAACAACACAAAGTCTCATTCCCTCCTATTGAAGAACCTAAGTCCACTGCCTGCTTGCAGTTACTGCACATGGATCTATTTGGTCCTGTGAGATTGATGAACATGGCAAAGAAGAAATACTATGTGGTAATTGTGGATGATTACTCCAGATTTGTATGGACTTTCTTCTTGCATTCAAAGGATGAGGTTGCTCAGACGATTATAAACTTTGTGTTGTTGTTGATAAGCAGTATTCCCTATCAGTCAAGTGTATAAGAAATGATAATGGAACTGAATTCAGAAACCATGCAGTTGATGATTTTTATCTGTCAAAAGGAATCAAGAGGCAGTTTAGCATCCCAGGACTCCAGAACAAAATGGAGTAGTGGAAGAAAGAACAGGACCCTAACTGAAGCTGCAAGGTCTATGTTGGCTGACTCTGGTTTGCCATTGACCTTTTGGGCTGAAGCTGTTAACACAGCTTGCTATGTGAAGAATAGAGTGTTAGTAAATCAGAGGTTGATGAAGACTCCATATGAAGTTCTACATCATTTGGCTCCTGTAATTTCATTCCTCAAAGTCTTTAGGTGTCCTTGTTTCATTCTCAACACAAAGGATCAACTCAACAAATTTGATCCTAAGGTGGATGTAGGGTATTTTGTAGGTTATTCATCCACATGCAAGGCTTACAGAGTCTTCAACTGCAGAACAAAGATAGTTGAAGAAACCTTGCATGTGAAATTCAATGAATTTCCTAAGGATAAAATTCCACAAAACCATGTGGAGTAGTTTGATCTGGACATACTTCAATATGTTCCTTATCAACCTCCAGCTGTTGTAGATCATGTGGATAAATCATCTTCTGCAGCAAGTCTTCCACCTGGTGGTACTGAAGATGATGATGATATCGGTACTCACCTTTTCAAGTTTAGTGACCAACTTCCTGAATCTACTAAACTTGATGTTCCTGTAGCTTCTGTAGCTCCATCCACAACAAATGCTGATGAGATTTCTGACTCCTCTACATCATTTGACTTGCCATCTAATACTTGGTTTCAAGAATTTGGATTACCATCTGCTACTGCTGAACCTGCTACAAACACTTGCATTGATCTTATAGTATACCAAAAGCTGAAGAATCACCCCATGTCTCAAATCATTGGTGATATCAATGCTGGTGTCTCAACCAGAAGTCAATTGTCTAACTTCTGCTTCTATGCTCTCTTCATCAATCAGCTAGAGCCAAAGAACTATCATGTTGCTTTGAGAGACAATCGATGGGTTGAAGCCATGCAGCTTGAGCTACTTCAGTTCAAAAAGCAGCAAGTGTGGGAACTGGTTCCTCTACCCCCAGGTAAGTGTGCAATAGGCACTAAATGGGTGTTTAGGAATAAAACTGAAGAAAATGGGCTTATTGTCAAGAACAAGGCTAGACTGGTTGTACAAGGGTTTTCATAAGAAGAAGGTATTGATTATGATGAAACCTTTGCCCCTGTAGCCAGACTAGAGGCAATTAGATTGTTCTTAGCCTATGTTGCATTCCACAATCTTAAAGTTTTTCAAATGGATGTCAAAAGTGCATTTTTATATGGTAAAATAAAAGAAGAGGTTTATGTGTGTCAACCACCAGGTTTTGAGGACAATAAACATACTGATTGGGTGTATAAACTTGATAAGGCTCTTTTGGGTTGAAGCAAGCTCCTAAAGCCTCGTATCAAACACTTTCAAATTTTCTTCTTAAAAATAATTTCACTAGAGGCTCCATAGATAAAACATTGTTTATTAAGAAAGTGGATCAGCATAAGCTACTTGTTCAAATTTAGGTTGATGATATTATTTTTGCATCCTGTGATCCCCGGTTGTGTGATGATTTTACAAGTTTAATGAAACAAAAGTTTGAAATGTGTGCAATGGGAGAATTATAGTTCTTTCTAGGCTTGCAAATCAAACAAAAGGCTGATGGAACCTTTATTCATCAATCAAAATATACAAAAGAACTTTTGAATAAGTTTGATTCACAAAATTGTAAGCCCTGTTCAACTCCCATGTGCAACACCACACAACTGGATGCAGATCAGAAAGGTAAAGCTGTTGATGTAACACTTTACAGATGTATGATTGGGTCCTTGATGTACTTAACAGCTTCTAGACCAGATATCATGTTTGTAACTTGTGTTTGTGCTAGATTTCAGACTGCTCCTAAAGAGACTCATTTGATTGCAGTCAAGAGGATCTTTAGATATGTGCAAGGTACACAATCTCTAGGTCTTTGGTATTCCACTGGACACTCATGCAAATTAGTTTCTTTTTTTTAGTGACTATGCAGGGTGTAAGTTAACCAGAAAGTCAACTTCTGGTGGATGTCAATTCCTAGGCAACTGTTTGATTTCTTGGCAGAGTAAGAAACAAATGTATGTTGCTACATCCACTGCTGAAGCAGAGTACATTGCTGCTGCAAGTTGTACATCTCAGGTACTCTGGCTTCAAAACCAATTATTGGATTATGGCATTACAGAGACTAAGACTCCATTATTAATGGATAGTGCTTTAGCTCTTGGATTGTCAAGAATCTAGTCCGCACTCTAGGACCAAACATATAGAGACCAGAAAACCATTTTATTAGGGATTGTTTTGAAAAAGGTCTAATTGATCCAATGTTTGTGCCTAGTGCTGATGAGCTTGGAGATATATTTACTAAGCCTTGGATAGTTCAACTTTCCAAAACCTTGTGTTAAGGCTTGGTATGCTGCAGCTAGAATAAGTGACAAATACTGATGGTCTCAGTAAACAAGTACTGATGATCTCAGTAAACAAGTATGATGATCTCAATAAACAAGTACTGATGATCATTAGTAACCATGTCACAAATATGTACTGATTCTGTTAAAAGAAACTGATGCAGTTACAACTACTGATGTAGTTATAACTACTGATGTCAGTAAAAACAGATAAGTACTGATGTCCTATGAAACGACTGAAAACAGCTAAAAAGTCTAATGAGTAAGTGTTGAGGAGAGTATGAAACAGCTGAAAAGCTAAGAATTGACGAAAACTACTAATGAGAATTTTCTCTTCAGTTGTTTCCACAAACTACTGTTTCACCCTAGACAGCTCATGACAAAACCATGTCTTCAGTAGTTTCACAACTATTGATGACTAATACCAAGTCCTCAGTTGTTTACAACAGCTGAAGACAAAACCAAGGTTTTCAGTAGTTCACACTACTGATGACTAAAACCAAGTCTTCAGTTGTTTTCATAACAACTGATGCCTACACCAACACTTTCAGTCGTTTTCTTTTCAGCCTTTTCTTAGCCTATAAATACCTGCACTTATAGCCAAACAATTCATTAGCCGTTTTTCAAACCTTTTCTCTCTCAACAATGGCAACCATGAAACTGAAACCCTGACACAACTGTGTTGCCTACCTTTCGAAATCGGCTTTCTGGAACAAGTTTGACAATGCCATCGATCTTATGGTGGATTCCCAATACCGAACAGCCTTTCTTCTGAATCCGACCATATACCCTGATTCCTTAACCCAGTTCTGGACCAACGTCTCTATAATAACTGGTGAAATGATAGCCAACTCACTCTCGAGTCGTTGGTGAACCAGAAACAGGTGCTCGTCACCCCCGACATCATTCGCAAAACACTAAATTTGCATGATGGAACCTATGTTAAAGAATACCCGAAAGGCACCACTGATATGTCTTTCATCAATAACGGGTATGAAGGCAACTTAAGTGCTACAACTATACTTAAAAAGCACTTCCATGATGCTGAACGACTTATCTTTCATATGGTGAATGTCTGCCTTGCATCAAAGACATCTTCTTGGGATCAGATGTCTTCTCGATGGCAACAGGTATTGTACTCTATCTTTGAATGCCAAAATCTAAATTTATCTGATATAGTGTTCATGGAACTAAAGGATTTGGCGCAGAAACCTGTGGCAAACAGATGGCTAATTTATCCCAGGTTCTAGTGGCCATAATTTTGAATCAATTAAAATCTGATGGCCTTGTTGGTCTTGGAGTCCTTGCTCCAGCTATTTTAGCTTAGGTATACTCCAGACATAACTCAGACCCTACTCTAAATGGGGCTGCCTGGATGCTAAAACCCAAGCAGAGGGAACCCACAGCCTCCACTTCCATATCCAAAGTCCCCACCAAACCCAAATCCAAAAAGCCCAAAAAGGCAACTCAGGGAGATGAGTTCCCTGAGGATGCCCCTGTACCACAACACAGGAAATACATACTAGTTCAAACCCCCCAGTTATGTCCAAGACTCAACCTACTAAAGCCGCACAGGTATCCTCTCAACAGGATCCTGTTGCAACCACAATTGGGGATCCCACATTTCCGGAACCTATCTCAATTGAGAGGGTTACCATTGAAGAGCACCTCTCACCCTGGGTGCAATCTGCTTCGGACCAATCTCCACATGCAACCGCCCCTCAAAGCCCAACACTGATAGTTGCTAAAGTGCTGACTCAGTTGCATTCCTCACCCCCTCCCCAGAAACCACTTACCACTGGGAATACCTCGACCATTAACGGGGAGGACCAAAATGCTTCTGATAACCCACAACACAGGGGTTACAATGTTCAATCTCCAAGTGTAGAAATGAAGGTTAGAACATCTGGTAAGGCTGCCACTTCTACTGATTAGGATGAAGTTGGTAACATCCATAAGACCTTACCAGTGGCAACTGCCAATGAAGGACACAGTCCTGAGGCAGGAAGTCCCCAGTACCAAGAGCAAGGGGCACATGCTTCTACTGATCTACACTCAGAGCATGTACATCTTGATTCAATCAGGAGGTCAGGTGATTCAACACAGACTGATGATGACCTGGGCTTTTTCTATGATGTATTAGCCCATAATACCATCCTAGAGACTGAGGTGAGCAGACTCAAGGAGCTGCTAGCCAAAATGTCTCAGGATCAAAGTCCATCTACCCCAAAAACCCCACAGATGGCACCTTCGATTGAAGGTTCACCAAACACTGAGCCTACACACTTAACTGACCCACCAGCCACTACTTTTGGTACCACCTCTCAGGGATAGAACCCCTCTGAGCAGATGGTTGCTATCTTTCAAAACTCATTACCTCTCATCACTCCTATCATCACTGACATAGTGCATAAAGCCATTGATGAGAGGATCTCCTCAAATCTACAAACCCTTATTGATGATGCTGTTCACAAATCTCTTTCTGCCTTTCAAGCCCCTGATCCCAATGCAACCAAAAAGGGGGAGACTTCCAAGTCTAAGGCAGTGAAAGAAAAAAAAGAAAAAGAGTTGATGATGAGAAAGAACCTGCAAAAGAGAAGGAGGTGGAGAAAGAACTGATCTCAGAACAACTGATCATAGATAAAGAGAAGGAAGATCAGCTGATCATATATAAAAGAAAGAAAAGTGCTGAGTCAAAAGCTGATGAAGATAAATTCTTAGAAGATCTTGTCAAAGATGTTGATGAAGCTCCCAGTAGATCCATGGATAAAATTATAGATCAGCTCTTTCGACAAGGTCATGACACAACCACACTAGACACTGAGATCAGAAGGCTGGAAATAGAAGAGATTCAAGCTAGATGGATTGGTTATAGTGTGTTGGAAAGGGAAAGATTGGAGATAATGATCAGATTCATTGCCAAATACCTTGGAGGATCATTGATAGAGATAAAGGCCTGGTCCAGAGACAGTTCTTGGAGATAACCAAGAAAATCTGCTCTACTGGAGGCTATAATAAAGGGTTGATCATCAAAGCACTGGATGAAGTAGGTGCAGGGAAGAGAACTGAAATGGCAAAGCTCTCCAAAGACAAACTCACCACCAAAATGCTAAGTCAGTATTCTCACACTTCCACTCAAACACAACCCTTATCTCTAAAATCTACCAAATCTATCCCTAAACCAAAGGCACCCACAACTCAACCCACAAAACCAATCCCTTTACCCCAAAAACCACCTCAAACCTTACCCAGTGATACACATAGAAGGAGGAGAAGGGTGTTGAGGGTAGAAGAAGATGAAGAAGAGGATGACGATGAAGATTGTCTGCCAATCTCTGCTGTTCTCAACCTTAAAACACCTGAGCACAGAAGTCAACAAGTGATTACAGCTGACTTGCAAATGCATATGGTGAAGGTAAAGATTGAAGAAGCAGAACAGCAGAAGCAGCACGATGAGCAGTTTCTCAAGATGGTTGACAAGGATTTCCCTCAGTCGTCATCCATTCAAGAAATGAAGAAACAGGCTCTGAGGCTGTACACTCTTAGACATACTTTTCAACATCAAAGAGAAAGAGTGCGGATCTGGCCAGACCCCAGGGTAAGTTCTAGAATTCATAAGAAGAATATACCAAGTAGATATCATGGCCAAGTGAAGAAGACCTTGAATGCTGCAATTACGTTGGCCATGGTAGTCTCACCCTGGGAAATCATTGAAGAATTCAAGAGAGCTCACAACTCCAAGACAACCCCTCAATCTATTCTTGAGAACAAAATGATGAAGAAGAGGTTGTTATACAAAAGACTTGAAGATCTTCAGAAGAGTGAACTCCAGTTGTTGCTTGAAGGCTCTCACCCTGATGAATTTGCTTATAGAGAGATAACAACTGTGGAGTTGAAAAATGGAAAGACAGTGAGATACCTGTCTGAGTATTATGGCCAGAGTTCTTCTTCGAGGGAGAAGCAGAAGAACTCACCAAGGAGGAACAAGTTGTTCTCCTTGAGGCCTGTGCTAGTGAGTCTTATAGACTCATTAATGGGAATTAGGTTTCATGGTTGGGACAAGACTCTGTGTCTAGTTTCCCCAAGACAGAGTTCCCTTCCATACTTAGCTAATCAAAAGATTAGAAACCTTTTCCCGGCCTGTGCTTAACTGATTACCTCTGAAGCTGATCAAGAGGGTGTTTCTGCCAAGAATAAGTGGGACCATCAATAAGTTTAGAGGTTTTGGCTGCATTGGTTCAGGGGGAGTTTGTTGGACCAAAAGAACCAATGAGCCTGATTAGAAAAACCTCTAAATCCCATAGACATTACAACTGCTGAAGAAGATCACAATAGCTGAAGACATCAGCTGATTACAAGGTCTGAAGACAAAGTCTGAAGCCATCAGCTGAAGACAATGTCTGAAAGTAAAGTACTGAAGCACAAAGACTGAAGACCAAAGTGATCAGTAGTTGTCACAACAGCTGAAGTAATTAACTTCAGTAGTTGTCACAACAGCTGAAGTAATTAACTTCAGTAGTTGTCACAACAGTTGAAGTAATTAACTTCAGTAGTTGTGATGGTTTCCTTTCAGTACTTGTAATTTACTTTTCAGTAGTTATAGTTTCAGTAGTTGTAGTTCAGTAGTTTTATGTTTTTGTACTTAGCATTCTCTGAGATGTAATCACTAGTTGAGAACATTCTCAGTAGTTTGAATAATTCTGTTAGATGTCACTATCAAGTGACATAAGCAGACGTCACATTTCCTATATAAGGAATATTGACCTAGTTGTAAAGTGTGACATTGAGCCACCACGAAAGCATATGAATGAAATATTTCTTTTGTAGAATTCTCTCTTTCTATAACCGTTTACTGTTACATTGAATATCAATTGTGTTCTTGTGAATTGTTAATTCATGTTCGAATTCCGCTGCAACACTCTCTAATTAATCAAACATAGATCACTGATCCTAACATTGTCCCACTAGCACAGAGTCAAGTCCACAAAAGAGTTTGCAGCAAAGTTTACCTTCTGGTCTTCCTAGCACTCACTGATATTTAGAACAGCTTCCATTTCCCTCACCCATCGGTGAGAAGCAGCAGCAGTGCCATTACCATCAAAAGTTGGGGGCTTATATCGTTGAAACGCCCCGTAGTTACAGCCTCGTGCCACCTCCGGCACAGGCTCTTCCTCTTCTTCTTCCTCTTCGTCATCGGAGAAAACTGTTTTAGTCTGAGGCCGTCTCCTTTTGCCTGAAGGTCTACCCCTTTCCTTTCTCTCCCCATCTCTAATATCCTTTATCATGTCGGTCATTACAGACGGTAGGATCGTTTGCATAACCTGATGCACTTTCTTCTGTAACCGCCTCTTTCATTGAAGCTCTCAGATTAGCACTCTCATCACCACCTTTGGATGAGGGGTCTCGGGTTCTTCATGAACCACTTTCCCCACTCTAGGTGTTCCTCTTGTGACCCGTGGTTCTGCATCACGTCCACCACCGCCTCCACCACGTGAAGCTTTAGAAGATCTACCACTAGCCATCTTCTAACACACACTAAAAGATTCAAACACCTACATCGTCATTCAAGGAAAGAACTCAATTTATGTCAAGACTATAGTGGCTAGTTGTGATTAGTCACTTACTTTACTCTTCATACCCCAAGCATTACCAGTCCAGACAACATTAGTATCCAAATCTACCAGCAACACATAAATCACAAAACATGTGCACGTAATACCGGTTAACATTACGAAAATACCTGATGGCATGCAGCTACTCAGATTGGCATCCCTTCCCATACCGTCCCATTCTCAGTTTAAGATAAGGTTTTATTTGAACTTACCCATTTCACTTAAACTTTGGCTCTGATACCAACTTGTAAGGCCCCGTTCCCGGGACGCATACAACTGGTCCTTCATCGCACATAAAACATATATTTTTATCATCTTACATAAAAGCGTTGCAGCGAAAGCATTAAAAACAATATTTTGATTTCAGGAACATGCTCTTGCAAAATAATACAACCATTCATTACACAATATCATTTTACATTTCATTATAAAAGCATTATAATAATGGATGCCATCCCAAAAGAACTGAGTAGTCACCCCATGCCATCCTCAGCAACATACCTGCCAACTGGAAACATATCAAAGTTAGCATTGCTGAGTGAGTTCTAGTTTTAAAGAAAACATACTTTACTTCCATTATAAAAGCATTCATTAATTCCGTATGTGATCACACAACGTACATACACATAGATAATATAATTATTATCTTCTTTACGTTCATTACATTCTTCCATTCGTTCATACGTTCTCACTTTCATTCCTTATCATCGTACGATACGTATCATTCGCTTCATCAGTTCATAACATCATTAATTCATTCCGACCATCACGTATACCCCAAACGTATGCACATAGCGGGTACTGGGCCGAAGATCATAAAATGACTTCCACACTGCACATAGCCTGGCACCAGCATCGGGGTACGCGACAAAGATGCCACTGCTCTATACACTCCCAACATTATGCATACTCGAGTACTTGGCGAAAGATCATAAATTGACTTCCACACAACACTTAGCCTGGCACCAGCATCAAGGTGGGTAACCACATACAACATCCCCACATTATTCATACTCGAGTACTAGGCCGAAGATCATAAAATGACTTCCACACTGCACATAGCCCGGCACCAGCATGGAGGGGGGTAACCAATATAACCACGTACCATACCGTTGGTCTGTCAGAAAGACTGGAACCCCTGTGTGTATCCTTATGGGTTAGCTAAACCACACGCAGTTGAGTTTACAACATCATAGAGTCATGCACATCTGTACATATTGCTTGCAAGCCTTTCAATACACTCATTCGTTCATTAATGCATGCATTCCATCATTATGTTCGACTTTCATTATCTTCCACTTTACGTTAATACTTTCATTACATTCATTAACGTTCAACGCAAACCATGGGAATACAATCATACATAATAGTAAGGAACAAAAAAAGAGACAACAAAAATCACACAAGGCAACATCGCAAACCCATAACACACATCGTGCATAACATACAAGATGCACAAGCACACGATATCAACATCACACGGATCACGCGCATCACATCTTATAACCATACGGCATTACACATCATCATGTATCACATCATCATCATTATCAGTTCATCATCATACATCATCTTACATCATCCATGCCCATCACATCACCTCCAACCCCAAAGGTCCGAGCCTACATCCGCACTTTCCCAAAAGTCAGACAATACTATGGTCATTCGGGCGTATGGACCCTATTCAGTCGCATGGTCTTCCATGCGTGTAAGAACACTTAGGCGAATGGACCTCCAGTTGCATAGCCTCCAATCACATGCTTCCCATGCGAATGAACCTCAATCGCATGACATCTAGGTGTATGGACCTTAGTCGCATGACCTTCATGTGAATGACCCTCAGTCGCACACCTTTCGTCCGTATGAACCTCAATCACATGAATCACAGGCGTATGGACTCTAGTTGCATGACCCTTTGTCGCATGACCTTCATCCGCATTTCATTCAGTCGCATGCCCTTCATCCGCATTTCCTTCAATCGCATAGCCCTCATGCGTATGACCCTCAGTTGCAGTACTTTTGTGTGAATGAACCTCAATCGCACGCCTTTGGTGCGTATGGACCCAGTCGCATAGCCCTAGCTGGGTGCAGAATGCAGTTCGTCCCGAACTACTACTGCCATGTTCGACCTCCATACTCTTCTAGACCTCTTTGAAGCTCAAATCAACCATTATAAACCTTAGAGAAGCATACCATGACATTATTCAAGTACAACCAAGCCCGAAATCAAGCCCCAAAGGAATCATACACATACATACATAAACAGGTTTACACCCAAATACCCGAAAAATGGTTTTCAGATGTGTTCCAGCCCTAAAATCATTCAAAAACGTGTAAAAGATGGGTCCTAGAACTCACACAAACAATCCCGTCGAGTAGAGCTTCGATTTGACCGCTACACTTTATTTTTGCGCTCGAATCCGTCCGAACCAAGCTTTTCTCCTCGTTTTCTCCTTTTCTCTCTTATTTGGCTGATTTTTGCAAGAATGGGTAGGGTGTGGGCTGGCCTCCCCCTTTTATACCCCCACTCATCCAAGTTTCTTCCCGTTTTGTCAAGTTCGGTCCCTCGACTTGGGACTTTATTTATTTTCTTCTTTCGTCGGTTTCAAAGAAAATTTCCGGGTGTTACAGAACAAAATGTTGTAGTAAGGATGAGAAGAAGATGATGATGCTCTTGAATGTCTAGCCTCTAAAATGGGAGTCCTAAAGCTTGTATACCCACAAGCCGTAGCAAACACCTAACTTGTTAGGGTGTTCAACACCGAAATCCTCTTCCTATGCTCCTTCAAAATCCAAAATTTTCAGCAACCTTTTGCCTTGAATCCGAAATTTTCAGCCCTTAGAGAGAGAGTTCTGGCAATGTGTGTGTGGGAGAGAGTGTTGGTGGAAGTGGAGGCCAAGAGAGATTAAAGTCTTGTATAAACCAAGAAATGCAATCCTAAGAATAGGATTACCCTTGGGCGGCCGAAAAATGATCATTCAAAATGGGTTCCCCCCTATTTTGTAATTTTATAAAATACACCATTGTGATGTGGTGTTCCAGGTGGAGGTAGTTGTGAGACAATACCACAACTTCTAAGATGATCTCTAAAATCATCACTTAGGTATTCACCTCCTCTATCATTGCGGAAAAATTTTATTTTCTTGTTGAGTTAATTTTCTACTTCATTCCGGAAGATTTTGAACATTTCAAAAGCTTCATCATTATGTCTTAACAAGTAGACATAACCATATCGACTATAGTCGTCGGTAAGGTAATGATGTATATTTCTTGGTACCTAGTCATTGGCTTAAAAGGACCCCATACATCTGAATGTATGATGCCTAAAAACTCTTTTGCCCTTTCAGATTTGCCACTAAAAGGTGCCTTAGTCATTTTACCTTGTAAAGAAGGTTCACATACATCAATTGAATCATATTCACTTCTTTTAAAAGACCGTTCTTTTGAAGTGTTTGTATGCGCTTCTTGTTTATTTGACCAAGACGGTAATGCCAAAGATAGGTATCACTCAAATGAAATTTGAGTTTCTTGGTGGTGGTTTAGTACAATAAGCTATCATATAATGTGTTTTCACGAATAAATTCATAAATACCATTAATAGGAATAGCATTAAAATAAAGTATGCCATTTAAAGAAACATGAATTTCATTTTCAATAAATGTTAAAACATAACCATATTATCTTAATTGGGCAACAGAAATAACGTTCCTAGTCAAAATAAGAGCATACAAAACATTGTTCAAAATTCCTTCCAAACCATTTGGAAGCTTCAAAATCTAGTCCTCTCGGTCTTCAATTTGAACTTTTGCCCCATTCCCCATGTAGAGGCTAATTTCCACTTTCTTGAAGTCCTTACTTCTTTTGAACCCCTGCAATAAGTTGCAAATGTGAGTTCCACATCCGGTATCCAATACCCACGTGTTAGAGGATACTAAAGTTAGATCAATATGAATATGTAAATTGTACCTGAGGTTTGCCTAGTATCCCTCTTAGCTTGCAACTCTTTGAGATGGACTGGACATTTTCTTGCCCAATGTCCAATCTCCCCACATTTAAAGCATGGGTCATTCGAAACAACCTTTTGCTTCTTCTCAGCTGGTTTTGGTAGTGGCGCTCTTACCACTCCCTTTCCATTTCCTCTAATGTGCCTTTTACCCTTGGCAACATTTGCCTTGGGTGCGGGGTGAGGCCTCTTCTTGTGTTACTTAGTATCAAGGTCACTGGTTGGAAGTTCCCCATTTGATCTGTTAATTGTTCTAAATCAACTTTCCTTATTGTGTGTTTTGTTGTAAGTGACCAACCCCTCAAATGGTACAGCAAATGGTAACAAAGCATTCTAGGCTCTTAATTGTAAGATCTCACCATCTTAGGATCTCTCTCACACACAAAATACTTAACATCTTAAATGGAAGCTCTTACTAAAGCTAATATGGAAACTGGAACCATGACAAAGTCCCCACTTATCAAACCTGAAGACTTTGTGTAAGGCCCCGTTCCTGGTACACTCACAGCTGGTCAATTATCACACATAAAACATATAATTGCATTAACTTTACTAAAATCATGCAGCAGAAACACTTTAAACAAACATTTCATTTCCTTTAAATAAACACTTTTCCAAAATAATACATCGTTCATTAAAAAATATCGTTCGTTCGTATTACAATGAAAAAAAAGTTATATAAAAGAATGCCATCGCAAAAAGAACTAAGTAGCCACCCCATGCCATCCTCAGCAACATTTACAATGTTGGGTTTTGTTAACTGTTTATCAAAGCAAGTTTAACCATTTAAATTTCAAAAACATAGTGGATATAAGTAGTTAAAAGGTGTTTAATAATATGAAAATTTGAACAATATTAACCCGAAACAAAACCCAAGAACAAAGGATCATATGTATGTGAAAAAAATGCTATCAACACGAAAAGGACAACCACATGGTGTTCTTGAAACTACCTTTCAAGAACAAGATGATGTAGTATGGATGAGAAGAAGATGATCATGCTTCTTGAATGTCTAGCCTCCAAAAGAGAAGACCTCAAGCTTGTATACCCACAAGTTCTTCCAAACACCTAGCTTGTTAGGGAGTGTAACACTAAAACCCTCTTCCTATGCTCCTTAAAAAATGAATTCGTCAGAAACTCTTTGCCTTGAATCCGAATTTTTCAGCCTTGTTGAGAAAGAGTTCTTGCAATGTGTGTGTGAGAGAGAGTGTGGTCAAGGTTGAGTGCAAGAGGGATTAAAGTCTTGTAATAACCAAGACATGCAATCCCAATGAGTGGACCTCCTTGGGCGGCCGAAAATCCCATTCAAAATGGGTTCCCCCCATTTTAATTTTTATAAAAAAACTTACAATTTCAACACATAAGTTTATAAAATTAAAACCTCTTTTAATTTTATATCATTAACACACTTTGATTTGTTATTATTTAACTCACTTAAACAATGAAACAAATAATTTCTCATGAACAAATTATCCATATAATGTTGCTATATTACAAACTAATGTTTTAGAAAACCTATTTTCTAAATTGGTGTCAATATTTATTTGTATGATCTCATCAAGAAATAAATATTTATTGGTGTTTGTTTAGCTTGTTATTTGGTATGACCCGACTTGGATCCTAATGTACTAACCACATCAATCTTGTATGTGTCTTGGGCATACAAGTTCCAACATACATGCCAACTGGAAAATACATAAAACTCAGCATTGCTCAGTGAGTTTTAGCTTTACAAAAAGATTATATTACCTTTCATTCATTAAAAAATTTTCTTTATTATCACACATGATCACACATCATGCGTACATCAAGGTAATAATTATTATCTTCATCATTGTTCGTTTCGTACTTTTCACACGTTTCGCACATTTCGTACTTATTGCACTTTTTGTACATTTATTATCTTTGACTTCTATCTAGGTCCTGTTGTATGCTTAACCCCCTTCTTGTGCACAAAGCTATATAATTTAGGGTTAAGCGACAAGGACCCCATATCTCACATATCGCACGTATGGAGTAGTCACATAGACTAACTCCCCCTGTGTGCGAACCCTTAAGGGTTAGCAAAGATCGCACACTGTAAACACACAATTGAGCTAACACTCTCATTGAGTTATGAACCTCCTTTCATTTGCTTGAAGACTTTTCCTTTGTTCATTCATTATGTTCAACTTTCATTACCTTAAATCTTTCACTTTGTTAAGATAATACTTTATGTTCATTATCATAATCACACCAAGTAAAGTCACATCATGATATGTAGTAAGGAACTAAGAAAACATATCATACATAAGCATAACATCATCACGCATCGTCATACATAACATATAACATCACACATCATCATAAACATCATGCGTCGTACATTCACATACGTGTACATATGCACAACAAGCATAAGTCATCATAAAACATAATTGATCCTCTATAGGACAACGGGGGTTCGAAGGCGACAACCCCTAACAGCGGGGTCCTAGGGGCAGTAGCCCCTAGTAGGGTCCAAGGGGCAACACCCCTGGTTAGGGTCACACTAACATAGAAAATTTGATCTTTCTGTTTAAACCTCTTAAAATCTTGGTCATTTAAATCATATATTTAGTATGCATTTCCAACCGCGAACTAGTTCAAAACCTTTAAAATAAGGGATCTAGAACTCACATGGAGTCGGTGAGTAGCTTCTCAATCAAGCTTTCAAAAGAAGGGTCGCACTACATGGCCTGCAGATAAGTTAACACTCAAATGAGTTAATTTCTGCCTAATTTCACTGTAAATTTCACTGCAAGATCAGCAGTTTTGCTGCTAGTTTCGCCAGTAGTTTCGCTGCAAGTTTCACTGGCATCTTCACTGCCAGTTTCGCTGCTTGCTTCGCCCAACTTTTGTTGGATAACCATATCTGTGAAACGACCTGTGAAACAATAGTTTCGCAGGAAGTTTTTATAGTTTCACTAGACGGCTACGCAATTTCGCTAAATGAACCCTTAATTTCGCAAAACTGGCTAAAAATTACAAACCAACACTTTTTGACCCATAACTTCAATCTTTTACATCGAAAACCTTGGTTTATCACCCAATAAGCTTTATCTAAACTTCTTACAGGTATTCTTACACAAAAACTTGAGTTTTGGGCGAATCTTTGCCACTTTCAAAAATCCAAGCCCTAGAATCCAGGTTTACATTAGAATGAAAGATTAAATGATGTTTCTTCCCTAGATTCATGGTGTTTTCTTGTTATTTGGATGCCCACGAACACCGATCTTCAATCCCGTGATCAGCCGAGCCTTGCATCTTCAATTCTCTCCACTTTCTCTCTCTACACACTCTCTCTACAAATTAGGGTGTTGAGTTGCAAATGAGAGTTTCTCAAGTTGATCCGTTTATATATACCTGGCATTCTTGGGACCTTTAACTTTCCAAACACATAACCCACGAGGTCTACTCTGTCCATACTCTATTACCCGCTTATTTTCTTTATATAATCCCCTCTAAGCCTATTTATATTAGTTGGCTCATTTTGACTTTATTTCAGGCGTTACACTTTGACACTTGGTGCCAAAGAATAGAAAGTTTCAACAAGTCACAAGACTCCAGGATATGGGAATCTGTTGTCACTGGACCTTACTTACCAAGCACCTCTTTAGCTGCTGCTGGAGATGGTATGATTCTAAAGGTTGTGGCTGACTACTTTGATGAAGACAAAAAGAGAGTAGAAATTGATTAGAAAGCCATGACAGCCCTTCAGACTGTTGTTCCAAACTTTGTATACAGAGGTTTCAAGAAATGCAAAACAGCTAAGCAGTTATGGGATGCATTGAAACTAATGTATGAGGGTTCTATTGTAGCCAAGGAGAATAAGAAGGATCTCCTAAAGTAGCACTATGAAAACTTCACCTTTAAAACAGGTGAAACCATGACTCAATAATGCTTGAGGTATGTTGAGATTATGGACACTCTACTGGATGTTGGGGTGACTCTTGAAAACAAAGACATTGTAAGGAAGTTTATTTCCTCTCTTCCTAGGAAATTGAAACATTATTGTGTTGTTATCAAGAGAATTGAGAACCTTAAGACTCTCACTTTGACTGAGTTGTATGGTATTCTCAATAGACAGCAGATGGAAATTAACATGCAAGGTTCATCTGGTAACTCCAGTAGTCAAATGAGTTCAGCCCTGCGTGTGCCTAAATTGGATAGCATAGA
Source organism: Flaveria trinervia (assembly GCA_025506515.1). Lineage (NCBI taxonomy): Eukaryota > Viridiplantae > Streptophyta > Magnoliopsida > Asterales > Asteraceae > Flaveria > Flaveria trinervia. Next base: position 46,743,369 of record CM046451.1, read on the forward strand.
ACCTCAAAATCATCTTATATGCTATCTTGACAACTCACTAAAGGGTCCTTTATAACTTCTCGGAGACAAGAAGAAAAAGCTACACTCAAGGAATCTCACTTTAAGAGACAGGTTCTTCACATGCCTTTGTGTCTTGTTATGAAAGTTCAAGCAACTTTCTCTTCACCCTTGTAGACCTAGACTGTATCCATCCAGATGATTTATAGTATATGGAAATAGTTAGCGGATGGCTCTTCTTACTCATAGAGCCAAGAAGTTCTACAAGAGGACAGGAAGGACGTTTCCAAGCAATACAACCAGTCGAAAGTTTAGGCTAGATAAAAGCAAAGTCAAGTGTTACATCTATAACCAAATGGACCACTTTGCTAGGGAGTGCAAGGCACCAAGGACAAATGGTGGCCAAGCACAAACCAGACCAAACTACACTAAGAAACTACTTCGAATAAGAAGCTAAAGCAGCAACCTGTAGTTGTTGTTGAAGAAGGAGGCTTTGATTAGAGTTTCAGGTGGAATATGTATCTCCAAACCAAGCAATAATGGCTGACCATGATGAAGAAAAGGTGTCAGAACATCTCTGTACACCTGAATGTATTACAAAAGTTAATAGATATAGATCCTACAACTTAGAAATGAGATCTAATCTTGAGTCATTGAATATCTTAACATCTCATTTCAAAAGATCTAAAAATGATTAAAAACTGAAAATAGAGGACTTAGGGAAAACTATTTCATTTCTTAAACATGAACACACCAACTATAGGACTAAGATCAAAGATCTCATAACCAACTTGACTGAATGCCAAACTAATCTTGCGATTAGCAAAGCCAAGGCAGAAAAATGTGTTCTTGAAGAAGAAACCTTCAAGAACCTCATATCCTCATCCTTGCATGCAAAAGTTGGTTATCAGAATAAGCAAGGACTGGGATCTAGTGACATAGTTCCTCCACATACCATTTTGTCTGTAAGGTTCCTAGGTCTGGAACTTGTGAAGATGAGCTTCCTCTTATAGACCCCTTGACTAAAGAGGATGAAGAAGTGTTAATGGAGAATACCTTTAAGAAAAGTAAGGAAGAGGATTATAAGAAGGGTCACGATCCTTCTGAGGAGAGTAAGAAGACTATGATGACCAAGTCTATGATAAAGAACTTGATTAGAAAGAGCAAGAGAAAAGCAAAGAAAGCTGAAGAGATAAAGACCACTTTCAACTCTAAGCAGAAACAAGTTTTCATCTCTGCTGGATTTGAAGTGGTGAATACTAAAGACACTAACCTAAACTCTAGTACCAGGAGTTTAAGTTCAGTATCAACTCATCCCAGTATCAAGAAGAAGGCTGGTCAGCTGTGTACCACTCCTACACAGTCTGAACCATCCAACTCCAAAGGAAGTCCTCACTGTAAAAGGACTTCCACTACATCTGCAAAGATAAAGATAGAGAAGGAAAATGATCAAGTTCAGCCTTGTTCACAAAAGAAGGCTGTTAGGAAGAAGAAGTTAGATTGTGTTATGTGTGAGAGTCCCTTTCATCTTGCTAAGGATTGTCCTTACAATCCTAAAAACACTCTCCACATAATCAAGAAAGAGACTTCTAAGAGTTTCAAGAAGAAGCAAACTTCGAAAGGAAAATGTATTTCCTTCGGAAGCTCCAAAATGAAGATGAAGGCAAGTGGAAAATTGCCTTCTTAAGAAAATTTGGTTTTAGAAGAAAGGAATACTTCCAAAGTACTGAAGCGTGTTGTAGTGTTGGTAAGATCTTCCGAAGGTTCGGTCATCAAAACTTCCAAAGTCATTAAACCTTCCGAAGTATTGAGGCTCAAGTCTAGGCATACAAAGGTGGTGTGGAATTCAAAGAAAGACCAAGTGACTAAAAGTTCTCGATCAACAGTAGCAAAAGATCCTCTAAATATGACTATAGGATCTATCACTATTGCATTACCCTTAACTTCTCTCGATAATCCCAAGACAAGCAAGGCTTGGGTTTTCAAATGTAACTAATTATCTTTTTTATGCAGGAACAACTAAAGATGAATAAAAATGTATGGATCATGGATAATTGGTGTTCTAGGCACATGGCATAGATTAGGTCACTACTCCAAAATTTTAAGAAATTTCATGGAGGGCCAATTGCTTTTGGAGGAAATGAAGGTGATTACATATTAGGAAGGGGCAAGGTCACAAATGGTAAGCTTAGCATTGAGATGGTAAACTTCATCAAGGAGCTTGGATACAATCTTTGAGTGACTCTTAATTTTATGATAAGAGTCATAACATGTTGTTTTACTGAGCATGAGTTCATTATTCTCAACCCGGGTGGTCATTCCTCAAGAGCATAAGCTGCTCAGAGTCTCCAGGAAAAGGAAAATGTACAAGATGGACTTGCAAGAAACATCTCCCTCGGAGAAGTTTCATTCTTTCAGTCTAAAGAAAATAGTGATGAATCTTTTCTCTGGCATAAAAGAATATGCCATGTAAACTTTAAAAATATGAATAAACTAATTAAGAATGATTTAGTAAGTGGAATGCCAAAGAAAGAGTTTGCGAGTCATGACCATTGTGTTGCATGCCTGAAAGGGAAGCAAAACAAGGTATCTCACAAGCCAAAGGAAAGAACTTCAATCACTACTCCCCTACACTTGTTACAAAAGGATCTCTTTGGCCCACCTAATGTAATGAGTTTAGGAAGGACCTCTTAATTTTTGATGATCTAAAATGATTTTACAAGATTCACAGGCTTTTATTTCTTAGAAATAAGAATGAGACTCCTGATATTCTCAAGAATTTCATTCTAAGGATCGATAATCAATCTGGTCACAAGGTCAAAACTATAAGATGTGATCAAGGAACTAAATTCAAGAACCAAATCCTTGATACATTTTTTGATGAAAAGGGTATTACAAGATAATACATTGCTCCATAGACTCCTCAGCAAAATTGTGTTGTTGAGAGGAGAAAAAGGACACTGATTGAAGCTGCAAGAACCATGTTGTCTGACTATAAGCTGCCATCACCTTTTGGGCAGAGGTAGTCAACACTGTTATCTATGTGTGGAACAGAGTTTTAGTGGTTAAGACACATGGTAAAAATCCTTATGAACTTTGGCATAAGAGGAAGCCTTTCATTGGTTTTCTCAAGTCATTTGGATGTCCTTGCACCATCTTGAATTCCAAATATCAGATTGCAAAGTTTGCTGAGAAATAAGATGATGGACATATCATTGGATACTCTTCTCAAGCTAAGGCTTATAAAGTATACAATCTTAGAAACAGGATAGTTGAGGATTCAACCAATGTGACCATCAATGAACACACCCAGTGTAAATGGCTCTGGTTCTGATCGGCTATTTGATCTTGATTTAGTTAACAAATGTTTTAACCAATCTTGTGAGAATGTTTGTGGGTCTACAAATATTAAACCCATAGGTGATTCTATTCTAAGATTTGAGCTGAGTAGATCTTCAAGTAACATTACTTCAGCTCCAATTTTAACTAGTTCTGCAAATGAACTTTCTATCAGCATAACAATAACTACTTTAGCTAATACATTTGAGATGCCTTCAAATTCCATCTCAGAGGCTCTATAACTAGATAGAGAAACATCAAATGCAGAAGATCATGGTGGTGGTGAAAGTGATCCATAACTTCTTGATACTGATAACCAATGTATTGAAGAAACATCAATGATATCACACACTCATTGGATCAAGTTTCACGTGATAAGTGTGTTGATATGGTGAGAGAAACCTCAATGCCAGATCAAAAAATTTCTAATTTTGATCTCTCTCAACAACTTGTTGTGATTCCTCAACTAAGATTCGATAAGGCTCATCCCACTTCGAACATCATTAGAGATGTTGAATCAGGGGTAAGAACAAAAGGACAAACCCATGATGCATATATTTTTCTTCAAACTTGGCATGGCCGCCCATTATTATTTTAAAGATATGAAAGAAAAAAAGGAATAAGAGTGAAGAAAAGAAGAAAAAGGCATAAAACCCAAGTTGAGAGGTAAAAAGTGTCCAAAAGGAGAAAAAGTTAAAAAGTTGGTGACTAAAGGTGGTATGGCTGCCCATTGTGTCTTACACTTCACTTTTACATTTGGATTTTTGGAGAGAGTGAGAAGAGAAGCTGAAAGCTCTCGGGTTTCTGAAAAACAAGAAGGAAAGATCGAATTCAAGGTAAGAATTCATGTTTTTGAGTGTTCTTAACTGGCCTTAGCCTTGATTGTAAGCTTATGTATGTTTGTGAGTGTGTTCGGGTGTGTGTTTTTGTGGGTTTTAGGTGTTGAACTTGTATCAATGGGTTTTGAAGAAGTCATACCAAGAGGCTGCTAAGGTGAGTTCTAGAACCCCCTTTTTAGTTGTTTTAAACTAATTTGGGGCTGGAAATGCATGTGTATACATTTTTATAGAATGGGTTTTCATCCGTATGTATGTGTGTGTATGTGTTTGCGGGTGGGTTTTGATTTGGGCAATGTATGTGCTGTGATGATGTTATGATTGTGTTTATAAGGCTTAAGATGTATGATTTAAGCTTAGAATATGATAGATGATGATTAAGGACTGAATTTAGTTAAGTGTGATATAGACAGCCCATGCGCCTAAATAGTGGCCCATGCACCCAAGGTTATAAACTACTAAGTGTTCCCATGCACCCAAAACCCATGCGCCCAAATAGTAGCCATGCACGTGGAAAAAGGCTTAAATTTACTAAGTGTCCATGCGCCTAGGCACCCAAGCACCTGCATAGTGCCCATGCACCTAGAATTTGCCTAAAATGAATAAGAGTTGCCCATGTGCCCTAATAGTGCCCATGCACCTGGAAGTTTCCCATGTGCCTAAGTGTTCCCCATGCGCCCAGAAGGCCATGCGCCTGAATAGTGCCCACGCGCCTAAGACTTAAAATATTTTTCACTGAATTTTAGGGAAAATGTAAAGTGTAGGCTTTGACTTGGGAGGTTCCTGGGGATATGTAAGTTGACTTTTTGAAGTCATAGATGATGTGATGGATGATGTATGATGTGACATGAATAAGATGTGTAATTGATGCTTATGCATGATAGTATGTATGATGAATGTTATGTATGTATGATGGTGCCTTGTATGGTGATGTTTTGTTTATGTTCCTTGTTATGTAAGTTGATTTTCTGTGCCTTTACCTTGAATGTTTGTGAATGAAATGAGAAGTATTATGTAATGTAAAGTGGAAGATAATGAAAATAGGAACTTAATGATATAATGCATGCATTAATGAATGAATGAAAGTAAGAAAGTTTTGCAAGCAAAGTATTGAGGTTTACACCCAATGAAGGGTGCTAGCTCAACTCTGTGTGGGTTAGCTACCCCAGAAGGATGCACACTAGGGTTTAATCGTTGTGATTGACCGTATGTATGGGATCCTTGTCGCTTGCCCTATGTACCGGAGTCAGCTTGGTGCACAATGTCCACCTCAGGCCCTATAACCAGCTTCGTGCAAAATGTTTGGGGTATAGTATATGGCATTGGTTCGGAATGTAAGAGAAAAGATAAGTGATGAGGTACTTGCCCTAGGTACTGGATTCAGCTTCGTGCATAATGTTCGAGGTCTATTAAAGACCTTAGGCCCAGTAACCAGCTTCGTGCATAATGTTCGGGGTACTGTACATGTCATCGGAAGTAACGAACATACGAATGATAAGTAAGAAAGTTATGAATGAAAGTGAATGAAAGTAAATGATGATGATGTACGATGAATGAACAAAAGTTAACGAATGAATGATGAAGATAATAATGATATTATCTATGTGTATGTATGATGTATGATTACATATGATAGTAAAGAAAGGTTTTAAACGAAAGAAAAGTATGTTTTATTTTAAAACTAGAACTCACTCAGCAACACTAACTTTTATGTGTTTCTAGTTGGCAGGTAATGGTTTTTGACAATGGCATGGGGTGGCTACTTGGCTCCTTTTGGATGGCATTCTTTTGTATAATGTTTTTGCAATATAATGCGAATAATATGATATTTTGATATGAATGTTGTATTATTTTGCATAAGCATTTATTATAATGAAATAAATTGTTTGTTTTAATATTTCCATGCAATGTTTTACCAAAGTTAATGTAAACATATGTTTTATGTTTGATGATTGACTAGCTATGAGTGTCCGAGGAACGGGGCCTTACAAGTTGGTATCAGAGCCAAAGTTTAAGTGAAATGGTTAAATTTTCTAAAGAAACCTAAACTTAAAGTGAAAGTGGGATGGAAGGGGAAGGGATGCAAGTTCGAGTAGCTGCATGCTAGAAGGTATCTTCTTAATGATAACCGGAATTATGTGCGCATGTTATTTGATCTCTGTGCTATTAGTAGATTTAGATACTCATGTAGTCAGGATAAGGAATGCTTGGGGTATGAAGAATAATGTAAGTCTCTAATCACAACTAGCCACTGTAATTAGGGACTTACTATACTTGACATGAATTGAGCTATTCCCTTGAATGACCGTGTTAGTATTTGAATCTTATAGCTTGTTTAGAGGATGGCTGGTGGTAGATCATCAAAAGATTCATATGGTGGATATCGTGGTGGACGTGGTGCTGAACCACGGGTCATGAGAGGAAGGCCTATAGCTGAAGAGGTGGTTCATGAAAAACCCGACACCCCTCGTCCGAAGGCCGGGGTTAAGAGTGGTAACTTAAGGGCCTTAGTGAGGAGGCTATGTTGAGGAAGTGCATTAGGTCATGCAGACGATCCTACCATCAATGGTGACCAAAGTGATAAAAGTTGTACGGGAAGGAGAACGGAGAGAGAGGAACAGGTCCTTGGGAGGACGGGAGCGGCCGGAGACTGAGACAATTCTCTTCAATGACGAGGAGGAGGAAGAAGAGCTTGTGGAGGAGGCAACACAAGGTTGCAACTACGGGGCATTTCAAAGGTGCAAGCCCCTAATTTTGATGGTAATGACACTGCTGCTACTGCTAACCGGTCGGTGAGAAATATGAAGGTTGTACTTGACAGTAACTAGTTTCAAGAGGACTAGAAGGTGAAGTTTGCTACCCACTCATTTATGGACTTCGCTCTGTGTTGGTGGGACAATACTTTCCAGGCCGAGGGTAGTTGAGTGATTGGAAGAACGAGGTGGTCGGAGTTGAAGAAGCTAGTAATTGAGGAATTTTTTTCTCATAGAGAGTTGGACAAGGTGGAGAGGGAGTTCCTGTAAATGGAGGCGGGGACCATGACTCATCAGCAATACACCACGAAGTTCAATGAGATGGCACGGCTAGTACCGGTTCAAGTGACGCCTCTCTCAGAAAAGATTAAGCGATATATCCAAGGGATGCCGACGGATATCCGTAGGAACATGATCCTTTCCTAACCAAGCACATGTAGGTCGGCGATTGATATGGCGGGTAGCTTGTATGATGAACGTACTGTGGTGGTGGCGGAAGCTGGCAAGAAGAATGGTGGTGATCGAAATTGGAATAGGAAGCGGGTTGGACGTGGCGGTCCACTCCAAGCAACTAAGGTGCGCCGATGGATGACCGGCGTGTGGTCACATCAGGTGCGGGGATGAAGAGGTGTGGCAGGTGTGGAAAGCAGCACACCGGAGAGTGTAGATGGGGATTGAACGTGTGATTCAAGTGTAGGAAGCCTAGCCATATGGCGAGAGAATGCAAGGTAGGGAGGTGTTTCAATTGTGGCAGGAGGGCCACATGAGCCGGGACTGCAATAAGTCGAGGGCTGAAGGTTTGGGAGTGAAGAAGGCTGGAGGAGAAGGGCAGAGGGCGAGCACCAGAATGTTCACGATGACGCAGGAGGAGGCTAGGATGGACCTCGATGTTGTGTCAGGTATGTTTCTAGTAAACCAAACTCTACCTTCTGTGTTATTTGATTCATGTGCTAGTAAAGGTTTTATTTCTGCTGCTTTCTGTGCTAAATTGCTTGTTACTAGCAGGAGTATAGATGCGCTCTGCGATGTAGAAACTGCCATAGGTAAGTCTATGAGGATATCTAAGATGATAGAGGTTGTGATGTAGAATTAGAAGGTCAAGTTTCCTGTTAGACCATTCGTGATGACCTTAGGCGGGTTTGATGTAGTCCTAGGAATGGGTTGGTTGGCAGAATACGAGGCAAACATTGTGTGTTGTAAGAAGATGATTCGATTAATAGTGCCTGACGGGGGTACAATGACGGTTTATGGTGATCGAGTTATAACAACCCCGAAAGTGATTTTGATGGCAGTGGCGGGAAAGTGCATGAGGCGTGGATGTAGTGCCTTCTTGGCCTAGGTAAAGGACGTGGATACGCCAACACCATAACTGACCGATGTACCAGTGTTGTGTGACTTTCCAGACAGGTTTCCCAAAGATTTACTAGGGGTGCCACGTGACAATGAGATTGAGTTCGAGATTGACTTGATACCCGATGCCCAACCTATTGCTAAGGCGCCATATCGGTTGGCTCTGACCGAGATGAAGGAACTAAAGGTACAATTGCAAGAGCTGCTTGATAAGGGATTCATTAGACCGAGTATGTCTCCTTGGGGTGCTTCGGTCCTGTTCGTAAAGAAGAAAGATGGTAGTATGAGGACGTGTATAGACTACCGTGAGCTGAATAAGTTAACAGTGAAGTATATGTACCCCTTACCAAGAATTGATGACTTGTTTGATTAGCTCTAGGGTGTCAATTGGTTCTTGAGGATAGACCTTCGAACTGGTTACACTCAGCCGAAGGTTAAAGAACAAGATATTCCTAAAACAGCTTTTCGCATGCAATATGGAGACTGCGAGTTTCTCGTTATGTCTTTGGGTTTGACCAATGCGCCATCTACTTTTATGGACTTAATGAATCGAGTGTGTCGGTCGATGTTTGATAAATCAGTGATTGTGTTTATTGATGATATCCTGATTTTTTCGAAAAGTGAGGAGTAGCATGCTGATCACATTCGAGATGTGTTGGAGACGTTGAGAAAGGAATTGTTGTAGGCCAAAATCTCTAAGTGTGCATTCTCATTGTGTGATGTTCAATTTTTGGGTCATGTAGTGAATTTCGATGGGATTATGGTGGACCTGGCAAAAGTGGAGGCGGTGATGCAATGGAAGTCTCTGAAGACGCCATCCGAGATTCATAGTTTCTTGGGTTTGGCGGGCTATTTTAGAAGATTCATCCAAGCGTTCTCGTAGATAACTTCCCCATTTACCAAGTTGACCCGCAAGGATGTGAAGTTTGTATGGGGTCAAGATCAGGATAAAGCTTTTGAGGAGTTAAAGGCGAGATTGACTCAAGCTCCGGTTTTGTCATTACCCGAAGGGAGCGAGGATTTGATGGTTTATTCAGATGCTTCCTACTCGAGGTTAGGATGTGTGTTGATGCAAAGAGGAAAGGTTATGGCTTATGCATCCTGACGGTTGAAAGTTCTAGAGGTCAATTATCCTACTCATGATTTGGAGCTAGTAGCTGTGGTCTTTGCGTTAAAGATTTCGAGGCACTACCTGTATGGGATGAAGTGCACCATATTCACTAACCAAAAGAGCTTGAAGTACTTCTTCGAGTAGAAAGACTTGAACATGAGGTAGAGGAGATAGTTGGATCTCATAAAAGATTATGATTGCGAGATCCATTATCACCCAGGCAAAGCTAACGTGGTGGCAGATGCCCTCAGCCGAAAGGAGAGACCTGAACCAATTAGGATAACAACTTATCAGTTGGTTATGACCTTTGATATGATGAAGCACGTCAAGGAGTTTCGAGATAAGGCATTGAAGGAAGATCATCTTAACTCTGAGAGCATGAGAGCTCTGGTCGCGAAGTTGCGTGAAGACACACTTGGTGTTAAAACCCAATTCGGACGAATGTGGATTCCTTGTTTTGGGGATCTACGTGGAAAGATTATGGTTGAATTTCATAATACTTGATGCTCTATTCATCCCAGTGATACGAAGATGTACCAAGACATGAAGAAGGATTATTGGTGGCCGGATATGATGCGCAATATAGCGAAGTATGTGAGTAAATACCTTACTTATTTACAAGTGAAGGCCGAGCACCAAAAACCATATGGAAAGATCCAACCATAGGATATACCGGAATGGAAGTGGGAGCATATCACCATGGGTACCGCGCGAGGGTATGATGCTATATGGGTGAATGTTTATTGTCCGACGAAGAGTGCTCACTTCCTTCCGATCCGCGAGACATATTCATCCGAGAGGTTGGTGGATCTATTCATGAAGAAATTCAATCATGCAATGGGGACGAGATTACATATTAGCATGGCTTATCATCCTCATACAGATGGTCAGTTGGAGAGGACGTTCCATATGCTGGAAGATATGCTTCGGGCATGCGTCATTGATTTTGGAGGAAGTTGAGATGACTACTTACCGTTACTGAGTTCTCATATGATGACAGTTACCATGCCAACATTGGTATTCCCCTTTATGAGATGCTATACGGTAAAGGATGTAGAACACCTGTCTACTCGGGTGATTTTGGTCAGAAGGAGTTGGGAAGTATAGAGGTGATCGAGGCTACGACTGAGAAGCTCGAAAAGATAAAAGCCTTTATGAAGGCAGCCAAAGATAGGCAGAAGTTGTATGCCGATAAGAGGTGTAGACCGATTGAGTTCCAGGTGGGTGATAGAGTTATGTTGAAAGTCTCACCTTGGAAAGGTATCATTTGGTTTAGAAAGCGGGGCAAGTTGAGATCAAGGTACATAGGACCTTTCCGAATCATTGCTAAAGTGGAATTAACTCGACATTCCACGTATCTCACATGAGAAAGTGTTTAGCAGACGAGGATACGATTGTACCACTGGAAGATATCGAAGTAGATTAACAGCTCAATTACGTGGAGCAACCGGTGGCGATCATTGATCGTAAGGAGAAGAGGGTAAGGCATAAAGTGGTTCTCTTGTGCGTGTACAAAGAAAGCACCGGAAGGGATCTGAGTCTATGTAGGAGACGGAAGATGAGATGAGACAGCATTACCCACGTTTGTTCGAGGAATAACGGGTCCCCGAAACTTGTAACACCTAGTTATTCTTCTAAAGATATGAAGGAAAAGAAGGAATAGATGTGAAGAAAAGAAAAAAGTCATAAAACCCAAGTTGAGGGGTAAAACCCAAAAGGAGAACAAGTTTGAAAGTTGGTGACTAAAGGTGGTATGGCCGCCCATTGTGTCTTACACTTCACTTTTACAATCAGATTTTTAGAGAGAGTGAGAAGAGAAGTTGAAAGCTCTCAGCTTTCTAAAGAATAAGAAGGAAAGATCGAATTCAAGGTAAGAATTCATGGTTTTTGAGTGTTCTTAACTGGCCTTAGCCTTGGTTGTATGCTTATGTATTTTTATGTATGTGTTCGGGTGTGTGTTTTTTGGTGGGTTTTCGGTGTTGAACTTGTAGCAAACGGGTTTTGAAGTCATACCCAAGAGGTTGCTAAGGTGAGTTCTACAACCCCCTTTTTACTTGTTTGAAACTGATTTGGGGCTACAAATGCTTGCGTATACATTTTTATAAAATGGGTTTTCACCCGTATGTATGTGTGTGTATGTGTTTGCTGGTGGGTTTTAATTTGGGCAATGTATGTGTTATGATGATGTTATTGTTGGGTTTGTTGGACCTTAATCAAAGTAGTTTAACTATTTAAACTATGAAAACGCAGCGGAATAAAACCTTAGTATGTTCATTTGTAATCTGAAAAATAAGGTTCATTTCATAACAACAACAAACCCAAGAGCATAAGGATCATTTATATGTGTTTGAACTAGCTATCAAGAAGAAATAAACAACCAAAACATAACATACAAACTACCATTTGTGGAGCTGCAGAAAAAACGATTTTCAGTGAAGATGATGAGGTGTTGAACATCCAAAACACCAAGGAAAGGTGTCCTCAAGCATCCATATCCACAAGCATCAAGTGAAGACCACTCTTGCTAGGATTTGCACACCAAAACTCAAAGAACAAGCTGCTGGAACACTTCCAGCCAAGAATCCATCATGAAAATGGAGAGAATTTGTCTTTTCTTCTGGCATGTGTGAGAGAGAATAAGAGGTAGAGAGTGTGTCTAGTTCTTGGAGAATGGTTAATTGAAAAACACAAAAGGAGCCCTCCCATAAGGGGGCGGCCGAAAATCCACAAGAGGGGGTTTTCCCCCAAAACCAATCTCCAATTTTGATAAACTATTGTTGTTGTTTTTATTAGTTATATAATACCTTTTAATTCTATACTCATACCACTGTTATTATTGATGGTATTTAACTAAATTAAACAACATTACAAATAACATCCATGAACAAAATATCCTTATAGTTGTTCAATCTCATATGCAACTTATTAAAACCCATTTTCTAAATTGGTTATATTAATTGCATGATCATCATCAATAAATATTAATTGGTCTTTGCTAAGCTTTATTGGGTATGACCAGATTGGATCATAACGTACTAACCACATCAATGTTCATGTGTCTTGGGCTAAAGAATCCAACAATCTCCAACTTGCAAAGATACATAGAAGACTGATGCAAGCAGTAAATACTGCCTAACAAAGGGTAATACCTAATATGATGACTAAAGCCATTCAATAACAAAATCCCCTTCAATTATCTAACTTGAATGATTTAGGTGAATCAATCATTACCGTATTTCAGATGTCTGTAAATCCAAGACATAGAAGATCATTCCTTTGATTTAACTAATCAAGCCTACACATCTTGTCTCAAGAATAAGAGAATCAAATTCCATCTTGACTACATACGTTTTTCACAATCACCTCTTGTCACACCTGAACATAGCCTTATGTACTGCCTATTATAAGAGCAGTGAAGAACTAGCTCAAAGTATAACAGTTGGTGAATACAAAACCCAAGGATCTTCAGGTCGGAGGAGGATCCACCAAATGATATTCCCCTTTACTCAAATTTCTATGATCAATATAGAAGATTCAGTTGTAAAAATTGAGATGGGGTCGTCAATATTTGTATCCCACAAATATCTATGAACCTGGTAGCAACAATTGCTCTATATCATTCCTTATGAATATCACAATCCATGTTAATAATAGTCTTACGTTCATATTGTTCCCAAAGATGACCGGATATAGACATTGTTGGACCAAAAGAACCAATGAGCCTGATCAGAGAAACCTCTAAGTCCCACAAGACATCACAACAGCTGAAGAAGACCTGATCAGCTGTTCTACAAAGTCTGAAGAATACAACTGCTGAAGTACGTCTGAAGTACTGAAGACAAAGACTGAGACAACAGCTGAAGATCTAAAGTCTGAAGACTTCAACAAGTACTGAAGACAAAGACTGAAGATCAACAGCTGAAAGACAAAGTCTGATGTTCAAGTACTGAAGACATCAGCTGATGTTAACAGCTGATGACAACAGCTGAAGAGGGCTTCTTCAGTTGTTGTGATGTTTTTTTCTTCAGTAGTTTTCTTTTCTTTTCAGTAGTTTGTTTATTTTTCTTTTCAGTACTTGTAAACAACTGAAGAGGTTGTTCTTCAGTTGTTGTAGTTTCAGTAGTTTTATGTTTTTCAGTAGTTGTAAATGATGTTTAACACTTAGGAACATTTGTAAGAAGATGTCAGTTGTTGACATCTTCAGTAGTTGTTAAACATCAGTAGTTATAAAACGGTTACATGTCACTTTCAGGTGACATCAGCTACGTCATTCTTTCCTTTATAAGGAAAGATGACTCACCTGTAATCGTGCCTTTGAGGCCGACAATCTTAATGCAATATTCCTTTTGTCGGATATTTCTCTCTCTATAACAAAATTCTTTTATCGTTTTATATCAATTGTTCTTGTTTGAATTTGTCTAATTCTGAGCTATTCCGCTGCTATATCTGTTCAATCGATTAAACCAGGGCTGAGATCCTAACAAATGGTATCAGAGCAGGTTAATCATTGATCGATCTAACAATTGATCATTGAAACTGTTCAATCGCTCTAAGTTTAATCGAATTAGCAAATTCGCAAGGATCTGTTATAGAGATTGAGAGTGTATCGCTTCTGGCCGTTTTATTTGAGGTTCTGTGTGGTTTTGAGCTAAATTTATTGTGATTTTACTTGAATCTGTCTGATTTTCACAATGACTACTTCTTCTAATGATCCTTTCAATACTGGATCCTCTACCAAGCCTCCGATCTTGGTGAGGAATGAGTATAACATTGGCAGAGAAGATTGCTCCATCACCTGTCTGTCAATAGCTCAGGTTGTTGGACATCTGTGGTACATGGACCACATAAGCCAATGGTGAATGATCCGGAAACAAACCAGTTGGTTCCAAAGAAGAAGGAGCAATACTCCGATGAGGACAAGAAGTTGTTTGAAATCGATGCAAAAGCCCATGGAATTTTGGCTATGGCTATTCCTAATGAGATTTACTCTGGGCTTCTGCATTGTGAGTCTGCTCATGACCTCTGGAATGCCATCAAAGAACAATTTGGTGGTACTGATGAGGTTTTAGCAAACAACAGGGAAATCCTCGCCCAACAATATGAGACTTTCTCTCATAGAAAGGGTGAGACTCTGACTCAACAATTTGAGCGGTTTTCATGTTTAATCTCTGAATTGAAAATGGTTAAACATGAATATACCAGGAGTCAGATGAACCATAGATTTTAAGATCACTGCCTGAGAGATGGAACACATATACCATTGTTCTACGCTCAAATGCTGATGTTGATCGCCTATCTCTCACCCAACTTCATGGGAAACTGCTTACATTCGAGAGAGAGATAGAGCAGAAAAGGAAATTGGTTTCATCTGGCAAGCTCACTGAGGATTTTGTCCAAGGGAACACTGCCCTGATTGGACATCAAGAGTCAGAATATGCGTCATCTGAAAGCCAGTATGATGAGCATATTGATTTCTCTACAAACACTTCTGAGCCTGCCTTTGTGAGTGTTGATAGTTATTCTGCTGGTAGTAATAGTGACAATCTATGTTTCATCATGGATGATCTCAAGGGGATTGCTGATGATGACTTAGAAGAGATGGATATTTTGAGCCAAATGGCCTTGATAAATATCAGATCTCAGAAGTTCTACAAAAGAACTGGAAGGAAATTCCCAGGACTCTCTGGCAAAACCAAAGTTGGTTTTGACAAGAGTAAGTTGAAGTGCCATAAATGCCACAGGCTTGGGCACTTTGCAAGAGAATGTAGATCATCTGGATCTAACTCCTGCACCTTTGTGACTTTCCCTGGCAATAGTCAACAAAACAGAGGGCAACAACCTGTCAATTCTGGTTATCATCATCAACCACAATCTCCTGCATATTTTGTTCCACAGGGGCCAATGCCATATCCATACCCCTGCTATTACATGCCACAACCAGGCCAGGTTCAAGCACCCACTGCTCAGCAACCACATGCACTCCCTGAGCCTCAACCATCCCAATCTCATCAACCTAATCAACTTCAACAACACAGCTTCTTCACACCAGGAGTTGTTGACTGGAGCAGTTTACCAGATGATGTGTCTGGTAATGAACAACTGTTCTCAGGTGCTGGTCAACATGGTGGTGAGCATCCTTTTGGAAATCTAGCTCTCATGGCTTTGGAATCCTCTGATGGATCATCCTCAAATACCTCTTCAACACAGGTATCACAGGTATCCTCTGAGGCTAAGGCCAAATTATGTTCTGAAACTTGCATAGCAGCATTTGCCTCTATTAGAGAAGCAAATGTGGCTTTAATCAATAAAAATGTAGAGCTAGAACAAACAATTTCCAAAAATAAAGCTGAGTTTGAGTCTGTGCTAAAAGAGAAAACTGATGAGATTTACAAATTAAAATGCCAAATTTCTGATGATAAGGCTAGGGAGGATGTACTCTTAGAGAAGTACAAAGACCTCAAAGATACTCTTGCTGTCACCCAGGTAGAGTGTGATCGATGGGTACAATCTTGCAAGGGCTTTGAAATGCTTCTTAGTAAGCAAACAGCTTCCAATGTGAAGTTTGGAATTGGTTATAATCACACTGCTCCTCCTACAGTTTTTGCTTCAAGAGCAGGAGCGGATTCTGATGGAGAAAGTAATGACCAATCCACCTCATCATGTGATTCACTACTTGATAAAGCACCATCAGTAGTTGAAGTCAGTAGTAATCCCTCTGTGAACCTATCAGCTGATATTGATGGTTCAACTGCTGACACTCACATGATCAATGAGTTGATCAACCCAAGTGTTATCCCTAGAAGTACTGAGGGTACTGGAGAGCAGGGGATAACATCTGGAGTTCAAATCCTAATGACTGACAGCACTGAAGAGAAGAAAACTGTCAGTAGGAAGGATTTGAAGCCTACTAAGGAAGTTGACAAGAAGGCAAAAAGTGCTTCTAAACTGCTGAAGAGCAAGTCTTCAGTAGTTTCATCTTCTTTAGTTGATGATCAACAGAAGATGAAGAAGAAACCATGTGAAATATGTGGTCTATTCAATCATCTCACAGATGATTGTTGGTACAAAAAGGGATCCAAACTCAAACAAAAAGAGAAAATTAAAGAAAACTTGGCTAAAATGAAAACTGAGTTTGAGTCCAAGTTTGTACCAGCAGCATCAAATCCTGTTACTCCTATGACCAAAAAGAAATCTAAAAAAGAAGGAGTGCAACAGGCAATAGCTGAGGTTGCTCAAAAGAAGATGGTGCAACACAAGAACTCATCATCAAACACCAATACCAATGTGTCTGAAGAGCTGAAAGCTCTCTCCAGAATCAGACACAGCTGGTAATGATGGTTCAACATCTGTTGGGAAGAGTTAACCAACTTGATGGCCCTGTGTTGAAACCCCAGAAAAGGAGATCCAAGCCGAAGGATTCCTCTTCTACACCATCTCCTTCACCTCAAGCTATTGTGTCCAATAAACCTGTTAGTTTACCATCTGTTGATGAGACCAGGCCCAAAACCAAAAGGTTTGGGTCTCCAAAACTAACTGATTGTTTATTTATGCAGGTTTCTTCAACATGCCAAAGTAGCATCTGGTATGTAGACAGTGGGGGATCTATGCATATGACTGGGAACAACTCACTTCTTAATGACTACTCTCCAGGAAGGAAGGGATTTGTTTCCTTTGGCAATGATGCAAGAGGTTACATCATCGGGAAGGGCTTTGTTTCCAATGGGGAAATAAAGTTTGATGATGTCAACCATGTGGAAAATCTCAAGTATAATCTTTGAGTGTCAGTCAATTGTGTGACAAAGGCCATGTTGCCCTTTTCACAAGCCAGAACTGCAGGATTCTGTCATCCAAAGTTCTGAGTTTGATTGACAAGGTATTGGATGCTCACACTCTCCTGAAGGCCAACAGGACAGGAAGAGTGTATGCCTTAGATCTTTCCAAGAAAATTGATCTCAAAGGCCATCCTTGCCTATTTTCCAAGGCCTCTCCTCAAGAATCTAATCTATGGCATAGAAGGCTGGGACATGTTAACTTCAAGAACATGAATCAGCTGATACACCATAGTTTAGTAAGGGGAATGCCTATGAAGGAGTTCAAGTGTGAAAACAACTGCACTGCTTGTTTGAAAGGAAAACAGCACAAGGTTTCATTTCCACCTATTGAAGAACCAAAGTCCACTGCCTGCTTACAACTTCTTCACATGGATCTCTTTGGTCCTGTGAGAGTGATGAGCATGGCACAGAAAAAATACTGTCTGGTAATTGTGGATGATTACTCCAGATTTGTATGGACTTTCTTTCTACATTCAAAGGATGAAGCTGCACAGAAGATCATAAACTTTGTGTTGTATGCTGAGAAGCAGTATTCCCTCTCAGTCAAGTGTATTAGAAGTGATAATGGAACAGAATTCAGGAACAATACACTTGATGAATTCTACCTTTCCAAGGGAATAAAGAGACAGTTTAGTATTCCAAGAACTCCTGAACAGAATGGAGTTGTGGAGAGAAAGAACAGGACCCTCATTGAAGCTGCAAGGTCTATGTTGGCTGATTCTGGACTGCCATTGACCTTTTGGGCTGAAGCTGTCAACACAGCATGCTATGTGCAGAATAGAGTGCTAATAAATCAGAGGTTGATGAAGACTCCATATGAAGTTCTACATCATTTGGCCCCTCTCATTTCATTTTTTAGAGCATTTGGGGTCCCTGTTTCATTCTCAACACAAAGGATCAGCTCCAGAAATTTGATCCTAAGGTGGATGCAGGGTACTTTGTGGTTATTCATCAACTTGCAAGGCATACAGAGTCTTCAACTGCAGAACAAAGATGGTTGAAGAGACTTTACATGTCAAGTTCAATGAATCTCCAAAGGACAAGATTCCACAAAGCCCTGTGGAGCTCTTTGATTTGGACATACTGCAATATGTTCCTTATCAATCTCCTGCTGTTGCTCCTGTCAACAGTTCACCACCTGGTGTTACTACTGAAGATGATGATGATAGTAGTAATCACCTCTTCAGGTTTAGTGATCAACTGCCTGAGTCCTCTAAACCTGATGCTCCTGTAGCTCCAGCAGCACCATCCACAACAATGCTGATGAGATTTCTGCATCCTCAACTTCATTTGAGTTGCCACCATCTTCATGGTTTCAAGAATCTGCATCAACATCTGCTGCTGCTGAAGACCCTACAAACACTTGCACAGATTTGATTGTTTACCAAGAGCTGAAAAATCACCCAATATCTCAAATCCTTGGTGATATCAATGCTGGTGTCTCAACCAGAAGCCAGTTGTCCAATTTCTGCTTCTATGCTCTCTTCATCAGTCAGCTAGAGCCGAAGAACTATCATGTTGCTTTGAGGACAATGGATGGGTTGAAGCCATGCAGCTTGAGCTTCTTCAGTTCAAGAAACAGCAAGTGTGGGAGCTTGTTCCTCTACCCCAGGTAAGTGTGCAATAGGCACTAAATGGGTGTTTAGGAATAAAACTGATGAAAATGGGCTAATTGTTAAGAACAAGGCCAGACTGGTTGTGCAGGGGTTTGCACAAGAAGAAGGTATTGATTATGATGAAACCTTTGCCCCTGTAGCCAGACTGGAGGCAATTAGATTGTTTTTAGCCTATGCTGCACTCCACAATCTTAAAGTTTTCCAATGGATGTCAAAAGTGCTTTTCTATATGGTACAATAAAAGAAGAAGTTTATGTGTGTCAACCACCAGGCTTTGAGGATAATAAGCACCCAGAATGGGTATATAAGCTTGATAAAGCTCTTTATGGGTTGAAACAAGCACCTAGAGCTGGTATGAGACCTTATCAAACTTTCTTCTACAGAATAATTTCACTAGAGGCTCCATAGATAAAACTTTATTTATAAGAAGGTGGATCAGCATAAGCTACTTGTTCAAATTTATGTTGATGATATTATATTTGCATCCTCTGATCCCCAATTGTGTGAGGATTCCAAACCTTAATGCAACAGAAGTTTGAAATGAGTGCAATGGGAGAATTACAGTTCTTTCTAGGTTTGCAAATCAAACAAAAAGCTGATGGAATTTTCATTCATCAGTCTAAATACACAAAAGATCTTTTGAATAAGTTTGATTTACAAAACTGTAAATCTGTTCTACTCCCATGTGCAACACCACACAATTGGATGTTGATCAGAAAGGTAAAGGTGTTGATGAAACCCTTTACAGATGTATGATTGGTTCCTTGATGTATTTAACAGCTTCTAGACCAGATATTATGTTTGCTACATGTGTTTGTGCTAGATTTCAGGCTGCACCTAAGGAGTCTCATCTGATTGCAGTCAAGAGGATCTTTAGATATCTGCAAGGCACACAATCTCTAGGCTTATGGTATTCCACTGGACATTCTTGCAAATTAGTTGCTTTCTCTGATAGTGACTATGCAGGATGTAAGTTGACCAGGAAATCAACTTCTGGTGGATGCCAATTCCTAGGCAACTGTTTGATTTCTTGGCAGAGTAAGAAACAAACATCTGTTGCTACATCCACTGCTGAAGCCGAGTACATTGCTGCTGCAAGTTGTACATCCCAAATACTCTGGCTTCAGAATCAACTTTTGGATTATGGCATTACAGAGACTAAGACTCCATTATTAATGGATAGTGCTTCAGCTCTTTGCATTGTCAAAAATCCTGTCCAGCACTCTAGGACCAAACATATAGAAATTAGACATCATTTTATAAGAGATTGTTTTGAAAAGGGTCTAATTAATCCTATGTTTGTGCCTAGTGCTGATGAGCTTGCAGACATTTTTACTAAGCCTTTGGATAGTTCAACTTTCCACAACCTGGTGTTAAGGCTTGGTATGCTGCAGCTAGAATAAGTGACAACTACTGATGATCTCAGTAATTACTGATGATCATTGGTAACCATGTCACATATAAGTACTGATGAGTTATTTTACCCTCAGTAGTTTTTATAACTACTGAAGGCTAAATGCTTTAAGTACTGGACTTTATCTGTTCTACACTACTGATGTAGTTACCACTACTGAAATCAGTAGAAACAGATAAGTACTGATGTCCTATGAAACAACTGAAAACAGCTAAAAGCTGATGAGTAAGTGTTGAGGACAGTATGAAACAGCTGAAAGGCTATGATTGACGACAACTACTGATGAGTACTCTCTCTTCAGTAGTTCACAAACTGCTGTTTCTTATAAACAACTGAAGCAATACCATGTCTTCAGTAGTTTCACAACTACTGATGACTAACACCAAGTCTTCAGTTGTTTACAACAACTGATGGCAAAACCACGGTCTTCAGTAGTTTCACAACTACTGATGACTAATACCAAGTCCTCAGTTGTTTCAACATCTGAAGTCCAACTTGTCTTCAGTAGTTTTTAAAACTACTGATGCCTAAATCAGAGACTTCAGTTGTTTCAACGTCTGATAGTAAACACCATGTCTTCAGTTGTTTTATAACTGCTGACCACACCAATACCATCAGTCGTTTCAAACGTCTGAAAGTTAATACCACGTCATCAGTAGCTTCAAATACTGATGACTAACACCAAAACCTTCAGTCGTTTCATAACCCGTACCCTATATATACCTGATCCCTCTTTCAGAGTTTTTCATTCTTTCACGACCTAACTTTTCAAAAGCTCTGAAAACCTTTCACCTTCATTAATGGCGACCATGCAACTCAAACCTCGACACAACTGTGTCGCGTACCTTACAAAATCGCCCTTCTGGACCAAATTTGAAAATGCTATAGATCTATGGTCCAATCCCCACTAAAAAGGCTTTCCTTTTAAATCCAATCATTTATGCCGATTCGCTACGTCAGTTCTGGATGAATGCGACGTTAATGGAGAATCTATCCTTCATCTATCAACTCGCATAAGGTGGTCATCTCTACTGCTACCATCCGCCAAATATTACTGTTAGATGATGCTGCCTACCCTGTTGGATATCCTAAGCGCCAACTTGATCTTTCTTTGGACAACATGGATATCAGGGTGATCTTAGTGCTTCAACAATCCTGAAGAAACATTTTCCAGATGCTGAACGATTATTATTTCATATGGTAAATGTTTGCCTGGCTCCGAAGACTTCCTCTGGGATCAACTGTCTTCCAGATGGCAAAGGTATTGTTCTCTATCCTTGAACAAGAACCACTAAACTTTTCTGAAATAATTTTTCTTGAACTCAAGGATATGGCCACAAAACCACTTTCTACCGTTGGATACTATATCCTCGGTTTATAATGGCCATAATAGAGAATCAGCTTTCTGCTGAGGGACTAGTTGGTCTGGGAGTCCCTGCTTTGGCTGTATTGCCGGAGGTATACTCCCGACACAACACTGACCAAACTCTCAAACAGGCTGCCAAGCTGCGCAAACCCACGCAGCTGGAACCCACAGCCTCCACCTCCAAATCCAAAGTCCCCTCCAAACCCACAAAGAAGAAGCCTAAGAAAGCTACTCAGGGAATTGAGTCCCCTGTGGATGCTCCTGCTGCACCAACGCAGGTTATCTCTGCTGGAAATAACCCCCCAGTAGAGACTGTGACTCCACCACTGAAGCCACTCAGGTTTCCTCTCCAAAGGAACCTGAAGCAACCACTCAAAGGGAAGCCACAATGCTGGGATCCTCCTCACTTGAGGGGATTACCATTGAAGAGCACACCTGTCCGGGTGCACACTGCTTCCACACCCTCTCCTGATGCAACCGCCCCTCAAAGCCCTACTATCATTGTTGCAAAAGTGCTGACGCAGTTGCATTCCTCACCCCCCACCCAGACACCAATTACTACTGGGATAACCTCAACACCTGAGGGGGAGGATCACAATGCTTCTGTCAACCCACAGCACAGGGGTTATCATGTTCCATCTTCTAGTGTAGATAAGGAGGTGCGAACTTCTGGTGAGGCTGCCACTGCTCCTGACTCAGCAAATGACCAGGATGCAGTTGGTAACATCTCTAAGTCCTCACCAGTGGCAACAGCTGATGAAGGACATAGTCCTGAGGCTGGAAGTCCCCAGAACAGAACAAGGGGCACATGCTACAAATTGATCTACACTCAAGGCATGTTCATTCTGACTTTGTCAGGAGGTCAGGTGATTCAGTCACAACTGATGATGACCTGAGCTTCTTCTATGATGTAGTTGCTCAAAACACCATTCTAGAGGATGAGGTTAGCAGACTCAAAGAGCTGCTGGCCAAGATGTCTCAGGATGCAAGTCCATCTGCCACCACAATACACCCACAGATGGCACCTTCTTCTGAAGGTCCCCTACACACTGAGCCAGTATATACTTCCAAGCCACCAGCCTCTGCTTTCGGCACTGATTCTCAGGAACAGAACCACCCTGATCAATCAGTTGCTACCCTTCAAAATTCCCTACCTCTCATCACTCCCATGATCACAGATATAGTGATCAAAGCCATTGATGAGAGGCTTCCTACAATAATACAACCCTTGGTGGAGGAGTTGGTGACTAAATCTCTTTCTACTGCTCAAACCCTTGCATCCAATGCACCCAAAAAGGGGGAGGAGAGTCAGTAGTTAAAGGAAAAAGGAAGAGGATAGATGGGGAGAAGGCGAAAGAATCTGAGGTTGTAGATGAGAAGGAGAAGGAGAGTGTGAAGGGAGCTGAAGTGAATGAAAGTCAAAAAGACTTTCATGTCACATATCAAAAGAGAAAAGGAGAGTCTGAGAAGGAGAAGGAGCTGAAGGATATGGTGAAAGAAGCTGACGCCAACCATAACCGTTCAATGGACAAAATCATTGAGCAGTTGTATAGGCAGGGTTTTGACATCAAACAACTAGACTCCGAGATCAGAAGGATGGAAACAGAGGAGATCAATTCCAGATGGGCTAGCTATGATGCCTTAGAAAGAGAAAGGCTGGAGATAATGATCAGATTTATAGCTAAATACTTGGGAAGATCTCTAATGGAAATAAGGGCCTGGACCAGGGACAACATCTTGGCAATAACCACCAAGATTTGTTCGTCTGAAGAATACTCCAAAGGTCTAGTGATTGAGGTATTGAATGAAGGTGGGGTTGGGAATCGAAAAGAACTGACAAAATTTACCAAAGCCTCCCTTACAGCCAAAATGCTAAAACAGTCTGAAAAGCCTCAATCCTCAAAATCACTATCTCCACAACCACTAAAAACCTCCTTTACCCTCTAAACCAACCATCCAACCCACAAAACCAAATCCTTTACCTCAAAAACCCATTGCCAGTGATGTACCTAGCCAAAAGAAAAGAAAGGTACTGAGGCCTGATGAAGATGAAGAGGAGGATGAAGACAGACTGCCACTCTCTGCAGTCATTACTTTGCCTAAGGCTAAACCATGTCCATCACTCCTGCTTCTCAAATGCATGATGTAATGATAAAGATTGAAGAGGAACAGATGCAAAAACATGATGAGGAAATGCTGAAAAGCATTGACAAAGCATATGCTACATCCTCTTCAATGATCAGCATGAAGAAAGAAGTATTAAGATTGTACACCCTTGCTAATACCTTTCAATATCAAAGGGAAAGAGTAAGGATATGGCCTGATCCTAGGGTGGCACACCGGATTGTCAAGAAAGAAATTCCTTCAAGATACAAGGGCCAAGTGAAGAGAGTTGTCGACGAAGACATCACTGTGGTGCTTGTAGTGTCCCCTGGGAAATTGTTGAAGAGTTCAAGAAAGCCTATGAAGCCAAACAACCACCTCAAAAGATGTTAGAGAACAAAATTATAAAGAAGGGATTGGTTTACAAACGACTTGAAAACTTCAAACAAGAAGAGCTCAACCTGCTCTTAGAAGGAACTCATCCAGATGAGTTTGCTTATAGACAAATAACAACGGTTGAGATCAAAAATGGAAAACAGGCCAAGTACATATCTGAAGTGTATGGCCGAGAAGGATTATTTGATGGTGTGCCCGAGGTGCTGACAATGGATGAGCAAATCATGTTTTTAAGGGCTTACACCAGAGAATCATATAGGCTGATACACGGGAAGTAGATCTCATGGTTGGGGCAACAGCTCGGTGTCCAAGTCCCCAATACAGAGCTCCCAACCATATCATGCCAAACAGATCATCAGAGACTTCTTCCCAGGCCTGTGCTGAAAAAGGGTCACTTCTCATCTGATCAAGAGGATAAGAGACCAATCTATCTGCCAAAATAAGTGGGACTCGTCAATAACTTAGAGGTTTTGGCTGCATTGGTTCAGGGGGAGTTTGTTGGACCAAAAGAACCAATGAGCCTGATCAGAGAAACCTCTAAGTCCCACAAGACATCACAACAGCTGAAGAAGACCTGATCAGCTGTTCTACAAAGTCTGAAGAATACAACTGCTGAAGTACGTCTGAAGTACTGAAGACAACAAAGACTGAGACAACAGCTGAAGATCTAAAGTCTGAAGACTTCAACAAGTACTGAAGACAAAGACTGAAGATCAACAGCTGAAAGACAAAGTCTGATGCTCAAGTACTGAAGACATCAGCTGATGTTAACAGCTGATGACAATAGCTGAAGAGGGCTCTTCAGTTGTTGTGATAGTTTTTCTTTTCAGTAGTTTTCTTTTCTTTTCAGTAGTTTGTTTATTTTTCTTTTCAGTACTTGTAAACAACTGAAGAGGTTGTTCTTCAGTTGTTGTAGTTTCAGTAGTTTTATGTTTTTCAGTAGTGTAAATGAGATGTTTAACACTTAGGAACATTTGTAAGAAGTTGTCAGTTGTTGACATCTTCAGTAGTTGTTAAACATCAGTAGTTATAAAAACGGTTACATGTCACTTTCAGGTGACATCAGTCTACGTCATTCTTCCTTTATAAGGAAAGATGACTCACATGTAATCGTGCCTTTGAGGCCGACAATCTTAATGCAATATTCCTTTTGTCGGATTTCTCTCTTTATAACAAAATTCTTTTATCGTTTTATATCAATTGTTTTGTTTGAATTTGTCTAATTCTGAGCTATTCCGCTGCTATATCTGTTCAATCGATTAAACCAGTGGCTGAGATCCTAACAATTTAGAATAATAAACATATTCATGGATGTATACATGCTAAAATGAATATAACTCAAAATATCAGAAGTATATAAAGAGTAAATATTACATTGTTCCAAATTTTTAATATTAAACACATCAATTCCAGTCACTAGAATATCAAAGTCCTAAGGCACAAGTACCACTTTCATGCTTTGCCCTTTTAAGGAGCTTCGTGAGTGGATCCACAATGTTTTGACCGGTGTGAACTTTACGAATACATATCCTTCCTTTTTCAACTTCATCCCTTATGTAGTTGAATTTTAGCTTAATGTGCCTAGCCTTTTTGAAATACACAGGTACCTGATTTATGCAATCGTACCCTCGTTATCACAAAAGTAATTTAGGGGCTTGAATGGTAGAGACCACCCAAGGTAGGCGATAATTTCTTTATGCATGCAACTTCCTAAGCTGCTAATGATGCGGCAATGTATTCGTGTTTTGTAGTGGACAATGCTACTCCATTCATAATGAAGACATACCCCGATTGTGATCGAGAATGATCTCAAACGGTTTGGAACTCATACCGTGTAACCTTTTACAACGAGTTCCTCTTCATCAGATCATATATTAGAGCATTTCCTTACTCCTCCTAAGGTATTTCAATATACTTTTAACAGCTATCCAATGGCTATTAACTGGATTCTGCTAATATCTGCTTGTCATGCTTAGCGCGCATGACACGTCCAGTCTAGTGCATATCATCGCATGATGGGTCCTATAGCTGATGCATATGAGATGTCCTTCATTCGATATTGCTCATCCTTAGAGCTTGGAAATTGAGATGTACTCAATATTGTCCCTCTTTGAATAAGTACCATACCATTCTCAGAGTTTTTCCATCTTGAACCTTTTCAAGGCTTTATTAATATATGCACTTTGATTTGAACCTTTCAACCTCGATCTATCCCTAGATATATTCCAAAATATAGGCAGCTTCACCGAGATTTTATGGAAAGACAACTTCCAAGATAGGTTTTAACACCTTCCATGGTTGGAATATCATTTCCAAAAGGTAGTATGTCATCAACATACAATACTAAGAATGTATTATGCTCCCACTAGCCTTCGTATATACACAAGCCTCGTCAGCTTTCTTGATGAAACCAAATTTTTTTATCTCTTCATCAAAACGTTCATTCCAACTTCTCGATACTAGATCCAATCCATAGATTGACTTCTTTAACTTGCATACCTTTTAGGATGTTGTGGACCGACAAAACCATCAAGCTGAACCATATGGACAGTCTCTTCGAGATGTCTATTAAGAAAAGCGGTTTTGTCATCCATTTGCCAAATCTCATAATCATAACATGCAGCTATGGCAAATAATATCCTAATTGACATTAGCATTGCCACAGGCAATAAAATTTCATCATAATCAACCCCTTGATTTTGAGTGAAACCTTTTGCTACAAGTCTTGTTTTGTAAGTATCCAAGTTTCCATGTATATCTATTTTCTTCTTTGAAACCCACTTGCATCCAACCGGTTTGGAGTTAAGTGGAGGGTCAACCAATCCCAAACTTGATTGTCATACATGGATTGCATCTCAACGTTCATGGCATCCAGCCATTTGTCACAATCCAAATTGGACATTGCTTCATGGTATGTAGTTAGCTCATTGGAGTCAACCACATTGCATCCATCCATGAAAAATCCATATCTTTCACGTGGAATGCCGACTCTACCAGATCTGCGAACATTTTGTGTGTATTGGTCAACATCTTGATCATCATCGACAGCCTCTTGTTGATTGCTAGTGTCAAGCAAACGTGTATCCGCTTCTGGATTTTGATCCTCATCAAATTCCACTATTCTATGCTTTATTCCTTCCATAAGAAACTTAGTTTCCAAGAACTCAGCCTTTCGAGAAATAATTACTCTTGCTCTGTTGGATCAAAGAATTAGTATCCTATACAATCTTTGGGATATCCAACAAATATACACTTAGTGAATCAACTATCTTGGTCAGGGCCATATTCAAAATACGAGCCACGAAGAGCATTGTGAAACCCTAAAATAATAGAGGTATTGAGCTTATAGCCATCATAGATTGAACCATATCCAATAGGGTTCGATTTCTCCTCTTAGACACACCATTATGTTGTGGTGTTCCAGGTGGAGTAACTTGTGAGACGATCCCACAACTTCTTAGATGGTATTGAAAAGCATCACCAAGGTATTCACCTTCTCTATCTAAACGAATAACTTTGATAGTTTTATTGAGTTGATTTTCTACTTCTTTCTTGAAGATTTTGAACATTTCAAAAGCTTCATGTGTGTGTGTCATCATGTACACATAACCATAGCGACTATAATCGTCGGTAAAAGTAATGAAGTATCTTTCACCATTTCAAGTCATTGTCTTAAAAGGGCCACATACATCCGAATGTATGATTCCCAATAAGTCTTTCGCCCTCTCGTTAGTGCCAATAAAGGGCGACTTGGTCATCTAGCTTGTAAACAAGATTCACACTTATCGAATGAAACATTTTCATTTGCTTTTCTAAAGACCATTCTTTTGAGGTGTTTGAATCTGATTCTTGTTTATGTGACCAAGACGACAATGCCAAAGATAAGAATCACTTAAACCCATTTTAAGTTTCCTGGTGCTTCTTTGGTATAATCAGCTATTATAGGATGAATCATTATGAACCAATTCATAGATTCTATTAAAAGGCAAAGCCTTGAAATAAAATACATCATCCATACAAACATAAATACCATTCTTAACAAATATTAATTCATAACCACATTGTTTTAAAAGGGAAATCATAATTATGTTCCTAGTCAAACTAGGAGCATACAAAATGTTCTTAAGAACAACTTCCAAACTATTTGAAAGTTTCAAAATATTGTCTCCTTGGGCTTCGGCATCAACTTTTGCTTCGTTGCCCATGTAGAGACTTGTGTCTCCCTTCTTGAAGTGCTTATTTCTTTTGAACCCCTACAACAAATTGCAAATATGAGTTCCACATCTGGTATCCAGTACCCATGTGTTTGCCCAGCATCCCTCTTGTTTCTCAACTCTTTGAGATAGGTTGGACAATTCCTTTTCCAATGTCCTATTTCTCCACACTCAAAGCATGGATCTTTCTCCATTACCTTAGGCTTCTTAAGCTTGGCTTTGGAGGTTCCGCTTTACCCTTTCCTTTCCCCTTTCCTTTGATGTGCCCCATTCCTTTAGCAACATTTTCCTTGGGATCATGGAATGGGCTTTTCTTATTGCCTCCCTCATGGATCGAGAGAACAGGTAGAACCGTTCAACCCATTCCTGTCTCGGCTGTTTTTAGCATTGCGTGAAGCTCACCAATACACTTGTCCTATCCGTTCATATTGTAATTCATTATGAACGTCTCAAACCTTTTGGTTAGGCCATTAAGGATCAAATCCGTGGCCAACTCCTTTGCGACGGGACAATTAAGCCACTCGATGTGATCAACGTGGCTTTTCATCTTAAGAACATAAGATGATGCTAATTGGGTTTCTTCCATGTGACACGCATGAAGCGCTCGAACCGTTTCGAAGCGCTCTACCCTAGCTTGTTGAAGGAACATTTCCTTCAACTGGGTAATTATATCATATGCCCCAAGTTGCTCCAAGTCCTTTCGGAGTCTGGGAATCATAGTTCCCAACATGAGGCAGGAAACCTGCATGGAATCCTTAGTGTATTGAAGCCAATCGTCATAGGCCTCAACATTCTCAGGGTCGGGATGGTTAGGAATAGGATGGTCAAGGACATAGGCCCTTTTCTTCTGCTTGAGAACAATTCTCAAGTTTCGATACCAGTCCATAAAGTTATTATGGTTAAGACGATCCCTTTCTAAAATGGTTCTCAGTGATAGGGTAGGGACGGTCCGGGTGGTAGCATTATTGTTTGCAGCCATTACTATAAA
This sequence comes from Flaveria trinervia, assembly GCA_025506515.1. NCBI lineage: Eukaryota > Viridiplantae > Streptophyta > Magnoliopsida > Asterales > Asteraceae > Flaveria > Flaveria trinervia. The sequence continues at coordinate 46,772,684 of CM046451.1, forward strand.
ATTACAAAGTTCATTTTAGTATTTCTGAAAAATTGCATTTTAATAAATAATACCCTTTACACGTCTAGACAATTAATAATTAAAATCTAGAATCCAACGTTACATTTAAATGATGGTTAGGTGACCTTTATCCCATTATTTAAATTAAGAAGGTAGTCAACATTTAACAATTGCAACCTATTGCAACTTCTAGCTTTATGGGATCGGTTAAACATCTTATGTTTAGTCGGCATGTAAAATCCCATCAACACCATTGTACGCCATGCTTGGGTGACCCTATGCACATGGTTTCCAATTCAAGTCGTCCTACTTACACACACGTGTGAGTTTACACATACAAGTGGTTAGGTGACCTTTATCCCACAAGTATGTTAAGCTCACCTCAAACACACAAGTTCCCTAAAAGTGGTTAGGTGACCTTTATCCCACAAGTAGTTCTCAATTGATTCGAGTGTCGTGTAAAAGGATGGTGTTTAACTTGTTTCCAAAGGGATTTAAGTTTCCATTAATTCTAGTTATGAAAACTCTATGTACCTTGTATTCGCATGCTTTCAAATACATGGTACCCTATGGTCCTCTTTTAATAAAACCTCTTTTATTTTGAAATCATTAATCCTTTTAATAACCTTTTATTAGTCAATTAATGATTAGGAACCAAAAAAATCAGCTTGTTGTGATAATTTATTTAGATTGTTAAGCATATGCATATATCAAACAATCAACATAAAATGAATAATCAAACAAGCATATATCAAACAACCACATGTGCATAACCATAGCCACTATGTTAACAACACTTTTTTGCCATCACAAGTGTTGTCATTTGGTCCTTCCTAAGGGTTGAACACAACACAAAGATGAGATCTCCAAAGACCCCCACTTGAACTTGCATCCAAATGCTTCAAGTCCTTCTCTTGTGTCTTCCATCTTGTGCATCTTCTTTTACAAAATTTATATCCTAATACAAATATTCTAATAAAAGAAAACATACTTAATCTATCTATTACATCACAAATGAATGAATAAATAAATTACATTCAAATACAAGAACAAAGGAATAATTATTACAACCCATAAGAATGAATACAACCCAAACAAAACATCCATTCAAAACTAAATCAACACAAGGTCCAGGCTAGGTTATGCCCCAATATGAATCATCATATACAACATTCAAGAACCAAATAAATCCCCATATGACCCTAAATTTTCAGCCAACATAAACCAAGAATTAAGGGTCTTTTGTCCAAACAAAAACATAATCAACCACTTGATATCTTTCTTTCAAGGTTTAATCACAAGCATGTAGATATAACCTTGAAAGGTTAGGGACTTATAATCATCAACACACAAAAACAGCCCCTTTAGGTTGTTAAAGCCCCATAAAACCAATTTTACAAGGACAAATGAAAGTAGTCATCCACATATCCGGCTCTAGATGCCAATGTTGGTTCGCTGGACCATAATCAAAGTAGTTTAACCATTTAGACTATGAAAATGCAGTGGAAAACACCTTAGTATGTTCATTTGTAATCTGAAAAATAAGGTTCATTTCATAACAACAACAAACCCAAGAGCATAAGGATCATTTATATGTGTTTGAACTAGCTATCAAGAAGAAATAAACAACCAAAACATAACATACAACTACCATTGTGGAGCTGCAGAAAAAATGATTTTCAGTGAAGATGATGAGGTTGTTGAACAGCCAAAACACCAAGGAATGGTGTCCTCAAGCATCCATACCCACAGCATCAAGCAAAGACCACTCTTGCTAGGATTTGCACACCAAAACTCAAAGAACAAGCTGCTGGAACACTTCCAGCCGAGAATCCATCATGAAAATGGAGAGAATTGTTCTTTACTTCTTGCATGTGTGAGAGAGAATAAGAGGTAGAGAGTGTGTCTAGTTCTTGGAGAATGGTTAATTGAAAAACACAAAAGGACCCCTCCCTATAAGGGGGCGGCCGAAAATCCACAAGAGAGGGGGTTTTCCCCCAAAACCAATCTCCAATTTTGATAAACTAGTTGTTTTTATTAGTTATATAATCAACCTTTTAATTATATAACTCATACACACTTTTATTATTTGTAGTTATTTAACTAAATTACACAACATTACAATAACATCCATGAACACAATATCCTTATAAGTTGTTCAATCTCATATGCAACTTATTTAGAAAACCCATTTTCTAAATTGGTGTAATTATTTAATTGCATGATCATATCATCAGTTAAATATTAATTGGTGTTTGCTAAGCTTGTTATTGGGTATTACCCGACTTGGATCATAACGTACTAACTGTTGATACATATATCTACCTAGATCCTGATCTGAATGTAATATGTCTTACGCTTTATGTAACTATTGGGTACTTAATGAAATATAGAATGTTTGGTTGTGTTTATAATGTGTAGTATTTTATTAATGAGTTGATTAACGCATATTGACGTAATTATATAGGTTTGTGATTGTTAGAAGTGTTATGCATAATGTTATGGAATACACTCAAACTTGGTGACGTGTAGTTCTCATGCGTCCGACTGGACCATGCGCCCCAACAGTGGTCATGCGTCCGAATGGCCATGCGACTGAGTGTCCATGCGCCTAAATAGTCCATACGCCTGAACAACTTCATGCGACTGACTCAATCGCACGACTGAACCTTTAGTCGTACGAATGAATCAACCGCATAGCTCAATCGCACGAATGAACCATGCAAATGGATCAGTCGCCCGAATGAGCAATACTAACCTATAAATACCACCTAATTCTTGGAAAAACGTAAGCATTGATTCCTATTCGAGTCCAGACGTACCCTAGTTGTCCAGAAGCCTCCAAGTTTGTACTCCAAGTTCATAGAACGCTGCAGATCGATTCTCAATCGATTCTTAACGTTAGATTCAATATCTTATGTTTCTACATGCGTTCTCACTAATTGGATCGCCAATCAAATAGGATTCCGCACTATTTGATTTGCTTTACACGTTAATCAGTTTGTATTTCGTTTAAAATACAAGATCCTAACAAGTGGTATGAGAGCTTTGGCTCTTGATTACGTGTGATTCATTCAATTTTTATACAAAGGTTGTGTTTTTCACTAAAAATGCAATCTTTTTGTGTCGAAAGTTGTCTTGGACGTCCCCTGCTCATCAAGTTTTGGTTTCTACGCATAAGGAGATTAGGATTGGTGAAAATTCGGGTTTTTACGGCCAAAACACGTTAAACCTAGAAATTTTCAGAAAAATCAGCAGCTTGAGTCGCACGATTGACCCAATTGCACGACTGGACTTCATTCGCATCTCCAGACGTACCATTGGACTCAGTCGCATCGTCATTCCTATGACTAAGCCTACCGGTCGCATTGTTCATACGCATCAGTTTCACTCGCACCACTGGACCAATCGCTTAGTTCAGCCGCACGATTGAACCAGTCGCATAGTTTCATTTGCACAGGTAGCCCATTCGCATTACTCCATTTGGACCGGTTAACAGATTGTTTAAGAGACTTAAAGTTAATCGAGATGGAGGATTAGTTGTCAGCGTTTACAGCCGGGAAGGACTCACGGATTCAGAAATTACTGCTACTGGAGAGTGAGGTGGGGAATCATAATAAACCCCCGAAGCTTATAAATTAGATGAGTTTCCCCACTGGAAACAACGTTTTGAGATCTACCTCAATGTAGTGGATCCAAATATGTGGGAAGCTATTGAGACGGGATACAGTATGCCGAGGAGCCCATGGGGTGAAACTTAGTGTAGGAGGAATGACTGATGCACAGAAAGTTAAATATAATGCTGAAAAGAGAGTATATGCGTTGCTAACACAGTCTATCCCTAAGGATATTTTTCACCAATTCTTAGAGAATAAGCAAGCCAAGAAGTTATGGGATGAGCTGGAGAAAAGATATGGCGAGAATGCTTCATTGAAGGCCATTAAAGCTAAGGAGTTGAAGAAAGAATTTGACAACTTTTCATCGATGGGAAATGAGAGTTTAGACGATGTCATTGATAGATTCTACCATTTGATGAGCGAGCTGCACACACATGGTGTCACAACTACCATGGAAGATAAAGTGTCAAATTTTGTAGACGTGTTGCCAGAAAGTTGGGCTTCTTTTGTTTCAAATATGAGACAGAATGGATTGCTATCAAAGTTGGACATCAATGATTTCATACTAAAGCTACGAGAAGAAGCACTAAGGATGAAGTATCGAGCTCAGAAGTCTTCGTACACTCAGAATCAGCTTTGTACAATGCCCCTCCACAAGTTAAGACGTTTGGAGCACCTCTTCAGACTGCCTTTGTGTCAAGCTCATCTGGTCCTTCACAAGTCTCTCCTTCAGGATCAAAAACGCCAGGGTCTTCTAGTACCGAATATATTGGATTTGAAGCAAATGCTACACGACTGAAGACTGAGAATATCGGAAACGTGACAGTAGAAGTAGCTCGAGAGCACATGGATCTCTTGGCAGCAGTGGTCCATTCCTATGATGGACTTGTTGCTGGGAAAATTGGAAACTGTCATCTGGCAGATGAGGACTACGAGCAGGTTGATGAGACTGAACTAGAGAGGATGGATATTATGTGGGCCTTAGCAAGTGCTGTCCGGAGGGCAAAGAAGTTCGTGAAGAAGACCGGACAAAACTTGGTTGCTCCTAAGGACACTACTTTTGGCTTTGACAAGAGCAAGGTGACCTGCTTCAACTGTGGAGAAAAGGGGCACTTCAAAAGAGAATATGTGAAGCCAAAGATGACTGGAAACGGGAATTCATTCTCGTCTTTCACTCGTCAAGACAAGCAAGCTAGCAGTTCTACTTCATCAAGCAAGGATCCAAAAGCCTTGACCGGCCATGATGATGAAGGACAGGACTGGAGCTTTAGGTTTCTCTCTCCGGAAGAATCAATATTGCAAGCGTGGATGACATAGATGATGATTCCACGAGTGAAAGAGATATAGCAGTTGAGATAGTGATGTCAAATAGTGAAGAGACTGCAACAGAGGTCAACTACAAGCCTGAAGAAGAGACGTCTACAACAATGACAGAATCACCAGAACGAGAGACTTCTGATGCTGCGTTGATGACTAATTCATCAGAACCTCCTCAGGTAAGTACTACTGACCAACTTTTCAAAAATCATGCTTGTTCTGATTGTAATAAATTTAGAGAAAGCATAGATCAGAAATTTGCTAGGTTATTAGATCATAATGACAGCTTAGTAAAGGATTTGCAACTGTGCACTGAGGCAAATAGAGTTTTAAAACAAAATGAGCATAGTTACAAAGAAAAGATAGACCTTTTGAATAAACAGCTTAGGGAAACTGAAGTAGTAGCATTTACCAAGATAATGACATTAGGTACTATCTTAACTCCCTAGAAGACACTAAGAAACAAAAAGCAGTTTTAGAAGTACAAGTCAACTCTTTAAAGCAAAAACTGCACAGTTGGACAAGTTCATCTCATATGGTCCAACACTTAGTGACAGAGCGTAACAATGGGGAGGGTTTAGGTTATAAAGTGGTTCCACCACCACCTGAGACCTACTACAGGAAGTGCAACAAGAGGAAGTCCATACTACAGGTAAACTTTACATTGAAGCCTTAAGTCTATTTCATTATACCTTATGCACTTTTATCCTTTTTGTAATACATTAGAATGTGACCTATGGCATGTAATATTCACTAGTCAAAAGGCAATCTACCTTTTGACTTTACATTGATTTTGTTTCTAGATCATGTATCCAGTTGGCCTTCGAAGTATGGTTGACTGTAGGATGTAGTATAAAGTATCTTAGGTTCCTTTGTAATTTTTAATCCTTTTAGTTATTGGAAAATACTTGTAAAGTACATGAGATCAATATACATCATTCTTGAAACCCAAACACTTGTGTTACAGATATTGTTCTTGTTCTATCTCTTTATTACTTGTGTTACATAGTATCAAGGGGACTGGTTGGCAGTTCTCCAGTTGATCAGTTAAGTGTACTAAATCAACTTTCCTCATTGTGTGTTGTGTTGTAAGTGACCAACCCCCTTAAATGGTCCTACACATGCCTAATGACTCAATTAGAAAATTAAATCTAACTAAATCAAAGGCTTTAGGGAACAAATCTGTAAGCTGATTAGTTGAATCCACTTTGACCGACTTGATTAAACCTTTTTCTGAGCAATCTCTCAGAAAATGGTATCTAATTTAAATATGGTTTCTCTTACTATGCTGCACTAGATTAGCAGCGATGAACATAGCAGCTGAATTATCAATGTGAATGGAGTTTGAAGGAAATTTTAAACATAATCAAGCAATTGATTTTGCACCAAAGAACTTGTGAACATCCAGCTGAGGCAACAATGTATTCAGCCTCAGCTGGGGATACAGATACATTTGGTTGTCATTGTCACTACCATGAAACAAAGCTTGGTCCTATGAACTGACATCAACCAATTTTGGATTTTCTGTTGTCCTCGCATCCTCCATAGTCACTGTTTGAATATGAGTGGAGAGAGAAATCTCCATCTTTTGTATACCAAAGTCCAAGGGCTTATTTCTATTGAGATATCTGAAGATTCTTTTCAGAATATTCAGATGAGACTATTTTGGATACATGCCACAAACACACATAGCAAATATAATGTCAGGTCTACTAGAAGTTGAATACATGAGAGAACCTATCATAGATCTATACAATCTTTGATCAATAGATTTTCAAAGTTGAACAGGTACAATTTTATCAATAGCTGAAATAGGTGTTTTGCATGATGATATGTCTTAAAGTTGTACTTCATCAAAATTAATGAATATACTTCTCTTGTTTGATGAAAATCCCATGTGATTTCTGATGTACTTGAAGACCAAGGAAGAAAGTTAATTTTTCTATTGACCTCATCTGAAATTTAGATTTCATCAACTCTTCAAAGCTGTCACATAATCTCTTGTTTGTTGACCCAAAAATAATGTCATCTACATAGATTTGAATCACTAAGAGATCTTGATGTTCTTGTTCGAGGAAAAGAGTCTGATCAATAGTTCTCCTTTTATATCCATGTTTGAGTGAGAAAGATGATAGTGTTTCATACCACTTTCTTGGAGCTTGATGTAGACCATAAAAAGCTTTTTCAAGCTTGTATACCCTATGTGGATAATCAGGATTTTCAAAACCTAGAGGTTGAGCTACATACACTTCTTCATCAATTTTCCCATATAAGAAAGCACACTTTACATCCATTTGATAGACTGTGAACTTCTTATAGGAAGCATAAGCTAGGAATACTCTTATGGCTTCAATCCTTCCAACTGGTGCAAAAACTTCATCATAATCAATTCCTTCTTATTGAGTATATCCTTGAGCAATTAGCCTCGCTTTATTTCTCACAATTATTACTCTGTCATCTAGTTTATTTTTGAATAACTACCTTGTGCCAATTGGATGTTGACCATTAGGTAGATCAACTAGATTCTTGACTTTCTACTTTTTGAATTGTTGAAGTTCTTCTTGCATAGCTTTAGTCCAGCTATTATCTTTCAGTACAACTATGATATTTGGATGAATCACTTTTGAAAGAAAACAAGTGAAGAGACAAATGTTTGCAGCTCCCCCTTGGCTTCTAGTAGTTCTTTCATTAAGTTCACCAATAATGTTGTTGACTGAATGAGTCTTATGAATTTTTGTTGTTGGAATAGTCTTAACTGGAATAGATGATTCCAAGTTAGTCATGTTCATTGATGAAGATGGGTTCAGCTAAGATGAAGAATTTATGAAATAATCTAATTGTTCATGTTGATAATCTGAAGCTGAATGATGTCTCTCCTTATTTTGAACATTAGTGAAGTATTAGAATCTTCCGTAGGAACATCTACCGATGTGTTTTAAACTTCCGCAGGAGTTACAACCACATCTACGTATGTGTGTTTAACTTCCGTACGAGTTATATGAATATTTACGAATGTGTTTTTTGTTGCGCTGTTGATGTAGATGAACCATCTGCTCATGCAATTTCTATGTCTCTAGATGTGGAACACTCATCTGCGGATTTAGAGTTAGCTCCTACTCATGTACTATTATCATCTAAGGATGTAGATCTATTTGACTGGTCTTGGGCTGTATTGTTAGTATGATGTATAGGTCCTTGTTCAATGACACTTGAGTTTTGAGGTCTTGGAGGAGAAGCATATAATGATACTTCATTCATGTTTGGAGGCACAAATGTATAGCACGCATCTTAAGTACCTGTAGTATTCAAATAACCATAGTTAAAAAATTCTATGAGTGCATCTATAGTTAAAAAATTCTATGAGTGCATCTATATCAAACAACCATGAAGATCCTTTAACAGATTATGGAAGTAAGGACTCCTGAAATGATACATTAGGAGTTTCTTCCACAATTTTTTGTTTTGGAATATAATTCCTATATGATTTAGATGTTGAAGAATATCCAACAAAGAAACCATCATACGCCTTTTTTGAAGACTTTCCCAGTTGTTCTTTTGTGTTTAAAATAGATACATGACACCAAAAAGCTCTAAGATACCCTATGTAAGGTTTTATTTCAATAAAGCTCATCTAGTGTGTTATTATGTTCTTTGATAATTAATGTTCCGTTTTGAACATTGCATGTTAAATCCATAGTTTTAGCCCAAAAGGTTATTAGCAATTATGAATCAGGTAGCATTGTCTTTGCTACTTCAATGTGAGTTATGTTTCTTCTCTCAGAAACTCCATTTTGTTATGGAGTTCTTGGTGCCTTGAATTGCCTTGCAATGCCTTTAATCTAACAAAAAGAATTTAAGCATATATTAAAAAAATCAGTCCCATTATCACTCTTTAAAATTTTAACTTTATGATCATGTTGATTTTCAATCATAGTGACAAATTCCATTAATGTTTATGAAGTTATCTATTGAAATTATCCACTACCACTACACAATATTTCCTTTTAACAATGCTCATCACATTGGTTGGACCAAAAAGATCCATGTGAAGCAATTTGAGTGGTGTTTTGTTTGTATTGAAAGTTTGGATTTGTGAGATGCTCTGTGTTGTTTTCCTTAATAACATGAAGAAGATTGATTTGAACAATAAAGTTCTTTCTTTGGCAGACCAATGACTAAGTCATTTTTCACCAATTTATTCATTTTCTTCATGTTAGAATAAACAAGCATTCTATGCCACAATTAAGATTCATCTTATGATGATTTAGACAACAAACATATTCATTGCTTGTGAGTAGTATTTTTCATATCCAAAACATATGTTCTGCCTTTTCTTGATGGTCTAAGAAGGATGCAGTCATTTAGAACTAAAAAACCTGGCTTAAGAATGTAATCGTTAATGTTATCAAATAATGTGATAAAAATTTGATCAAAATTTGAGACACACTTAGCAAATTATATTGTAATTTTTCATAGTAATTTACTTTCTCAAATTTCAACACACCTTAGTTACCATTCCTTCACCAACTATTTTTCCTCCGTTCTTATCCCCACCAAATGCCACATAAGAAGCATTTTTATGCTTGAAGTTATGGAGAAGAGAACAGTTTCCCGTCATATGTCTAAAACAACCACTATCAACACACCACTTGTAATCAACTCTCCAAGATTGCTCCTCCATAAATAAAGAAATCAATTAGAATTCAAAACCCAAGACTTAATGATCTTGGGTGTTCCAGTGGTGTCTAAAATCGTAACTCCCTCATGAATGAGTCTTGATGTTTTAGTATTAATTATAGATTTAATTGATTCATTATGTGTTGTTTATGGTGAGGATGATTATGTTAAAGATAAACTCTTGGAGTTTTGTTTTGGTTTCTCAATCTCTTCCTCATGCATCTTTTCTTTTCTGTTTGCTATTTTGACTTTGATGATGATCTTTGATTGTTAAAAGTTTCATCATCCTTTGATTTTGAATATGAAACATGAGTTCCTTTTTCAAAATTATCAAAGAAAGTATCATGAGCATTTGATTTCTTATTTTTCAAATCTACCTTTTTGTGAGGTGTTTTGGATTGCTGATGTGGTTGTCTTTTCTTCAAAGGTTCACCATCAGCACATGTTTTCTCCTTTACATTTGATATATTTTGTTTCTGTTGTTGTTTCTTTAGTTTTGAATCTTTTTTATCATCACTTGATTAAGATTCTAATTCATCATTCTCGGATTGTTTCTTCTTTGTGCTCTTTGTCTTGTTGTTTTTGTTAAAATAACATTCATCCGTTGAATGGTTATTTTTGTTACAAATAGCACGGTGATTGTTGAAGTAATAGTCAGAAGTCATGTGATTGTTTATATTGCAAATGGAGCAATCGCTGCTGAAGTAACAGTCCTAGGTGTCGTGATTTTCCATGTCACAATATTAGCAATACTTTTCTTCCGACTCATTCTCATATTCAATAACTTTCTTCTTCTTTTGCTATCTTTGAGTCTTCAATTCTTTCTGAAACTTTGGAACAAATGACCCCTTTCCCTTTCTTGATAAGATATCAGAAGCTTCATGTTTATCAGCTGAAGTATGCTACTTAGAGTTCATAGCTTTCTGAATTGTTTTCTTGTTGGTTGTTGCTTTTATCTTTCATAGATCATCTACTGACTCAGTGTAAGGCCCCGTCTCCGGGACGCTTATAGTTGGTCATTCATGGCGCATAAAACATATAAATACATTTGTCTTAAGAAAATATTGCAGCGGAAACATTCAAAAAGACATCATGTGTCGTTATAAACACTTTTGCCAAATAATACATCATTATCCGTTACAAAATAAATTTTGCATTACATCACAAAAGCATTATAATTAGATGCCATCCCAAAAGAGCCGAGTAGCCTCACAATGCCATCCTCAGCAATTACTACCTTCCAAATGGAAAACATATAAAAAGTCAGTGTTGCTGAGTGAGTTCTACTTTTATAAATAAACATACTTACTTACGTGAAACCATTCTTTTCTTTCCTTCAAAATCATACTATACTTTACATTTGTTCGTGACCATGCAATATACATACAAGTTGATAATATAATTATTATCTCCTATTACATCCGTTAACTTTCATTCATTCTATACGTCGTCCTCCCGAGTCCATTGCGTTAACAGGGTCTCTAACCTCATTTGCAATCCTAACGATTGCATGCTATACGAGTCTATTGCAACCATCAAGTTGCTCACCTGATTGCCATTTCATTGATGGCACACCATCCGAGTCTCTTGCAACCATCGAGTTGCTCACCTCAGTCCCAACGACTATACAATATCTGAGTCTGTTGCAACAACAGGGTTGCTCACCTCGTAGCAATCTCAATGATTGCACACTATCCAAGTTTGTTGCAACAATAGGGTTGCTCACCTCATATATGTGCTTGCAAGCCTTTCCTTCGTTCGTTCATCATTCAATAATGCATGTGTTCTTATTTCGTGTTCGTGTTTCATTATCTTTCACTTTACGTTTCATAATAGTTCATTCATTCGTTAACATGACACGTAAAGCCATACGAAAGATAACATACAACATCATAAGGAACATATCATACACACTCATCATCATCATACGGGGCACATCATACATACATAACAAGCATAAACATGCAACATCATCATCATCATGACCAACCGCTCTCTAAGGTCTCAACAGTCATTTTTTACATGCTGGTACACGAACCTTTACATCAGAACTTACATCTGCCCATTCTCCCGAAAGTCAGAAGTCAGTGTACGCTTTCTACGGATGCACAGCCCTATTCAGGCGTATGGACACACTTCAATCGCATGACCTCCATGCCACTGAACATCATGCGAATGAATCAATGCGGATGGACACTCATGTGAATGAACGCCCAGTCGTGCAAATGGACAATGCGGATGAATCTCATGCGCATGGGATTAATGCGGATGAGCACTTATGCGACTGGTCCTTCAGTCGCATGTCCTCCATGTGACTGACCTTTCAATCATGTGAAAGGATCTTCAATCATGCAAATGGTCCCTAATCATGCGAATGGACCCCAATCGCACCCTATTCGGTTGTATGGCCTCCATTCGGCCTCCAGTCGGTCGCCTAGCCCTAGCTGATGCAGAATGCAGTTCATCCGACTGCAGCCGAAGGTTTTCGGCCTCCAGACTCTTCTAAACCCATTTTAACCCCAAATCTACCATACTAAACCTTAGGATGCATACCACAACACCATTCAAGCACACGCAAGCTCACAATCAAGACTCAAACACATCATACCACACCACATACACAAACGAGTCAACATACACCCACACGAAAAACCCGATTTCAGATGTTTTCCAGCCCCAAAATCGTTTGAAAACATGGAATGTTGGGTGAATTCCACTTAACTCGTCCAGTACTCCTCTATAGGCCACCTCTCCTACTCGAGCGATGATTCGAAAAGGGCCTATATACCTTGGGCTCAACTTACCCCGTTTCCTGAATCGGATGATACCCTTCCAAGGTGAGACCTTCAACATAACCTGGTCACCCCCTGGAACTCAATCGGCCTACGTCTTTTATCAGCATACGACTTCTGTCTATCTTTGGCTTCCTTCATAAAGGCTTTAATCTTCTCAAGCTTCCCAGTCGTAGCCTCGATTACCTCGACGCTCCCTAATTCCTTGTGACCAATATCACCCCCACAAACGGGCGTTCTGCATCTCCTACCGTATAACATCTCATATGGTGGCATACTAATGCTGGCATGATAGTTGTTGTTGTAGGAGAATTTAGCTAACGGTAGGTGGTCATCCCAACATCCACCAACATCAATCACACATGCCCGAAGCATGTCTTCCAGTGTCTGAATGGTCCTTTCTGACTGACCATCAGTCTAGGGATGATAAGCCGTGCTAATATGTAACCTCGTCCCCAAAGCGTCGTGGAATTTCTTCCAAAATTTAGATGTATACCGAGTATCGCGATCCGACACAATAGATACCGGCACACCATGACGAGTTACAATTTCCTTGATAAACAGATCAGCCAACCTCTCAGATGAATACGTCTCGCGGATCGGTGGAAAGTGAGCACTCTTCGTCACACGAACAACTATCACCCATATGGCATCATACCCCTTCGGAGTACGCGGCAGCTTTGTAATGAAGTCCATGGTGATGTGCTCCTACTTCCATTCCGGTATATCCAAAGGTTGGATATTCCCATATGGCTTTTGATGCTCTGCCTTCACCTGTGAGCAAGTAAGGCACTTACTCACATACTCCACCACGTCACGCTTCATACCCGGCCACCAATAATCTTTCTTCATGTCATGGTACATTTTCGTGGCCCCAGGATGAATGGAGTATCGAGTCTTGTGAGCTTCATCCATTATCTTCCCCTGTAGATCCCCAAAACGAGGAATCCACACAAGACTGAATCGGGTTCTAACACCGAGTGTGTTTTCACCCAATTCCCCAACCAGACCTCTCATTCTTTCAGAGTCAAGATAAGTGTTCATACGTCTGAAACTGCCTTAGAAAGAATTAAGTGTAAGTCAAGCGCCTAAACAGTAACTCATGCGCCCAAAATTTTCCTTAGAAATGTTTAAGTTCTGCTCATACGCCTGAACAGTGGTCCATGCGCCTAGAAATGTATGTCGGATCACTAAGGGTAGGGCCATGCGCCCCAATAGTGCCCATGCGCCCAAGTGGCCCATGCGCCTAAGTATTCATGCGTCTGAATAGTACACATGCGCCTAGATTGGGCTAGAATTTACTAAGTGTTCAGACGTCCAGAAGTCCCCATGCACCGAAAAGTGGCCCATGCGCCTGTGTTCCCATGCGCCTGAATAGTGCCCATGCGCCTAGGACTTAGATTATTTTTCTGATTTTTGGGGAAAATGTGTAAAGTAGGCCTTGACTTGGGAAATTCCTAGGGGACAATAAGTTGACCTTTGGGGGTCATAGATCGTATGATGGGCATGTTATGGATGATGATGATGTTGCATGACTATGCATGATGTATGTTATGTATGTATGATGCCGTGTGATGATGTATGAATGGTATGTTATGTTATGTTCCTATAATGATGAATGTTTATCATTCCATGGCTTTACGTGTTATGTTAATGAATGAACCGAAAGTATTATGTAACGTAAAGTGAAAGATAATGAAAGAGGAACATGACGAATGAATGCATGGATTAACGAATGAATGAACGTAAAAAGTCTTGCAAGCAAATGTATGGAGGTCCACACCCAATGAAGGGTGTTAGCTCAACTGTGTGCAGGTTAACTAGCCCAGAAGGATGCACACTAGGGTCCAATCTTGTGATTGACCATATGTATGGGATCTTTGCCACTTGCCACAGGTACTGGAGTCAGCATCGTGCATAATGTTCGGGGTCTATGATAGACCTCAGGCCCAGTAACGAGCTTCGTGCACAATGTTCGGGGTATAGCATATGGCATTGATCCGGAATGAAAAGAAAAGATGAATGGTGAATGTACTTGCCCCAGGTACTGGAGTCAGCTTCGTGCACAATGTTCGAGGTCTATGAAAGACCTCAGGCCCAGTAACCAGCTTCGTGCATAATGTTCAGGGTATTGTACATGTCACAAGATGTAATGAATGAATGATGGCTGACGAACATAATGGAAGATAATAATGATATTATCTATATGTACATATGATGTAGGATCACGAACAAACGAAACATATAGTATGGACTCTGTAAAGGAATAAACAACGATTTTATGTACGTTTTATTATAAGACTAGAACTCACTCAGAAACGCTGACTTTTATATGTTTTCAGTTGGCAGGTAAACGTTGCTGGGGATGGCACGAGGCGGCTACTCTGCTCTTTTGGATGGCATCTATCTAATTAAGCTTTTGTGATGTAAAACAACGATATAATTTTGTAACCGACAAATGATGCATTATTTTGCAAAAGTTTTTAGGATGAAATGAAATGCCACTTGTTTTATGTTTTCCACTACAATGTTTTAATGTATAAATGTAATGTATATGTTTTACGTGCGATGAATCACCAGCTGTAAGTGCCCCAGGAACGGGGCCTTACAAGTTGGTATCAGAGTCAAAGTTTAAGTGAAATGGGTAAATTTTCAAAATAAACCTTAACTTAAACTGAGAATGGGACGGAATGGGAATAGGATGCCAATCTGAGTAGTTGCGTGCCATCTGGTATTTTGGTAATGTTAACCAGTTTATGTGCACATGGTATGTGGTTATGTGTTGTATGTAGGTTTAAATAGTAATGTAGTCAGGATAGGTAATGCTCGGGGTATGAAGAGTAAAGTAAGTGGCTAATCACAACTGGCCACTGTAATTAGGGACTTACTATACTTGACATAAACTGAGTTGTTCCCTTGAATGACCGTGTTGGTGTTTGAATCCTTCAGCGTGTTAGGTGATGGCTGTGGAAGATCTTCGAAGGCCTCTCATGGTGGTGGTCCCGGTGCCGAACCGCGACCCAAGAGGGGGAGGCCCAGAGTCGAGAGAAAGTGGTTCATGAAGAACCAGAAACTCCTCATCGGAGGCCAGAGATGAGAGTGCTAACATGAGAGCCTCAGTGAAGGAGGCGGTTGTGGAAGAACTGCACCAAGTCATGCAGACGATCCTACCATCTGTAGTGACTGAAGTGATAAAGGCAGATAGAGAGGGAGAGAGAAAGGAAAGGAGTGGACATACGGGGGAAAGAAGACAACCGAGACTGAGATAGTTCCGTCTGATGATGAGGAAGAGGAAGGAAGAGCCCGCGCCAGAGGCAACCCGAGGCTGCAACTACGGGGTGTTTATGAGATGCAATCCCCCTACATTCGATGGAAACGGCACTGCCGCTGCTGCTCACCCATGGGTGTGGGAAATGGAGGCGGTACTTGATATCAGCGAGTGCCGAGAAGCCCAGAAGGTTAAGTTCGCTACCCACTCATTCTTAGACACGGCTCTGTGCTGGTGGAACAACATAGTCCAAGCTGAGGGTAGTCGGGCGATAAGGAGAATGAGGTGGTCGGAGTTGAAAAAGTTAGTGATCGAGGAGTTTTGTCCTTACCGGGAAATGGACAAGGTCGAGAGAGAGTTTCTGCAACTAGAGGCGGGAACTATGACACACCAAGAGTACACCACAAAATTCAATGAAATGGCACGACTGGTGCCCGATCAGGTGACGCCACTATCATGAAAGATTAAGAGATATATTCAGGGACTACCGGCGGATATCCGTAGGCATATGATCGACGCCCGGCCAAGCACTTTTAGGTCGGCGGTTGATTTGGCTGGTAGACTATATGATGAGCGTGAGGTGGTAGTGGCTGAGGAGAAGAAGACAAGTAGGGATGGGAGAAACTGGAATGGGAAACGTTTTGGACGTGGTAGAGCCGCTCCAAACAATAAGGTGGCGAGGGTAGGTGACTGACGTGTGGTCACAGCTGGTGCTGGGTTGGAGAAGTGTGGCAAGTGCTGGAAGGAGCACGGTGGCGAGTGTATATGGGGGTCGAATATTTGTTTCAAGTGTGGGAAACCTAATCATATGGCTAGAGACTGTGGAGGTGTGAAGTGTTTCAACTGTGGGGGAAGTGGTCACATGAGTAGGGAGTGTAAGAAGCTAAGGGCCGAGAGTTCCGGGGTGAAGAAGGCCGGAGGAGAAGGGCAGAAGGCAAGCGCCCGAGCTTTCACGATGACTCGGGAGGAGGCTAGGACAGATCCTGACGTGGTGTCAGGTATGTTCCTAGTAAACCAAACTCTTGTATTTGTGTTGTTTGATTCTGGTGCTAGTAGGAGTTTCATTTCTGCTGCCTTTGGTGCTAAGTTTCCCAATAAGAGTAGATGTATTGGTGAGCCATTCGATGTAGAAACTGCTATTCGTAAGTCCACTAGAATTACTGAGGTGATAGAGGACTGTGCCATAGAACTAGAAGGCCATAGGTTTGCTAGGTTACATGTGATACCCCTGGGTGGATTTGATGTAGTACTAGGGATGGACTGGTTAGCAACCTATGAGGAAAACATCGTGTGTCATAAGAAAATGGTTCGATTGACAACGCCTGATGGAAATGAGGTGACGGTTTATGGTGATCGCGTCACGACAATCCCGAGGGTGATTTCGATGGTAGTGGTGGGAAAGTGCTTGAGGCACGGATGTAGTGCCTACTTGGCATACATAAAGGATGTGGATGCATAAGTACCGCAATTATCCGAAGTACCAGTGTGTGCGACTTTCCGGACGTATTCCCGGAAGACATACCCGGTGGGCCACCAGATCGCGAGGTTGAGTTCCAAATTGACTTGATACCCATTGCCAAGGCACCGTACCGGTTGGCTCCGACTGAGATGAAAGACTTAATGGAGCAGTTGCAAGAACTGCTGGATAAGGGGTTCATTAGACCGAGTATCTCACCATGGGGTGCTCCGGTATTATTTGTGAAGAAGAAAGACGGTAGTATGAGGATGTGTATTGACTACCGAGAGTTAAAGAAGTTGACAGTGAAGAACTGATACCCCCTACCCAGAATAGACGATCTGTTTTATCAGCTCCAAGGTGCCAGTTGGTTTTTGAGGATAGATCTTCGATCTGGTTACCATCAACTAAAAGTGAAGGAGCAGGACATTCCTAAAACAGCTTTTCGCACATGCTACGGTCACTATGAGTTCCTTGTTATGTCATTTGGATTGACCAATGCGCCAGCTGCTTTTATGGATCTGGCGAATCGAGTGTGTCGGCCAATCTTAGATAAATCGGTGATTGTGTTCATTGACAATATCCTGATTTATTCGAAGAGTGAGATTGAGCGTGCCGGTCACATTCGGGAGGTTCTGGAGACGTTAAGAAGGGAGAAGTTGTATGCAAAATTCTCCAAGTGCGCGTTTTGGTTACGCGAAGTTCAGTTCTTGGGTCATGTGGTGAATCCCGATGGAATTATGATGGACCCGGCTAAAGTAGAGGCAGTGACGCAATGGAAGTCTCCAAAGACGCCATCCGAGATTCGTAGTTTCTTGGGTTTGGCGGGCTACTATAGGAGTTTTATCCAGACTTCTCTAAGATTGCTTCTCCACTGACTAAGTTGACCCGGAAGGATGTAAAGTATGTATGGGGTCAGGCTCAGGAGAAGGCATTCGAGGAGTTGAAGGCGAGGTTGACTCAAGCTCCTGTCTTGTCATTACCCGATGGAAGCGAAGATTTGGTTGTGTATTCAGACGCTTCTTACTCAGGATTGGGGTGTGTGTTAATGCAAAGAGGAAAACTTACAACCTACGCATCCCGACAGCTGAAGGTTCATGAGGTCAACTACAGTACTCATGACTTGGAACTAGCGGCCGTGGTCTTTGCACTAAAGATTTGTAGGCACTATCTGTATGGAACGAAGAGCACCATCTTCACCGGTCACAAAAGCTTAAAGTACTTCTTTGAGCAGAAGGACCTGAATATGAGGCAGAGACTATGGTGGAGCTCATAAAGGATTATGATTGTGAGATCCATTACCATCCGGGCAAAGCTAACGTGGTGGCTGATGCTCTTAGCCAGAAGGAGAGGCCCGAGCCAATTCGGGTGAAAGCATACCAACTAATCATGACCTTTGATGTAATGAAGCAAGTCAAGAAGTTTCAGGGTGAGGCATTAAAAGAAGATCATCTAAACTCTGAAAGAATGAGAGGTCTGGTTAGGGAATTGAGTGAAAACACACTTGGTGTTAAAACTCGATTTGGACGGGTGTGGATTCCTCGTTTCGGGAATCTACGTGTGAAGATTATGGACGAAGCTCACAAGACATGATACTCTATCCATCCCGGTGCCACAAAGATGTACCAAGACATGAAGAAGGATTATTGGTGGCCGGGTATGAAGCATGACGTGGTGGAGTATGTGTGCAAATCCCTTACTTGTTTGCAAGTGAAGGCGGAACATCAAAAGCCGTATGGGAAGATCCAACCTTTGGATATACCGGAATGGAAGTGGGAGCACATCACCATGGATTTCATTACGAAGCTGTCGCATACTCTGAAAGGACACGATGCCATATGGGTGATTGTTGACCGCTTGACGAAGAGTGTTCACTTCCTACCGATCCGCGAGACATATTCATCCGAGAGGTTGGCTGACCTGTTCATCAAGGAGGTTTTAACCCGTCATGGTGTGCCGATGTCTATCGTGTCTCATCGACACCCGGTTTACATCTAAATTCAGGAAGAAATTCCACGATGCCATGGGGACGAGGTTACATATTAGCACGGCTTATCATCCCCAAACTGATGGTCAGTCAGAATGGACCATTCTGACGTTGGAAGACATGCTTCAGGCATGTGTAATTGAGTTTGGAGGAAGTTGGGATGACCACTTACCGTTAGTTGAATTCTCGTACAACAATAGTTATCATGCCAACATTGGCATGCCACCATACGAGATGCTATACGGTAGGCGATGCAGAACACCTGTTTGTTGGGGTGATATTGGTCAAAAGGAATTGGGGAGCATCGAAGTAATCCAGGTGGGTGACCGGGTTATGTTAAAGGTCTCACCTTGGAAGGGAATTATCAGATTCACGAAGCGGGGCAACTTGAGCCAAATATATATATGCCCTTTCCGAATCATTGCTCGAGTAGGAGAGGTGGCCTATAGGTTGGAATTACCGGATGAGTTAAGTGGGATTCATCTGACATTCCATGTGTCTCATCTGAGAAAGTGTATAGCTGATGAAGACATGATTGTTCCACTGGAGGATATTAAAGTAGATGAAAGGCTCAATTATGGGGAGCAACCAGTGGCAATCATTGATCATAAAGAAAAGAGGTTGCGAAATAAAGTGGCTCCTCTTGTGTGTGTACAGTGGAAGCACAGAAAGGGATCCGAGTCTACATGGGAGACTAAGGAGGAGATGAGGCAGCATTATCCTCATCTGTTCGAGGAATAACAGGTTTCGGGGACGAAACCTATATAAGGGGGGTGGACTTGTAACACCCGGTTATTTTTTTAAAAAAAAAGCCAAGATAAAAAGAATAAAAGCAAGAAAGGCAATAAAGTCTAAGTGGTGGGACTAAAAGTGTCCAAAAAGGACAAAACTTCAAAAGTTGGTGTAAAAGGAATAGGGCCGCCCACCCTCACCTCACTTCACCATTTGTCTCGGTTTTAGAGAGAGAGAGCAGAGGAAAACTCTCGGTTAAAGATAGGAAGAAGAAGAAGAAGTCGAATTCAAGGTTTTTATGCTTTTATGTCGGGTTTTATCCCGGTTATGTGCTTGCATGCTTATGGGTTGTTTTTGTGCTCAGGTGTGTGTGTTTTTGGTGTTGTTTCTAGGTGTTTTGAACTCTTTGGAAGCGGGTTAAAAGGAAGAACACCCAAGTTGTACCAGGTGAGTTCTAGACCCCGGTTTTTACATGTTTTGAAACATATTTGGGGCTGAAAACGTATTAAAACGATTTTACAAAGTTTATGTGATTACCCGTATGTAAAATGTGTATGTTGGATGTTAGTTCTAGATGGTTTATAGGCTACTCATGTTTAGAATAGCCACATTATGCTTAGAACAGATGGATTCGACGATTAGGATTGAAAATATCCTAGAAACATGTTTACAGAATGCTCGTGCGCCAAGATAAGTGTTCATACGTCTGAAACTGTCTTAGAAAGAATTAAGTGTAAGTCATGCGCCTAAACAGTAACTCATGCGCCAAAAATTTGCCTTAGAAATGTTTAAGTTTTGCTCATACGCCTGAACAGTGGTCCATGCACCTAGAAATGTAAGTCGGATGACTAAGGGTTGGGCCATGCGCCCTAATAGTGCCCATGCGCCCAAGTGGCCCATGCGCCTAAGTATTCATGGGTCTGAATAGTACCCATGCGCCTAGATTGGGCTGGAATTAATAAGTGTTCAGACGTCCAGAAGTCCCCATGCGCCTGAAAGTGGCCCATGCACCTGTGTTCCCCATGCGCCTGAATAGTGTCCATCCGCCCGCATAGTGCCCATGCGCCTAGGACTTAGATTATTTTTCTGATTTTTGGGGAAAATGTGTAAAGTAGGCCTTGACATGGGAAATTCCCAGGGGACTATAAGTTGATCTTTGGGGGTCATAGATAGTATGATAGGCATGTTATGGATGATGATGATGATGTTGCATGACTATGCATGATGTATGTTATGTATGTATGATGCCGTGTGATGATGTATGAATGGTATGTTATGTTATGTTCCTATAATGATGAATGTTTATCTTTCCATGGCTTTACGTGTTATGTTAATGAATGAACCGAAAGTATTATGTAACGTAAAGTGAAATATAATGAAAGAGGAACATGATGAATGAATGCATGCATTAATAAATGAATGAACGTAAAAAGTCTTGCAAGCAAATGTATGGAGGTCCACACCCAATCAAGGGTGTTAGCTCAACTGTGTGCGGGTTGGCTACCCCAGAAGGATGCACACTGGGGTCCAATCCTTGTGATTGACCATATGTATGGGATCTTTTCCACTTGCCCCAGTCAGCTTCGTGCACAATGTTCGGGGTCTATGATAGACCTCATGCCCAGTAACCAGCTTCGTGCACAATGTTCTCGGTATAGCATATGGCATTGATCCGGAATGAAAAGAAAAGATGAATGGTGAATGTACTTGCCCCAGGTACTGGAGTCAGCTTGGTGCACAATGTTCGGGGTCTATGAAAGACCTCAGGCCGAGTAACCAGCTTCGTGCACAATGTTCGGGGTATTGTACATGTCCCAAGATGTAATGAATGAACGATGGCTAACGAACGTAATGGAAGATAATAATGATATTATGTGTATGTATGTATGATGTATGATCACGAACGAACGAAACGTATAGTATGGACTCTGTAAAGGAATAAACAACGATTTTATGTATGTTTTGTTATAAAACTAGAACTCACTCAGCAACGCTGACTTTTATACATTTTTAGATGGCAGGTAAATGTTGCTGGGGATGGCACGAGGCAACTGCTCAGCTCTTTTGGATGGCATCTATCTAATTAAGGCTTTTGTGATGTAATATAACGATATAATTTTGTAACTAACAAATGATGCATTATTTTGCAAAAGTTTTTAGGATGAAATGAAATGCCACTTGTTTTATGTTTTCCACTGCAATGTTTTGATGTATAAATGTAATGTATATGTTTTACGTGCGATGAATCACCAGCTGTAAGCGTCCCGGGAACGGGGCCTTACAAGATTTTAGTTTGTTATGCATTGACTCTTCTTGCTTTAGTTTCTCACAGATTTTATATGAGTAGTTTCTATAGTATTCAACATGTTCATAGCATGATTTTGTGTAGAGTTTTTCTCTCACTTCGGATGCGATTTTAGTGAATTTTGGAGATAAGGTTTTAGATTTTGAAGATGAAGTGTCAACCATAGGTTGATCAGACTGTGCCATTAGAGCTACTTCATTTGTATCCTCCTTAGGATCTGATTTGTCACTCCATCTTCTTCATTTTCACCTTCCACCTTTGGATTATTATTTTCTGATCAATCTTCTCCCTGGATTTCTGCAACAAGAGATAAACTTGATGTTAAATCATTAGTAAATTGTTCAGTATATGCACTCCAATCATAACCATCTTTAATGCTGACTACTAAAGCTTTCTTGGTTTTATCATACGATTTTGTTTCATCTTTAAGCTCAGGCATAGGAAGACTTTGATAAGGCTTTTGAAAAAGTCTTCTGAGCTGGTTGAAAACTTTGATTGCTAGAACTTGATTGAGCATTTCCTCCATTATTCCTTGTAGCTTTGCATTCTCTGGAGAAATGTCCATATCTGTTACAGTTAAAACACTTGATTTTGACTTATTAAATCCAACAGTCTTGTTAGCACTTGGCTTGTACTTCCTATTGACATATGAGTGTTTTTGTGTCGTGTAAGCAATCATCACCATTTTCCATTTTAAGTCCATCTCTTCAACATCTTCAGGATCCATTTCAAACAAATCTTGCAAAACAAGGTCTAATTGTGTTAAATGGCTACCGTGATATGCTTGAAAACAAGCCATAAATGCAGTGAATGTAGTTTTAGACTTTTCATCCTCTAATAGGATGTTTATCACATCTTTAACTTCTCTAGATTTAGCAGAGTTAGATGAGGAACTCTCTGTTTGAACATTAGATGTTTGAGACTGAGATTTAGGAGGAGATTAAGAATGAGACTGTGTTGTATAAGCAGGAGCACTAGTAATGATGAATTAGTGAAAAATCTTGCTCCAACAAATAAATCTCCCTCTTCTTCTATAATTTTCTCACTTTTTGCCATGAATGCATTTTCAATAGTGTTTGTAGGAGAAGCAACAAACTGATACTGAGACATTGATGCTGCTCTATCATTATTCCTTGAGCTTTCATCAATCTCTACCGACTCTATCTTGGCAATGAGTAGATCAAGATCCATAGGGAACTTCTCAGTATGTTTTATTAAGGTTACTGTTTGTTTCCATGATGAGGGAAAAGCATTGAGTAGTCTAAGATTTAGATCATCAAGATCAGGCTTAATACCAGCTGTTGACATCTCAGTTGTAAGTTGAACAAATCTGTTCATCATCTGATTTATGGTTTCTTCGAACAAATGTTGAAACAATTCTAATTGCCTTTTTAACTTTTGTTTCTTGAGATTTCAAATCTCCTTGCCTCCTTCACAAATGGTCTTTAAGGCTTTATACATGGTGTATCCAGTTTGATATCCATCAAACCTTGCAAGAACTTCCAGAGGTAGTCCTTTACACATCAAGGAATATGCTTTGATATCATTCTTTTCTCTTCTCTAATCATCTCCTTGAAGACCATCTTCAGGATAGGGTTCTTGAGAATCTTTAGTATAAACAAACCCTCTGTCAGGCCCATTAGTGATTATAGGAATGTATGGTCCTTTCTCTATAGATTTCCAAAGATCAGAGTCAAAGGAATTTAAATGATGTGTTAACATAAGAGACCAATTTTTGAAATCAGCTCTATTTTTAAGTTTTGGAACTCTATTTTCAAAATCTTCTAATTTCACCATTCTTATATTTTTGTTGTTTTTCTTAGATTTTGAATTAAGAAAAGAAATGAAAAAGTTTTTGAAAAATTTTCTTAAAAAAATTCTAAGTATCAAGGGTGATTTGACTGAACAGTAATCAAACTCCCAAACAGTTAATGTGCCTAAGTTGAGAGACGTCTAAGGGAGTGCCTTAGAAAGATTTTCAAAACGCCTAAGTTGATGCGTCTAAATAGTAGTAAAACGCCTGAACAGTTATAATGCGCCTACACAGTTGTAATGCGCCTAATACTTAGACAATTTTTCAGCAAACCTTAACTCTAATGTGCCACATTCATCATGTTCATATGAATGTAACTAATTCAAATCTTCTGAGATTCTTAAAAAGTTGATAAATTGGATTGAAACATTCCAATTAGACATGTTTTATACCAATAATCATTCTTTTAACATCAATTTCTTTCAATATCAACAACAAATCAATCAATTCTGTAATTTTCAGTTCGAAAAATAGTGAACTTTTCGAACACAAATTCTACAAATTATCTCGAATTTGATGAATTTAACTACTAATTATGGTTTAAAACATTTTTCTGATGATGAAACACATCTGAAATCCACAAATTTTCAATTGAATTATCTATCAATCACAGATTTAGTGAACTTTTTGAGTTTGAAAGTTCTGATACCATTTGATAGGATCAAATGTACCAATCTGTGATGATGTATGAACACAATTCAAAGGAATACAAACAAAGTAATCAAATCAAGCAAGATATCAACAAAATTCATAGTTTCATTCATATCAAGCAAAGACAATTATAAAGTAAGTAAGCAGTTCAAAATCTGTTCTAAAACTATTTTTCTTCTACTTTTAACTACAACAAGTCTAAGCTATTTATAATGAAACACAAGGAAGTAACAAATTACAAAACTAGTCCCTACACTATTACAAATAGTAAAAAGACACATAAAGACAACATGTTAATCTTTCTAGAGTTCTAACAATAAACCCGGACCCGTTTGTCAATTATTAAAGCAAACAAAGTAATCAAACTACTGTAACATCCGGTTATTTTTTATAAAAGTCAAACAAAGAAGAATAAAGTGAAGAAAAAGAAAGAAAATATATTTTAACCAAGTTAAGGGGTAAAAAGTGTCAAAAGGACAAAACTTTGAAAAAATTTGGTGAATAAAGGTGATGGCCGCCCACTCTTGCACATCACCAATCTGCTTATGGATTCTAGAGAGAGAAAGTGCAGAAATTTCGGGTCTGAAGACGAACAATGTGAGAATTTGAATTCAAGGTAAGAATTCATGGTTTTATGGTGTTCTTAACCCGTTATGTCCTTGGGTGTATGCTTATGTGTGTTTGTGTGTGTTCGGGTATATGCTTTTAATGGGTTTCTAGGCGGTTGAACTCATTTGCAAACAAGTTTGGAAGAAGCCATACTCAAGAACTGCTAAGGTGATTTCTAGAACCCCCCCCCCCTTTTTACATGTTTTAACTTATTTTGGGGCTGGAAATGCATGGATGTGTGTTTTTATGAAAATGGGTTTTATACCCGTATGTTTGAATGTGTGTATGATGATGTTTTGGTGTGATTATGGACTGTGTTCATCATTTGATGATGTTATGATTGTGTTACTAAGGCTTAGAATGTAAGAGATAAGCTTAGAACATCAAAGATGAGAATTAGGGACAGAATCTGATGAATAGTGCGCCCTAGGCTGCTCATGTGCCCAAATAGTAGTGCATACGCCTAAGTTTAGAAAAACTGCTTGTGTACCAAGTTACTCAGCTTAATGTAAAACGTCTTTATTGTCTTACACATATGTAATAGAATGGGTACTTAATGAAATACAATATGTGGTTATGCTTATAATGTTGAATATTTCATTGCTTAGTATGAAATAACACTTATTCAACTAACTATATAGGTTTGTGGTTGTTTGAATAGATCTAAGTCAAATAATGATTGTGAAACATATTCAAACAATCATTTGAAGTCCTCATGCGAATGCCCATGCTAATGGACAATACGCATGAACAACTTCATGCTACTGAACCAGTCACACGACTGAACCAGGAGACTGGATCAGTCGCATGATTGTAACATGAGATTGACTAAGTCGCACGACTGAACACTCAATCGTGCGAATGGATCAACCGCATGACTCAATCACACGACTGAACCATGCTAATGGTCCAGTCTCCCGAATGAGAAACCCGAACCTATAAATACCACTTAAATCGTGGAAAAACATAACACTTCGAAAACCTACATTCTAAATCGTACCCTAGCCGTCCAGAGACCTCTAAGAACCTATTCCAAGTTCATAGATCGCACTAGATCGATTACAAATCGTTCTTAACGTTTAGATTCAATCTATAGTTGTTTTCTACATGCGTTCTCACTGATTGGATCGCCAATCAAATAGGATTCCGCACTATTTGACTTGGTATACATGTATATAAGTTAGTATTTCGTTCAATACATGATCCTAACTAGTGGTATGAGAGCTTTAGCTCTTGATTTACGTGTGAATCAATCGTTTTTGATATAAAACTTGTGTTATTTCCTAGAAACCAATATTTTTGTGTCAAACGGTGTCTTCGACGTCTCCAGATCGTAAAGTTAACGTTTTTCCGGCATACGGTAATTAGGGATCTTGAAAAATTCGTGTTTTTGCGTCAGAATACCTTAAACCTACGAATTTCAAGTTACAGCAGCTTCGGTCGTATGATTTACTCAATCGCACGATTGAATTCATACATCTCCCTCATACGCACGATTGGACTCATTCGTACCTCCATTCGTACCACTGAACTGCCTATTCGCATCGTTCATTCGCACCTGTCCATACGCAGGAGTGATTCGTCCGCATTGGTTCATTCGCATGATTGAGCCGTCCGCATTGGTTCATTCGCACGATTGAGCCATCCGCATTGTTCAATCGCATGATTAGCCCAATCGCACACCTCTATTCGCATGAGTAAAGCAGTTTGTTCCAAAGTTTAAAGTTTATAGCAATGGAAGACCAGTATTCGGCGTTCACCGCAGGGAGAGATTCGAGGATCTAGAATCTATTGCTCTGGAAAACGAAGTGGGGAATCACAACAAACCACCAAAGCTAATTACGTTAGATGATTACCCATAGTGGAAGCAAAGATTCGAGATCTACTTGAATGGACTAGATCCAAATCTGTGGGAGTCGATAGAAACGGAGTACAGCATGCCAGTAGGAGCAGATGGAGTCAAACTCACATTAGGGGGCATGACTGATTGACAAAAGGTTAAGTACAATGCTATGAAGAAAGTCTATGCTTTGCTCACCCAGTCAATTCCGAAGGACATCTTCCATCAA
Organism: Flaveria trinervia; assembly: GCA_025506515.1. Classification (NCBI taxonomy): domain Eukaryota; kingdom Viridiplantae; phylum Streptophyta; class Magnoliopsida; order Asterales; family Asteraceae; genus Flaveria; species Flaveria trinervia. The sequence continues at coordinate 46,799,977 of CM046451.1, forward strand.
TTTTGTAAGAACAAGGAAGCTAAAAAGCTATGGGATGCACTGGAAAAGAGGTATAAGGGAAATGCATCGTTGAAAGCTCTGAAGGCTAAAGCGTTCAAGAAGGAGTTTGACAACTTCTCGTCAATGGGAAAGGAGAGCTTAGATGATGTTATTGATCGTTTCTACCATCTGATGAGTGAGCTGCACACTCATGGAGTGACTACGTCTATGGAAGACAAAGTTTCAAACTTTGCAGATGGTTTGCCCAAGAAGTGGAGTTCATTTGTCTCCAACCTCAGACAGAATGATTTTTGGGTTTGTTGAACCAAAACAAAGTAGTTTAACCATTTTAAACTATAAAATGCAGCGGAATAATACCTTAAAATTATCATTAGTAATCTAAAAATTAAGGCTAATAACAAAACATCAACAAACCCAAGAACATAGGATCTTATATATGTGTTTGAACTAGCTATCAACAAGATATAAAAACCCAAAACAAACCATACATGCTACCTTTAGTGAAGCTGCAAAAAATGATTTTGGGTGAAGAAGATGATGTTGTTGAACAGCCAAAACATCAAGGAAAGATGTCCTCAAGCATTCATACTCACAAGCATCAAGCGTACACCATTCTTGCTAGGATTTGAGCATCAAAACGATCAAGAAGATGCTGCTGGAACATCTTCCAGCACGAAAACGAACAAAAGGGTGCTGCTGGAACAACTTCCAGCCGAGAATCTCTTCAGGAAAGGAGAGTACCTTTTGTTTTGTGGTCCTTGCATGTGAGAGAGGGAAGAAGATGGAGTGTGTGTTTGTTCTTAGAGATCCAAAGTCTCAAGACTACCAAAGGAAAACAAAAGAGGGAACTCCCCAAAAAAGGGGGCGGCCGAACCCTTATCTACTCTTTTGTTTTCCCCCCAAAAACCCCTCTTAATCCTTGTTAAACTATTTGATTAAAATAGATATATAATTAACCTTTTAATTATATAACATACACACACTTTTATTATTTGATGTTATTTAACTAAATTAAACAACATTACAAATAATATCCATGAACAAAACATCCATATAAGTTGTTCAATCTCATATGCAACTTATTTAGAAAACTCATTTTCTAAATTTGGTGTATTTATTTAATTGCATGATCATATCATCAATTAAATATTATTTGGTGTTTGCTAAGCTTGTTATTGGGTATGAACCGACTTGGGTTATAACATACTAACCACATCAATGTTCTATGTGGCTTGGGCATAAAGAATCCAACAATCTCCCACTTGCACAAGATTCATAGAAGATTGATGCAAGTAGTAAATACCGCCTAACAACGGTTTACTACCTTAATACGCATGACTAAAATCCATTCAATAACATCATCCCCTTCAAGTATTCAACTTGAAATGATTTAGGTGAATCAATCATTTATCCTTTTGTTTGAGATGTCATGTTAAATCCAAGGACATAGAATGATCATTCCTTTTTGATTTAACTTAATCAGGCCTTAGACATCTTGCTCTCAATGAATAAGTGGAACAAATTCCATCTTGACAACATACGTTTTTCACAATCACCTCGTGTCACACCTGAACACAGCCTTATGTACTGCCCATTATTTTAGAGCAGTAAAGAACTAGTTCAAGGTATAACATTTGGTGAATATCAAAACCCAATATGTATCTCAGGTCGGAGGATACAAAATGATATTCGCCTTTATTCAAATTTACTTATGATCAATCTAGAAGATTCCATGTAGTAAAATTGAGATGCGGGTCAGTCCAATATTTGTATCCCACAAATATCTGTGAACCTTGGCAGCAACCAATTGCTCTATATTCATTCCTTATGAATATCCACCAATCCATGTTCATAATAGTCTTACATTCATATTTGTTCCCACAAACATGACCGACTACGGACATTTAGAATAATAAGCATATTCATGGATGTATACATGCTAAAATGAATATAACTCAAAATATCACAATTATATAAAGAATTAAATATTACATTGTTTCAAATTTTTAATACTAAACAAATCAATTCCAGTCACTAGAATATTGAAGTCCTAAGGCACAAGTATGACTTTCATGCTTTGCCCTTTCAAGGAGTTTGGTGAGTGGATCTGCAATGTATTGATCGGTGTGAACTTTACGAATACATATTTTTCCCTTTTCAACCTCATCCCTCATGTAGTTGAATTTCCGCTCAATATGCCTAGCCTTTTGAAGAGGACAGGGTACCTTGATTTGTGCAATCGTACCCCTGTGATGTCAACTAAACGTGTATCGGATTGTGGATCTTGATCCTCATCAAATTCCACTATTCTATACGTTATTCCTTAATAAGGAACTTAGTTTCTAAGAACTCAGCCTTTCGAGCAATAATTACTCTTGCTCTCTTGGATCAAAGAAGTAGTATCCTATACAATCTTTGGGATATCCAACAAATATACACTTGGTGAATTGACTATCTTGGTCAGGTCCATATTCAAAATACGAGCCTCGGGGAGCATTGCGAAAACCCAAAATGATAGAGGTAGTGAGCTTATAGCCATCATAGATTTGAACCATATCCAATAGGGTTCGATTTTCTCCTTTCAGACACACCATAATATTGTGGTGTTCCAGGTGTAGTAAGTTGTGAGACGATCCCACAACCTTTTAGATGGTACTGAAAAGCATCATTGAGGTATTCACCTTCTCTATCTGAACGAAGAACTTTGATAGTTTTATAGAGTTGATTTTCTACTTCATTCTTGAAAGTTCTGAACATTTCAAAAGCTTCATGTTTGTGTGTCATCATGTACACATAACCATAGTGACTATAATCATCGATAAAGGTAATGAAGTATCTTTCACCATTTACAGTCATTGTCTTTAAGGGCCACATACATACATACATCCAAATGTATGATTCCCAATAAGTTTTTTGCCCTCTTGTTAGTGCCACTAAAGGGCGACTTGGTCATCTATTTTGTAAACAAGATTCACACTTATCGAATGAAACATTTTCATTTGCTCTTCAAAAGACCATTCTTTAAGGTGTTTGAATCCGATTCTTGTTTATGTGACCAAGACGACAATGCCAAATATAAGAATCACTTAAACCCATTTTAAGTTTCTTGGTGCTTGTTTGGTATAATGAGCTATTATAGGATGAATCATTATGAACCAATTCATAGATTCCATTAAAAGGCATAGCCTTGAAATAAAATACATCATCCACACAAACATAAATACCATTGTTAGCAAACTTTAATTCATAACCACATTGTTCTAAAAGGGAAATCAAAATTATGTTCCTAGTCAACCTAGGAGCATACAAAATGTTCTTAATGACAACTTCCAAACTATTTGAAAGTTTCAAAATATTGTCTCCTTGGGCTTCGACATCAACTTTTGCTCTGTTGCCCATGTAGAGACTTGTGTCTCCCTTCTTGAAGTGCATATTTCCTATGAACCCCTGCAATAAATTGCAAAAAGAGTTCCACATCCAGTATCCAATACCCATGTGTTTGAAGAAATAACATTTCAATCAATGTGAATTATGAAAGTTGTATATGAGATTTGCCTAGCATCGCTCTTGTTTCTCAACTCTTTGAGATAGGTTGGACAATTCCCTTTCCAATGTCCTATCTCTCCACACTCAAAGCATGGGTCGTTCTTTGTTACCTTAGGCTTCTTAAGCTTAGGCTTTGGAGGTTCCGCTTTAGCCTTTTCTTACCCTTTCCGTTGATGTACCCCTTTCCTTTGGCAACGTTTGCCTTGGGATCAGGGAATGACCTTTTCTTATTGCCTCCCTCATTGATCGAGAGAACAGGTAGAACCTTTCTACCCATCCCTGCCTCGGCTGCTTTGAGCATTGCATGAATCTCACGAATACTCTTGTCCCATCCGTTCATATTGTAATACATTATGAACGTCTCAAACCTTTTGATTAGGCCATTAAGGATCATATCCGTGGCTACCACTTTTGAGACGGGACAATTAAGCCTCCCGAGGCGATCAACGTGGCATTTCATCTTAAGAACATAATATGATACCGATTGGGTTTCTACCATATGATACGCATGAAGCGCTCGAACTGTTTCGAAGCGCTCTACCCTAGCTTGTTGAAGGAACATTTCCTCTACTGGGTAATTATGTCATATGCCCCAAGTTGCTCCAAGTCCTTTTGGAGTTCGGGAATCATAGTTCCCAACATGAGGCAGGAATCCTGCATGGAATCCTCAGTGTATTTAAGCCAATCGCCATAGGCCTCAACATCCTCAGGGTCGGGTTGGTCAGGAATAGGATCATCAAGGACATAGGCCCTTTTCTCTTGCTTGAGAACAACTGTCAAGTTTCGATACTAGTCAATAAAGTTATTATGGTTAAGACAACCCCCTTTTAATATTGTTCACAGTGATAGGGTAGGGACGGTTGGGGTGGTAGCATTGTGGTTGCGGTCATTACTACAAAATTACAAAGTGCATTTTAGTATTTCTGAAAAATAGCATTTTAATTATTAATACCCTTTACACGTCTCATAGACAATTAATAATTAAAATCTAGAATCTAACGTTACATTTAAATGATGGTTAGGTGACCTTTATCCCATTATTTAAATTAACAAGGTAGTCAACATTTGGCAATTGCAACCCATTGCAACTTCTAGCTTTATGGGAGCGGTTAAACATCATATGTTTAGTACGCATGTAAAATCCCATCAACACCATTGTACGCCATGCTTCGGTGACCCTATGCACATGGTTTCCAATTCAAGTCGTCCTACTTACACACACGTGTGAATTTACCCATGCAAGCGGTTCGGTAACCTTTATCCCATAAATATGTTAAGCTCACCTCAAACACACAAGTTCCCTAAATGTGGTTAGGTGACCTTTATCCCACAAATAGTTCTCAAGTGATTTGAGTGTCGTGTAAAAGGATGGTGTTTAACTTGTTTCCAAAGGGATTTAAGTTTCCATTAATTCTAGTTATGAAAACCCTATGTACCTTGTATACGCATGCTTTCAAATACATGGTACCCTATGGTTCTCTTTTAATAAAACCTCTTTTGTTTTGAAATCATTAATCCTTTTAATAACCTTTTATTAGTCACTTAATGATTAGGAATCAAAAAAATCAGCTTGCTGTGATAATTTATTTAGATTGTTAAGGATGTCCATATATCAAACAATCAACATAAAATGATTAATCAAACAAGCATATATCAAACAACCACATGTGCATAACCATAGGCACTATGTTGACAACACTTGTTTGCCATCACAAGTGTTATCATTTGGTCTTTCCTAAGGGTTGAACACAACACAAAGATGAGATCTCCAAAGACCCCCACTTGAACTTGCATCCAAATGCTTCAAGTCCTTCTCTTGTGTCTTCCTTTTGTGCTTCCATCTTGTGCATCTTCTTTTACAAAATTTATATCCTAATACAAATTTTCTAATAAAGGAAAACATACTTAATCTATCTATTACATCACAAATGAATGAATAAATAAATTACATCCAAATACAAGCACAAAGGAATAATTATTACAACCCATAAGAATGAAATCAACCAAAACAAACATCCATATAAAAGCAAAAAAATACAAGGTCAAGGCTGGGTTATGCATGAATATGAATCATCATATACAACATTCAAGAACCAAATAAATCCCCATATGACCCTAAATTTTCAGCCAACATAAACCAAGAATTTTGGGTCTTTTGTCCAAACAAAACACAATCAACCAGTTGAAATTTTTCTTTCAAGGTTTAATCACAAGCATGTTAGATATAACCTTGAAAGATTGGGGATTTATAACATCACCAAAAAACAGCCCCTTTAAGGTTGTTAAAGCCTCATAAAACCAATTTTACAAGAACAAAAGAAACTAGTCATCCACATATCCGGCTCTAGATGCCAATGTTGGGTTTGTTGAACCAAAACAAAGTAGTTTAACCATTTTAAACTATGAAAATGCAGCGGAATAATACCTTAAAATTATCATTAGTAATCTGAAAATTAAGGCTAACAACAAAACATCAACAAACCCAAGAAAGTAGGATCTTATATATGTGTTTGAACTAGCTATCAACAAGATAAAACAACCCAAAACAAACCATACATGCTACCGTTAGTGAAGCTGCAGAAAACGATTTTGGGTGAAGAAGATGATGTTGTTGAATTAAGGCTAATGGTCCAGTCTCTCGAATGAGAAACCCGAACCTATAAATACCACTTAAATCATGGAAAAACATAACACTACGAAAACCTACATTCTAAATCGTACCCTAGCCGTCCAGAGACCTCTAAGAACCTGTTCCAAGTTCATAGATCCCACTAGATCGATTACAAATCATTCTTAACGTTTAGATTCAATCTATAATTGTTTTCTACATGCGTTCTCACTGATTGAATCGCCAATCAAATAGGATTCCGCACTATTTGACTTGGTATACATGTATATCAGGTAGTATTTCATTCAATACACGATCCTAAATAGTGGTATCAGAACTTTAGCTCTAGATTTACGTGTGATTCAATTGTTTTTTTATAAAAATTGTGTTTTTTCCTAAAAACCAATCTTTTTGTGTCAAACGGTGTCTTAGACGTCTCCAGATCGTAAAGTTAACGTTTTCCGGCATACGGTAATTAGGGTTCTTGAAAAATTCGTGTTTTTGCCTCAAAATACCCTAAACCTACGAATTTTCAAGTTTGAGCAGCTTCAATCGTATGATTGACTCAATCGCACGATTGAAATCATACGTCTCCCTCATACGCACGATTGGACTCATTCGTACCTCCATTCGTACGACTGAACTGTCTAGTCGCATCGTTCATTCGCACCTGTCCATACGTAGGATTGATTCATCCGTATTGGTTCATTCGCACGTTTGAGCCATCCGCAATTTTCAATCGCATGATTAGCCCAATCGCACACCTCTATTCGCATGAGTAAAGCAGTTTGTTCCAAAGTTTAAACTTTATAGCAATGGAAGACCAGTATTCGGCGTTCACCGCAGGGAGAGATTCGAGGATCCAGAATCTATTGCTTCTCGAAAAGGAAGTCGGGAAACACAACAAACCACCAAAGCTAATCTCGTTAGATGATTACCCACAATGGAAGCAAAGATTCGAGATCTATTTGAATGGACTAGATCCAAATCTGTGGGAGTCGATAGAAACGGAGTACAGCATGCCAGTAGGAGCAGATGGAGTCAAACTTACATTAGGGGGCATGACTGATGGACAAAAGGTTAAGTACAATGCTAAGAAGAAAGTCTATGCTTTCCTCACCCAGTCAATTCCGAAGGACATCTTCCATCAATTTTGTAAGAACAAGGAAGCTAAAAAGATATGGGATGCATTGGAAAAGAGGTATAAGGGAAATGCATCGTTGAAAGCTCTGAAGGCTAAAGCGTTGAAGAAGGAGTTTGACAACTTCTCGTCAATGGGAAAGGAGAGCGTAGATGATGTTATTGATCGTTTCTACCATCTGATGAGTGAGCTGCACACACATGGAGTGACTACGTCTATGGAAGAAAAAGTTTCAAACTTTGCAGATGGTTTGCCCAAGAAGTGGAGTTCATTTGTCTCCAACCTCACACAGAATGATTGTTGGGTTTGTTGAACCAAAACAAAGTAGTTTAACCATTTTAAACTATGAAAACACTGAGGAATAATACCTTATAATTATCATTAGTAATCTGAAAATTAAGGCTAATAACAAAACATCAACAAACCCAAGAAAGTAGGATCTTATATATGTGTTTGAACTAGCTATCAACAAGATAAAACAACCCAAAACAATCCATACATGCTACCTTTAGTGAAGCTGTAGAAAATGATTTTGGGTGAAGAAGATGAATGTTGTTGAACAGCCAAAACATCAAGGAAAGATGTCCTCAAGTATTCATACCCACAAGCATCAAGTGTACACCATTCTTGCTAGGATTTGAGCACCAAACGACCAAGAAGATGCTACTGGAACATCTTTCAGCACCAAAATGAACAAAAGGGTGCTGCTGGAACAACTTCCAGCCGAGAATCTCTTCAAGAAAGGAGAGTACCTTTTATTTTGTGGTCCTTGCATGTGAGAGAGGGAAGAAGATGGAGTGTGTGTTTGTTCTTAGAGATCCAAAGTCTCAAGACTACCAAAGGAAAATAAAAGAGAGAACTCCCCAAAAAAGAGGGCGGCCGAACCCTTATCTACTCTTTTGTTTTCCCCCCAAAACCCCTTTTAATCCTTGTTAAACTATTTGATTAAAATAGATATATAATTAACCTTTTAATTATATAACATACACACACTTCTATTATTTGATGTTATTTAACTAAATTACACAACATCACAAATAATATCCATGAACAAAAGATCCATATAAGTTGTTCAATCTCATATGCAACTTATTTAGAAAACACATTTTCTAAATTTGTTGTATTTATTGAATTGCATGATCATATTATCAATTAAATATTATTTGGTGTTTGCTAAGCTTGTTATTGGGTATGACCCGACTTGGATCATAGCGTACTAACCACATCAATGTTCTATGTGTCTTGGGCATAAAGAATCCAACAATGATATGCTTGCGAAGTTAGACATCAGTGACTTCATTCTGAAACTGCAGGATGGAGAGTTGAGGATGAAGTACAGGGCATAAAAGTCTACTTATAATTAGAACCCAACCTTGTACAACTCAACTCCTCAAGCCAAAATGTCTGGAGCTCCACTACAAATGGCTTTTGTGTCAAGTTCTCCTGGTCCATCTCAAGCCTCTTCTTCAGTATCTGACACATCATGAATACGTAGCACCTAAAGCAAATGCTACAAAACTGAAGACTGAGAATCTCGGGAATGTGACTGTTGAGGTGGCAAAGGAGCACATGAACCTCTTAGCAGCGGTAGTCCACTCCTATGATGTGCTAGTTGTTGGGAAAATTGGGAACTGCCATCTGGCAGATGAGGACTACGAGCAGGTAGACGAGACAGAGCTGGAATAGATGGACCTAATGTGGGCCTTAGCAAGTGCTGTCTGGAGAGCAAAGAAGTTTGTCAAGAAGACTGAACAGAATCTGATTGCCACTAAGGACACAACTTTCGGCTTTGACAAGTCCAAGGTAACATGCTTCAACTGTGGGGAAAAGGGCCACTTCAAACGTGAGTGTGTGAAGCCCAAAAAGATAGGAAATGGGAAACCTTTCTCATCCTTTAATCGTCAGGATAAACCCACGAGTAGTCCTACTTCGTCAAGCAAGGATCCTAAAGCCTTGACTGCTAATGACGTCAAAGGACAAGATTGGAGCTTTCGGTTTATGTCTCCGGGAGAATCCAACATTGCTAGTGTCGAGGACCTAGATGACGACTAAGCAAGTGAGGGTGATATTGCAGTTGAGCTTGTGAGGTCAAACATTAAAGAATATGCAATAGTAGTTGATCACCAGCCTAAAGAAGGGACAAGCTCAACAAGTCCAGAATCACTAGAACTAGAAACGTCAAACTCTGACTTGATGGCTGATTCAACCACTCTCTCTCAGGTAAGTTCCACTACTCAACTGTTCAATAAACATGCTTGTTCTGAATGTAATAAATTTAGGGAAAGCATTGATTTAAAAATTGCTAGGTTATTAGATCATAATGATAGCTTAGTAAAGGACTTACAACTATGCACAAATGCCAATAAAGTTCTAAAACAATATGAGCACAGTTACAAAGAAAAGATACACCTTTTGAACAACCAGCTTAGGAAACCAAAGTAGTAGCCTTTAACCAAGCTAATGACATTAGGTTCTATCTAAACTCCCTTGAAGATACGAATAAACAAAAGGCAGTTTTAGAAGTAGAAGTAAATTCCTTAAAGAAAAAACGGCACAGTTGGACAAGTTCCTCTCACATTATCCAACACTTAGTGAGAGAACATAATAATGGGGAGGGTTTGGGATATAAAGTGGTACCACCACCATATGAGACCTTGATGAATGCAAAAATTAAACCAATAAATAATAACCCAATCAAGGATCACGTGGTGTCCACTCCTCTTGTAAGTGATCCAGATTCCGAATGTAAACCAAATGAATCTGTCACTAAACAAAAGGATACCACTTCAAAATCAAAAGGTAAAATGCCTTGTGTTAAGTTGGACGAACAATTTGAAAAGGTTAAAGTTAAGTCTGGGTCAACCAAGTCTAACTCTGAACCCAAAAAGACCAAACAAATTAACCACCCACGTGCTTCATGTCTAAGTCCAAATAAACAAAAAGGAAAAGATGTTAACAATGTCTAAACAATTAATTTTGTTAAACAAGAGAAAACATCTAAACAAGAAGTGCCAAAACCCAAACAAAACAATGTCACACGTGTGCCACATACTTCTCCACAGAAACATGTAAATCGTCAAGTTGAAAGCAGATCATGCTACAAATGTGGCAAGTACGGGCATATAGCGTCTTATTGTCCTTATTATCAGACTCCAAAGAAAAGGATTTAACTTTATGACATGAAGGAAAGGTCTTCCAAAAAAAGCTCCATGACTCCACCAAAAAGTGTGAGTGAACCTAAAATTCAACAGTCGTCTGTTTATCACAAACGGGCCTTACACAAGACTGGCTTATGGAAAGAGAAATCTATCCATGAATCTGATAATAAGAACAAGAAGACCATAGATCTTCCCTCACCCTCAAAAGGTCAATGGGTTGAATTTATGATGTGTGATGCCTCTGGGACACTCAATCCGGTTAAGGCTTGGGTCCCTCACCTTAACTAATGTTTTCAATTGAATGTGCAAGGTGTTCGCTATAGTGCTGAAATAAACACTTGGATTTTAGATAGCGGAGTGTCACGGCACATGATAGGAAACTGGGCATTCCTATCAAATGTCAAACAAATCAAAGGAGGTCATGTTTCTTTTGCTGGAAACAAAGGAGGGTACATCACAACTCAAGGGGAGGTAGGGAACGAGAAAGTAAAGTTTGATAAGGTAAACTACGTTCAACAACTTCAGAACAATTTACTTTCTGTGTCCCAAATATGTGACAAAGGATTTAAAGTACTTTTTGATAACAAAAAGTACTATGTCGTGAAAAAGAACTATGTGATCTCGGAGGACCAAGTCTTAATGTCTGCCTTAAGATATAATGACCTTTATGTTTTGGATCTATCAAAGGCCTCAACAACGGATCATTAAGTACAGTGCTTCCTATCAAAAGCTACCGAGAAGGATTCAATCTCCTGGCATAGGAGAATGGGGCACATTAATCCAAGGAAGATGAACCACTTGATCCAGAATGATCTCGTGCGAGGAGTCAATGTCAAGAACTTTCAACTCCTGGATTTTTGTGTTGCCTGCAAGAAAGGCAAATAGACAAATAAGTCTCATAAGGCAAAGAAAGTTAACTCTATAGAACTGCCTCTTGAGCTTCTTCACATGGATCTGTTTGGTTCAGTCATTACAAGAAGCATCACAGGCGACTGGTACTGCTATGTAGTTATAGATGACTACTCAAGATTCTCTTGGGTGATGTTTCTGAAATCAAAATTAGAGACATTTGAGTCATTCAAAGAATTAGTAACTACACTAGAGTCACAATATAAGCTGAAGGTAAGACAAGTACGCTCAGACAACAGAACCGAATTCAAGAACCAATGGATGGAGGATTTTTGCAAAGAAAAGGGAATTCTGCACCAGTTTAATTCCGCCTACACTCCTCAGATGAACAGGGTTGCTGAGAGAAAGAACCGCAACTTCATAGAGACAGCACAAACAATGCTAGCAGACTTGAAACTACCTATCCAATTTTGGAATGCGGAAGTAGCCAATGCGTGTTACACTTTAAATCGAGTTCTGCTAGTAAAAATCATTGCAAGACGTGTTACGAGTTACTTCAATGACGTAAACCAAATCTGGAGTATCTCGAACCATTTGGAGCACCATGCATGTTGCTAAAGAAAACTCAGGATGGGAAGTTTAGCGAGAAGGATGAAGAGGACATCTTTCTAGGATACAACATACCGAATAAGAGAGTTTACAACAACTCAACGGGTCAAGTAGAGGTATGGTGTAACGTCGATGTTCACATATACACCACCCCTCCTGCTGGAAAAGGACCCGCTTTCTTTTTCGACCATGATGGATTCTTCAAGTCCTTCAACATCTCTCTCTCTCCACGTGTAATGATGATTTAGCAGCCAAAATGATGTATGATGCTCTAAACACACCTTCACAGGAATCTACATCATCTTGCTCACAAGGTGAATCATCTACCAACTCGGGGGGGGGGGGGGCACTCGAGGTAAATGACTCTTCCTATGACGATGAAGCCGTGGAGAATGATGAGGACACTCAGGAGCAACAGGTTCCTCCTACTGCAAGTCCACAAGCATCTGACATTGATGCCTCTGAGTCTTCGGAACCTCACACTCCTACTGCCTCAGATACTGAACCAAATGTTCATAATCTTGATTCTGAGGTAGTTGTTCCTACCACTCCTGGATCACGCCTAAACGTCTATCATCCTCTGGATAATGTCATTAGGGATGTCAGATGAGGAGTTCAGACAAGAAATCAACTATATTCAGTTGATTATGCCTCAGTAATAGAGAAAGGGTATCTTCACAATGGTGCTTATCGTTACTTTGTGTCTTAGTTTGAGCCAAAATACGTTAGTGAATCCCTAAATGATGAGGGATGGGTGAGTGCCATGCAAGAAGAACTTCTTTAGTTCAAGAAGTTAGGTGTATGGACACCGGTAGATAGACCTAAAGGTGCTAAGGTCATTGGCACCAAATGGGTCTTGAAATGTAAGAAAGATGACCAAGGTGTCATCATTAGGAACAGGGCTCGGCTTGTAGTTCAAGGATTTCGGCAAGTCAAGGGAATTGATTACAATGAAGTATTTGCACCTGTGGTGAGAATGGAAGCAATCCGTATATTCCTAGCCTATGCCTCTTACATGAAGATTAAAGTCTATCAATTGGATGTAAAGAGTGCATTTCTTCATGGTGAAATCCGAGAAATAGTATCTGTCAGTCAGATCGAGGGATTTGAAGATCCATATCATCGGGATAGAGTTTACAAACTACATAAGGCTCTCTACGGGCTTCATCAAGCCCCGAGAGCATGGTATGAAAAACTCTCAACTCACCTTGTGAAACACGGATTTCATAGAGGTGTAATTGACTGTACATTGTTTATCAAAGAGAAAGATGGTGATCTCCTGCTAGTTCAAATTTACGTTGATGACATAATCTTCGGTTCTAACAACAAAGAATTATGTAAAGAATTTGAAGCAGTGATGAAGGCGGAATTTGAGATGAGTGCCATGGGAGAGATGAAGTTCTTTCTCAGGTTACAGGTGGATCAAACACCAAAGGGGATATTCCTACATCAGACCAAGTATGTTGGGGATATTCTCAGTCGGTTTGATATGGAGAATGCTTCTGTAGCTAGGACTCCACTGGCTATAAACCATGATGTAGCACCCGACGAGAATGGTGATCTGGTTGATGCCACCATGTACCGAGGAATGATTGGATCCCTCATGTACCTCGCTGCCTCAAGACCGATATCATGTATGCGACGTGTCTTTGTTCAAGATATCAGGCAAAACCAACAGTTAACCATCTTATTGGGGTCAAAAAGATATTCTGTTATTTGAAGGGTACACCCACACTTGGATTGTGGTATCCTCATGACGATGACTTTGAGCTAACCGCGTATAGTGACTCAGATTATGGCGGCTGCAAGATGAATTACAAATCTACATCAGCAGGTTGTCAATTCTTTGGGAGAAGATTAGTCACATGGCAGTGTAAGAAGCAGACATCAATTGCGTTGTCAACTTGTGAAGCTGTATATGTTGCTGTGACAAGCTACTATTCTTAGATCATCTGGATTCAACAACAGATATGGGACCACGGTTGGCAATTTCTAACACCCCTATTTTGGTTGATAATTCTGCTGCAATAGCCGTTACTAAAAATCGTGTCCAACGTCTTAAGACCAAACACATGGGTATAAAATATCACTTTATACATGATTGCTTTGAAAAGAATCTAATCGATGTTGTTAAAATAAATACGGATTTTCAACGTGCTGACCTCTATACAAAAGCTTTTGATAAACCACGGTTTCTATACTTGTTAGAGGTCAACGGCGTTAAAAATAAAAGTGAGGTAATTCAAGAAGATGATCATGCTTAGTTCGATGCGTAAAGTCAATTTTTCTGTTATTTTCTTTAATTTTAGTTTTTTTAAATTTAATTATTTTATTGTTGTTATTTCTTCGCCTATTAAAATCCTAAAAACGCAATTCTATTACGGTTTTAGAATTTTAGGGGGTGAATAGGTTAAGTCAGTAATTAAAAAAAACTGACGGATGAGGACGGGCTAGCTGATAGAAATGAGATGGGCTCTGTGAAACCGATTCAATGACTGTGGAAAATGATAGTACACATGAACAAAACATTTGGGACTTTAAAATATTAAATTGCGTTAGATGTAACGTTCATAGTATAAGTGTGAGATGTCTGGGCAATAAAAAACGAAAAATGATAGTACACTGGCTACTACTGAGGTAATGCAAAGAAAGTAGATCTAGAGATTGTTAGACCACTACATGATGTGTCGGTAGATTCAACACAATAGATGATAAGACCTCATTGGTGTGCTAAATTTAAACTAAACTGTTCAACTGACTGTGGGTTCCTATCTTATCACTTGTTAAGATAATCAATTATTTCGAATAAGGGGTGACGAGCAAATAAATGCTAAAAATGTGTGTGGATGACCACTAAAAGAGCAAAACACGAAAAAAATGAAATAAACCTATGTTGTTGGTGCGTTATGTGCAAATGAAAAAATATGCTCTAACAAGAAGATAGATTGTGTGCCTCTCTGCTGTGCGATCGCACTAATCTGAGGATAAACATAACCTAGATATTCTAGAGTCCATTGTTGTTTGCCGCCTCTCTGTTGTGCGGCGGCACTGACCTGAGGCTTGGCTTCTCTTTGAAAGCTCTAAGAATAGTCTCTTCTTGTCAAAATACCCGTAGACCGCTGAAAAATCTCCTGAGGAATGTTGATTACCATATAAGCATGGGATCCACAAATGTTGGTTGAAGTAATATAACCTATATTATCACCAATCTGTGTCAAAAGTCTGTGTATGGATTTAAGTGGACAATTATACTGACAATCAGTGTGGCTGCAATTCTTGAAAATCCAAATCAACGTATGCACCTCGTAGTACCAATATGATTTCCTAAAATTGCTAAATGACCCTTGACGAAAACAAGAATCAAGCATCAAATGACTTTGTAAACACGTCCTGAATGAATTGATTACCTGTATGATTCCATAATGAATCGTTTCACTTGTGGTCAAAATACTTGAAGCGCCTGTTCAATGGAATAAATCTGGTAGATTTCTATCTTAAGAATGTCCACTCCACACAAAAACACAAAAATATTTTAGTTCTGTTAGTTAAATTTTATTTTGTTTAATTTGTTTGAGTCAGTTTAGTTGTATCTATCAGACTATGGCGTGGAATTTAATCTGGAATTTAATAGGGTCACGCCTAAGGTGACTACACATGCTTTCAAATGTAAAATGAGTCACGTCTGAGGTGACAAATTGTTTTAAAAGGATCACATCTAAGGTGATAAAAAGGTTTTCAAATTAAAATTATCATGTCTGAGATGATCGAATGCTCATAATGTTTAATCAAATGATAAAAGTGTGGAATGGTCATAAAGTAAAAATCATGAGTATGATCCATTCGCATGACTGGACCATGAGTATGGACTAGTCGTACGATTGGAGGATACGAATGAACCCAATCGCATGATTTGCCCACACGTATGAGACATACGTGCGATTGGACCATAAGCATGAATAAAATCACATGATTGGATCACAAAATGAACCAATCGCATGGATGAGAGTGACCGAATGACACAGTCGCACGACTGATCTCTAGTCGCACGACTGAAGGTGACCGACTGTGCCAATCGCATGACTGATCTTCAGTCGCACGAATCAAATATGAGACTGGGCTCAGTTGTACGACTAATGTAAACCCTAGTATAAATAGAGGGGGAGTCGGTCACAGTCAATCATCGCCCCTAAATCGCACGATTTAGCTATACCCTGCCAAATTTCGTTTGACTGTAATTACACACTTATTATTGCATTCTGATGATTTCGAGTTGTTATACAGGTAATGTGAAATGTGATTCACTCATCTATCCATTGATTCAGGCCCTAACACGATCGATTTTAACACTAACAAGAACCGAAACTTAGTTTGTCTAAGAAACTAATTAAACTAAGTACATTGTTAAATTAAAGGTTGTTAGGTATTATATCAGTCATTTGCGAGACTAAAGAGCCAAACTACAAAGTCTAACATTAAAGTTTGTTCAAAAACTCCATTTGAATGAAACAACAGTCTGTCATGCGAATGGGCAACTGGATGAACCTCAATCACATGACTAAGACGAGTGTATAGCTCAGCCGCACGACTACCACATGCGAATGAGCTTAGTCGCACAACTGGTTCAATCGCATGGGATAGCATACGACTGAGTCGTACGAAAGAGCTCAATCACATAACCAAATCTCAGTCGCATAGTTCATTCACATGACAGAACCGAAGAGGTCAAGTTAAATTATTCAACTTGTTGCACATTGACACACACTAACGTTTATTTGCATTGTGTGACAGATGACGAGTTGTTGGCCTATGAGCACGAGCACAATATTTGGGCTCATCTATATCTGACCTCAATGAATGCTACAGGCTTCCCTAGCATTATCACCTTTCTACAGAGATCGAGGATCTTCCATGCTATCTCGACACCATGCATTCCATACCGCTAGTCCAATAGGCATTCTGGGAAAGCGCGATGGTAGACAGATCCTCCGAGCCCAATCGCATTAGGAGCTCGATATTTGGAGAGCTTATTGAGATCACAGAGGATGATCTTCGGACTGTTCTAGAGTTCGGGGATGATGCTAACTGTCCCACTCGATTACACCCCCTTACTGTTTGAGGATGTTTCATGCAAGCTAAGTACTCTGGGGACATCAATGCAGGGGTGCTCAACAAGAGCAACATGTGCCCCCACTTCAAGTACCTCACCTATGTGCTGTTGAACTACATAGCTTCTCGGAAGGGAGGGTTCTATGAGCTCTCAGATCAGATTCAAAGCGCTTACGCAGCATTGGTGCTGAACCACCCGTTCAGCTTCTCAAAGATGATCTTTGCCTATCTGGTGGAGAACATTGAGGGGAAAGGGAAGGAGGGGTTTTGCATGTACCCTCAATTCATCCAGATGATCATAGATCAAAAACTATCATCGCTGCCTAAGGAAATGGAGGATGCTATAGTACTTGAGGTGATGGATGGCACCACACTGGGTCGTATGAAGGTTTACAAGGGGAAGCAGGTTAAGACCCCTGTGAGGAATTGTTCAGGCATCTGGCCTGGGAGGATTATGTGGCGCCAGCGAGGCGTAAATGGCACCACACGGACAATGATTATAATGTTGAGCAACTTGGGCTCCCGGACGATGATTCCGATGATGATGATAGCGGTGATAGTGGAGATGCAGGGCCCACTCAATCGAGGGCCCCCACTACTGATATAGCATCTGCAGCATCCACCCGAGGTGGGACAGAGGCAGTTGACTCGTACTATGGGCAGCAGGGTGTCTCTTCATTCTTACTGGCCTAATCACTTTCGTCCGGATGAGAATGAGGAGACAGACAAGGTGCCCTTGACTTGTACTGTGGGGAGCAGCGTGGTTGTCACCGATCGAGGTATTCGGGAGGCTGGAGGATGCCCTAGCGAGTTTGGGGGACGGCTACCGATCCCAGTTATACATCCGATCAGCGCAGCAACATCCCTAGGGGAGCATCCACCTCGACAGGTTTGATGAAGAAACGGATGGCTCAGCCCCACGGAATGAAGACTAAGAGGAGGAGGATGACTTTTATCACCACCACCACTACAGCCACCACTACTACCATTCCATCTACCACCACTACTACCATTCCACCCACCACCACTACCACCACTGCACCTACCACCACCACTACAGCCACCACTACTACCATTCCATCTACCACCACTACTACCATTCCACCCACCACCACTACCACCACTGCACCTACCACCACCACTACCACTTCACCCATCCTGACTACCTCACATCCACACATATCCCACCACCCATCTTCTTTACATCCATCACTACCACCACCTCTGATGGAGCTAGGACCTCATCACAGATCCCACCTGCTTTTGGATCCTCTTACCCATTTTTTGGGTTGGAGGAGCAGCTGGCTAACCTAAACCAGTTAGTACTGAAGCTGCTGGCGACGGATGACCAGAGAGCTACTCAACTTAATCAGCCGATGGAGCTCATTGCCTCCCAAGCCGAGAGGATTGAGGCTCAGATCCATGAGATCACAAAGCTGAGAAAGATACAGACATCCTCTGTACAGAGGATATAGGACTTAGAGGCTCAGAACAAGAAGCTCATGTTAAGGCTCAAAGGATCCAAAGATGAGTCACTCAAGATAAGAGAAGGAGATGATGATGATGATGGTGAAGATGATGATAGTGAAGATGATGATAGTGAAAATGATTAGGCCAGTAAGAATGAAGAGACAAGGGAGAGGCAGAACAATGATGATGATGAAGAAGGAGATGCAGCTGCATCTACATCAGCTCAAAGTCAAGAGAGACGTACAAAGAGAAGTCAAGACCAAGGAGCCTCATCATCTGCTCCCCCCCTACTGACGCATTGTAATTGAATTTTGGATTAATCTTATGTAATTAATGTCTATGTATATATTTTATGTTTACTGCTTTGATTATTTACTGATGCGTGATATGTTTATATTTTTAAATCAAGCAGATCACAAATCTCAGCAAGATGAGTATGACATTGCTCCCTTTCAACCGATCAAGTCTCAACTCACAATCATACTTGATCTGCAAGGCATAGTCAGGAGGTCTGTGAGTTACACTCCTGAAGAAGGAGAAATAATCCACGACCTTACTGATGAGCAACTTGCTGAGATGTTGAGACTGAATCCTGATGAGATCGTGAAGGATGCTCGTACAGTGGACATAGACAGTGACGATGTGCTAAACGACATAGACGAGATAGAGATTGAAGATGTCATGGCCCAATATTATCCAGAGTATGCTGACAAGGAGGGAAATGTAGTCCCTAATCTGGGTGACTCCCTTGTTAGTGATACTTTTGAAACTCTGGATAAGATGGAGCAAGAGTCAGAAAAGAAAGAACACAAGGCCCAAGCCTCAGACGTCAATGTCAATATGAGAAAGGCTGAATGGGCAGGTGTTTTGCAGAAGTTAGAGCCCAACGAAATGCTCCAAAGTCAAATGTCTACCACCAAACTCTATAAAGTGAAGAAGAATCACAAGGTGTTAGGCAAATTTATCACGTGGGCCTATTTTGAAGATCTAACGTTTATGCTGTTAAAAGAGAGAAGGGGATCGAGTACTTCAGATTCCACATGATCTGAAGACTCTTCTGGGTTTTGAGCTTAACCAGTTAGCAAAATTGAAATTGCTATATGCTGACCCTCGTAAGATGTCAGGCTGGTTTGAAGCAACTTTAAAGAGGGAGTACCACACCAGGTGGGTCAACTTCAAGCCTAAACAACCAACAAGGTATATCAGGAGATCTGAAGTTTATGCCATAACTAGGAAGCCAAAAATAGTGCTGAAGTGGAGTCCTCCACACACGATGTCTAGAATCCCTCTACGGGAAATGCCATAGGACATCACTCCACACTTCAAGTGGTGGTGCTACAATTGGAGAACAAACGAGGCAGTAATAGTGTTGAACAGAAATAGTGGTATGGAAACTATCAGGGTGTTTGACCCCATGTCACTCACTAACTTGTCGGCTGATGATCTTTACACCTTATACAAGTGGCCACTGTTCTATGACTCGCATGATATAGTACAAGCTCTCCAATTCCAGAATGTAATACGGCTGTGCTTTGCTTTTGAAATACATGTAGGAGTCACAAGAGAGGTGAAGAACAAGAAGTATGAGGAGCTTATGAAGAATGTAAGACAGTAGATGAAACTAAGTCCAAGGGGGAGTTTGTAGATACATGTGTACCAAGTTTCTAAGCTTAATGTAACATGTATTTATTGTCTTACACATATGTAATAGAATGGGTACTTAATGAAATACGATGTGTGGTTGTGCTTATAATGTTGAATATTTCATCGCTTAGTATGTAATAACGCTTATTGAACTAACTATATAGGTTTGTCGTTGTTTGAATAGATCTAAGTCAAATAATGATTCTGAACATATTCAAACTTAATCATTTGAAGTTCTCATGCGAATGGCCCGTGCTAATGGACAATACGCATGAACAACTTCATGCTACTGAACCAGTCGCACGACTGAACCAAGAGACTAGATCAGTCGCATGATTGTAACATGAGATTGACTAAGTCGCACGATTGAACACTTAGTCGTATGAATGGATCAACCACATAACTTAATCGCACGAGTGAACCATGCTAATGGTCCAGTCGCCCGAATGGGAAACTTAACCTCTACATACCACTTAATCGTGGAAAAAACATAACACTTCGAAAACCTACATATTAAATCGTACCCTAGTCGTCCAAAGACATGTAAGAACCTGTTCCAAGTTCATAGATCGCACTAGATCGATTACCAATCATTCTTAACTTTTAGATTCAATATACAATTGTTTCTACATGCATTCTCACTGATTAGATAATAGGATTCCGCACTATTTGACTTGGTATACACGTATATCAGTTAGTATTTCGTTCAATACATGATCCTAACACTTAAGTGTTGGCAAATTCAGATGAAAGTCAATGCAGATGAAAGTCGATATGGATGAAAGTCAATGCGGATGAAAGTCAATGTGGATGGAAGTCAATGCGGATGGAAAGTTAATGCGTATGGAAAGTTAATGCGGATGGAAAGTTAATGCGGATGAGCATTAAATAAGTATGGGAAATGCGGAGAACATTAACTAAGTAAGGAAAATGCGGATGAACATTGAATAAGTATGGGAAACGCGGAAGAATATTGACTAAGTATGGGAAATGCGGATGAGTATTGGAGGATATGCGGATGAGTAAAGTCAATGCAGATGAACTAAGACAAATGTGGATGAACAAAGGCAAATGCAGATGAACAAAGGCAAATGCGGATGAACAAAGGTAAATATGGATGAACAAAGGCAAATGCGGATGAACAAAGGCAAATGCGAATGAACACTTACAATATATCCGACTTCTTGGAAAAAGTGTAGTTTAGGCTTTGACTTGGGAGGTTCCCGAGGGCTATGTAAGTTGACGTTTTGAGGTCATAGATATTATGATGGGCATGTTATGATGTTTGATGCTTTGGCATGAAATGCATGATATTGTGCATGATGTGTATGATGTATGTTAGTATATATGATGCCCTGTATGATGATGTTGATTGTCTATGTTGTGTTCCTTGTGATGTATGATTAGTTTCATGGCTTTACGTTGAATATTAATAATGAAATGAAAGTATTATGTAAATAAGTGGAAGATAATGAGAAGATGAAATGTGATGAAGCATGCATTAACGAATGAATGAAAGTAAGAAAGGGCTTGCAGCAAATGTATGGAGCTTCACACCCAAAGAAGGGTGTTGCTCAACGGTGTGCAGGTTAGCTATGCCAGACTCAAATAGCCACACCGGGGTCTCTTGTGATTGACCTTTGTATAGAACCTTTGTCTCTTACCTAGATACTATCCACCAGGCTGCTGTGCACCTGAAGGAGGTCTATGATAGACCTTGCCCAGGAGAGCTTTATGCATGACGATGGGTATAAACAGTGACAAGGTCCACTGAATTACCCTTAGGTACGGTGGCCAGGTGTGTGCGCCATGACGGGGGGTCTTATGATAGACCCCGGCCTAGTACAGCTTTTGCATGTGGTAGGGTAAGTTTATGGTTTTGATGTAATGAAGGAATGTAAAGATGAACGTATGAATGAAAAAAGTTAATGAAAAAAGGAAATTATAATGGGTACGATGAATGAAGAAGTTAATGATTATGAAGATAATAATGATTTTATCACGTGTACGTATGAGTGTGCTCTGTTGGGATTTTAACATGTTATCAAAGCTTCATACAACATGATTTATATGAAAACGCAGCGGAATAATATTTTGAAACATATTAAGATCTGATTATAAAACCCATTTTATAATAACCCAAGCCATGGATCTTTATACATAATGCATACAAAAGTAAAACACAAAAAAATCAAGGAACTACAACCTTTGTAGCTACTTAACCCGAGCTTTAAGATGGAAGGATGGTGATGATCTTGAAGGCTAGATTCCAACAAGCAATCCTCAAGAAGATAATACCCCAAGCACGTGCAAACACCTCTCTTTGCTAGGATCGAACACCAAGTTGTAGTCTCTCTTCCTTGTGAAGTTTTTCAGCCAAGAACCAAAACTTGAAGCTGAAAATCCTTTTCTTCTTGTTCAAATCCGAAAATCTTGAAAGAGAGAGGAGAGAGAGACTCTTGTGTAGGTTGAGTGTGTGTGTTAAAATGAATTGATTAGAAGCTAATGCATGTGCTTGGAACATAAAAGGCATTCCCAAGACATACATAAAGGGGCGGCCGAATGGCTCCCTTTTTCTCACCAAAATTCAAATTAATCCTTTTTAAAGGAATACACTAGTAATCAACCCTTTTATAAAATTGAACCACTTTAATTTTATAACACAATACATATGTTATTTGTCATTCTTTAACTAATTTAAACAATGAACAAATAATCCCTCATGAACAAATTAATACATATAATAATGTTCATCTACAAAAGCAATAATTTAGAAAATCCAATTTCTAAATTGGTGTCACTTATTATTTGTATGATCTTATCAACAAATAAATTTTCTTTCGGGTTTGTTTGGCTTGTTATTGGGTATGACCCGACTTGGATCATATCACACTAGCCACATCAATTTAATATGAATCTTGGGCAGATCAAATCTTTTAATCTCCCACTTGCACAAGATTCATAGTAGATTGATGCAAGCAGCAAATAACGCCTAGCAACGGTTTGCTACCCCTAATGTATATGACTAAGTGCCATTCAATAACATCATCCTTTTCAAGTACCTTACTTGAATATGTTTTAGGTGAACTAATCATTTATCCTTTTGTTCAGATGTCATGTTAAATCCAAGAGACACAGAATTGTCATTCTCTGATGATTTAACTTTAATAGGCCTTAGACATCTAACTCTCAACGAATAAGAGGAACAAATCCCATCTTGACTACATACGTCTCTCACAATCACTTCGTATCATACCCGAACTCAGCCTTATGTACTGCCAATATTTCAGAACAGCAAAGTACTAAGTCAAAATACAATATTCGGTGAATATCAAGACCCAATATGTATCTCAGGTCTGAGGATACTATGATATTCGCCTTTACTCAATATTTCTTATGACTAATCACAAGGATTCCATGCAGAAATAATTGAGTGCGGGTCAGTCCAATATCTATATCCCATAGATATCAATGAACCTTGCTAGCACCTCTTGCTCTATATTCATACCTTATGAATATCAACCAATCCAAGTTCATTATAGTCTTACATTCATAATTGTTCCCACAAGTATGATCGACTACGAACGTTTAGAATAACTTATTTATTCACGGATTTAAACATGCTAAAATAGAAGAACAAATGAATATTATAACCATGTAATTAAGTCAATAACATAAGTTCCAATATTCAAATATAAAGTACAACATTAAACCCAGTCACTAGAATATCTAAGTCCCATGGCACAAGCATGACCTTCATGCTTTGCCTTTTCAAGGAGTTTTGTGAGTGGATCCGCAATGTTTTTATCAGTGTGGACTTTGCGAATACATATCTTTCCCTTTTCAACTTCATCCCTTATGTAGTTGAATCTCCGTTCAATGTGCCGAGTCTTTTGATGAGCACGAGGTTCCTTGATTTGAGCAATCGCACCTTCGTTGTCACAAAAGATCTCTAGGGGATCCTGAATGGAAGGGACTACCCCTAGGTCGGCTATGAATTTCTTCAGCCATGCAGCTTCCTGTGCTGCCATTGAAGCGGCGACATATTCTGACTCTGTAGTGGACAACGCTACGACTTCTTGCTTTGAGCTTTTCCAAGAAACAGCTCCGCCATTTAGAATAAAGATGTACCCTGATTGAGATCGTGAATCATCTCGATCGGTTGGAAACTCGCATCCGTGTAACCTTTTACTACGAGTTCCTCTTCACCAGACCCGTAGATCAAGAACATGTCCTTAGTCCTCCTTAGGTATTTCAGAATGTTCTTGACAGCCATCCAATGACTATCACCAGGATTTTGCTGGTATCTACTTGTCATGCTCAAAGCGCATGACACATCTGGTCTAGTGCATATCATTGCATACATGATGGATCCTATAGCAGATGCATATGGGATTGCCTTCATTCTATTTTGCTCCTCCTTCGAGCTTGGACATTGAGTCATACTCAATATTGTCCCTCTTTGAATAGGTACAGTACCTTTCTTAGAGTTTTCCATTTGAACCTTTTCAAGATTTTGTCAATGTATGCACTTTGATTCAAACCTATCAGCCGCCTAGATCTATCCCTATAGATCTTTATTCCCAGAATATAGGTGGCCTCACCAAGATCCTTAATGGAAAAACAACTTCCAAGCCAGGTTTTTACACCTTCCAAAGTTGGAATGTCATTTCCAAATAGTAGTATGTCATCGACATACAATACTAAGAAGGTTATTGTGCTCCCACTAGCCTTCTTATACACACAAGCCTCATCAGCGTTTTGATGAAGCCAAATTTCCTTACTTCATCATCAAAACGGTGATTCCAACTTCTCGATGCTTGTTTCAATCCATAGATTGATTTCTTTAACTTGCATACTTTGTTAGGATGTTTTGGATTGACAAAACCTTCAGGCTGACCATATAGACATCTTCCTCAAGATATCCATTTAGGAATGCGGTTTTGACATCCATTTGCCAAATCTCATAATCATAATGAGCTGCTATGGCAAACAATATCCTTATAGACTTAAGCATTGCAACAGGTGAGAAGGTTTCATCAAAATCAACCCCTTGAGTTTGAGTGAAACCCTTTGCTACAAGTCTAGCTTTGTAAGTATCCAAGTTTCCATGCATATCGGTTTTCTTCTTGAAAACCCACTTACTTCCAACTACTTTGGAATTAGGAGGTGGTACAACAAGTTCCCAAACTTGATTGTCATACATGGATTGCATCTCAACGTTCATGGCCTCAAGCCATTTGTCACAATCCAAATGGACACTGCATCATGATATGTGGTTGGTTCATCAGAGTCAACCACGTAGCATCCATCCATAAAAATCCATATCTTTCAGGTGGATTACTTGTTCTACCACTTCTGCGAACGTTTTGTGTGTATTGATCAACCGCTTGATCATCCTCAACATCCTCATGTTGAGTGCTAGTTTCAACAAACGTGTATTAGGCTGTGGTTCTTGTTCCTCCTCAAGATCCACTGTTTACTACTAGCTCCTTCCATAAGGAACTTGGCTTCTAAGAACTCACCCTTTCTGGAAACAAACACCTTTTGTTCCAGTGGATCATAGAAATAATATCCCATAGAATCTCTAGGATATCCAACAAAGATACACTTGGTGGATCGGACTTCTAATTTGTTGGGGTGGGAGTCTTAACATAAGCCTCACAACCCCAAACCCTTAAGTATGATAGGGATGGAACTCTTCCATGCCATATCTCAAAAGGTGTCCTTTCCACCTTCTTGGTTGGGGCCATATTCAGAATACGAGCCGCGGAGAGCAAAGCGAAACCCCAAAATGATAGAGGCAATGTGCTTCTAGCCATCATAGATCGGACCATATCCAATAAGGTTCGATTCCTCCTCTCAGACACACCATTATGTTGTGGTGTTCCAGGTGGAGTGAGTTGTGAGACAATCCCACAACTCCTAATATGATCTTGAAAAACATCACTTAGGTATTCACCACCCCTATCGGTGCGGAGAACTTTAATTGATTTGTTGAGTTGATTTTCTACTTCATTCTTGAAGATTTTGAACATTTCAAAAGCTTCATCTTTGTGTCTTAATAAATACACGTACCCATAGCGACTATAATCGTCGGTAAAGGTAATGAAGTATCTTTCACCATTCCTAGTCATTGGCTTAAAAGGACCACATACATCCGAATGTATGATACCTAATAAATCTTTTGCCCTTTCGTTAGTTCCACTAAAGGGTGCCTTAGTCATTTTTCCTTGTAAACAAGATTCACATACATCAAATGAATCACATTCATGTTTTTAAAAGACCATTCTTTTGAAGTGTTTGTATGCGTTTTCTTTTTATATGACCAAGACGACAATGCCAAAGGTAGGTATCACTCAAATCCAATTTAAGTTTTTTGGTGGTTGCTTGGTATATTGAGCTATCATATGTTGCGTTTTCATGAACCAATTCATAAATACCATTACAAGGTATAGCTTTAAAATAAAATACATGATTTAAAGAAACATGAATATCATTGTCAACAAACTTGAAATCATAATCATATTGTCTTAAACGGGAAACAGAAATTATGTTCCTAGTCAAACTAGGAGCATATAATACATTACTTAAAATAACTTCCAAACCATTTGGAAGTTTCAAAATGTAGTCTCCTTGGGCTTCCACATGAACCTTTGCACCATTGCCCATGAAGAGACTTATTTCCCCTTTCTCATAATGCTCATTTCTTTTGAACCCCTGCAACAAATTGCAAATGTGAGTTCCACATCCGGTATCTAATACCCATGTGTTAGAAGAAATAACATTTAATTCTATATGTATCATGTATATTATACCTGAGGTTTGCCCCGCATCCCTCTTTTCTCAAACTCTTTGAGATAGACTGGACAATTTCTCATCCAATGCCCTATCTCACCACATTTGAAGCATGGGTCGTTCACAGCAACCTTTTGCTTCTTCTCCTTGGGTTTTGGAGGTTCCGCCCTAACAACCATCTTCCCCTTTCCCAAACGTGCCCCTTTCCTTTGGCAACAGTTGCCTTGGGAGGGGGTAGAGACCTTCT
This sequence comes from Flaveria trinervia, assembly GCA_025506515.1. NCBI lineage: Eukaryota > Viridiplantae > Streptophyta > Magnoliopsida > Asterales > Asteraceae > Flaveria > Flaveria trinervia. The sequence goes on from CM046451.1 coordinate 46,827,153, forward strand.
CCTTCTCCCACCTTCATTAATGGTGAGAACGGGTAAAACCCTTTTACCCATTCCCGCCTCAGCTGATTTGAGCATCGAATGAAGTTCATTTATGCTCTTGTCCCATCCGTTCATGTTGTAATTCATGACGAATGCCTCAAACCTTTTAGTTAGGCCATTAAGGATCAAATCCGTGGCCAACTCCTTTGAGACGGGACAGTTCAGCCTTTGAAGGCGGTCGATGTGGCTTTTCATCTTAAGAACATAAGATGAAACTGATTGGGATTCCTCCATCCGACATGCATGAAGCGCTCGAACCGTTTCGAAGCGCTCCACTCTAGCTTGTTGCTGGAACGTTTCCCGCAGCTGAGTGATCATGTCATAGGCTCCATGGAGCTCATACTCCTTTTGGAGTTCGGGTGTCATACTTGCCAACATTAGACAAGAGACCTGGATGGAGTCCTCCACATATTAACCCAATCATTATAGGCTTCCACATCCTCCTCGTTAGGTTCATCGGGGATGGGATCATCAAGGATATAGGCCCGCTTTTCTTGCTTGAGAACAATTCTCAAGTTGCGGTACCAATCCATGAAATTGTTAGGTGTTAGACGATCCCTTTGAAGAATCGCCCTTAGGGATTGGTTGTTCTGGTTTGGTACATCATTATTAGCGTTGTTGTGTCGGCCATCTACAAGATGTTACAAAGTTCTATTTAGTAATCGTTGATAATTATATTTCATTTATTAATACCCTTTATGTCTCATAGACTATTAAAAAAAATTTAGAATCCAACGTTATATTTAAATATTGGTTAGGTGACCTTTATCCCATTATTCAAATAAAACAAGGTAGTCATAAATGACAATTGCAACCTATTGCAACTTCTAGTGGTATGGGATCGTTTAAACATCATATGTTTATCACGGCATGTTTATCCCATCAACACCTTTTATAAAACATATTTTAGGTGATCCATTCAATATATTTTACAAATCAAGTCGTCCTACTTACACACACGTGTGAGTTTACTATATAAGTGGTTAGGTGACCTTTATCCCACAAACATGGTATTCTCACCTCAAATTACAAGTTCCCTCAAAGTGGTTAGGTGACCTTTATCCCACTAAGAGTTTGCAAGTAACCTAAGTGTTGTGAAAAAGGATGGTGTTTAACTTTTTTTCAAAAGGGATATACGATTCACATTCTTGTTAAGAAAAGTCTATGTACCATATGATTGTATGCATTCAACCATATGGTACCCTATTGGGTCTTATGAATAAAACCCATTTTATTTTGCAAACCATTAATTCCTTTTGTAGAACCATTGAATTTTGCTTAATGATTTGAGAACCAATTACTTGTTTATAGTTTGTTTTAGTTGATGGTTTGTAATCACATCCAAATATTCAAAACAAACATCATCATATGCATTCAACCAAACATTAAACAAAACATTCAAATATGCATAACAAAGCATACAAAGTTGAGCACACTTGTTTAGCCAAAACAAGTGTGTCAAATGGTCTTGTCCTAAGGGTTAAGAACATGACACATGGTTGACCCAAAAAGGACTCCCACTTGAATCCATAACTTCAAGCATCCTCTTTGTCCATCTTTTCTTCAAGTCTTGATCTTGAGCTTTTACAAGATGTATCCTAATACATTTTACTAGTAAAGATAAACTCCTAATCTATTTATTACAAACCATGTGAATAAATAAATTACAAGACTAGACTTGAAACAAAATTAAATTATTACATGCCCAAATGAATACAACATGACGATCAATCATACAATCCAAGTGGTCTAGGCTTTGTTATGCATAAACAACAACAATATATCCAAACATACATAAGAAGTCGATTTTTGGCAGCCCCTTAAAACCCATGTTTTTGGCCAACATAAACCAAGAACAAATGGGTTTAGTCCAAGCAAACAATAATCTTATAACTAGAGTATTAAAGATCCTAATATGCATAATATAGCATCTTTAAAACATCAAAAGGGGCACCAAAATAGCCCTTAAACCCACGGTTTGGGCTGTCCAAAAGAAGCAAAGTGTAATACATGTATGCATATGTATAAGTGGCTCTTGATGCCATTGTTGGGATTTTAACATGTTTATCAAAGCTTCATACAACATGATTTATATGAAAACGCAGCGGAATAATATTTTGAAACATATTAAGATCTGATTATAAAACCCATTTTATAATAACCCAAGCCATGGATCTTTATACATAATGCATACAAAAGTAAAACAACAAAAACAAGGAACTACAACCTTTGTAGCTACTTAACCCGAGCTTTAAGATGAGAAGGATGGTGATGATCTTGAAGGCTAGATTCCAACAAGCAATCCTCAAGAAGATGATACCCCAAGCACGTGCAAAACACCTCTCTTTGCTAGGATTGAACACCAAGTTGTAGTCTCTCTTCCTAGTGAAGTTTTTCAGCCAAGAACCAAAACTTGAAGCTGAAAATCCTTCTTTCTTGTTCAAATCCGAAAATCTTGAAAGAGAGAGAGAGAGAGAGAGAGACTCTTGTGTAGGTTGAGTGTGTGTGTTAAAATGAATGATTAGGAAGCTAATGCATGTGCTTGGAACATAAAAGCATTCCCAAGACATACATAAAGGGGCGGCCGAATGGCTCCCCTTTTTCTCACCAAAATTCAAATTAATCCTTTTTAAAGGAATACACTAGTAATCAACCTTTTATAAAATTGAACCACTTTAATTTTATAACACAATACATATGTTATTTGTCATTCTTTAACTAATTTAAACAATGAACAAATAATCCCTCATGAACAAATTAATACATATAATAATGTTCATCTACAAAAGCAATAATTAGAAAATCCAATTTTCTAAATTGGTGTCACTTATTATTTGTATGATCTTATCAACAAATAATTTTCTTTCGGTGTTTGTTTGGCTTGTTATTGGGTATGACCCGACTTGGATCATATCACACTAGCCACATCAATTTAATATGAATCTTGGGCAGATCAAATCTTTATGATCATATGTTAAGAAAGAATGGTTCTAATGAAATAAAGTATGTTTTATTATAAAATAGAACTCACTCAGCAAGGCTGACTTTTTATGCATTTTCCAGTTGTAGGTGAGCATTGCTGAGGATGGCACGTGGCAGCTACTTGGCATTTTGGATGGCATTCTTTTGTTTTAAGTTTTTGCATTGTAATGCGAATGTATTAACTTGCTGTGAGCTTCATGAGGAACCAAAGACCCCTCATCCACAGGGCAGTGATGAGAGTGCTAACTTAAGGGCCTCAGTGGAGGCTATTGTCAAAGAGGTGCACCAGGTCATCCAGACACTCCTACCGTTTGTGGTGATCGAAGTTATCAAGGCTATAAGGGAAGGAGAAAGGAAGGAGGGAAGGAGACCTACAGGCAAAAGAAGACAGCCCGAGACTGAGACGGTTTTGTCTGATGTCGATGAAGAAGAGGAAAAAGAAGAGCCTATACCGGAGGCGGAAAGAGGCTGTAACTATGGGGCATTTCTACGATGCAAGCCCCCTACTTTTGATGGTAACGACACTGTTGTTGCTGCTCATCGGTGGGTGAGAGAAATGGAAGTTCTTATGACATCAGCGAGTGCTGAGAGGATCAGAAAGTGTAGTTTGCTGCCCTCTTTCCATGGACTCAGATTTATGCTGGTGGGATAATATTGTCCAAGCTAAGGGTAGTCGGGCTATCAAAAGGATGAGGTGGTCCGAGCTGCAAGGTTGGTGATTGAGAGTTTTGTCCTCACTGGGAAATGGATAAGGTGGAAAGGGAATTCGTGCAGCTGGAGCGGGAACAATGACACATCAACAATACACCACCAAATTCAACGAAATGGCATGGCTGGTGTCGGATCAAGTGACGCCTCTATTGCGAAAGATCAAGAGATACATTGAGGGCATGCTAACGGATATTCGCAGGCACATGATCGCAGCCCGGCCGAGCATTTTTAGGTCGGTGGTTGATTTGGCAGGAAGACTGTATGATGAAAGGACTATGGTGGTGATCGAAGGTAGCAAGAAAGGTGTAATGATCGGATTGGAATGGAAAAAGGTTTGGTTGGGTGGTGCCCCGACGAGTAGTAAGAAGGCACGGGTGGATGACGTCGTGTGGTCACATTTGGTGCGGGGTCAAAGAAATGGGGCAAATGTGGAATAGAGCATATCGGTGAATGTAGGGTGGGATCGACTTATGCTACAAATATGGGAAGACAGGCATATAGCAAAGGACTGTCCACCGGTCCGATGTTTCAACTGTGGTGCGGAGGGCCATATGATAGAGGACCTGTAATAAGCCGAGGGCTAAGGTATTGGAGTGAAGAAGACTAAAGGTGAAGGCCCGAGGGTGAGTGCCAGAGCGTTTACGATGATGTAAGATGAGGCAGGACAAACCTTGATGTTGTGTCAGGTACGTTTCTAGTAAACCAAACTTTAGCTTCTGTGTTATCTGATTCTGGTGCTAGTAAAGTTCATCTGTACTAATTTCTGTGCTAAACTGCCTATTAGTAGTAAGAATATAGATCCGCCATTTGATGTTGAACTGCCATAGGTAAGTCCTACCAGGATTTTTTGCCGTGATAGAAGGATGTGATGTGGAATTAGAAGGTCATAAGTTTCCGTTTAGACCATTCATGATGACCTTAGGTAGGTTTGATGTAGTCCTGGGAATGGATTGGCTAGCCGGGCTGATGAACGAACATTGTGTGTCGTAAGAAGATGATTCATTTGATAGTGCCTAACGGGAGTTTGGTGAGGTTTATGGTGATCGAGTCACTACGATTTCCGTAAGTAATCTCAACGGCGGTGTGTGGAAAGTGTATGAGGCGTGGATGTAGCGCCTACTTGGCTTATGTAAAGGTGTGGATACACCAACCCACAACATCTGGCTGTCCCAATTGGGTGTGACTTTCCATATGTGTTCCCCAAAATTTACCAGAAGTGCCACCTGACCGCAGATCGAGTTTCAGATTAATTTGATACCGGGTGCCCAACTTGTTGGCAAGGCACCGTATCGTTGGCCTCCGACTAAGATGAAAGAATTGATGAGCAATTGCAAGAGCTGTCTAATAAGGTTTATTAGATCGAGATCTATCTCCTCCGTGGGGTGCTCCGGTCCTGTTCGTGAAAAAGAAACATGGTAGTATGAGGATGTGTATAGACTACCATGAGCTAAATAAGTTTGCGATAAAGAACCGATACCCCTTACCGAGAATTGATGATTTTGTTTGATCAGCTTCAAGGTGCCAGTTGGTTCTCAAGGATAGATCTTCGATCGGTTTACCATCAGTTAAAGGTGAAAGAGTAGGATGTCCCTAAAACAAATTTTCGCACGCGTTATGGTTACTACGAGTGCCTTGTTATGTTATTTGGTTTTGACCAATGGGCCATGTGGTTTTTATGACTTGATGAATAGAGTGTGCCGGTCAATGTTGGATAATCAGTGATTGTGTTTATTGATCATATCCTGATTTATTCCAAGAGTAAAGAGGAGCATGTTGGTCATATTCAAGAGGTAATAGAGACGTTGAGAAGGGAAAATTTGTACGCTAAACTCTCCAAATGCGCATTCTGGTTGCACGAGGTCTAATTCTTGGGTCATGTGCTGAATCATAATGGGATTATGGTTGACCCGGCAAAGGTGGAGGCAGTGATGCAATGGAAGTCTCCAAAGACCCACCTGAGATTCGTAGTTTCGTGGACTTGGCGGGCTACTACAGGAGGTTCATTCAAGACTTCTCTAAGATTGCTTCTCTATTAACTAAGTTGACCTGAAGAGATGTGAAGTTTGTATGGGGTCAAGCTCAAGAGAAGGCATTCAAGGAATTGAAGGCGAGGTTGACCCAAGCTCTTATTCTATCATTACCCGATGGAAATGAAGATCTGGTGGTTTATTATGATGCTTCCTACTCGGGTTTTGGGTGTGTGTTAATGCAAAGGGAAAAAGTTATAGCTATGATCCCCACAGTTTAAAGGTTCATGAGTTCAATTACCCTACTCATGATCTAGAGCTAGCAGTTGTGCTTTGCGTTAAAGATTTGGGATGCACTACCTATAACGTACAAAGTGCACAATATTCACCGCCACAAGAAGCTTGAAGTACTTCTTTGAGCAAAAAAGATTTTAACATGAGGAGAGAAGATGGTTGGGCTTATAAAGGTTATGATGTGTTGGACCAAAAGAACCAATGAGCCTGATCAGAAAAACCTCTAGGTCCCACAGATATTACAACTGCTGAAGAAGATCACAACAGCTGAAGACATCAGCTGATTACAAGGTCTAAAGACAAAGTCTGAAAGTAAGTACTGAATACAAAGACTGAAGACAAAGTCTGAAGCCATTAGATAAAGACAAAGTCTGAAAGTAAAGTACTGAAACAAAGACTGAAGACAAAGACTGCAAGACCAAAGTGATGAGTAGTTTGTCACAACAGCTGAAGTAATAACTCTAGGTTGTGATGGTTTCCTTTCAGTACTTGTAATTTACTTTTCAGTAGTTATAGTTTCAGTAGTTGTAGTTCCAGTAGTTTTATGTTTTTGTACTTAAGCATTCTCTGAGATGTAATCAGTAGTTTGAACATTCTCAGTAGTTTGCATAGTTTTAGTAGTTTGAATAATTCTGTTAGATGTCACTATCAAGTGACTTAGCAGATGTCACATATCCTATATAAGGAATGTTGACCTAGTTGTAAAGGCGGACATTGAGCCACCACGAAAGCATATAATGAAATATTTCTTTTGCAGAATTCTCTCATTCTATAATCCATGTACTGTTACATTGAATATCAATTGTGTTCTTGTGAATTGTTTATTCCGTTTTTCGAATTCCACTGAAATACTCTCCAATTAATCAAACTTAGATAACTGATCCTAACAAATGTGTATCAGAGCAAGGTTAATCATTGATCGATCTAACAATTGATCATTGAAACTGCTATTCGATATCTAAGTTTGATTGAATTAGCATTTTCAAGAATTGGTTATAGATCATTGAATTTTTGCCACTTTCATTTATCTGCTTTGACTTTTCTCTTGGTTCATATTGAGTTTGTTGTGTTTTGCCTAAATCAGTTAAAACTTAATTGAATTTGGTTGAATCTGAGAATGACTACTCCTTCTAATGACCTCACAATACCGGTCCTCAACCAAGCCTCCGATGCTGGTTAGGACTGAATATAACATATGGCAACGAAGAATGCTTCATCACCTGTCTGTTAACAGTTCAGGTTGTTGGACATCTGTGGTACATGGTCCACACAAGCCTATGGTGAACAATCAAGAAACCAACCAATGTTCCGAAGAAGAAGGAACAATACACAGATGAGGATCGAAAACTGTTTAAGATTGATGCTAAAGCGCATGGAATTCTGGCCATGGCACTGCCGAATGAAATCTATTCTGGGCTTATGCATCATGAAACTGCTCATGACCTTTGGAATGCATGAAGGAACAATTTGGTGGAACAGATGAGGTCTTAGCAAACAACAGAGAAATCCTTCCCCACAATATGAGACATTCTCTCATAGGAAGGGTGAGTCACTGACTCAACAGTTTGAGCGTTTTTTCCTGTTTGATCTCTGAGCTGAAAATGGTCAAACATGAATACACTAATAGTCCGATGACAATAGATTCCACAGATCACTACCTAGAGAGATGGGACACATATACCATTGTCCTATGCTCCATTGCAAATCGGGATAGTCTATCTCTCACCCAACTCCATGGGAAACTGCTTACATTTGAAAGAGAGATAGAGCAGAAAGGAACTGCATTATCAGGAAAGCTCACTGATCACTTTGTACCAGGGAACACTGCCTTGGTTGGTCATGAGTCAGAATATGCTACATCAGAAAGCAATTATGATGAGCATATAGATTTCTCCTCAAACGGTTTCCGATCATGCATTGTTAGTGTTGACAGTCAGTCAGCTGTAATAGTGACAATTTGTGTTTCATTATGGATGATTTAAAGGGTATTGCTCATGATGACTTAGAAGAGATGGATATTCTGAGCCAAATGGCCTTGATTAATATCAGATCTCAAAAGTTCTACAAGAGAACTGTTAGGAAAGTTCTAGACTCTCTGGCAAAACCAAAGTTGGTTTTGACAAGAGTATGTTGAGGTGTCACAAATGCCACAGGCTTGGACACTTTGCAAGAGAGTGTAGATCATCTGGATCTAACTCCTCTGCACCCTTTGTGACTTTTCCAAGCAATAGTCCACAAAACAGGGGCAACATCCTGCTAGTTCTGGTCATCATTCACAACCTATATCTCCTGCATATTTTGTCCCTCAGGGTCCAATGTCATATCCATATCCCTACTCTTACATGCCACACCCCAAATCTGTTCAAGTTCCTATTGCACAACAACCTCAAGCCCTACCTGAGCTTCTTCAATCATCTCAATCACACCTTATCACAGCTTCTTCACCCCTGGTATTGTTGACTGGATCAGTTTTACAGATGATCTCTTTGTAATGAGCAATTATCTACTGGTGATGGTCAACATGGTGGTGAACATCCTTTTGGGAATCTAGCTCTCATGGCCCTGGAATCACTGATAATTCATGCTCCAATGCATCTTCATCACAGGTAACCCAGTATCCACTGAGCTAAGGCCAAGCTATGTTCTGAATCTTGCATAGCTGCATTTATCTCTATTAGAGAGCAAATGTAGCTTTAATAAATAAAAATCTAGAGCTTGAGCAAACCCTTTCCAAAGAGAAAGCTGAATATGAGTCTGTCCTTAAGGATAAAGATGAGGAGATTTATAAGCTTAAATGCCAATTAAATGATGAAACGGCTAAGCTAGAGGTCATTCTTGAGAACCATAGAGATCTCAAAGAAAAACTTGCAGTTACCCAAGTTGAGTGTGACCGCTGGGTATCATCCTGCAAGGGATTTGAAATGCTGCTCAGCAAGAAATCTGTTCGAATGTGAAGTTTGGAATAGGTACAACCACATTGCACCACCTACAGATTTTACTCCAAAACCAATAGTAAATCTGAAGGTGAAAGTATTTCCAAACCACATCATCATGTGCATCATCCTCAAGTGATCACCCAAAATCACAAGATGAAATCAATGATACCCCAGCAAATCAATTGGCTGATGGGTTAACTACTGATAAGCACATGAAGCTGAGTACTTCAGATGTTGTCCTCAAAGTACCTCAAGTACTGAAGGGCAAGTCACAACATCTGAAAAGCATTTCAAATCAGCTGAAATAAAAGGATTAACAATGCTGATAGAGACGCTAAAGAACAAGTCTTCAGTTTTTACAGATCCTTCAGTACTAAACAAAGTACTGAAAGAGGAAAGTACTGAAGAGCACACCTTCAGTAGTTTCCACATCAGCAGTTGATCAATTCAAGATGAAGAATAAGCCATGTGAAATATGTGGTAAATTCAATCATCTTTCTGATGAATGTTGGTACAGAAAGGGTTCCAAACTCAACAGAGATAAGCCATTAAAATCCAGATGGATGAAATGAAAAATGAGTTTGAAACCAAGTTTGTACCACAGTCATCCCAATGTGATGAACCCAAGCCTTCATCCAAATCCAAAAAGAAGGATAGGGTTTATCATAAAATAGCTGATAGTGCTCCTCATGATAAACATCAGACTAAGTCTGTGAATTTTAAGGAGGAAATGGTGGGTCACAGGAACTCATCAAACACAAGTACTGATATGTCACAAGAGCTGAAAGCTTTAGCTACAAATCAGACAACAATGTGGTTCAGCATTTGTTGGGGAGAGTTAACCAACTAGATGCACCTGTGATCAAACCACTGAAAGGCATTCCAAGCCCAATCCAAGGAATCCATTTCAGCACCATCTCCTTCTTCATCAGCTGTTAATCATAAGAAACAAGTTATGGTTAAATTGTTGATGAAAACAGACCCAAAACCAAAAAGGTTGGGTCTCAAAACCTAACTAGTTCTTTGTGATGAATGCAGGGTTCTTCAGCATGCCAAGGAGCATCTGGTATGTAGACAGTGGAGGATCTATGCATATGACTGGGAGCAGTTCTTTTAATGACTACTCAAGGAAAGAAGGGATTTGTTTCATTTGGAAATGATGCCAAGGGTTACATCATCGGGAAAGGATATGTGTCTAATGGAGAAATCAGTTTGATGATGTTAACCATGTGGAGAATCTCAAGTATAATCTGCTGAGTGTCAGTCAGATGTGTGATAAAGGGCATGTTGCACTTTTCACAAGCCAGAATTGTAGGATTCTGTCTTCCCAAGTTCTGAGGCTGATTGACAAGGTATTGGATGAACATACTCTCCTGAAGGCCAACAGGATTGGAAGAGTGTATGCCTTGGATTTGTCAAAGAAGATTGATTTGAAGGGTCATCCTTGCCTGTTCTCCAAAGCCTCTCCTCAGGAATCTAAACTGTGGCATAGAAGGCTGGGTCATGTTAATCTAAAAAAATGAATCAGCTGATCCACAATAGTTTAGTGAGAGGTCTACAATAAAGGAGTTCCACTGTGATGAACCTGCACTGCTTGTTTGAAAGGAAAACAACACAAAGTCTCATTCCCTCCTATTGAAGAACCTAAGTCCACTGCCTGCTTGCAGTTACTGCACATGGATCTATTTGGTCATGTGAGAGTGATGAGCATGGCAAAGAAGAAATATTGTCTGGTAATTGTGGATGATTACTCCAGATTTGTATGGACTTTCTTCTTGCATTCAAAGGATGAGGTTGCTCAGACGATTATAAACTTTGTGTTGTATGTTGAGAAGCAGTATTCCTATCAGTCAAGTGTATAAGGAGTGATAATGGAACTGAATTCAGAAACCATACACTTGATGATTTTTATCTATCAAAAGGAATCAAGAGGCAGTTTAGCATCCAAGGACTCTAGAACAAAATAGAGTAGTGGAGAGAAAGAACAGGACCCTAATTGAAGCTGCAAGGTCTATGTTGGCTGACTCTGGTTTGCCATGACCTTTTGGGCTGAAGCTGTTAACACAGCTTGCTATGTGCAGAATAGAGTATTAGTAAATCAGAGGTTGATGAAGACTCCATATGAAGTTCTACATCATTTGGCTCCTCTAATTTCATTCTTAAACCTTTGGGTGTCCTTGTTTATTCTAAACACAAAGGATCAACTCCACAAATTTGATCCTAAGGTGGATGCAGGGTATTTGTAGGTTATCATCCACATGCAAGGCTTACAGGTCTTCAACTGCAGAACAAAGTTAGTTGAAGAAACCTTGCATGTGAAATTCAATGAATCTCCTAAGGATAAAATTCCACAAAACCCTGTGGAGTTGTTTGATCTGGACATACTGCAATATGTTCCTTATCAATCTCCAGCTGTTGCAGATCATGTGGATAAATCATTCTGCAGCAAGTCTTCCACCTGGTGGTACTGAAGATGATGATGATATCAGTACTCACCTTTTCAAGTTTAGTGACCAACTGCCTGAGTCTGCTAAACTTGATGTTCCTGTAGCTTCTGTAGCTCCATCCACAACAAATGCTGATGAGATTTCTGACTCCTCTACATCATTTGACTTGCCATCTAATACTTGGTTTCAAGAATCTGGATCGCCATCTGCTGCTGCTGAACTGGCTACAAACACTTGCACTGATCTTATAGTATACCAAGAGCTGAAGAATCACCCCATGTCTCAAATCATTGGTGATATCAATGCTGGTGTCTCACCAGAAGTCAATTGTCTAACTTCTGCTTCTATGCTCTCTTCATCAGTCAGCTAGAGCCAAAGAACTATCATGTTGCTTTGAGAGACAATGGATTGGTTGATGCCTTGCAGCTTGAGCTACTTCAGTTCAAAACGCAGCAAGTGTGGGAACTGATTCCTCTACCCCCAGGTAAGTGTGCAATAGGCACTAAATGGGTGTTTAGGAATAAAACTGATGAAAATGGGCTTATTGTCAAGAACAAGGCTAGACTGGTTGTACAAGGGGTTTCACAAGAAGAAGGTATTGATTATGATGAAACCTTTGCCCTGTAGCCAGACTAGAGGCAATTAGATTGTTCTTAGCCTATGCTGCATTCCACAATCTTAAAGTTTTTCAAATGGATGTCAAAAGTGCATTTTTATATGGTAAAATAAAAGAAGAGGTTTATGTGTGTCAACCACCAGGTTTTGAGGACAATAAACATCCTGATTGGGTGTATCAACTTGATAAGGCTTTATGGGTTGAAGCAAGCTCCTAGAGCCTGGTATGAAACACTTTCAAATTTTCTACTTAACAATAATTTCACTAGAGGTTCCATAGATAAAACTTTGTTTATAAGAAAGTGGATCAGCATAAGCTACTTGTTCAAATTATGTTGATGATATTATTTTTGCATCCTCTGATCCCCAGTTGTGTGATGATTTTACAAGTCTAATGAAACAAAAGTTTGAAATGAGTGCAATGGGAGAATTCAGTTCTTTTAGGCCTGCAAATCAAACAAAAGGCTGATGGAACCTTCATTCATCAGTCAAAATATACAAAAGATCTTTTGAATAAGTTTGATTTACAAAATTGTAAGCCCTGTTCTACTCCCATGTGCCACACCACACAACTGGATGCAGATCAGAAAGGTAAAGCTGATTGATGAAACACTTTACAGATGTATGATTGGGTCCTTGATGTACTTAACAGCTTCTAGACCAGATATCATGTTTGCAACTTGTGTTTGTGCTAGATTTCAGGCTGCTCCTAAAGAATCTCATTTGATTGCAGTCAAGAGAATTTTTAGATATCTGCAAGGTACCGATCTCTAGGTCTATGGTATTCCACTGGACACTCTTGCAAATTAGTTGCTTTTTCAGATAGTACCTATGCACGATGTAAGTTAACTAGAAAGTCAACTTCTGGTGGATGTCAATTCCTAGGCAACTATTTGATTTCTTGGCAGAGTAAGAAACAAACATCTGTTGCTACATCCACTGCTGAAGCAGAGTACATTGCTGTTGCAAGTTGTACATCTCAGGTACTCTGGCTTCAGAACCAATTATTAGATTATGGCATTACAGAGACTAAGACTCCATTATTAATGGATAGTGCTTCACCTCTGTGCATTGTCAAGAATCCAGTCCAGCACTCTAGGACCAAACATATAGAGATCAAACACCATTTTATTAGGGATTGTTTTGAAAAAGGTCCGATTGATCCCAAGTTTTTGCCTCGTGTTGATGAGCTTGCAAATATATTTACTAAGCCTTTGGATAGTTCAACTTTCCAAAACCTTGTGTTAAGGCTTGGTATGCTGCAGCTAGAATAAGTGATAACTACTGATGATCTCAGTACATAAGTACTGATGATCATTAGTAACCATGTCACAAATATGTACTGATTCTATTACTACTGATGTAGTTACAACTACTGATGTCAGTAAAAACAGATAAGTACTGATGTCCTATGAAACAACTGAAAATAGCCAAAAAGACTAATTAGTAGGTGTTGAGGAGAGTATGAAACAGCTGAAAAGCTAAAAAGTGACGAAAACTACTGATGAGAATTTTCTCTTCCGTCGTTTCCAAAAACTGTTGTTCACTTTAAATAGCTGATGACAAAACCATGTCTTCAGTAGTTTCACAACTACTAATGACTAACACCAAGTCCTCAGCTGTTTACAACAGCTGATGACGAAACCAAGGTCCTCAATAGTTCCACAACTACTGACGACTAAAAGCAAGTCTTCAGTTGTTTTCAAACGTCTGATAGTTAAAACAAAGTCTTAGTTGTTTTGAGAAAAACTAATGACAACACCAACACTTTCAGTCGTTTTCGTTTCAGCCTTTTCTAAACCTATAAATACCTGCACTTATAGCCAAACGTTTCATTAGCCGTTTTCAAACCATTCTCTCTCAACAATGGCGATCATGAAACTCAAACCCCAACACAACTGTGTTGCCTACCTTTCGAAATCGGCCTTCTGGAACAAGTTGACACTGCCATCAATTTTATGGTGGATTCCCCATACAGAACTGCCTTTCTTCTGAATCCTACCATATATCCTGACTCCTTATCCCAGTTCTGGACCAACGTCTGTGTAATAACTGGTGAGAATGATAGACAAATCACTCTCCGGTGAACCAGAAACAGGTGCTCATCACCCCGACATCATTCGCAAAACCCTAAATTTGCATGATGGCACCTATCCTAAAGAGTACCCTAAAGGCACCACTGATATGTCTTTTCTCCATAACCGGTATGAAGGCGACTTAAGTGCTACAACCATACTTAAAAAGCACTTTCATGATGCTGAAAGATGTATCTTTCATACGGTGAATGTCTGCCTTGCATCAAAGACATCTTCTTAGGATTAGATGTCTTCCCGATGGCAACAGGTATTGTACTCTATCCTTGAACGCCAAAATCTAAATATTTCTGAGATAGTGTTCATGGAACTAAAGGATCAGGCTCAGAAACCTGTGGCAAACACATGGCTACTTTATCCCAGGTTTCTGATGGCCATAATTTTGAATCAATTAAAATCTGATGGCCTTGTTGGTCTTGGAGTCCCTGCTCCAGCTGTTTTAGCTGAGATATACTCCAGACATAACTTAGACCCTACTCTAAAAGGGGCTGCCCGGATGCTAAAACCCAAGCAGAGGGAACCCACAGCCTCCACTTCCAGATCCAAAGTCCCCACCAAACCCAAAACCCAAAAACCCGAAAAGGCTACTCAGGGAGATGAGTCCCCTGAGGATGCCCCTGTACCACAAACACAGGAAATACATACCGGTTATAACCCCCCAGTTATGTCCAAGACTCACCTGCTGAAACCGCACAGGTATCCTCTCAACAGGATCCTGTTGCAACCACAATTGGGGATCCCACATTTTCGGATCCTATCTCAATTGAGAGGGTTACCATTGAAGAGCACCTCTCACCCCGGGTGCAATTTGCTTCAGACCAATCTCCAGATGCAACCGCCCCTCAAAGCCTAACACTGATAGTTGCTAAAGTGCTGAGTCAGTTGCATTCCTCACCCCCTCCCCAGAAACCACTTACCACTGGGAATACCTCAACTATTAAGGGGGAGGCCCAAATTGCTTCTAATAACCCACAGCACATGGGTTACAATGTTCAATCTCCAAGTGTAGAAACGGAGGTTAGAACATCTGGTAAGGCTGCCACTTCTACTAATTGAGCAAATGATCAGGATGAAGTTGGTAGCATCCATAAGACCTTACCAGAGGCAACTGCCAATGAAGGACACAGTCCTGAGGCAGGAAGTCCCCGGTACAAGAACAAGGGGCACATGCTTCTACTGATCTACACTCAGAGCATGTACATCCTGATTCAATCAGGAGGTCAGGTGATTCAGCACAGACTGATGATGACCTGGGCTTTTTCTATGATGTATTAGCCCATAATACCATCCTTGAGACTGAGGTGAGCAGACTCAAAGAGTTGTTAGCCAAAATGTCTCAGGATCAAAGTCCATCTACCTCACAAACCCCACAGATGGCACCTTCTATTGAAGGTTCCTGAAACACTGAGCCTACACACTTAACTGAGCCACCAACCACTACTTTTGGCACCACCTCTCAGGGACAGAACCCCTCTAAGCAGATGGTTGCTATCTTTCAAAACTCCTTACCTCTCATCACTCCCACCATCACTGACATAGTGCATAAAGCCATTGATGAGAGGATATCTTCAAATCTACAAACCCTCATTGATGATGTTGTTCACAAATCTCTTTCTTCCTTTCAAGCCCCTGATCCCAATGCAACCAAAAAGGGGGAAACTTCCAAGTCTAAGGCAGTGAAAGAAAAGAAAAGAAAAAGAGTTAATGATGAGAAAGAACCTGCAAAAGAGAAGGAGGTGGAGAAAGAACTGATCTCAGAACAGTTGATCACAGATAAAGAGAAGGAGATCAAGCTGATCACATATAAAAGAAAGAAAATTGCTGAGTCAAAAGCTGATGAAGATAATCCTTAGAAGATATTATCAAAGATGCTGATGAAGCTCACAGCAGATCCATGGATAAAATTATAGATCAACTCTTTCGACAAGGTCATGACACAGCCACACTAGACACTGAGATCAGAAGGCTGGAAATAGAAGAGATTCAAGCTAGATGGGCTAGTTATAGTGTGTTGGAAAGGGAAAGATTGGAGATAATGATCAGATTCATTGCCAAGTACCTTGGAAGATCATTGATAGAGATAAAGGCCTGGTCCAGAGACAGTATCTTGGAGATAACCAAGAAGATCTGCTCTGCTGGAGGCTATAATAAGGGGTTGATAATTGAAGCACTGGATGAAGCAGGTGCAGGGAAGAGAACTGAAATGGCAATGCTCTTCAAAGCCAAACTCACCACCAAAATGCTAAGTTAGTCTTCTCACACTCCCACTCAAACACAACCCTTATCTTTAAAATCTCCTAAATCTATCCCTAAACCAAATCCACCCACAACTTAACCCACAAAACCAATCCCTTTACCCTAAAAACCACCTCAAACCTTACCCAGTGATGCACCCAGAAAAAGGAGAAGGGTGTTGAGGGTAGAAGAAAATGAAGAAGAGGATGATGATGATGATAGTCTGCCAATCTCTATTGTTCTCAAACTCAAATCACCTGAGCACAGAAGTCAACAAGTGATTACTCCTGACTTGCAAATGCAGATGGTGAAGGTAAGGATTGAAGAAGCAGAACAGCAGAAACAGCACGATGAGAAGTTTCTCAAGATGGTTGATAAGGATTTCCCTTAGTCCTCATGCATTCAAGAAATGAAGAAACAGGCTCTGAGGCTGTACACTCTTAGACATACTTTTCAACATAAAAAAGAAAGAGTTCTAGAATTCATAAGAAGAATATACCAAGTAGATATCATGGCCAAGTGAAGAAGACCTTGAATGCTGCAATTACATTGGCCATGGTAGTCTCACCCTGGGAAATCATTGAAGAATTCAAAGAGAGCTCACAAATCCAAGACAACCCCTCAATCTATTCTTGAGAACAAAATGATCAAGAAGGGGTTGTTATACAAAAGACTTAAAGATCTTCAGAAGAGTGAACTCCAGTTGTTGCTTGAAGGCTCTCACCCTGATGAATTTGCTTATAGAGAGATAACAACTGTGGAGTTGAAAAATGGAAACACAGTGAGATACCTGTCTGAGTATTATGGCCCAGAGTTCTTCTTCGAGGGAGAAGCAGAAGAACTCACCAAGGAGGAACAAGTTGTTCTCCTTGAGGCCTACGCTAGTGAGTCTTATAGACTCATTAATAGAAATTAGGTTTCATGGTTGGGACAAGACTCTATGTCCAGTTTCCCAAGATAGAGTTCCCTTCCACACTTAGCCAATCAAAAGATTAGAAACCTTTTCCCGGCCTGTGCTTAACTGATTACCTCTGAAACTGATCAAGAGGGTGTTTCTGCCAAGAATAAGTGGGATCATCAATAAGTTTAGAGGTTTTGGATGCATTGGTTCATGGGGAGTTTGTTGGACCAAAAGAACCAATGAGCCTGATCAGAAAAACCTCTAAGTCCCACAGACATTACAACTACTGAAGAAAATCACAACAGCTGAAGACATCAGCTCATTACAAGGTCTGAAGACAAAGTCTGAAAGTAAAGTACTGAAGATCAAAGACTGAAGAAAAAGTCCGAAGCCATCAGATAAAGACAAAGTCTGAAAGTAAAGTACTGAAGAACAAAGACCGAAGACAAAGACTGAAGACCAAAGTGATAAGTAGTTGTCACAACAGCTGAAGTAATTAACTCCAGTAGTTATGATGGTTTCCTTTCAGTACTTGTAATTTACTTTTCAATAGTTATAGTTTCAGTAGTTGTAGTTTAGTAGTTTTATGTTTTTGTACTTAAGCATTCTATGAGATGTAATCAGTAGTTGAGAACATTCTCAGTAGTTTGCATAGTTTCAGTAGTTTGAATAATTCTGTTAGATGTCACTATCAAGTGACATCAGCAGACGTCACATATCCTATATAAGGAATGTTGACCTAGTTGTAAAGCGTGACATTGAGCCACCACGAAAGCATATGAATGAAATATTTCTTTTGCAGAATTCTCTCATTCTATATCCGTGTACTGTTACATTGAATATCAATTGTGTTCTTGTGAATTGTTTAATTCGTTGTTCGAATTCCGCTGTAATACTCTCCAATTAATCAAACTTAGATCACTGATCCTAACAGATTGTGAGATCCATTACCATCCGGGCAAAGCCAATATGGTGGCAGACGCCTTAAGCCAGAAAGAGAGACCCGAACTGATTCTGGTGAAAGTGTATTACTTGATCATGACCTCCGACGTGATGTAGCAAGTGAAAGAGTTTCAAGATGAGGCATTGAAAGAAGATCATCTTAACTCTGAAAGGATGAGAGGTCTAGTTGCACAATTAGGTGAAAACATGCTTGGTGTTAGAACCCGATTTGGATGAATGTGGATTCCTTGTTTTAGGGATCTACGCATGAAGATCATGGATGAAGCTCACAAGAATCGATATTCTATTCATCCTAGTGCTACAAAGATGTACCAATACGTAAATAAAGATTATTGGTGGCCGGGTATGAAGCGTGACGTAGTGGGGTATGTGAGTAAGTGCCTTACTTTCTTGCCAGTGAAGGCGGAGCATCAGAAGCCATATGGAAAGATCCAACCTTTGGATATACCGGAATGGAAATGAGAGCACATTACCATGGATTTTATTATGAAGCTTCCGCGTAGCCTGAAAGGGTATGATGCCATATGAGTGATAGTTGACCGTTTGACGAAGAGTGCTCAATTCCTACCGATCCGCGAGACATATTCATCCGAGAGGTTGGCGGATATATTCATCAAGGAAACTGTAACTCGTCATGGTCTGCCGGTGTCTATTGTGTCTGATCGTGACACCCGATTTACATCTAAATTTTAAAAGAAATTCCATGATGCGATGGGGACAAGGTTGCATATCAGCACAGCTTATCATCCTTAGACAAATGGTCAGTCGGAAAGGACCATTCAGACGCTGGAGGATGTGCTCCGTGCATGTGTCATCAATTTTGGAGGAGGATGGAATGACCACTTATCGTTAGCTGAGTTCTCATATAACAACAGTTATCATGCCAGCATTGGTATGCCCCCTTATGAGATGCTATACTATAGGAGATGCCGAACACCCGTGTGTTGGGGTGATATTGGTCAAAAATAGTTAGGGAGCATCGAGGTGATTGAGGCTATGACTGAAAAGCTTGAAAAGGTCAAAGCCTTCATGAAGGCAGCCAAAGATAGACAGAAGTCGTATGCCGATAAACAACGTAGACCGATTAAGTTCCAGGTGGGTGACATGGTTATGTTGAAAGTCTCACCTTTGAAGGGTGTCACTCGGTTCATAAAGCAGGGCAAGTTGAGCCCAAGATACATAGGGCCTTTCTGAATCATTGCTAGAGTAGGAGAGGTGGCCTATAAATTGGAGTTACGAGATGAGTTAAGTGGAATTCACCCGACATTCCACGTATCTCATCTGAGCAGATGAAGATGTGATTGTTACACTAGAGGATATCGAAGTAGATGAACAAATCAATTATATGGAGCAACTAGTGGCAATCTTTGATCGAAAAGAGAAGAGGATGAGGAATAAAGTGGTTCCTCTTGTGCAGGTACAGTGGAAGCACAAGAAGGAATCTGAGTCTACATGGGAGACTGGAGAAGAGATGAGGCAGCATTACCCACAATTTTGTGAGGAATAACAGGTTTCGAGGACGAAACCTGTATAAGGGGGTGGGCTTGTAGCACCTGGTTTTTTTTTAAGTCAAAGAAAGAAGAATAAAGTGAAGAAAAAGAAAGAAAATATATTTTACCCAGGTTAAGGGGTAAAAAGTGTCAAAAGGACAAAACTCTGAAAAAGTTAGTGATAAAGGTGACGGTCGCCCACTCTTGCACATCACCTTTCTACTTACACATTCTAGAGAGAGAAAGTGCAGAGTTTTGGGTTTTGAAGAAGAACAAGCTGAGAATTCGAATTCATGGTTTTATGGTGTTCTTAACCGGTTATGTCCTCGGGTGTATACTTAGGTGTGTTTCTGTGTGTTCGGGTGTAAGTTTTTAGTGGGTTTCTAGGCAGTTGAACTCATTTGCAAACGAATTTGGAAGAAGCCATACTCAATAGCTGCTAAGGTGAGTTCTTGAATCCCTCTTCTTACATGTTTTAACTGATTTTAGGGCTGGAAATGCATGGATGTATGTTTTTATGAAACTGGGTTTTATACCCGTATGTTTGAATATGTGTATAATGATGTTATGGTGTGATTTTGGACTGTGTTCATGATTTGATGATGTTATGGTTGTGTTTCTAAGGCTTAGAATGTAAGAGTTAAGCTTAGAACATGATAAATGAGAATTGGGGACTAAATGAGATGAATAGTGTGCCCTAGGCTGCTCATGTGCCCAAACAGTAGTTCATACGCCTAAGTTTAGAAAAACTACTTAAGTGTTGGCAAATGTGGATGAAAGCCAATACTGATTAAAGTCAATGCAGATGAAAGTCAATGCGGATGGAAGTCAATGCGGATGGAAATTAAGGCGGATGAGCATTAACTAAGTATGGGAAATACGGATGAACATTGACTAAGTAAGGCAAATGCGGATGAACAGACTAAGTATGGGAAATACGGATGAATATTGACTACGTATGGGAAATGCGGATGAGTATTAGAGGAAATGCGGATGGGTAAAGTGAATGCGGATGAACTAAGACAAATGCGGATGAACAAAGGGAAATTCGGATGAACAAAAGCAAATTCAGATGAACAAAGGTAAATGGGGATGAACAAAGGCAAATGCGGATGAACAAAGGCAAATGCGGATGAAAGCTTAGAATATTTTTGACTTCTTGGGAAAAAGTGTAATTTAGGTTTTGACTTGGGAGGTTCCCGGGGGATATGTAAGTTGACTTTCTGAGGTCATAGATGTTAGGATGGGATGTCATGATGTTTAATGCTTTGGCATGATGTGCATGATGTTATGCATGATCTGTATGATGTATGTTATGTATGTATGATGCCATGTATGATGATGTTGACTGTTTATGTTTGTGTTCCATGTGATGTATGATTATTTTCCCATGGCTTTACGTTGAATGTTACTGAATGAAATTAAAGTATTATGTAACCTAAAGTGGAAGATAATGAAAAAAGACATGATGAATGAATGCACGCATTAACGAAAGAACGAAAGTAAGAACGACTAGCAAGCAAATGTATGGAGGTTCAGAACCAAGAAGGGTGTTAGCTCAATGGTGTGCGGGTTAGCTACCCCAGAAGGATGCACACCGGGGTCTTTTTTGTGATTGACCATTTGTATAGAACCTTTGTCGCTTACCCTAGATACTGTGACCAGGCTGTTGTGCACCATGACAGGAGGTCTAGGATAGACCTCAGACCAGTATCAGCTTTATGCATGATGGCAGGTATAGCACATGGCAATGGTACACCTGAATTTACCCTATCTACTGTGGCTAGGCTGTTGTACGCCATGACGGGGGGTCTATGATAGACCCCAGCCTAGTACCAGCTTTATGCATGATGGTAGGGTAAAGTTCATGGTTTTTGATGGAATGAAAGGAAGTAATGATGAACGTATGAATGAAAGTAACGAAAGTGAATGATAATGACGTACGATGAATGAACGAAAGTTAATGAATGATGAAGATAATAATGATATTATCTACGTGTACGTATGGTTTGTGATCACATGCAAAAGTAAAGAACGGTTCTAATGAAAGTAAAGTATGTGTTATTGTAAAACTAGAACTCACTCAGCAACGCTGACTTTTTATGCATTTTCCAATTGGCAGGTGAGCATTGCTGAGGATGGCGCGGGGCAGCTACTTGACATTTTGGATGGCATTCTTTTGTTTAAGTTTTTGCATTCTAATGCGAACGAATGATGTTTTGAAATGAACGATTGTATTAACTTGCTAAAGCATTTATAATGAAATAAAAAGTTATTTTAATGTTCCGCTACGATGTTTTATGAAAGTTAAATGTAAATATATGTTTTATGTGCAATGATTGAACAGCTATGCGCGTCCCAGAAACGAGGCCTTACAACTACTTCATTCAATATGGTAATATAAAAACCATGATGGTGTTGATATTGTGATTTAAATTCACATTTATCTTCCATTTAAAAAATTTATAAACTTATGAGATTTTATATATATCATTTATGAAGTTCTAATTATTATGTAAAAGAAATTATACCTTAAAATTTGTATGAAGATTATAAAGATAAGTAAATATAAAGATTATCATTTTTTAACCACCTTATAATTTAATAATTGGATTTATAACTTTTATAATATTCTATAAACAAATAAATAGAGGTATGAAATAAAATTTTGATGTTATAAAGTTATAGGGTTTATTCCAAATTGTGAGTTTTAATTACACAATTGGAATTCAATTGTAAAATTCCTTATAAAATTTAATAGGTTATAAAGATCTTAAAAAATTAAAACTTTATTATTAAATATGATTCACAAAGTTAATGTTTCCAAACTTAAATTATAAAGTTTGTGCATGAAATATAACATGGTAAACTTCAGGGACCAAATGTGTAAAACAAAACCCCCTTCCAACGTCGAACATCTCCGGCCACCGGTCCCGTGGTACTCTGGCGAGCCTGAAACCCCAGAAACTATTGGGTTCAACCAAATTAAACCATCCTAAACCCCTCGTCAACACGTTTCAAACTTAACCCTCTGTATAATTGTGATTACTCGATCATTAACACATGTAAACAAAACTGAAGAAACACATTCAAAAACCATAACTGATTTCAACTCAATTCGAGTTGAATGATCATAATTATCAAGCCATAACGTTCCTATGGTTACTGTGACCATAACACCTTAATCAATTGAACATATAACTGCATAATTTTCATAAAAATGAATCGAAACATTTGAATTAAACTATGAAGCCGTTCAAGCTAAAACCAAACACATTAAAACTATTTAAATGAGGGAAAACATCAAAATCGATCCTTTAATATTTTTTGTATTATCAATCATACAAAACAAAACACACAAGTAACCATTAGATCATCACTTTCATCTTCGACCTGCAACTCAACCGATACCTATGATCGAAGCAATATTAGTCACAATTGATAGAGGGCTCTTGCCTATCGTCGTCTTTAGAATCTACCCACAAATTTAATTTGATTTCCAGCAACTTTTGCATCTCGAACATATTCAACCGAGGTCACAACTAGTTCTTTATCTTGTTACCTCGTTGCGATAATTATTCTCGTAATTAAATCCGCATATACACTCGGTTTCATATGGGCAATGAAAGCCCTAAGTTTAATTCCATTAACAACATCAATCTAATGTTCAATTTGGATCAAGATCAAACTACTGTTTATGTTGGTTTGGGAGATTAAAGCAATTAATGTTTAAAAGATTTTAAAGGGATTTCTAAACATATATGGGCTTTGGCCCGACTAGTAACCAATAAGACTTCTAGTCATGATGTTACGGGTTCGAACCGGGCCTCTGCCAATATTTTATTTAATTGTTTTTCTTACATTTTTTATTTAGAAAATTATTATTATACTAATAAATCTAAATAAAAATTAATTTGTTAACTAACATATTTCAGAAATTATTAAAGTAATTTTGAAGGTTTTGAAAAAAAAAACGTATGATTTTAAATTTAATTACATTGTAAAAGATAACAAATATTACAAAAACATTATTAGTTATTTTATGTAATGTAAATGTTATAAACCTATTATAGTTCAAATGTAGATTATTTTTAAAACATTATAAATCTATAAGTTAAATAAAAAATATTCAAAGAGTTATTTAAATAATTATTGATCTATTCATTTAACCATGTTATATATACAATTAGTTAATAAAGTTACTCCTCAAAATTTCATTTAAGATTCTTGAAACTTATAAAACAATATAACTTTCTATGATACTTCATTTTTATTTTAAAGGTTTGATATTATAAGACCTTTATAATAAATCATATAAAAGCTCAAAACTTTATAAAATTACTTTTGATAATTTCAAAGTCATTTTCAATTAATTACCTTTATCAAATTTTAAATAATTAATTATTAAATTGATTATTTCTTTTCACACATCATATTTAATATTTATTAATTCAATAACATAAATTATTAATTCTTATTTTTAATTGATTTATTCCAACTTTATTGAACCAAAACATAATCGATTGCGTTATTTTATTTTAATTGACTTAATTATTAAAGCCCCCAAATTCTAAATGAAACCCTAATTCATGTTTACCCCTGAATCATATCTTTATTCTAATCCTAAGACACTAAATCTTAGGTTGAATCGTGAAAGAATCGTTGGAAGCATTTTATCTTTTTATTGTTATCTTATGTGCAACTTACAGCACGTGAGTTTTCCATGTTAGTTCTCCTTTCCCCCTTTTTACTTTATTTCATACCTTTTGGGGTGAAACATGTTAACCTTATGAACTTACACCTGTAAACATCTTGATACTTCTAAATGCACAACAATTCATCTTTACTTTTTGTCATGGTTTTTGCTATTATTGTGAGTAATATATGAGATGCATTATATGTTGACAATTATTAACTATTCCTATCCCGGCGACGTCATAGATCTATGGACCTAACAAGCCTACTTGGTTAGTGCAAGTACACTTAGCTAATCATATAATCTTGTAATCTTGTAATCTTGTAAATTGTCAAGATTTGATTGTAGCTATATGTGTTCTATAAACTTGCATAATTCATAACCATTGACATGAATTACTACTTGTAAATCATTTATAATGGAAACTCACCAACTTTCAAAGTTGACCCATTATTTTTAACATGTTTTAGGTTTGATACTTGATGATCTTTTCGTGCTCATATAGGACTTGGACTTAGTTTAATTGAAAATCTTATGTTGTTGATTATATATTGTTTGTATTGTAATGATTTAATTATCTTGCAATGTTCAATAAAAATGATGTTTAATATTATTTCAACATATTAGTTTCATGTGCTATGAACAATCATTTCACATTCATCCGTCCCGATGATTTCGCCGTCGGTCGGGGTGTGACACATTGTTATCAGAGCCATAGTTATAGGGAATTAGATTATTATAAATGGAATGACCTAGACTATGGCTAAGTACCTTTACACATGACTCCTCTTATGTTCTTTATATCCTTAGATAAGATTTTACGTGCTGATATGTTTATACTTGATTATGTGATTATATGCTTATTTGTTTCTTATTATACTTTGAATCTTATCAATACACACACGAATCTTAAATCATATTATAAGGCTTTATGTGCCTAAATCAAATGGTTTTAAAAATGAGCTTTGAATCGTTATTCGTGGTTTCAAGTCTCCTCAAAGTCTGTGTCCTACAACTTGAAACATGTAATGCTGGAAGAGCGTGATGCCTGTATCTCGAGGTGTTCTATCTAGGCAAGGTATTCATATAAATCCAAATCAACTGATGGATCCGTTTACCTTACCTGGGAACCCATATGGTGAGTGTTCTTATAGGTACATATTTATTCAATAAGGTTATGGTAGACCTAATACTATGATAAGTCAATGTAATGCTTTGGTTTGTAAACCAAACATTACACTCGAAGCACCTTGTTATTTTAAATTGTTTTATCTTTGATCTTGTCTTTTTGGATCTTAAAAATCATTACCCAATTCTCATAACAACTTTTAATAATCTTTCTGAATGACTTCCCCTCAAAACCGCCCTTATCCTCAAAACGCATTATATTGATCCTCTCATTCTAAATTGAATCTTTAATCTTAACAAAAACAAATCTCGTAACATCCTTAACCTAATACAAATTTGAAACCCCAATGACATAGCAAACAAGAATCAATCATTTAAGAACCATGTCGAAGTTAGTTGCCTTGAGAAGTTCCTATGAATTCGTATCTCGTCCAAAAGTGCCTTAAGAATATTTCTCAAGAAGCCTCTCATATTAATCTTATGCTTGGTGCTTCATTTGTAAGAAAAATCTCCTAATCGCCTTGCACCATCTGAAATACAAAAGATTATCAATTAAAAATTCTATATTAATGATCGTGTACCTTTTGTTAAGAAACACATGAAATCTTGAATCATGAAACTGGACACACTTGAGTATAGCATAACACCATAATCAAAACACATTGAATTTAAACATTCCGAATGTTAGGATCAGTGATCTACGTTTGATTGATTTGAGAGTATAGCAGCAGAGAACAAACAATGAATTAGCCAATTCACAAGAACACAAAAAGATATTCAAGGTAAGAACAAACGGTTATAGACAGAAAGAATTCCGCAAAATATATTTCATTCAATATTCGCTTTCGTGGTAACAGAATGTCACGAATACAAATAGGTCAACACCTCTTATATAGGAGATGTGACGTCTGTTGATGTCACTTGATAGTGACATCTAACAGAATTTATTCAAACTACTGATAGTTAACACAACTACTGAAGATGTCAAACAGCTGACATCTTCTTACAAAAATGCTAAGTGTTAACTATCACTACAACTACTGAAAAGAAACTACTGAAAAGAAACTACTGAAACTACAACGACTGAAGAACATGCTCTTCAGTCGTTTTACAAATACTAAAACAAAAGAAACTACTGAAAAGAAACCATCACAACAACTGAAGAATGCTTCTTCAGCTGTTGTAACAAACTTTGAAGTCTTCAGTACTTTAGTCTTCAGCTGTTGAAATCTTCAGACTTTGTCAAACAACTGATCAAGTCTTCAGCAGTTGTTGTGATGTCTGTGGGACTTAAAGGTTTTTCTGATCAGGCTCATTGGTTCTTTTGGTCCAACAAACTCCCCCTGAACCAATGCAGCCAAAACTCTAAACTTATTGAAGATATCCCACTTATTATGGCAGAAGGATTGGTCTTTTTGTCTTCTAGATCAGCTCAGAAGTGACCCTTTTAAGCACAGGCCTGGGAAGAAGTCTCAATGATTTGTTTGGCAAAGTATGAATGGGAACTCTGTCTTGGGGAACTGGACACAGAGTTGTTACCCCATCCATGAGATCTACTTCCCCACTATGAGTCTGTATGACTCTCTTGTGTAGGCCTCAAGGAAGGTAATTTGTTCCTCCATGGTCAGCTCTTCAGCACCTCCTTCAAATAATGATTCAGGCCGATAGTACTCAGATAGGTATTTGACCTGTTTCCCATTCGTTAGCTCCACAGTTGTTATTATTCTATAAGCAAATTCATGAGGGTGATTACCCTCTAGAAACAACTGGAGCTCATTCTTTCTGACTTCTTCAAGCCTCTTATAAACTAACCCCTTTTTCACCATTTTATTTTCAAGCATCTTCTGTGGGGTTTGGTTAGCTTTATAAGCTTTCTTGAAATCTTCTAGGATTTCCGAGGGTGATACTACAAAGACCAGGGAGATCACTTCATCTACAATCTTTTTCACCTGGCCAATGTATCTTCGTGGAATGTTTTGCTTGTGAATCCTGTGAGACACCCTAGGATCAGGCCAAATCCTTACTCTCTCCTTTTGATATTGAAATGTATGCTTAGAGTGTATAATCTGAGAGCGTGCTTCTTCAGGTTGATGATAGAAGATGTGGCTTCATATGTTTTGTCAACCCTCCTCAACAATTCCTCATCATGTTGTTTGTGAAGTTCTTCTTCTTCTAGCTTCACTTTCACAATTTGTCTTTGAGTTTCAGGAGTAATTGTTGGAGGGTGACTTGTGGCCTTCGGCAACTGTATAACAGCTGAGAGTGGCAGGCTATCTTCATCTTCATCATCGTCTTCTTCATCACCTTCTAGCCTCAATACCCTTCTCTTCTTCTTCTGGGGTACATCATTGGCTATTGGTTTTGAGGGAAAAGGAGTTGGTTTGGTGGGTTGTTATTTTGGTGGTTTAGGTGTTGGAATGTTGATAGGCTGTTCTAGCATTTGGAAGTGAGTGTGGCTTTAGATTGCTTGGCTAGTTCAGTCCTGCTCCCAGCACCAGCTTCATTCAAAGCTTCAATAACTAATCCTTTAGTGTATACTTTAGACGAACAGATCTTGGTGGTTATTGCCAAGATGTTGTCCCTGGACCAAGCCTTGATTTCGATCATTGATCTTCCAAGATATTTTGCTATAAATCTGATCATGATCTCTAGCCTTTCTCTTTCTAACACATCATAACTTGCCCATCTGTTTTGGATTTCTTCAATCTCTAATTTTGTGATCTTAGAGTCAAGTTTGTCAGTTTCATGGCCTTGCCTAAACAACTAATCAATGATGTTATCCATTGATCTACTGTGTTCGGCATCAGCCTTTTTTACCATCAGCTCCAAGGCAGTCTCTTCTCATTCTTTCTTTTCTTTGATTTCTCCATGTCAGCTTCCTTCCCTTCTCTTTTTCAATCTCCACAGCCAACTCCTTCTCTTTTTCCACTACTGTCACTTCTGTTTCTTTCTCTTTCTCTTTCCTGTATGCACTCCTCTTTCTTTTTGCTTTCACTGACTGAATCTCCCCCTTTTTGGTTGCATTGGTTGCAAGGGTTTGATTGTCATAAAGCTTTTTGCCCACAACTTCCTCTATTAAGGGTTGTATTACTGAGGACAGCCTCTCATCAATGGCTTTGATCACTATATCAGTGATTATAGGTGTGATGAGAGGTAGGGAATTTTGGAAGATAGCAGCTATTTGCTCAGGGGGGTTCTGTTCTTGAGAAATAGTGCGAGAAGCAGAGGCAGGTGGCTGAGAATTTGGGAGTGGCTCTGTGTTTAGGAGACCTTCAGATGAAGGTGCCATCTGTGGGGTTTGAGAGGCAGATGGTCTTTGATCCGCAGAAGTTTTGGCAAGCAGCTCTTTGAGTCTGCTCACCTCCTCTTCCAGGATGGTGTTTTGGGCTAATACATCGTAAAAGAAGCCCAGGTCATCATCAGTAGTTACTGAATCACCTGACCTCCTCATAGAATCAGGATAAACATGCACTGAGTGTAGATCAGTTGTAGCATGTGCCCCTTTGTCTTGGAACTGGGGACTTCCTGCCTTAGGACTATGTCCTTCATCAGCAGTTGCCTCTGGTAAGGTCTTAGTAATGGTACCAACTACATCCTCATCATATGCTGAAGCAGGATAAGTGGCAGCCCCACCAGAAGTTCCAATCTCCTTTTTTACACTAGGAAATAGAACATTGTAACCCCTATGCTGTGGGTTATCAGATGCACTTTGATCCTCCCCCTCAATGGTAGAGGTATGCTAGTTGTAATTGGTATCTGGGGAGGGGGTGAGGAGTGCAACTGACTCAACACTTGTGCAACAATTAATGTAGGACTTTGGGGGGCGGTTGCATGGGGCGATTGGGTAGAAGCAGATTGCACCGGGGTGAATGGTGCGCTTCAAGTGAGATAGGTTCCAGCAGTGTGGGTTCCCCAATATTGGTTGCAACAGGATCCTGTTGAGAGGATACATGTGCGGCTTTGGCAGGTTGAGTCGTTGTCACAACTGGGGGGTTAATACGAGTATGTGCTTCCTGTGTTTGTGGTACAGGGGCATCCTCAGGGGATTCATCTCCCTGAGTAGCCGTTTTTGGCTTTTTGGATTTAGGTTTGGTGGGGACTCTAGTTCTGGAGGTGGTGGCTGTGGGTTCCAACTGCGTGGGTTTTCGCAGTTTGGCAGCCTGTTTCAGTGTGTGGTCAGAGTTGTGCTTGGAGTATACTTCAGGCAATACAGCCCGTTGCAGGGACTCCAAGGCCAACAAGTCCCTCAGCTTGCAGCTGATTCTCTATGATGGCCATAATGAATCGTGGATATAATATCCATCGATTAGAAAGAGATTTTGAGGCCATATCCTTAAGTTCAAGAAAAATAATTTCAGAAAAGTTTAAGTCTTGTTGCTCAAGGATAGAGAATAGTACCTGCTGCCACCTGGTAGACATTTGATCCCAAGAGGATGTCTTAGGAGCTAAGCAAACATTAACCATGTGAAAGATAAGATGTTCTGCATCATGGAAATGCTTCTTCAGGATGGTAGAGGCACTGAGGTTTCCCTCATATCCATGATGGGCAAAGGATAAATCAGTTGTGCCCTTTGGATACCCAGCGGGAAAGTGGCATCATTCAGTTTAAGGGTTTGGCGAATGACTTCCGGAGTGATGACCACTTGATGATTGTTGACGAACGACTGGAGAGACTCAGTGTTGTTCTCCCCAGTTAGAAGGGTGACGTTCGTCCAAAACTGGTGAAGGATTCGGCATGAATGATGGGATTTAGAAGGAAGGCCGTTTTGTAGGGAGATTGGACCATTAGATCAATGGCGTTGTCGAACTTTGTCCAGAAAGGTGATTTTGTGAGGTAGGCAACACAGTTATGGCGTGGTTTGAGCTGCATGGTCGCCATTAATGAGAGAGAAGTTTCGGAGATTTGAACGTTAGGTTGGAAAGGATGAAGCGCTGAAGGCTTAGGTATTGGGTATTTATAGGGTAAGGGTTAGAAAACGACTGAAGGTTTGGTGTTAGTCATCAGTAGTTGTAAACTACTGATGACATGGTATTACCCTTTCAGATGTTGAAACAACTGAAGTCTTGGTTTTAGGCATCGGCAGTTATAAAACTACTGAAAACCATGGTTTTGACTTCAGATGTTTGAAAACAACTAAAGACTCGTTTGTGGTCTTCAGGTGTTGTAAACAACTGATAACTTGGTATTAGTCATCAGTAGTTGTGAAACTACTGAAGACATGGTTTTGTCATCAGTTGTTGTAAACAGCTGATGACTTGGTGTTAGTCATCAGTAGTTGTGAAACTACTGAAGACATGGTTTTGTCATCAGTTGTTTAGGATGAAACAACTGTTGTAAACAACTGAGGAGAAAGTTCTCATCAGTAGTTTTCGTCAATTCATAGCCTTTCAGCTGTTTCATACTGTCCTCAACACTTACTCATCAGCCTTTTAGCTGTTTTCAGTTGTTTCATAGGACATCAGTACTTATCTGTTTTTACTGACATCAGTAGTTATAACTACATCAGTAGTTGTAACTTTATCAGTTGTTTTAACAGAATCAGTACTATATGTGATATGGTACTAATGATCATCAGTACTTATATACTGAGATCATCAGTAGTTATCGCTTATTCAAGCTGCAACATACCAAGAAATAACACTAGGTTCTGGAAAGTTGAACTATCCAAAGGCTTAGTAAAAATGTCTGCAAGCTCATCAGCACTAGGCACAAACTTAGGATCAATCAGACCTTTTTCAAAACAATCCCTAATAAAATGATGTCTGATCTCTATATGTTTGGTCCTAGAGTGCTGGACTGGATTTTTGACAATGCACAGAGCTGAAGCACTATCCATTAATAATAAGTCTTAGTCTCTGTAATGCCATAATCCAAAAGTTGGTTCTGAAGCCAGAGTACCTGAGAAGTACAACTTGCGCTGCAATGTACTCTGCTTCAGCAGTGGATGTAGCAACAGATGTTTGTTTCTTACTCTGCCAAGAAATCAAACAGTTGCCTAGGAATTGACATCCACCAGAAGTTGACTTTCTAGTTAACTTGCACCCTGCATAGTCACTATCTGAAAAAGCAACTAATTTGCAAGAGTGTCCAGTGGAATACCATAAACCTAGAGATTGTGTACCTTGCAAATATCTAAAGATCCTCTTGACTACAATCAAATGAGACTCTTTAGGAGCAGCGTGAAATCTAGCACACACACAAGTAGCAAACATGATATCTGGTCTAGAAGCTGTTAAGTACATCAAGGACCCAATCATACATCTGTAAAGTGTTTCATCAACAGCTTTACCTTTCTGATCCGCATCCAGTTGTGTGGTGTTGCACATGGGAGTAGAACAGGGCTTACATTTTTGTAAATCAAACTTATTCAAAAGAGCTTTTGTATATTTGGACTAATGAATAAAGGTTCCATCAGCCTTTTGTTTGATCTGCAAACCTAGAAAGAACTGTAATTCTCCCATTGCACTCATTTCAAACCTCTTTTCATTAATTTGGTAAAATCATCACACAACTAGGGATCAGAGGATGCAAAAATAATATCATCAACATAATTTGAAGAAGTAGTTATGATCCACCTTCTTAATAAACAAAGTTTTATCTATGAAGCCTTAGTGAAATTATTCTTGAGAAGAAAAGTGGAAAGTGTCTCATACCAGGCTCTAGAAGCTTGTTTCAACCCATAAAGAGCCTTATCAAGTTTATACACCCATTCAGGATGTTTATTGTCCTCAAAACCTGGTGGTTGACACACATAAACTTCTTCTTTATTTTTCCATATAAAAATGCACTTTTGACATCCATTTGAAAAACTTTGAGATGGTGGAATGCAGCATAGGCTAAGAACAATCTAATTGCCTCTAGTCTGGCTACAGGGGCAAAGGTTTCATCATAATAAATACCTTCTTCTTGTGAGAACCCTTGTACAACCAGTCTAGCCTTGTTCTTAACAATAAGCCCATTTCATCAGTTTTATTTCTAAACACCCATTTAGTGCCTATTGCACACTTACCTGGGGGTAGAGGAACCAGTTCCCACACTTGCTGTTTCTTGAACTGAAGTAGCTCAAGCTGCATGGCTTCACCCATCCATTGTCTCTTAAAGCAATATGATAGTTCTTTGGCTCTAGCTGACTCATGAAGAGAGCATAGCAGAAGTTAGACATTGACTTCTAGTTGAAACTCCAGCATGATATCACCAATGATTTGAGACATTGGGTGATTCTTCAGCTCTTGATAAACAATGATATCTGTGTAAGTGTTTGTAGAACCTTCAGCAGCAGCAGATGTTGCTGCAGACTCTTGAAACCAAGAATTTGATAGTAACTCAAAAGATGTAGAGGAATCAGAAATCTCATCAAGTTAGCAGACTCAGGCAGTTGGTCACTAAACTTGAATAGGTGAGTATTGATATTATCATCATCATCATCAATACCACCACGTGGAAGACATGCTGCAGAAGATGATTTATCCACATGGTCTTCAACAACTGGAGGTTGATAAGGAACATATTGCAGTATGTCCAAATCAACAACTCCACAGGGTTTGTGGAATCTTGTCCATTGGAGATTCATTAAACTTCACTTGCAAAGTCTCTTCAACTATCTTTGTTTACAGTTGAAAGACTCTGTATGCGTTGCAAGTAGATGAATAACCAACAAAATACCCTGCATCCACCTTAGGATCAAATTTTTGGAGTGATCCTTTGTGTTGAGAATAAAACAGGACACCCAAATGCTCTGAAAAATGAAATGAGAGGAGCCAAGTGATGTAGAACTTCATATGGAGTCTTCATCAACCTCTGATTTACTAAGGCTCTATTCTGCACATAGCAAGCTGTGTTAACAGCTTCAGCCCAAAAGGTCAGTGGCAAACCAGAGTCAGCCAACATAGACCTTGCAGCTTCAATTAGGGTCCTCTTCATTCTCTCCACTACTCCATTTTGTTCTGGAGTCCTTGGGATGCTAAACTGCCTTTTGATTCCCTTTGAAAGATAAAATCATCAAGTGTATGGTTTCTAATTCAGTTCCATTGTCACTCCATATACACTGACTGAAAGGGAATACTGCTTCTCAAAATACAACACAAAGTTGATAATCTTCTGAGCACCTCATCCTTTGAATACAGAAAGAAAGTCCATACAAATCTGGAGTAATCATCCACAATCACCAGACAGTATTTCTTCTTTGCCAGGTCATCACTCTCACAGGACCAAATAGATCCATATGCAGTAATTGCAAGCAGGCAGTGGACTTAGGCTCTTCAATAGGAGGGAATGAGACTTTGTGCTGTTTCTTTTAACAAGCAGTGCAGTTTCATCACAGTGGATCCTTTATTGGTAAGCCTGTCACCAAACTATTGTGGATCAGCTGATTTATGTTTTGAAATTAACATGACCCAGCCTTCTGTGCCACAGTTTAGAATCCTGAGGAGAGGCTTTGGAAAATAGGCAAGGATGGCCTCTGAGATCTATTTTCTTGGAAAGATCTAAGGCATACACTCTTCCTGTCCTGTTGGCCCTCAGGAGAGTGTAATCATCCAAACACTTATCAATCAAAATCAGAACTTTGGATGACAGAATCCTGCAGTTCTGACTGGTGAAAAGAGCAACATGGCCTTTATCACACATTTGACTGACACTCAAGAGATTGTACTTGAGATTTTCCACATGATTAACATCATCAAACTTTATTTCTCCATTGGAGACAAAGCCTTTTCCAATGATGTAACCCTTAGCATCATTGCCAAAAGAAACAAACCCCTTCTTTCCTTGAGAGTAGTCATGAAGAAGAGAGCTGTTCCTGTCATATGCATAGATCCCCCACTGTCTACATACCAGATGCTACTTTGGCATGTTGAAGAACCCTGCAATCATAAACAATTAGTTAGTTTTTGAGACCACACCGTTTTGGTTTTGGGTCTATTCATCAATAGATGGTAAACTAACAGACTTTCTATGAATAACAGCCTGAGGGGATGGAGATGGTGAAGAAGAAGATTCCTTTGGCATAGAATTTCTTCTCGGTGGTTTGAACACAGGAGCATCTAATTGGTTGACTCTCCCCAATAGATGTTGAGCCATCATAACAAGTTGTGTCTGATTTTGTGATAAAGCCTTCAGCTCATCAGACACATTTGTGCTTGAGTTGGATGGGTTCCTGTGTTGTACCATCTCTCTTTGAGCAACCTCAGCTGTTGCCTGTTTAACCCCTTTCTTTTTGGATTTCTTTTTGGATTTTGGGGTTACAGGTTTTGATGTTGCTCGTATAAATTTGATTTCAAACTCGATTTTCATTTTATCCATTTTCTCTTTAATGTTTTCATTATGTTTGAGTTTGGAGCCCTTTTTATACCAGCAATCATAAGTAAGATGATTGAATAAGCCACATATCTCACATGGCTTTTTCTTCATCTAAGTTGATCATCTGCTGAAGAAGATGAAACTACTGAAGACTTGTTCTTCAGCAGTTTGCTATCAGTACTAGCAGTTTTCTTTGCTTTAGTACATGCTTTCTTGATATCTTCTTCGATAGTTTTCCCACCCTTTCTACTTGCAGTTTTCTTTCCTTTAGTACATGTAGTAGTTTGGGCTTGTTCTCCAGGTGTTATGACATTATTTTTAGTACTTTTAGTACTTTGTGAAATATCACCTGGAGTCATCAACTTTGTGATCATGTGAGTGTCAGCATTTGAACCATCAACATCAGCTGATAGTTTCTGAGAGGAATTAATGCTGACTTCTACTTCTGATGGTGCTGTATCAGATAGTAGATCACATGATGAAAAGGATTGGTTATTGCTTTCACTATCAGATTCTACCTTGCTCTGGGAGTAGTAAGTCTGTAGAGGTGAGCAGTGTGATTATAACCAATGCCAAACTTCACATTGGAAGCATATTGCTTACTAAGAAGCATTTCAAAACCCTTGCAAGAATTTACCCATCGATCACACTCTACCTGGGTAGTTGCAAGTGTTTCTTTGAGGTCTCTGTACTTCTCTAGAAGTATCTCTTCCCTAGCCTATCATCAGTGATTTGGCATTTAAGTTTGTAAATCTCATCATTCTTATCATAATCACAGACTCAAATTCAGCTTTGCTTTTGGAAATTGTTTGTTCTAGCTCAATGTTCTTGTTAATTAAAGCTACATTTGCTTCTCTAATAGATGCAAATGCGGCTATGCATGTTTCAGAACATAGTTTGGCTTTTGCCTCAGAGGATACCTGTGATACCTGTGGTGTAGAGGCATTAGAGGATGAAGTACCAGCAGACTCCAAAGCCATAAGAGCTAGATTTCCAAAAGGACTGTCACCACCATGTTGACCAGCACCAGAGAACAGTTGTTCATGACAGACAAATCATCTGGTAAACTGCTCCAGTCAACAACTCCTGGGGGAAAAAGCTGTGTTGTCGAGGTTGAGTTTGTTGATGAGAGTGGGAAGGTTGAGGTTGAGGTAATGCA
This sequence comes from Flaveria trinervia, assembly GCA_025506515.1. Taxonomy (NCBI): domain Eukaryota; kingdom Viridiplantae; phylum Streptophyta; class Magnoliopsida; order Asterales; family Asteraceae; genus Flaveria; species Flaveria trinervia. The sequence continues at coordinate 46,863,107 of CM046451.1, forward strand.
TGTGGTTGGTGTGCAATTGGAGCTTGAACCGGATTTGGCTAAGGCAAGTAATAGCAGGGAAAAGGATATGACATTGGACGCTGGGGGACAAAGTATGCAGGATATACAGGGTGTGATTGATGACCAGAACCAGCAGGTGTTGCCCTGTTTTGTAGACTAGTGCGAGGAAAAGTCACAAAGGGTGCAGAAGAGTTAGATCCAGTTGATCTACATTCTCTTGCAAAGTGTCCAAGCCTTGGCATTTGTGACACCTCAACTTACTCTGTCAAAACCAACTTTGGTTTTGCCAGAGAGTCCAGGAAATTTCTGCCACTTCTCTTAAAACTTCTGAGATCTGATATTAACTAAGGCCATTTGGCTTAGAATATCCATCTTTTCAAAATCATCATCAACAATTCCTTCAGATCATCCATGATGAAGCATAGATTGTCACTATTACTGCCAGAATGACTATCAATACAACAAATGCATGATCAGAACTATTTGAAGAGAAATCAATATGCTCATCATAAATGCTTTCAGATGCAGCATATTCTGACTCATGACCAACCAAGGCAGTGTTCCCTGGTACAAAGTCATAAGTGAGCTTTCCTGATGATGACAGTTTCCTTTTCTGCTCTATCTCTCTTTCGAATGTAAGCAGTTTCCCATGAAGTTGGGTGAGAGATAGGCTATCCAGATTTGCACTAGAGCGTAGGACAATAGTGTATGTGTCCCATCTATCAGGCAGTGATCTCAGGAATCTGTTATTCATCTGGCTGTTGGTGTATTCCTGTTTCACCATTTTCAGCTCAGAGATCAAACAGGAAAACCGCTCAAACTGTTGAGTCAGTGTCTCACCCTTTCTATGAGAAAATGTCTCATATTGTTAGCCGAGGATTTCTCTGTTGTTTGCTAAGACCTCATTAATTCCACCGAATTGTTCCTTCAGTGCATTCCAGAGGTCATGAACAGTTTCATGATGCATAAGCCCTGAATAGATTTCATTAGGCAGTGCCATGGCCAGAATTCCATGGGCTTTAGCATCAATCTCAAAACGTTTCCGATCTTCATCTGAGTATTGTTCCTTCTTCTTCGGAACCATTGATTGGTTTCCGAATTGTTCACCATAGGCTTATGTGGTCCATGTACCACAGATGTCCAACTACCTAACTGTTAACACACAGGTGATGAAGCATCCTTCGTTGCCATATGTTATACTCAGTCCTAACCAGCATCGGAGGCTGGTTGAGGAACCGGTATGTGAGGGTCATTAGAAGGAGTAGTCATCTCAGATTCAACCAAATTCAATTAAGCTATAACAGATTTAGAACAAAAACACAACAAACCAAATTGAACCAAGAGAGATCTCAAAATTAATAAACGAAAGCGGCAGAAAATCAATAATCTATAACCAGTTCTTGCAAATAAGCTAATTCAATCAAACATAGATATCAAATAGTAGTTTCAATGATCAACTATTAGATCGATCAATGATTAACCTGCTCTCATACCATTTGTTAGAATCAGTGATCTACGTTTGATTGATTTGAGAGTATAGCAGCGGAGAACAAACAATGAATTACCCAATTCATAAGAACACAAAAGATATTCAAGGTAAGAACAAACGGTATAGACAGAAAGAATTCTGCAAAATATATTTCATTCAATATTTGCTTTCGTGGTAACAGAATGTCACGAATACAATTAGGTCAACACCTCTTATATAGGAGATGTGACGTCTACTGATGTCACTTGATAGTGACATCTAACAGAATTTATTCAAACTACTGATAGTTAACACAACTACTGAAGATGTCAAACAGCTGACATCTTCTTACAAAAATGCTAAGTGTTAACTATCACTACAACTACCGAAAAAAACTACTGAAACTACAACGACTGAAGAACATGCCCTCAGTCGTTTTATAAATGCTGAAACAAAAAGAAAACTACCGAAAGGAAACCATCACAACAACTGAAGAATGCTTCTTCAGCTGTTGTGACAAACTCTAAAGGCTTCGGTACTTGTACTTGAACTTCAGCTGTTATTCTTCAGTACTTTGTTCTTCAGCTTTTGAACTTCAGACTTTAGTCTTTAGCTGTTGAAGTCTTCAGTACTTTAGTCTTCAGCTGTTGAAGTCTTCAGTACTTTAGTCTTCAGCTGATGAAGTCTTTAGTACTTTAGTCTTGAGCTGTTGATCTTCAGACTTTGGTCTTCAGCTTTTGAAGTCTTCAGTACTTTAGTCTTCAGCTGTTGAAATCTTCAGACTTTGTCAAACAACTGATCAAGTCTTCAGCAGTTGTTGTGATGTCTGTGGGACTTAGAGGTTTTTCTGATCAGGCTCATTGGTTCTTTTGGTCCAACACCAAAAGTTCACCGAAAACATTAAATGGAACTCAAGTTTCCTCCTATCATTGAAATCAGTCTTCTCGTGATTAAATTTTGGGACAAAGTTTCTTAAAGTAGGGAAGATTGTAACATCCGCCCATTTTCAAATTATAAACCCGAACCCGTTTGTCAATTATTAAAGCAAACACAGTAATCAAACTACTTCATTCAATATGGTAATTTAAAAACATGAAGGTGTTGAATTTAGGATTTAAATTCACATTTATCTTCCATTTATAAAGTTTATAAACTTATGAGATTTTATATATATATCGTTTGTGAAGTTCTAATTATTATGTAAAACGAAATTATTCATTAAAATTGTATGAGATTTATTAAGATAGTTAAATATACAAAGATTATTAATTTTTAACCACCTTATAATTTAATAATTGGATTTATAATTTTATAATATTTTATAAACAAATTAGTGGAGCTATCATTTTAAAAATTGGATTTTATAACGTTATAGGGTTTATTATAAATTGTGAGTTTTAATTATACAATTGGAATTCAATTGTAAAATTCCTTATAAAATTTAATAGGTTATAAAGATCTTAAAAAATTAAACTTTATTATTAAATATGGTTCACAAAGTTAATGTTTTAAAACTTAAATTACAAAGTTTGTGCATGACATATTAACATTGTAAACTTGAGGGACCAAATGTGTAGCCTTGCTTTAATCCTAAACCAAACCCCTTCCACCATCGAACATCTCCGACCACTGGTCCGGTGGTGTTCCGGCGAGCCCGAAACGCCCCAAACCATTGGTTCAACCAAATTAAACCATCCTAAACCACCTCGTGAACCCATTTCGAACTTAACCCTCTTTTTTTAATTGCGATTACTCCATCATTAACACATGAAAACAAAACCGAAGAAATACATTCAAAAACCATAATCAATTTGGACTCAATGCGGGTTGAATGATCATAATTATAAATACATAACATTCTATGGTTACTGCGACCATATCACGTCACTCAATTGAACATATAACTGCTGAATTTTCATAAATTCGAATCGAAACATCTGAATTAAACTATGAAGCCATTTGAGCTAAAATCGAACACATTACCCCTATTTAAATGAGGAAAACATCAAAAGCGATCCCTTAAAACTTTTTGTATTATCAATCGTACAAAAGAAAACACACAAGTAACCATTCGATTATCACTTTCATCTTCGACCTGCAACTCAACGGATGTCTATGATCGAAGCAATATTAGTCACAATTGATAGAGGGCTCTTGCCTATCGTCATCTTTAGAATCTACCCACAAAGTTAATTTGATTTCCAGCAATGTTTGCATCTCAAACATATTCAACTGAGGTTGCGACTAGTTCTTTATCTTGTAACCTGTTGCGATCATCATTCTGGTAATTAAATCTGCATATACACTTGGTTTCATACGGGCAATGAAAGCCCTAAGTTTATTTAATTAACAACATCAACCTGATGTTCTATCTGGATACTAGGGTTTGTGTTGGTTTGGGGAATTAAAGCAATTAATGTTTAAAAGATTTTAAAGGGATTTTTAAACATATCTGGGCTTTAGCCCAACTGGTAACCAATAACACTTCTAGGCATGACGTCTCGGGTTTGAACCGGGCCTCTGCTAACTTTTATTTAATTGTTTTTCTTACATTTTTTTATTTAGAAAATTATTATTATACTAATAAATCTAAATAAAAAGTAATTTGTTAACTAAAATATTTCAAAAATTATTAAAGTAGTTTTAAGGTTTGAAAATAAAACTTATGATTTATGTTTAATTACTTTGTAAAGGATAACAAAGATTATAAAAACATTATTAGTTATTTATTTAATCTAAATGTTACAAAGCTATTATGGTTCAAATGTTGATTATTTTTAAAACATTATAATCTATTGTTAAATAAAAATTATTCAAATAGATATTTAAAAAATTATTTTAAATAATTATTCATCTATTCATTTAACCATGTCATATATATAATTAGTTAATAAGTTATTCTTAAAATTTCATTTAAGATTCTTTAAACTTAGTAAAAAATATAACTTTCTGTTAGACTTTATTTTTATTTTAAAAGCTTGATATTATAAGACCTTTATATTAAATCATATAAAAGCTCAAAACTTTATAAATGATTTTAGATAATTTTAAGGTCATTTTCAATTAATCACCTTTATCAAATTATAATAACTAATTATTAAATTAATTATTTCTTTTCACAGATCAGATTTAATTTTTATTTATTCAATAACTTGAATTATAAAATTATTTATTTTAATTGATTTACTTCAACTTTATTGAACCAAAACGTAATCGATTGTGTTATTTTATTTTAATTGACTTAATTATTAAAGCCTTCAAATTCCAAATGAAACCCTAATTCATGTTTACCCCTAAATCATATATTTATTTTAATCCAAAGACACCAAATCTTAGGTTGAATCGTGAAAGAATCGTTGGAACCATCTTATCTTATTATTGTTATCTTAAGTGCAACTTATAGCACATGAGTTTTCCATGTGAGTTCTCCATGCCTCCTTTTTACTTTATTTCGTACCTTTTGGGGTAAAACATGTTAACCTTATGAACTTATATTTGTAAACATCTTCATACTTCAAATGCACATGCAATTCATCTTTACTTTTTTGTCAAGGTTGTTGGTATTATTATGAGTATTATATGAGATACGTTATATGTTGATAATCATTTACTATGGCTAGCCTAGCGATGTCATAGATCTATGGGCCTCACAAGCCTATTTGGTTAATCTAAGTACACCTAGCTAATCGTTTAATCTTGTAATCTTGTAAACTCTCAAGGTTTGATTGTAGCTATATGTGTTCTATAAACTTGCATAATTCATACTATTGAGACGAATTGCTACTTGAAAATCTTATATATATAACAAATGTAAGTTTACAAGATTACATATATATATATATATATATATATATATATGTATGTTTAACCCATGGAAACTGACCAACTTTCAAAGTTGACCCTTTATGTTTAGCATGTTTCAGGTTTGATACTTGAGGATGCCTTCATGCTCATATAGGACTTGAACTTAGTTTAAGAGAAAATCTTATGTTGTTGTTTATATCTTGTTTGTATTGTAATGATTTAACTGTCTTGTAATGCTCAATAAAAATGATATTTAATATTATTTTAACTTATTAGTTTCATGTGCTATGAAAAATTGTTTCTCATTCGTCTGCCCATAATGATTCCACCGTCGGTCGGGATGTGGAAGTGATAGGGTGGGATATGTGTTCTCACACTCTTGTGTTGATACATGTATGTCCCTAGATCATGATATGAATGTAACAAATCTTGTTTGTCTGATTCTGAGGTAATGCTTGGAATGATTAATGAAATGATATTGTTTGTTATTATAATGTTTAATATTTCATTAATGAGTCGACGTTCAATTGGTTAATTAGGTTTATGGTTGTTTGAATTGTTACACATAATGTTATATTAATTAATACATTCAAACTTAACAAAATGAAGTTCTCATGCAAATGGCCCATGCGAATGGACCATACGCATGAATAACTTCATACGAATGACTCAGTCACACGACTAAACCAGGAGACTGGATCAGTGGTATGATTGTAACATAAGATTGGCTCAGTCGCACGACTGAACACTCGGTCGTGCGGATGAATCAACCGCATGGTTCAATCACACGACTGAACCATACTAATGGTTCAGTCGCGCGAATGAACAATACTAACCTATAAATACAACCCAATTCATGGAAAATAGAGAGCATTCTTTAATTACGATTCCAGACGTTCCCTAGCCGTCCAGAAGCCTCCGAATTCGTTCTCCAAGTTCACAGAGCACATTAGATCGATTCCCAATCGACTTCTAACGTTAGATTCAGTTCTTGATTGATTCTTCGTGTGTTCTCACTGATTGGATCGCCAATCAAATAGGATTCCGCACTATTTGATCTGGTTTACACGCTAATCACTAGGTATTTTCATTCAAATACCCCGTCCTAACAAGTGTTATCAGAGCTTTGGCTCTTGATTAAGTGTGATTCAATCAATATTGATAAAAAAAATTTGTGTTTTTGCATTAAAACGCAATTTTTGGTGTCGAAAGTAATCTTGGACGTTTCCTACTCATCAAAGTTTGGTTTCTACGGATTTAGGCGATTAGACCTTGCGAAAATTCGAATTTTTACCGCTGAAACACGTTTAACCTAGAAAATTTCGCAAAACAGCAGCTTGAGTCGCACGAGAGTCCATTCGAACGATTGGACTTCATTCGCATAGTCCACACGCACGATTGGACCTAGTTGCATCTCCATTCGTACGATTGAACTCTTCGTCCGCATCGCTCATACGCATCAGATTCATCCGCATGACTGGACCATTCGCATCCTTCAGTCGCACTAGTGACAGTTTGTTTTATTAGACTTAAAGTTATTCGCCATGGAAGATCAAATGTCAGCCTTTATTGCTGAGAAGGACTCTAGGATACAGAACCTGCTGTTGCTTGAGAGTGAGGTGGGTAATCATAATAAACCACCAAAGCTCTAGACGTTAGATGAGTTTCCCCACTGGAAAAAACGTTTTGAGATCTACCTCAATGGAGTGGATCCGAATCTATGGGAAGGCATCGAGATTGGATGTAGTACACCGGTGGGAGCTGATGGAGTTAAGCTAACGTTAGGAGGGATGACAGACGTGCAGAAAGTTAAATACAATGCAGAGAAGAGAGTTTATGCATTGATTACAAAGTATATTCCTAAAGACATATTCCACCAGTAATGAGAGAATAAGCAGTCCAAGAAACATTGGGATGATCTAGAAAAGAGGTATGACGGGAATGCTTCGTTGAAGGCAACCAAGGCTAAGGAGTTAAAGAAGGAATTCGATGATTTCTCATCGATGGGAAACGAGAGCTTAGACGACGTAATAGATAGAGTCTATCATCTGATGAGTGAACTGCATACACATGCGGTGGCTACTACCATGGAAGAGAAAGTTACTAACTTTGCGGACGGATTGCCTGAAAAGTGGGATTCATTCGTGTCTAACCTGAGACAGAATGGAATGCTGGCAAAAATAGATATTAATGACTTCATTCTTCAGTTGCAAGAAGAGGCACTTAGGATGAAGTAGAGAGCTCAAAAGTCTTCGTACAATCAAAATCCAGCTTTGTACAACGCCACGCCTCAAGCTAAGACATCTGGAGCACCTCTCCAGACTGCATTTGTGTCTAGCTCATCGGGTCCTTCACATGCGTTTCCTTCAGGATCAGACACGTCGGGACCGTCTTGTACCCATTATATTGGATCCGAAGCAAGTGCTACTAAATGAAGACCAAGAATCTCGGTAATGTGACTGTAGAAGTAGCTCGAGAACACATGGATCTTTTGGCTGTAGTGGTTCATTCTTATGATGAACTTGTTGTTGGGAAGATTGGAAACTACCATCTGGCAGACGAGGACTACGGGCAGGTGGACGAATGGAGCTTGAGAGGATGGACATGATGTGGGCCTTAGCTAGTGCTGTCCGGAGGGCAAAGAAGTTTGTAAAACAAACTGGACAGAACTTGGTAGCTACTAAGGATACCACATTTGGCTTTAACAAGAGAAAAGTGACCTGCTTCAACTGTGGAGAGAAGGGGCACTTCAAAAGAGAATGTGTCAAGCCTAAGAAGACGGGTAACGGGAACCCGTTCTCGTCGTTCACTCGTCAAGACAAGCAAGCTACCAGTTCTACTTCATCAAGCAAGGATCCAAAAGCCTTGACTGCTCATGATGATGAAGGACACGATTGGAGCTTTAGGTTTGTCTCACCAGGGGAATCAAACATTGCAAGTGTAGAAGATATTGACAATGATTCCGCTAGTGAAGGAGATCTAGCAGTTGAGATAGCAATGTCACATAGTGAAGAAGCATCTGCAACTGCGGTCAGTTACAAGCCTAAAGAGGAGACTACCACGTCAGAGACAGAAAAGACAGAATCACCAGAACCAGAGACATCTGATGCTGCGTTGATGGCTAACTCTTCTGAATCAACTCAGGTAAGTACTACTGACCAAATGTTTGATAATCATGCTTGTTCTGATTGTGATACTTTTAGGAATAGCATAGATGAAAAATTTGCTAGGCTATTTGATCATAATGATAACTTAATAAATGATTTGCAACTGAGGCTAATAGGGTATTAAAACAAAATGAGCATAGTTATAAAGAAAAGATAGACCTTTTGACTAAACAGCTTAGGGAAACCGAAGTAGTTGCTTTTAACCAAGCTAATGACATTAGGTATTATCTAAACTCCCTAGAAGACACTAAGAAGCAAAAGGCAGTTCTAGAAGTAGAAGTAAATTCATTAAAACAGAATCTGCACAGTTGGACTAGTTCTTCACACATAGTCCAACACTTAGTGAGAGAAAGGAACAACGGGGAAGGATTGGGTTATAAAGTGGTTCCACCACCACCTGAGACTTTGATGAACACTAAGACTAGACCAATAAATAATAATCCCATCAAGGATCATGTGGTGTCTACTCCTCTTGTTAGTGATCCAGATTCCTTATGTTCATCTATTGACTCTAGAAACAAACAAAAGTAGGCCACTTCAAAGGCAAAGGGTAAATTGCTTGTGTTAATCTGGAAAAGGAATTTGAAAAGGTTAACTTAAAGTCAGGGTCAAACAGAGTCAAATCAGAACCTAAAAAGACTTCTAAGGTTAATCTTTCACATATTTCAAGTCAAAAACCAATTAACCAAAAAGAAAAAGATGTTAAACAGGTTAAAACAGTTAACTTTGTTAAACCAGAGAAAACATCAAAAGAACCAGAGTCAAAACCTAGAGTGAGTGATGTTACTAGAGTGTCGCACACATCTCCACAAAGAAAGTTTAATCATAAAGTTGATAGCAGCTCGTGCTACAACTGTGGTGAATATGGACACATTACCTCCTATTGTCATTTCTATCAGACACTTAGGAAGAAGATTGAACCTCAGGTTTCAAAGCCTAGGTCTTCTAAGAGGAATTCTCTGACTCCACCTAGAAGAACTAGTGAACCTAAAATTCAACCTGTAAGTCAGTCTACTGTTTATCACAAACAGGCCTTGCATAAATCTGGATTATGGAAGGAAAAGACATCCTCTGTGTCTGATAATAATGACAAGAAGGAACCTGAGCTACCCTCATCCTCTAAGGGTCAATGGGTGGAATTTATGATGTGTGATGCCTCTGGGAAACCCAAGCCAGTAAAGGCTTGGGTTCCTAACCCAAACTAATCCTTTACTTTGTCTATGCAGGGTGTTCGATACAGTGTTGAAACTAACACATGGATTGTAGACAGCGGAGCATCCACGCACATGACAAGAAATAAGGCACTTTTATCAAACTCAAGCAAATAAAAGGAGGGCATGTTTCGTTTGCTCGAAACAAGGGAGGCTATATCACAGCCCAGGGAGAAGTGGGGAATCAGAAAGTTAAGTTTGATAAGGTGAACTACGTTCAACAACTACAAAATAACTTACATTTTGTTTCCCAAATATGTGATAAGGGATTTAAAGTCATATTCGACAACAAGAAGTGTTACGTGCTAAAGAAAGACTACGTGATCCCAGAGGACCAAGTTGTGATGACTGCTTCAAGATATAAAGATCTTTATGTTTTGGATCTCTCAACAACTTCTACAACGGATCATGAGGTTCAGTGTTTTCTATCTAAAGCTACTGAAAAGGATTCCATCTCCTGGCATAGGAGAATGGGACACATTAGTCAAAGGAAGATGAATCACTTGATTCAGAAGGATCTGGTGAGAGGAGTTAATGTCAAGAACTTCCAGCTTCCTGACTTTTGTGTAGCTTGCAACAAAGGCAAACACACGAAGAAGTCTCATACGAAAAAGAAAGTTCATTCAATAGAACTTCCTCTTGAACTTCTTCACATGGATCTGTTTGGTCCAGTCAGTACAAAGAGCATTGCAGGCGACTTGTACTGTTTTGTGGTCACTGATGACTACTCAAGGTTCACTTGGGTAATGTTTTTGAAATCCAAATCAGAAACATTTGAGTCATTCAAGGAGTTGGTAACCACACTGGAATCTCTCTACAAGCTGAAGGTTAGACAAGTACGCTCAGTCAACGGAACAAAATTCAAGAACCAGTGGATGGAGGCATACTGCAAGGAAAAGGAAATTGTGCATCAATTCACTTCTGCCTACACGCCTCAGATGAATGGCGTTGCTGAGAGAAAGAACAGAAACTTGATAGAGACAGCACGGACTACGCTGGCAGACTCGAAACTGCCTATCCAATTCTGGAATGAGGCAGTGGCGAATGCATGTTATACACTGAATCGAGTCCTGATAGTCAAGCGCCACGGAAAGACATGTTACGAGCTACTACAAAGACGCAAACCGAATTTGGAGTATCTCGAACCATTTGGCGCGCCATGCACACTTCTGAAGAGACACAAGAAAGTAAATTCAGCGAGAAAGCAGATGAAGGAATCTTTCTAGGATACAACATACCGAACAAGCGAGTTTACAACAACTCAACGGGTCTAGTAGAAGTGTGGTGTAATGTTGACGTTCATAGATATACCACACCACATATTGGCAAAGGACCCACCTACTTTTTTGACTATGATGGATTCTTCAAGTCCTTCACATCCCTTTATCTCCCTCGGATGACGAGTTAGCTACACGGATGATGTATGATATCTTGAATACACCAACATCAAGCTCACTGGGAGGATCATCTACTCAGTCAGGGGGAGTACTCGACGACAGTGACTCCTCCTCTGAAGATGAAGCTGAAGAAGATGATCAAAATAGTCAGGAGGAACAGGTTCCAGTTCCTGAAAGTCTATAAGCATCTACCAGTGATGTACCTTCGACTTCGGAGCCTCAAACTCCAACTACCTTAGCTGCAGAACCAAATGTTCATAATCTTGGCTCTGATGTAGCTGTTCCTACTACTCCCGGATCACGACTAAACGTCTATCATCCCCTAAACAATGTCATTGGGGATGTCACATCAGGAGTGCAAACCCGAAATCAGCTATACTCAGCTGATTACGCCTCAGTTATGGAAAAGGGATATATTCTTGATGGTGCTTATCGGTGTTTTGTCTTACACTTTGAGCCAAAATACGTCAGTGATGCACTAAATGATGAGGCGTGGGTGAGTGCCATGCAAGAAGAACTTCTTCAGTTCAAGAAGTTAGGTGTATAGACTATGGTTGATAGACCTAAAGGTGCTAAGGTCATTGGCACCAAATGGGTTTTAAAATGCAAGAAAGATGACCAAGGGGTCATTATCAGGAACAAGGCTCGATTGGTGGTTCAGGATTTCGCCAAGTCGTGGGAATTGACTACAATGAGGTGTTTGCACCCGTGGCAAGGATGGAAGCCATTCGTATCTTCCTTGCCTATGCATCGTACATGAAGATTAAAGTCTATCAATTAGATGTGAAGAGTGCATTCCTTCATGGGGAAATTAGAGAAACAGTCTATGTCAGTCAACCCGAGGGATTTAAAGATCCTTATCATCAGGATAGAGTCTACAAGCTCGACAAGGCTTTATACTGGCTTCATCAAGCTCCAAGAGCTTGGTATGAGAAACTCTCGACTCATCTTGTGAAACACGGCTTTCGCAGGGGAGTCATTGACTGCACCCTGTTCATTAAAGAAAAGGATGGCGACCTACTGCTCGTACAGATCTATGTTGATGACATAATCTTCGGTTCAAAGAATGAAGAGTTATGCAAAGAGTTTGAAGCAGTTATGAAGAAAGACTTTGAGATGAGTGCTATGGGGGAGATGAAGTTCTTTCTCGGGTTACAGGTGGATCAGACACCAAATAGGATCTTTCTACATCAGACCAAGTATGTAGGAGACATTCTCAGTCGTTTTGACATGGAGAATGCATCTGCTGCTGGGACTCCACTTGCTACGAATCACGACATAGCACCTGATGAAAATGGAGATCTTGTAGATGCCATAATGTATCGAGGAATGATTAGATCCCTCACGTATCTCACTGCCTCAAGACCTGATATCATGTATTCTACATGTTTATGTTCTAGATATCAGGCTAAGCCTAAGGTCAACCATCTGATCGGGGTCAAAAGGATTTTTCGTTATCTGAAGGGTACACCCACACTGGGGTTGTGGTATCCTCATGATGATGACTTTGAGCTCACGGCGTATAGTGACTCGGATTACGGAGGCTGCAAGATGAACTACAAGTCTACATCCGCAGGGTGTCAATTCTTTGGGAGAAGACTAGTTACTTGGCAGTGTAAGAAGCAGACATCGGTTGCATTGTCAACCTGTGAAGCCGAATATGTTGCTGCTGCGAGTTGCTGTTCACAAATCATCTGCATTCAACAGCAAATGCAGGATTACGGTTTAAAGTTCTCCTTTACTCCTATTTGTGTTGATAACTCTGCTGTAATTGCAGTAACTAAAAATCCGGTCCAACATCCTAAGACCAAACATATCGGTATTAATACCATTTCATAAGAGACTGTTTTGAAAAGAACTTAATTGATGTGGTAAAAATTAATACTGACTTTCAACGTGCTGACCTCTATACTAAAGCCTTTGATAAACCATGTTTTCAATATTTGCTAGAGGTCAACGGCGTTAAAAAGAAAATTGAGGTTATTCCTGATGATGATAATGTGTAGTCTAATGTAGTTTAGTTAAAGTTTTCTTTTTTATTTTTATTTTATTTGTTTATTTTAGTCTGTTTAATTTAAACTCATGTTATTTTGCTGTTTATTAAAATCCTAAAATAATTAAACCAGTTATGATTTTAGTATTTTAGGGGGAGAATTTGTCAGCAAGTAACATTTAAACAAAAAAACCAGGGAGAAGGAGTGGATAACTAATATAAGGTAGACCGTAACTGTGATACCGATTCAAACGCTTTGGAAAATGATAGTATACAGGAACAAATCAAGAGGGACTGTAAAATTTAAATTTAGAAAAGATGCAACGATTCAAAGTATAAGTCTGTGTAGTCTAAGCAATATAAAAGGGAAGATGATAGAAAAACTGGCAACTCCTAAGGCAACACAACGAGAATAGACCTAGAGGTTGCTAGACCACAAATGATATGTCGGTAGATTCAACACAATAGATGATTAGACTTGACTGGTGATTTCAAGACCAAATTAAGTTGTTCAACTGACTGTGGGCTTCGATCTTATCACTGGTTAACACAGTCAACAATATTCAATTAAGGGGATATGAGCATGTAAACCCCACAAATGTGTGCGGATGACCATAAATAGAGCAAAGCAAGAAAAAATGAAAGACAAATGCTATAAAGCTAATGACTTGTGTTGTTGGTGCATTTTGTGCAAAATAATATTAAGATGCTCTAACAAGGAGATAGGTTGTGTGCCTCTCTGCTGTGCAATGGCACTGACCTGAGGATAAGCATAACCTAGATATTCTAGAATTCATTGTTGTTTGCCGCCTCTCTGCTGTGCGATGGCACTGACCTGAGGACTGGCTTCTCTTTGAAAGCTCTAAGAATAGTCTCTCCTTGTAATAATACCGTAGACCGCTCAAAAGCTCCTGAGGAATGTCGATTACCATATAAGTGTGGGATCCACAAATGTTAGTTGAAATAATTAAACCTAAAACAATCACCAGTTTGTGTCAAAAGTCTATGTATGGATTTAAGTGGACAAACATATGACAATCATTGTGGCTGCAATTCTTGAAAGTTCAAATCAATGTGGTAATCTAAGAGTTCCAGTATGATTTCCTAAAGTTGCTAACGACTCTGGATGAACACCAAGAATTAAGCATCAAAAGATTTTGATAACAAGTTCCAAATGATTTGACTTGCCTGTATGATTCCAAAATTGAATTGGTCCAGGTATGGTCAATCTAAGTTGAAGCTGTCTATTCCGGAACCAAATCCAGTAGATTTCCATCTCAGGACTTATCTCTCACAAAAGCAAAAACAATTCTTATTTTTATTCTTTAGTTTAATTTTCTAATTTAGTTAGTCGTTTTAGTTTGTTTGTTTGTCGGACTACATCAGGAAAATCAGTAAGGGATCAACTCACTAAAAGGGTCATGTCTGAGATGACCACATGTGTTTTAAAAGTTCAAAACGATCATGACTGAGATGACCAAATGCTCATAACGTTAATTTCTACAATTAAAGGGGTTTTAAAAGTTAATATTCAAATTGGCAGCAAATTTAATAAGTATGACCCATTCGCACGAATGGACCATACGTATGGACCAATCATACGAATGGAAGCCATTCATACAAATGGACCATGAATATGGACCATCCAACCGAATGGCCCATACGATTGGCCCAATCGGACGCTTAAGGGTGGACGAGTGAGTCAGTCGCACAACTGAGATCCAGTCGGACGACTGAAGAAGGACGACTGAACCAATCGCACGACTGAGTCCCACTCGCACGACTGAAAGGTGCGTATGAGCTCAGTCGCAGATTGAATCTAGGGTTAGTATAAATAGAGGGGGTGTCGGTCGCAGAGACTCACCACCCTCAAATTAACCCTGAATCGCACGACTTAACGCCACTCTGCCCAAATTTCATTTGATCTCTAAATCCCCCCGTTTCTTGATTACTGACCATATACATTGACTCTACACGTAATTTACGCTAAAGAAGCACTCCCATAACTTTCAATTTGATGAAAAATCGGTACATTCGGACTCGCAAAAGAACCGAGACTTAAGTGACTAAATAACCTAACTAAATGACTCAAACAAACGAAAGTAAAGATGTTAGGTGTGATAAGAATGTATTGCGAGTCAAATGAACCAGACGATGTCTAAAACTCAAAAGTGGTGAAAAAGTGAATTTGAATTGAACAGTCAGTACATCATGCGAATGGACAGCTTGATGAACTTCAGTCGCACGACTAAAGGGTGCGAACTGTTAAACGCACGACTGAACCATGCGTATGAAGTTCAGTCGCACGACTGGTGTAACCGCAGGAGGGTATATACGTATGAGCCCAGTCGCACACTCAGTGGTACGCATGGGATCAATCGCATGACTGAACCCCATTCGCACTGTTCAATCGCACGACTGATCTCAGTCGCACAATCTCAATCGCATGACAGAAAGATTTTCTTCAAGATAAAGTGAAAGTTTAGCCAATGGTACTAACGTTTACTATCTTTGTGTAACAGATGGCGAGTCGATGGACTATGAGCACGAAGCACAATATATGTGCTCATCTGGATTTGACATCCAGAAACGCTGCTGATTTCTCTGGCATAATCACATTTCTACTAAGATCGAGGATTGCACATGCCATATCTACTCCTTGTACTCCGTATCGATCCATTCAGCAGGCCTTCTGGGAAGGCGCTACAGTTGATAGATCGTCTGAGCCTTATTGCATCAGAAGTACCATCTTTGGAGAGGCTATTACTATCTCAGAGGAGGATCTAAGGATCGTATTACAGTTGGGGGATGACACTGATTGTCCGACTCGATTACATCCCCTCACAGTCAGAGGATGCTTTCTTAGAGCCAAGTACTCTGGGGACATCAATGCTGGGGTACTCAACAAGAGTAACCTCTATCCCCAGTTTAAGTATCTTGCGCACGTGCTGCTTAAGTGCATAGCCTCCAGGAAGGGAGGTTTTGATGAGTTATCCGACCAGATACAGAACACGTATGTTACGTTGGTGCTGAACCACCCGTTCAGCTTCTCCAAGATGATCTTCACCTACCTGGTGGAGAACATCGAGGGGAAACGAAAGGAAGGTTTCTGTATGTACCCGAGGTTTATGCAGATGATCATAGATCAGAAGCTTCCCTCCCTGCCGAAGGAGAAGGAGGATGCGATAGTCCTCGAGGTGATGGATGACACTACCTTGGGGAGGATGAAGGTGTATAGGGGGAAGCAAGTGAAACCCCCTGTCACGAGGTTGTTGGGCATCTGGCCCGGGAGGACTACGTGGTGCCAGCAAAGAGAAAGTGGCGCCACGATGATAGTGACTCTGATGTGGAGCAGATTGCTCTACCCACTCGTGACTCGGATGATGATGACAGTGGGGATGCTGGAGACGGTATGCCTATTCCACCTAGATGCACCGTGTCTGATGTTGTCCCTCCAGTGTCCGTCCCAGCCGGAGAAGTAGCCGAGTCAGCTGGATTCCATCAGGATTTTGTCATGGTGCGGAGGAGGAGGAGGAGTCGGATGAGGAGCCCCTAACGCGAACTGTGGGAAGCAAAGTTGTTCCCACAGAACATGGGCTAAGGGTGGTTATTGAATGAAGGGATTTAACAAGTTTATCAAAGTCCATATAATGTTATATATATGAAAAACGCAGCGGATAATAA
The DNA here is from genome assembly GCA_025506515.1 of Flaveria trinervia. Taxonomy (NCBI): domain Eukaryota; kingdom Viridiplantae; phylum Streptophyta; class Magnoliopsida; order Asterales; family Asteraceae; genus Flaveria; species Flaveria trinervia. Next base: position 46,879,831 of record CM046451.1, read on the forward strand.
GTTTTAAAATTGTTAATTTATAGATTATCAAACTCATTTGAAAAGCTAAACCCAAACCATGGATCCAAATACGAAATGCATAGAAGATAATCAACCAAAAGAGGTAAGAAGACAACCTTTAGAGGGGCAAGAAAACGGGTTGATGAAGGAGCAAAAGATGAACTTTATGGTTGAATCTTCAACCAAGAAAACCTTAACAAGGCTGCACCAAAACCTTCAATAACACACCTTTGGAACCGTGGATGTGTAGCACAAGATGATGATGTTAGATGGTCAAAACTTCAACGTAGAAGTCCTCAAGAGATGATACCCAAAGCTCGTGCAAACACCCCTTTGCTAGGACTTGTAACACCAACTTGTAGAACCCTCTCCCAACTTGATTTTGCAGCCAAGAACACTTCTTGAAAGCTGAAAATCTTGTAATTTCCAGCTCTAAAATTCGAAATTAAGAGAGAGAGTTGAGAGGATTCTTGCACTTGTGTGTGTGTGTGAGAGAGATGTCTTGGTGGAAGAGAGTTTTTTTTTCAATGTTGCATGCAACAACAACAAATCAAGGCCCTTTCACCCCAAAGGGGCAGCCGAAATTAGGGACCCACAAGGTGGGTTTCCCTCCCATTTGAAATGTTTATAAAATAACTCTTACACTCCATTTTTATAAAATTAAAACCTTTGTAATTTTATAAAACCTATCATACTCTTGTTTGATATTATTCAACTAATTTAAATAATAAAACAAACAATTTCTCAGGAACAAATTATCCATATAATGTTGTTCATTTTCAAAACCAATGTTTTAGGAGACCCGGTTTCAATGTTGGTGCTTATATTTATTGTTTGATCTCATCAACAAACAAATATTTATCGGTGTTTGTTTGGCTTGTTATTGGGTATGACCCGACTTGGATCATATCACACTAGCCACATCATTTATATGTATCTTGGGCAGATCAAAACCTTCAATCTCCCACTTGCACAAGATTCATAGAAGATTGATGCAAGCAGCAAATAACGCCTAGCAACGGTTTGCTACCCTAATGTATATGACTAAGTGCCATTCAATAACATCATCCTGTTCAAGTACCTCACTTGAATATGATTTAGGTGAAATAATCATTTTTCCTTTTGTTACAGATGTCATGTTAAATCCCAGAGACACAGAATTGTCATTCTCCGCGGGTTTAACTTTAATAGGCCTTAGACATCTAACTCTCAACAAATAAGAGGAACAAATTCCATCTTGACTACATACGTCTCTCACAATCACCTTATATTGTTGGACCAAAAGAACCAATGAGCCAAGATCAGAAAATCTCTAAGTCCCACACGGTATCACAACAACTGCTGAAAGCCTCATCAGTAGTTTGACAAGTGCTGAAGACTTCAACAGCTGAAGATCAAGTGCTGAAGACCTTAACAGCTGAAGAACCAAAGTGCTGAAGTACAACAGCTGAAGAACACAAGTGCTGAAGCTGAAAGACCAAAGTACTGAAGAAAACAGCTGAAGAGTTCACAAGTGCTGAAGATCAACAACTGATGTACAAAGTCTGAAGACAAAGACTGAAGACATCAGCTGATGATATCTACTGAAGTCATCAGCTGATGAAACACTGAAGGTCAAAGTCTGAAGATCAAGTACTGAAGCCTCAGTAGTTTGTCACAACTGCTGAAGAGTACTTCTTCAGTAGTTGTGATATCAGTAGTTTTATTTTCTATGTTTCAGTAGTTTTGTAAAACGACTGAGAGCTTGTTCTTCAGTCGTTGTAGTTTCAGTAGTTTTATATTTTGTACTTAACTTGCTGATATGTTCTCAGTAGTTGTGAACATTTCAGTAGTTTGTTAAGAATTAGTTATTTCTGTATTGGATCTGCCAGTTGTCACTTTCCGTGATAACAGCAGTGACTGTTGCACTCTATATAAGGAGTGACAACCTATTGTAATCATTGAGCGAAATGAGTAATTGAATGGAATGATTGATTGATTCGATTAGAAATATTCTACATCTATAAACATTCCTAGAAATCAGAAATTCATATTCTCTCCCTATAACTGTATGCGATCTTAATGCTCACAAATATCGTTGGCTTGCTACAATTTGTCTAATTCGTGTTTGTATTCCGCTGCTTTATATTCTGATACATCAAACTTGTGATCACTGATCCTGTCAAATGGTATCAGAGCAGGTTAATCATTGATCGATCTAATAATTGATCATTGAAACTGCTATTCAAGATCCAAGTTTGATTGAATTAGCTTTTGTTTTTGCAAGAAACGGTTATAGAGATTGAATTTTCTGTATTTCTGCTCATTCATCCTGAGATCTTTTCTTGGTTCTCATTGAGTTTGTTGTGGTTTGTCTAAAACTTTTTAAAACTTGAACTAAACTGTTTTTGAACTGAAAATGACCACTCCCTCCAATGATCCTCACAATACTGGTTCCTCAACCAAGCCTCCTATGCTGGTTAGGAATGAGTATAACATATGGCAAAGACGTATGCTCCATCACCTGTCTGTTAACAGCGCAGGGTGTTGGACATCAGTGGTACATGGTCCACACAAGCCTATGGTGAATAACCGGAAACCAATCAAATGGTTCCGAAGAGGAGGGAGCAATACTCAGATGAGGATAAAAAGTTGCTTGAGATTGATGCAAAAGCCCATGGATTCTGGCCATGGCTTTGCCCAATGAAATCTATTCTGGGCTAATGCATCATGAAACTGCCCATGACCTCTGGATTGCTTTGAAAGAACAATTTGGAGGAACAGATGAGGTCTTGGCAAATAATAGAGAAATTCTTGCCCAACAATATGAGACATTCTCTCATAGAAAGGGCGAGACACTGACTCAACAATATGAGCGGTTTTCTTGTTTGATCTCTGAACTAAAATGGTCAAACTTGAATACACCAATATTCAGATGAATAACAGATTTCTGATCACTGCCTGAGAGATGGGACACATATACTATTGTCCTACGCTCCAGTGCAAGTTTGGACAAACTATCTCTCACCCAACTCCATGGGAAATTGCTCACTTTTGAGAGAGAGATAGAACAGAAGAGAAAGCTGTCTTCATCTGGAAAGCTCACTGAAGACTTTATACAAGGCAACACTGCCTTGGTGGGTCATGAGTCAGAATATGCTTCATCTGAATGCCAGTATGATGAGCATATTAATTCTCTTCGAGCACTTCTAATTCTGCATTTGTAAGTGTTGATGGTCAGTTCACTGGATGTAATAATGACAATCTATGTTTCATTATGGATGATCTCAAGGGGATTGCTGATGATGACTTAGAAGAGATGGATATTTTGAGCCAAATGGCCTTGATAAATATCAGATCTCAGAAGTTCTACAAAAGAACTGGAAGAAAATTCCCAGGACTCTCTGGCAAAACCAAAGTTGGTTTTGACAAGAGCAAGTTGAGGTGTCACAAATGCCAACGGCTTGGACACTTTGCAAGAGAGTGTAGATCAACTGGATCTAACTCTACTGCACCCTTTGTGACTTTTCCTGGCAATAGTCAACAACACAGAGGGCAACATCCTGTCACATCTAGTCATCATCCTCAACAACAATCTCCGGCATATTTTGTTCCTCAGGGTCAAATGCCATATCAGTACCCTGGTTATTACATGCCACAGTCAAATCAAGTTCAAGTTCCTATGACACCACAACCTCATGCATTACCAGAACCTCAGCCTTCCCTATCTCATCAACAACCTTCATCTCAACAACACAGCTTCTTCACCCCAGGAGTTGTTGACTGGAGCAGTTTACCAGATGACTTGTCTGGTCATGATCAACTGTTCTCAGGTGCTGGTCAACATGGTGGTGACAGTCCCTTTGGGAATCTAGCTCTTATGGCTTTGGAGTCTGCTGATACTTCATCTTCCAATGCCTCTACACCTCAGGTATCACAGGTATCCTCTGAGGCAAAAGCCAAATTATGTTCTGAACAATGCATAGCAGCATTTGCTTCCATTAGAGAAGCAAATGTAGCTTTAATTAATAAGAACATTGAGCTAGAACAAATAATTTCCAAAAACAAAGCTGAGTTTGAGTTTGTGCTCAAAGATAAAAATGATGAGGTTTATAAACTGAATTGCAAAATAATTGATGATAAGGCTAGAGAAGATGTACTTCTAGAGAAGTACAAAGATCTCAAAGAAACCCTTGCAGTTACCCAGGTCGAGTGTGATAGATGGGTACAATCATGCAAAGGTTTTGAAATGCTTCTTAGTAAGCAATCTGCTTCAAATGTGAAGTTTGGCATTGGCTATAATCACACTGCTCCACCTACAGATTTTACCCGAGAGCAGAGGTAGAATCTGATGGTGAGAGTGATAACCAATCCATCAAATCATGTGATCTACCTTCTGATACAGCACAATCAGAAGTAGCAGTCAGCATCAAGTCCTCCTTGAACCTATCAGCTGATGTTGATGGTCCAAATGCTGACATTCACATGATCAATAAGTTGATCAACTCAGGAGTTAATCCTGAAGGTCCTGAAAGGACTGGAGAGCAGGATTTAACACCTGAAGTTCAAACTTCAACTGCTGTCAGCACTGAAGAGAAGAAAACTGGCAGTAGAAAGAGTTTGAAGGCTACTAAAGAGGATGTCAAGAAAGCAACCAATGCTTCCAAAGCATTGAAGAACAAGTCTTCTGTTGCTTCACCATCTTTAGTTGATGATCAACCTAAGATGAAGAAGAAACCATGTGAAATATGTGGTTTGTTCAATCATCTTACAGATGATTGTTGGTACAAAAGAGGTTCCAAACTCAAACAAAAAGAAGAAATTAATGAGAAAATGGTAAAAATGAAAAATGAGTTTGAGACCACATTTGTATCAGCAACATCAAATCCTGTAACCCTTAAGTCCTTAAAGCAATTCAAAAAGGAAGGAGTTAAACAGGTGACAGCTGAGGGTGCTCAAAAGAAGAAGGTGCAACATAGGACCTTATCTAACTCCACTAGCAATGTGTCTGATGAGCTGAAAGCTTTATCACAAAAACAGACACAACTGGTGATGATGGTACAACATCTGTTGGGTAGAGTTAACCAACTAGATTCTCCTATGTTGAAACCACAGAAAAGGAGGTCTAAGCCAAAGGACTCCTCTTCTACACCATCTTCCTCTTCTCAGGCTGTTGTTACAAATAAACATGTTAGTTTACCATCTATTGATGAGACCAGGCCCAAAACCAAAAAGGTTTGGGTCTCTAAAACTAACTGATTGTTTATTATTGCAGGGTTCTTCAACATGCCAAAGTAGCATCTGGTATGTAGACAGTGGGGGATCTATGCACATGACTGGGAACATCTCTCTTTCATGACTACTCTCAAGGAAAGAAGGGATTTGTCTCTTTTGGCAATGATGCTAGGGGTACATCATCGGTAAGGGCTTTGTCTCCAATGGAGAAATCAAATTTGATGATGTTAATCATGTGGAAAATCTCAAGTACAACCTCTTGAGTGTCAGTCAAATGTGTGATAAAGGCCATGTTGCCCTTTTCACAAGTCAAAACTGTAGGATTCTGTCATCCAAAGTTTTGCACTTGATTGACAAGGTGTTGGATGATCACACTCTCTGAAAGCCAACAGGACAGGAAGAGTGTATGCCTTAGATCTCTCTAAGAAGATAGATCTCAAAGGCAATCCTTGCCTATTTTCCAAAGCCTCTTTTCAAGAATCTGAACTGTGGCACAGGAGGCTTGGTCATGTCAATCTCAAAAACATGAATCAGCTTAGCCACAATAGTTTAGTCAGAGGCTTACCAATAAAGGAGTTCCACTGTGATGAAACATGCACTGCTTGTTTAAAAGGAAAACAGCACAAGGTCTCATTTCCTCCTATTGAAGTGTCCAAGTCCACTGCCTGCTTGCAATTACTGCATATGGATCTATTTGGTCCTGTGAGAGTAATGAGCATGGCAAAGAAGAAATACTGTCTGGTAATTGTGGATGATTACTCCAGATTTGCATGGACTTTCTTTCTACATTCAAAGGATGAGGCTGCTCAGAAGATTATTCACTTTGTGCTGTACATTGAGAAGCAGTATTCCCTTCCAGTCAAGTGTATTAGGAGTGATAATGGAACTGAGTTCAGAAATCATACACTTGATGACTTCTATCTTTCAAAGGGAATCAAAAGGCAGTTCAGCATTCCAAGGACTCCAGAACAAAATGGAGTAGTGGAGAGAAGAACAGGACCCTCATTGAAGCTGCCAGGTCCATGCTGGCTGACTCAGGTTTGCCATTGACCTTCTGGGCCGAAGCTGTCAACACAGCTTGTTATGTGCAAAATAGAGTTTTAGAAAAATCAGAGGTTGATGAAGACTCCATATGAAGTTCTCCATCATTTGGCTCCTTGATTTCATTTTTCAAAGCATTGGGTGTCCCTGTTTTATTCTCAACACAAAGGATCAACTCCACAAATTTGATCCTAAGGTGGATGCAGGATACTTTGTTGGTTATTCATCTACTTGCAAGGCATACAGAGTCTTCAACTGCAGAACAAAGATGGTTGAAGAAACTCTACATGTTAAGTTTAATGAATCTCCAAAGGACAAGATTCCACAAAGTCCTGTGGAGTTATTTGATTTGGACATACTGCAATATGTTCCCTATCAAACTCCTGCTGTTGCTCCTGTCAACAGTTCACCACCTGGTGGTACTGCTGATGATGATGATGATTGCAGTACTCACCTCTTTAGGTTTAGTGATCAGCTGCCTGACTCAACTAGACCTGATGTTCCTGTAGCGCCAGTAGCACCATCCACAACAAATGCTGATGGATTTCTTCGAATTCAACTTCCTTTGAATTACCATCCACTGATTGGTTTCAAGGAAATGATTCACCATCACCATCTGTTGCTGCTGAACCGGCTACAAACACTTGCACAGATCTCATTGTGTATCAAGATCTGAAGAATCACCCTATGTCTCAAATCATTGGTGATATCACTGCTGGCGTATCAACAAGAAGTCAATTGTCAAATTTCTGCCTCTATGCTCTCTTCATCAGTCAGCAAGAGCCAAAGAATTATCACATTGCTTTAAAGGACAATGGATGGGTTGATGCCATGCAGCTTGAGCTTCTTCAGTTCAAGAAACAGCAAGTGTGGGAACTGGTTCCTCTACCTCCAGGTAAGTGTGCAATAGGCACTAAATGGGTGTTTAGGAACAAAACTGATGAAAATGGGCTTATTGTTAAGAACAAGGCCAGAATGGTTGTTCAGGGGTTTGCACAAGAAGAAGGTATTGATTATGATGAAACCTTTGCCCCTGTAGCCAGACTGGAGCAATTCGATTGTTTTTAGCTTATGCTGCTTATCAAAAACTTAAAGTCTTTCAAATGGATGTCAAAAGTGCATTTTTGTATGGAAAAGTTAAAGAAGAGGTTTATGTATGCCAACCTCCAGGCTTTGAGGACAATAAACATCCTAATTGGGTGTATAAGCTTGATAAAGCTCTTTATGGGTTAAAACAAGCTCCCAGAGCCTGGTATGAGACATTATCAAACTTTCTTCTGGAAAACAATTTCACTAGAGGCTCCATAGACAAGACTTTATTTATTAAGAAAGCTGGGCAGCATAATCTACTTGTTCAAATTTATGTAGATGATATCATTTTTGCATCCTCTGATCCAAAGTTGTGTGATGCCTTTACAAAGTTGATGCAACAGAAGTTTGAAATGAGTGCCATGGGAGAATTACAGTTCTTTCTGGGGTTGCAAATCAAACAAAAGGCTGATGGAATTTTTATTCATCAATCCAAATATACAAAAGATCTTTTGCAAAAGTTTGATTTACAAAACTGTAAGCCCTGTTCTACTCCCATGAGCAGCACCACACAACTGGACTCAGATCAGAAAGGTAAAGTGGTGATGAAACACTTTACAGATGTATGATTGGGTCCTTGATGTATTTAACAGCTTCTAGACCAGATATTATGTTTGCTACATGTGTTTGTGCTAGATTTCAGGCTGCACCTAAAGAGTCTCATCTGATTGCAGTCAAGAGGATCTTTAGATATCTGCAAGGCACTCCATCTCTAGGTTTATGGTATTCTACCAGACATTCTGGTAAATTAGTTGCTTTTTCTGACAGTGACTATGCAGGGTGTAAGTTGACCAGGAAATCAACTTCTGGTGGATGTCAATTCCTAGGCAACTGCTTGATTTCTTGGCAGAGCAAGAAACAGACCTCAGTTGCTACATCCACTGCGGAAGCAGAGTACATTGCTGCTGCAAGCTGTACATCTCAGGTACTCTGGCTTCAAAACCAACTTTTGGATTATGGCATTACAGAGACTAAGACTCCATTGTTAATGGATAGTGCTTCAGCTCTTTGCATTGTCAAAAATCCAGTCCAGCACTCTAGGACCAAACATATAGAGATCAGACATCATTTTATAAGGGATTGTTTTGAAAAAGGTCTGATTGATCCTAAGTTTGTGCCTAGTGCTGATGAGCTTGCAGACATTTTTACTAAGCCTTTGGATAGTTCAACTTTCCAAAACTGGTGTTAAGGCTTGGTATGCTGCAGCTAGAATAGGTGACAACTACTGATGATCTCAGTAATTCATACTGATGATCATGAGTGCCTGTCACATATAAGTACTGATGAGCTCTTTTAACCTCAGTAGTTTTTATAACTACTGAAGGCTAAATGTCTCACAAGTACTGAAGTACTTCATCTGCTCTAAACTACTGAAGTAGTTACAACTACTGATGCAGTCATAACTACTGCAATCAGTAAAAACAGATAAGCACTGATGTCCTATGAAACAACTGAAATCAGCCATAAAGACTGATGAATGTGTTGAGGACAGTTTGAAACAGCTGAAAAGCTAAGAATTGACGAAAACAGCTGAAGAGAACTCTCTCTTCAGTCGTTTGTACAACTGCTGTTTCATTTTACACAACTGAAGCAAAACCACGTCTTCAGCAGTTTTATAACTACTGATGACCAATACCAAGTCTTTAGTCGTTTACAACAGCTGATGACAAAACCACTGTCTTCAGTAGTTTCATAACTACTGATGACAAACACCATGTCCTCAGTTGTTTCAATCATCTGAAGTCAAAACCACGGGCTTCAGTAGTTTTCTAAACTACTGATGCCTAACACCACGACTTCAGCTGTTTCAACGTCTGAAAGGATAATACCATGTCAACGGTCGTTTCAAACTACTGATGACTAACACCACATCCTTCAGTCGTTTCCTCACCCGTACCCTATAAATACCCTTAACCTGAGCTCTCCATGCTTCATCTTCTTCAAACCTAACGTTCCTCTCCAAAACTTCCATGGCGTCTATGCAAATTAAACCGCGACACAACTGTGTTGCCTACCTCACAAAATCGCCGATCTGGACTAAGTTCGATGCTGCTATCGATCTTATGGTTCAGTCCCAATACAACAAGGCATTCCTTCTGAACCCCGTTTTACATGCCGAATCCTTGAACCAATTTTGGATGAATGTTACTTTACAACTGAGGAGAGCAACACACGATCCCTCCGGTCAGTCGTCAACAACAAAGAAGTAGTGATTACTCCTGCAACAATCCGTAAAATTCTTCAACTGAGTGATGCTACCTCTCCTGCTGGATATCCGAAGAGCACCATAGATCTATCATTTGCTCAGCATGGATATCAAGGTGATCTCAGTGCCACCACCATCATGAAGAAACACTTTAATGACGCTGAGCGCCTGATTTTTCATATGGTCAATGTATGTTTGGCCCCTAAGACATCGTCTTGGGATCAAATGTCCACCAAATGGTAGCAGGTAATGTATTCTATCCTTGAGCAACAACCACTGAATTTTTCAGAATTAAATTTTCAGAGCTCAAAGATATGGCTCAAAAACTAACTGCCAACCGTTGGATACTCTATCCACGGTTCATAATGGCCATTATTATAGACCAGCTTAATGCTGAGGGACTTGTTGGCTTGGGAGTCCCTGCTACGGCTGTTCTGCCAGAAGTATACTCCCGGCACAACTCTGACCGGACACTCAAACTGGCTGCCAAGCTGCGAAAACCCACGCAGCTGGAACCCACAGCCACCACCTCCAAATCCAATGTCCCCACCAAACCCACCAAAAAGAAACCCAAATGGCTACTCAGGGAATTGAGTCCCCTGAGGATGCTCCTGCACCACAAACGCAGGATATATCCACTAGTCCTAACCCCCTAGTGGATACAATGACTCTTCCAGCCACAGCCGCTCAGGCTTCCTCTCAACAGGAGCCTGCAGCAACCCAAGGGGCACCTACTTATCTGGGATCTCACTCACTTGAGGAGATTGCCATTGAAGAGCACCATCCACCCCAGGTGCACACTGCTTCTAACCCCTTACCCCAAACAACCACCCCTCACAGCCCAACATTAATAGTTGCACAAGTGCTGACTCAATTGCACTCCTCACCCCCTCCCCAGAAACCACTTACTACTGGGAATTCCTCTACAATTGAGGGGGAGGAACACAGTGCACCTGAGAACCCACAGCACAGGGGTTTCCCAATTCTATCTCCTGGTGTAGACAAGGAGCTTAGAATATCTAGTGAGGCTGCCACCTCCTCTGACTCAGCACATGACCAGAGTGAGGCTGGTAACATTGCTAAGACCTCCCTAGAGGCAACAGCTGATGATGGACATTGTCCTGAGGCTGGAAGTCCCCAGTACCAAGCACAAGGGGCACATGCACCAACTGGTCTACACCCAGTGCATGTAAATCCTGCTCTAAGCAGGAGGTCAGGTGATTCAGTATCAACTGATGATGACCTGAGCTTCTTCTATGATGTAGTTGCTCAAAATACCATTCTAGAGGATGAGGTTAGCAGACTCCAAGAGCTGCTGGCCAAGATGTCTCAGGATGCAAGTCCATCTGCCACCATCATACACCCACAGATGGCACCTTCCCTTGAAGGTTTCCCAAACACAGAGCCACCCCAAAATCAACCACCTGCCTCTGCTTCAGGCCCTACTTCTCAGGAACAGAACCCTCCTGAGCAAATAGGTGCTGTACTCCAAAATTCCCTCCCTCTCATCACCTCCATAATCACTGATATAGTCATCAAAGCCCTTGATGAGAGGCTTTCCTCAACATTACAGCCCCTGGTTGATGCTGCTGTCCAAAAGACTCTTTCTGCGGTACCAACCCCTTCCTCCAATGCAACCAAAAAGGGGGAGAGTACTGCAGTGAAAGAAAGAAAGAGGAAAAGATCTGAGGAAAAGGAAGAGGAGGAAAAAGAAAAGCAACCTCTGCTCACGTACAAGCGAAAGAGAAGTGCTGATGATCACACTGCTGAAGACAAATCCTTGGAGGAGCTGGTCAAAGAAGCTGACACCACACACAGCCGCTCCATGGATAAAATAATTGAACAACTATTCAGGCAGGGGTTTGACACAGCCACACTGGATAGTGAGATCAGAAGGTTAGAAGTACAAGAGATACAAACCCGATGGGCAGGGTATGATGCTCTTGAGAAAGAGAGGTTGGAAATAATGATCCGCTTTATTTCAAAATACTTGGGAAGATCATTAATGGAGATCCGCGCATGGTCCAGGGACAGCATTCTGGCTATAGCCACCAGAATCTGTCTGTCTGAGCAATTCAACAAAGGGATTATTGTGGAAGCCCTTGATGAGGCTGGGGCTGGCAAAAGGTTAGAGATGGCTAAACTCACAAAGGCGAAATTAACTACAAGGATGCTAGATCAACCTTCCCTTCCACCCACTCAAACAGATCCTATCCCTCAAATCTCCCAACCAACCTCTAAGCCAAAATCCAAACATCTCTTTCTTCAAAACCAATCCCTTCACCAACCCAACCATCATCCAGTGATGTACCCCGAAGGAGGAGCTGAAGAACTCTCTCAAGAGGAACAAATGTTCTCCTTGAGGCCTATGTTCGTGAGTCATACAGACTCATTATGGGGAAGTAAATCTCATGAATGGGATAACAACTCTGTGTCCAGTTCCCCAAAACAGAGTTCCCATTCATACTCTGCCAAACAAATATTTGAGATTTCTTCCCAAGCCGGAGCATTCATGGGTCATCTTCTCTACTGATCAAGAAGGAAAAAGACCAACATTTTGGCCATCAATAAGTGGGAGTATAAATAAGTTAGAGGTTTTGGCTGCATTGGTTCAGGGGGAGTTTGTTGGACCAAAAGAACCAATGAGCCAAGATCAGAAAATCTCTAAGTCCCACACGGTATCACAACAACTGCTGAAAGCCTCATAGTAGTTTGACAAGTGCTGAAGACTTCAACAGCTGAAGATCAAGTGCTGAAGACCTTAACAGCTGAAGAACCAAAGTGCTGAAGTACAACAGCTGAAGAACACAAGTGCTGAAGCTGAAAGACCAAAGTACTGAAGAACAACAGCTGAAGAGTTCACAAGTGCTGAAGATCAACAACTGATGTACAAAGTCTGAAGACAAAGACTGAAGACATCAGCTGATGATATCTACTGAAGTCATCAGCTGATGAAACACCTGAAGGTCAAAGTCTGAAGATCAAGTACTGAAGCCTCAGTAGTTTGTCACAACTGCTGAAGAGTACTTCTTCAGTAGTTGTGATATCAGTAGTTTTATTTTCTATGTTTCAGTAGTTTTGTAAAACGACTGAAGAGCTTGTTCTTCAGTCGTTGTAGTTTCAGTAGTTTTATATTTTGTACTTAACTTGCTGATATGTTCTCAGTAGTTGTGAACATTTCAGTAGTTGTTAAGAATTAGTTATTTCTGTATTGGATCTGCCAGTTGTCACTTTCCGTGATAACAGCAGTGACTGTTGCACTCTATATAAGGAGTGACAACCTATTGTAATCATTGAGCGAAATGAGTAATTGAATGGAATGATTGATTGATTCGATTAGAAATATTCTACATCTATAAACATTCCTAGAAATCAGAAATTCATATTCTCTCCCTATAACTGTATGCGATCTTAATGCTCACAAATATCGTTGGCTTGCTACAATTTGTCTAATTCGTGTTTGTATTCCGCTGCTTTATATTTGATACGTCAAACTTGTGATCACTGATCCTGTCATATATCATGCCTGAGCTCAGCCTTGTGTACTGCCAATCTTTCATAATAGCAAAGAACTAAGTCAAAGTACAATATTTGATGAATATTAAGACCCAATATGCATCTCAGGTCTGAGGATACAATGATATTCGCCTTTACTCAATATCTCTTATAACTAATCACAAAGATTCCATGCAGAAATAATGAGAGCGGGTTGGTCCAATATCTAAATCCCATAGATATCAATGAACCTTGGTAGCAACAACTTGCTCTATATTCATACCTTATGAATATCAACCAATCCAAGTTCATTATAGTCTTATATTCATAGTTGTTCCCACAAGTATGAACGACCACGGACATTTAGAATAACTTACTTATTCTTGGATTTAAACATGCTAAAATGGAAGGACAAATGATAATTATAACCATAGAATGAGGCAAATAACATAAGTTCCAATATCCAAATACAAAATTTGATCAATTCCAATCACTAGAATATCGAAGTCCTAAGGCACAAATATGACTTTCATGCTTTGACCTATCTAGGAGCTTCGTGAATGGATCCGCAATGTTTTGATCAGTGTGAACTTTGCGAATACATATTTTTCCTTCTTCAACTTCATCCCTTATGTAGTTGAATCTCCGTTCAATGTGCCGAGTCTTTTGATGAGCACGAGGTTCCATGATTTGAGCAATCGCACCTTCGTTGTCACAAAAGATCTCTAGGGGGTCTTGAATGGTAGCAACTACCCCTAGATCAGCAATGAACTTCCTAAGCCACGCAGCTTCTTGAGCTGCCAATGAAGCGGCGATGTATTCTGATTCTGTTGTACATAGTGCCACTACATCTTGCTTTGAGCTCTTCCAAGAAACTGCTCCCCCATTCATAATGAAGACATATCCTGACTGTGATCGAGAATCATCTCAATCAGTTTGGAAACTCGCATTCGTGTAACCCTTTACAACGAGCTCCTCCTCACCAAATCCATATATTAAGAACATATCCTTAGTGTTCCTAAGGTATTTCAAAATACTTTTAACAGCCATCCAATGACTATTACCAGGATTCTGCTGATATCTACTTGTCATGCTCAGAGCACATGACACGTCCGGCCTAGTACATATCATTGCATACATGATGGATCCTATAGCAGATGCATATGGGACTCCATTCATTCTTTCTTGTTCAACCTTTGAACTGGGGCATTGAGATAAACTCAATATCGTCCCCTTTTGAATAGGCACAAAACCTTTCTTAGAATTCTCCATCTTGAACCTCTTCAAGATCTTTTCAATGTATGCACTTTGGTTTAAACCTATCAACCACCTTGATCTATCCCTATAGATCTTTATTCCCAAAATATAGGTGGCTTCACCTAGATCCTTAATGGAAAAACAGCTTCCAAGCCAGGTTTTTACACCTTCCAAGGTTGGAATGTCGTTTCCAAAAAGTAGAATGTCATCGACATATATACAAGGAAAGTAATAATGCTCCCACTAGCTTTCTTATACACACAAGCTTCATCAGCGTTTTTGATGTAGCCAAATTCTTTACTTCATCATCAAAATGGTGATTCCAACTTCTTGACGCTTGTTTCAATCCGTAGATTGATTTCTTTAACTTGCATACCTTGTTAGGATGTTTTGGATCGACAAAACCTTCAGGCTATTCCATATGGACATCTTCCTCAAGATATCCATTTAGGAAAGCAGTTTTGACATCCATTTGCCAAATCTCATAGTCATAATATGTTGCTATGGCAAATAATATCCTAATAGACTTTAGCATTTCCACAGGGGAGAAAGTTTCATCATAATCAATCCCTTGAATTTGAGTGAAACCTTTCGCTACGAGTCTAGCTTTATAAGTATCCAAGTTTCCATGCATATCGGTTTTCTTCTTGAAAACCCACTTACTTCCAACTATCTTGGACTTAAGAGGTGGTGTAACCAATTCCCAAACTTGGTTATCATATATGGATTGCATCTCAACGTTCATGGCTTCTTGCCATTTGTCAAAATCAGGTTTTGACATTGCATCATGGTATGTGGTTGGTTCATCCGAATCTACCACATAGCATCCATCCATGAAAAATCCATATCTCTCAGGAGGAACACTAATTCTACCAGACCTACGAACGTTTTGTGTATCTTGATCATCCATATGATCATTTTCAACATCCTCATGTTGATTGTTAGTATCAACCAATTGTGTATCGCCTTGTGAATCTTGAACCTCTTCAAGTTCCACTGCTTTTACACTAGTTTCTTCCAAAAGAAACTTAGTTTCCAAGAACTCTGCCTTTGAAGCAATAAACACTTTCTGTTCTGTTGGATCATAGAAATAATATCCCATAAAATCTCTAGGATATCCAATGAAGACACACTTTGTGGATCGGGCTTCTAGTTTGTTTTGAGTGTATTGCTTAGGATAAGCATCACACCCCCAAACTTTTAAATATGATAGTGATGGAACCCTTCCATGCCATACTTCGAAAGGTGTCCTTTCCACTTGCTTGGTTAGGGCTATATTTAAAATACGGGCCGCGGAGAGCAATGCAAAACCCCAAAATGATAGAGGTAGCATAATTCTAGCCATCATAGATCGAACCATATCCAATAGAGTTCGATTCCTCCTCTCAGACACACCATTATGTTGTGGTGTTCTAGGTGGAGTAAGTTGTGAGATAATCCCATAACTTCTAAGATATTCTTGAAATTCACTGCTAAGGTATTCGCCTCTCTATCTGTACGAAGAATCTTGACCGTTTTGTTGAGTTGATTTTCTACTTCATTCTTGAAGATTTTGAACATTTCAAAAGATTCATGTTTGTGTCTTAACAAGTACACATACCCATATCGACTATAGTCATCGGTAAAGGTAATGAAGTATCTTTCACCATTCCTAGTTGTTGGGCTAAGGGTGGTTATTGAATGAAGGGATTTAACTAGTTTATCAAAGTCCATATAATGTTATATATATGAAAAACGCAGCGGATAATAAGTTTTAAAACTTGTTAATTTATAGATTATCAAACTCATTTGAAAAGCTAAACCCAAACCATGGATCCAAATACGAAATGCATAGAAGATAATCAACCAAAAGAGGTTAAGAAGACAACCTTTAGAGGGGCAAGAAAACGGGTTGATGAAGGAGCAAAAGATGAACTTTATGGCTGAATCTTCAACCAAGAAAACCTTAACAAGGCTGCACCAAAACCTTCAATAACACACCTTTGGAACCGTGGATGTGTAGCACAAGATGATGATGTTAGATGGTCAAAACTTCAATGTAGAAGTCCTCAAGAGATGATACCCCAAGCTCGTGCAAACACCCCTTTGCTAGGACTTGTAACACCAACTTGTAGAACCCGCTCCCAACTTGATTTCGCAGCCAAGAACACTTCTTTGAAAGCTGAAAATCTTGTAATTTCCAGCTCTAAAATTCGAAATTAAAGAGAGAGAGTTGAGAGGATTCTTGCACTTGTGTGTGTGTGTGAGAGAGATGTCTTGGTGGAAGAGAGTTTTTTTTTCAATGTTGCATGCAACAACAACAAATCAAGGCCCTTTCAACCCCAAAGGGGCGGCCGAAATTAGGGACCCACAAGGGGGGTTTCCCTCCCATTTGAAATGTTTATAAAATTAACTCTTACACTCCATTTTTATAAAATTAAAACCTTTGTAATTTTATAAAACTAACATACTCTTGTTTGATATTATTCAACTAATTTAAATAATAATACAAACAATTCTCAGGAACAAATTATCCATATAATGTTGTTCATTTTCAAAACCAATGTTTTAGGACACCCGGTTTCAATGTTGGTGCTTATATTTATTTGGTTGATCTCATCAACAAACAAATATTTATCGGTGTTTGTTTGGCTTGTTATTGGGTATGACCCGACTTGGATCATATCACACTAGCCACATCAATTTAATATGTATCTTGGGCAGTTCAAAACCTTCATTGAACACCCGAGAGACTCCAGAGAGACTGATACTGACCCAAGCTATGCACCGGGGTCAGCAGGCAGGGTTGTAGGGGGAGCATCCACCTCAACGGGGACGAGGAGGAAGAGGATGGCTAAGCCCCATGGTCAGAAGAAGAAGAAGCGTTAGTTGACCTTCGTCACCACCACAGCCACCACAGCTACCACAGCCACCACCATACCTCCCACCACTGTACAGATTCCATCCACCACCATATCCTTTACTCCCACATCACCTCCACCATTTCACAGTCCTATCTCCACCACATCCACGACATCCAACACAGCTACCATAGCCACCACCATACCTCCCACCACAGTACAGATTCCATCCACCACCATATCCTTTACTCCCACATCACCTCCACCATTTCACAGACCTATCTTCACTACAGCCACAACCACCACCACTTCACACCAAGCAGGACCCTCAGCCCATCCCTCACATACATATGGATCACCTTTACCTCCAATGAGGGTAGAGGAACAGCTGTCTGCCCTCAACAGGATGGTGATGCGCTTACTGGTTGTAGATGAGGTGAAGGCGGCCCAGATCCGCCAGCTTAGTGACCTGACTACTGCACAATCTCACCAGATTGCAGAGCAGGCTCGAGTTATAGAGGAGCAGGCCCACCAGATGGCTGCTCAGAGCACTGAGATAGCCCAACTCCAAGCATATAATGTCACATCAAGCAAGAAGATAGAGGAGTTGGAGGAGGCAAAGAAGACTATCATGTTAAAGCTGAACGGATCTAAGGAGGAGCCCTTGAAGATCAAGGAAGGGGACGGAGATGATGATGATGAAGATGATGATGAGGATGATGAGAGTGATACAGAGGAGAATGAGGAAACCGAAGGAGATAGGACAGAGGAGAAGGACGATGACGACGAAGCAGAAGAAGGGATGCAGCTACATCGGCCTCTGCTTCAGGTCAAGAGAAAAGGTCAAAGAACAGACAAGACTAACCAGCTTCTACTTCTGCTCCTCCAAGTGACGAGACGATGATACAGGATAGAAGTAAAGACTAGATGTTTATGTATTTATTTACTTTTATATTTGAATAATGTATTGAAAACGATGTATTGAATGTTTATATTAAGTTAATGCATTTCTGTTTGATAAATTACTAATGATTTATGTGTTGAATGTTTAAATCAAACAGATCCAAATTACCAAAGAGATGAGTTTGATGTTGCTCCCCTTCAGCAGGTCAAGACTCAGCTTACAATGATTCTTGATCTGCAAGGGATTGTTAGGAGGTTAGTGAATTATACCCCTGAAGAAGGGGAAATAATTCATGACCTATCAAACGAGCAACTCGCAGAGCTTTTCAAGCTAAATCCAGATGCGATAGTGAAAGATGCTCCGACATGCGATTCGACTAGTTACGAAGAGCTCAACAATGTTGATGAAGTCGAGATCGAAGATGTCACTGCTGAGGATTAGCCTCAGTATGCTAACAATGAGGGTAATGTGGTCCCCAATCTGGGTGAATCCCTTTTCAGCGATACTTTTGAGGTGTTGAACAAGATGGAGCAAGAAACAGAGAAAGCAGTAGGAACAGCCCAAGCCTCAAATGATGATGTCGACATTCGAAAGGTTGAGTGGGCTGCATGTTTTGAAGAATTTAGAGCCCAACGTGTTGCACCAAAGAAGGATGCCTACACCAAACTCTACAGAGTCAAGAAACATCACAAGGTGTCAGGAAGGATCATAGCATGGGCGTATTTTGAGGATCTTAATGCTTATGCCGTTAAGAGAGAACAGGGCATAGAGTACTTCAGATTCCCACATGATCTGAAGACTCTACCAGGTTTTGCGCTCAACCAGCTGGCTAAGCTAAAGCTTTTGTATGCTGAACCGAGGAAGATGTCAGGCTGGATTGAGGCTGCCCTAAAGAAGGAGTACCACACCAGATGGGTTAACTTCAGACCCCAACAGCCTACTCGGTATATCAGAAGGTCTGAGGTTGATGCCATTACTGGCAAGCCCAAGATAGTGTTGAAGTGGAATTCTCCGCGCATAATGTCAAGAATCCCACTCAGGGGAATGCCACAGGACTTCACTCCACATTTTAAGTGGTGGTATTACGATGGAGAACAACTGAAGCGGTCATAGTCCTAAGCAAAGAGGGACAAATGGATACGATCAGGGTATTCGACCGATGTGGCTTACAAACTTGTCGGATAATGATGTCTATACGCTATACAAGTAGCCACTATTCTATGATACGCAAGATATTGTACAAGCCCTCCAGTTCCAAAATGTTATACAACTCTGCTTCTCGTTTGAGATTCACACGGGAGTCACAAAAGAGGAGAAGTACAAGAAATACAACGAGGTTATGCAGAAAACAAGAGATTAGAGAGATCTAAGTCCAAGGGGGAGTTTGTTGATACATGTATGTCCATAGATCATGATATGAATGTAATAGATCTTGTTTGTCTGATTCTGAGGTAATGCTTGGAATGATTAATGAAATGATATTGTTTGTTATTTATAATGTTTAATATTTTATTAATGAGTCGACATTGAATTGGTTAATTAGGTTTGTGGTTGTTTGAATTGTTACACATAATGTTATATTAATTAATACATTCAAACTTAACAAAATGAAGTTCTCATGCGAATGGCCCATGCGAATGGACCATACGCATGAATAACTTCATACGAATGACTCAGTCACACGACTAAACCAGGAGACTGGATCAGTGGTATGATTGTAACATAAGATTGGCTCAGTCGCACGACTGAACACTCAGTCGTGCGGATGAATCAACCGCATGGTTCAATCGCACGACTGAACCATACTAATGGTTCAGTCGCGCGAATGAACAATACTAACCTATAAATACAACCCAATTCATGGAAAAAAGAGAGCATTCTTTAATTACGATTCCAAATGTACCCTAGCCGTCCAGAAGCCTCCCAATTCGTTCTCCAAGTTCACAGAACACATTAGATCGATTCCCAATCAACTTCTAACGTTAGATTCAATTCTTGATTGATTCTTTGTGTGTTCTCACTGATTGGATCGCCAATCAAATAGGATTCCGCACTATTTGATCTAGTTTACACGCTAATCACTAGGTATTTTCGTTCAAATACCAGGTCCTAACATCTTGTTTCTTGATTTTTCATCCATTTCAAGAGCCTCTACTTTTGCCACTAAGGTATCTAAACTTGTTGCTTTGTGGTCTATGGTGTTCTTGAACATGGACACGGTTTGCTTCCAACTTTCACGCAAATTATGAAGCATCTTTTTATTCAATTCCTCATTAGTGTATTTCAACTCCAATATGTTCATCTCTGTTACAAGTTGCATAAATCTATGGAGTTGTTAAGGAATTGATTCACCCTTAATATGATGAAAAGTTTCATATTGTGAACGAAGTGTGTCCTTTCTAATGCTTCATATTTCATCACTCCTTTTACAGAGTGTATGAAGAATCTTCCACAAGGAATTGGTTGTTTTGTAATTATCACACCTTATCAATATTTCTTCAGGTAAAGCCATACAGAGTATATGCTTTTATATCAACTTTTACCTTCTTAACATGATTAGGTGATAGATATTTGGTACTTATGGGTTCATTATTGTCATTATAATCCGGACCAAAAGTTGGAGGAATAAAAGGACCTTCAATAATCTAAGTCCATAAGTTGGAATCAGTATAATTCACATGATTTCTGAATTTGATTTTCCAGGATTTAAAATTCCCTTTTGTTTCCAACTTTGGAGGTTGGTATGATGATCCTCCAAAGTTACTAAATTTTAGTTAAAGTCTAAGAGATTAACTAAGCAATGATTCTTCTTGATTAAATTACTTGTAGAGATTAATGAAGAGGCTGATGCAACCTAATCACCCAATGTCTTTTCTGCATGCTGCACAAGTGTATTGAAGAAGAATGCTTAGGAAGTTTTACACATGCAACAGAAAATACTCTAAGTGTAAAATCTTCTGAAACCAAGACCAATATCTTTTGAAGCCAAATATGATGTATTTCGAAGCCTTAGAGACAAAGTCTTCCGAATCTTCAACTCATGAAGGCAGATTTCTTCCAAAGACTTTTAATACATGCTTTATCTAATGTACTTTTCCATAAAGTTGGATACCTTTCCGCTGCACCTCTGAAAAGTCACCAACTTACATGAGTTGGTGAAAAGGTCCATGCTTTTGGTAACTGTACATTGAGGTCTTAAGTCTGTAAGTTTCTACTTCATGTACTTTATCCTTTTTGTAATAGATAAGGATGTGAGCTATGGCATGTCATAATCACAAGTCAAAAGGCAATCTGCCTTTTGACTCTACAATTAATTTTGTTTTATGTCTAGTCAATTGTATCCAACTGGCTTTCAAAGTATAACCGACTATAGGATGTAGTATAATTATCTCATGTTCTTGTATCTTTCAAATATTCTTTGTAACACTTGTAATAGAACATAGAGAAAGCAATATGCTGCATTCTTGAGAACCATATACTTGTGTTCTTTGTGTTTTGTCTCTTACATTACTTGTGTTCTTCGTGTCTTACATTGGTTAATCCAGTTTACTGTTTGATTAAGTTTAGTTAATCTCCTCTTTGCATTGTTGTGTTGTAACTCTACACACTTCAACCATCCTGCATTTGGTATCAGAGCTCTTGAGGCTCTTGATATAAGATCTCACCATCTTAAGATCCCTCACACACACAAATACTAAAGCTTTCAAATGGCAGGCATTTCCAAGACTGATATGGAAACTGGAACCATGAACAAGTCCCCACTGATCACTCTTGATGAGTTTGATACCTGGTGTTTGAGAATGGAAGGTTTCATCACGTCTCTTGATTCAAATATGTGGGAGTCTATTGAGAATGGACCTTTCATACCTAGCACCTTCTGCTACTGGTGCTGGTATGATCCCTAAAGATATGGCTAATTACTCTGATGAAGATAGGAAGAGAGTAGAGATAGACAGAAAAGCCATGACAGCCCTTCAAACTGCCCTTCTAAACTCTGTGTATAGAGGTTTCAAGAAGTGCAAAACAGCCAAGCAACTGTGGGATGCACTGAAACTTATGTATGAGGGTTTCTCTGAAGCTAAGGAGAACAAGAAGGATCTCCTGAAGCAGCAGTTTGAAAACTTCACCTTCAAAACAGGTGAAACCATGACTTAGCAGTATTTCAGGTATGTTGAGATTGTGGATATCCTAGTGGATGGAGGAGTTTCTCTTGAAAACAGAGACATTGTAAGGAAGTTCATGTCCTCACTTCCTAGGCAATAGACACACTACTATGTGGTGATCAAGAGAACTGAAAATCTCAAAACTACACACTACTATGCGGTAATCAAGAGAACTAAAAATCTCAAAACTCTTACTCTGATAGAGTTATAGGGGATTCTTAGTGGCTACCAGATGGAGATGAACATGCAAGGTTCATCTGGCAACTCCAACAATCAAATGGGTTCAGCCCTACATGTGGTTGAAAGGGATAGCATATAACCCAAACATCATCTCTTATGCTACCCTGACAATTCACCAAAGGGTCCTTTCATCACCTTCCCAGAGACACCAAGGGAGAACCACACTCAAGGAAGCCGATTCCAAGAGACAAGCTCTTCTCAAGCTTTTGTGTCTTTTGATGAAAGCTGTGCCAAATCTCTCTTCACTATTGAAAACCTAGGCTGTATTCACCCAGATGATCTGGAATATATGGAAATAGTCTAGCAGATGGCTCTTGTCACTCACAGAGCCAAGAAGTTCTACAAGAGGACTGGAAGGAAGTTCCCAAGCAATGCAACAAGTGGAATGTTTGGCCTGGACAAAGGCAAAGTTAAGTGTTACAACTGTAACTTGATAGGCCACTTTTCCAGAGATTGTAAAGCACCTAGAGCAAATGGTGGCCAAACATAGTCCAGACCAGACTACACTGACAAAGCTCTCTAAAATGAGAAGTCAAAGCAGCATGCTGCTGTTGCTGTTAAAGAAGGAGGCTTTGACTGGAGCTTTCAGGTGGAAGATGCTTCTCCTAACCAAGCATTGATGGCAGATCATGATGAAGCCAAGGTAATGGAACATCTCTGTACTCCTGAATGCATTGCTAAAGTTAATAGATACAGGTCCTATAACCTAGAGATGAGATACGACGTTGAGTCCTTAAACATTTTAAAATCTGATTTTAGAAATTCTAAAAATGATTATAAACTAAAGATAGAGGACCTTGAGAAAACAATTTCAGTTCTAAAACATGAACACACAGATTTTAGGACTCAAATCAAAGATCTCATAACCAAGTTAACTGAGTGTCGGGCTAAGCTTGTGATCAGCAAAGCTAGGGAAGAAAAGAGTGTTCTTGAAGAAGAGACCTTGATGAACATGATATCCTCATCCCTGCATAACAAAGTGTGCTATCAAAACAGGCAGGGACTGGGATCCAATGAGATAGCTCCTCCACACATAATCTTGTCTGTAAGATCTTCTAGGTGTGGAACTTGTGAAGATGAGCTTCCTCTCATAGATCCTATGAGTGAAGAGGATGAAGAAGAGATAGTGAAGAATTCCTCTGAGAAGAGTGAAGAGGAGGATTCCCAGAAGGGTCACTATCCTTGAGGAGAAAAAGAAGACTATGATAACCAAGTCCATGTGAAAGAACTTGATCAGAAAGAGCAAAAGAAAGGCAAGGAAGGCTTAAGAGATCAAGGCTACTTTTGATTCTTAGCGGAAACAAGTTTTCCTCTCTGTAGGGTTTAAAGTGGTAGGGACTGAAGACATCAACCAAAACTCTTCTGCTAAGAGTTTTCGTTCTTGTTCAACTCATCTCAGTAACAAGGAGAAGACTGATCTGCTGTGTACCACTGCTGCACAGTCTGGACCATCAAACTGCAAGCATAGTTCTCAGCCTAAGAGGATTGTCTCTGCATCTGCAAAGATGAAGGCGGAGAAGGGATGTGACCAAAGATAGTCTTGTTTTCAGGAAAAGGCTCTTGTGATGAAGAAGATGAACTATGCCATGTGTGACAGCACCACTCACATTGCTAAGGATTGTCAATACAATCCTAAAGGTACTGTCCATCTGACCAAAACAAAGACTTCAAAGGTCTGAAGAAGATTCAAGCTTCGGAAGAAAAATCTGTTTCCCTCGGAAGCCCTAAATCTAAGAAGAAGGCAAGTGGAAAATTACCTTCGAAAGAGAAGTTGGTCACGGAAGAAAGGAGTTCTTCCAAAGCAGTAAAGTCGGCTGCAGTGTCTGCAGAATCTTCCGAAGGATCAGTCATCAAAATTTCCAAATTTCCAAAAGCTTCCGAAGTTTTTATGGTCGAGCCCAAGACTCCAAAGGTGGTGTGGAAGTCTAAGAAAGACCAAGTGACTGAGAATTCTCCATCAACAACAGCCCAAGGTCCGCTTAGTACAACCATACGATCTATTACTGTTAAATCACCTGCTGTTAATGATCCCAAGACAAGAAAGTCTTGGGTTTGCAAATGTAAGTAATCATTTTCTTTGTGCAGGGATAGCTGAAGACAAACAAAAATGTCAGGATCATTGATAGTGGCTGTTCCAAGCACATGACAGGCAATAGGTCACTACTCCAGAACTTTGAAAGGATTGATGGAGGACCAGTTGCTTTTGGACGAGATGAAGGTGGTTACATTTCTGGAAGGGGCAAGGTCACAAATGGTAAGCTTAGCATAGAAATGGTAAACTTTGTCAAGGAGCTTGGATACAATCTTCTGAAAGTATCTCAATTTTGTGATCAGAGTCATAACATGCTCTTTACTGAGCATGAGTGCATTGTTCATAAGCCTAGTGTGGTCATTCCTCATCAGCATATCCTGCTTAGAGCCCCCAGGAAAGGGAACATGTACAAGATGGAATTACAAGAAACATCTCCCTCTGGAGAAGTTTTATGCTTTCTGTCTAAAGCTAATAGTGATGAGTCATTCCTATGGCATAAAAGAATGTGCCCTGTAAACTTTAAGAACATGAACAAATTGATTAAGCATGATTTGGTAACTGGAATACCAAAAAAAGAGTTTACAAGTGATGACCATTGTGTTGCATGCCTCAAAGGGAAGCAACATAAGGTATCTCACAAGCCTAAGGAAAGGAACTCCATCACTACACCCCTACACTTGTTACAAATGGATCTCTTGGCCCCACCAGTGTAACGAGTTTAGGAAGGACCTCTTATTGTTTAGTGATCACAGACGACTTTACAAGATTCACCTGGGTTTTCTTCCTTAGAACTAAGGATAAGACTCCTGAGATTCTGAAGAATTTCATCTTAAAGATTGAGATTCAATCTGATCACAAGGTCAAGATCATAAGATGTGATCAAGGAACTAAATTAAGAACCAACTCCTTGATACATTCTGTGATGAAAAGGGTATTACAAGACAATACAGTGCTCTGAGGACTCCTTAGCAAAATGGTGTTGCTGAGAGGAGAAACAAGGCACTGATTGAAGCTGCAAGAACCATGTTGTCTGACTCTAAGCTGCCCATCAACTTCTGGGCAAAGGCAGTCAACACTGCTTGCTATGTGCAGAACAGAGTTTTAGTAGTTAAAACTCATGGCAAGACTGCTTATGAACTTTGGCATAAGAGGAAACCTTTCATTGGTTTTCTCAGGTCATTTGGTTGTCCTTGCACCATCTTTAATACCAAAGATCAAATTTCCAAGTTTGCTGCGAAATCAGATGATGGACACTTTATTGGATACTCTTCTCAAGTTAAAGCTTATAGAGTATACAATCTCAAAACTAGAATTGTTGAGGAGTCAGCCAATGTGACTTTCAATGAACACACACCCTGTGTTGCTCGTATTGGTTTGGATTGGTTATTTGATCTTGATTTGGTTACCAACTGTTTTATAATATCTTATAAGAATGTTTCAGGATCTGCAGAAAATACAAATACAGGTGATCATGATCTAAGATTTGAGTGAAGAAGAACTTCAAGTTATACATCTTTAGCTCCAGTTGGAACTACTTCTGCTAATGAGGTTTCTATCAGCACTACAATGAAAAACTCAGCTGATACATCTGGGGTACCTTCAAATTCTAGCTCAAAGGCTCCACAACCAGATAAGAACACCTGAATTGTGGAAGACAACAATGGTGGTGGTGACATTGACCAAGAATTTCTTGATGCCACTAACCACACCATAGATGAGAACATCAATGATGTCACACACTGCTTGGATCAAGTCTCTCTTGAAAAGTGTGCTGATGTGGTGGGAGAAACATCTATGCCAGATCTCAATTTCTCTAATTTAGATCTCTCTCAGCAACTTTTTGTGATCCCTCAGCTTAGGATTCACAAGTCTCACCCCACCACAAACATCATTGGAGATGTTGTCACAGGGGTAAGGACAAGAGGACAAACCCATGAAGCAAATGTTTGTCTTCACTCTTGTTTCTTATCCCAGATAGACCCAAAGAAATTTGATGAGGCTCTAAAGGATGGAAGTTGGGTTGAAGCTATGCAACAAGAGCTGCTTCAATTCAAAAGGCAAAAAGTTTGGAACCTTTGTCCTCTTCCTTCTGGGAAGACTACCATTGGAACCAAATGGGTGTTAGGAATAAGAAAGATGATAGAGGCATCATCATCAAGAACAAAGCTAGACTGGTTGTTCAAGGATACACACAAGAACTCTCCTCAGTTGTGTTGTTTTGTTGTAAAGTGCATCATCCCTTGACTGGGTTTGAGTAAGAGTGATATTCTTACTGAGAATCGAATATGATAATCAAGTCATTGATTGAGTGGCGGAAACAACAATCAAAGAACATTCGAGCAAGAAAATTACTCAAAAATGCTGTTTGTATTGATATATGAAAGTTGATAAGTTACAGAAAATAATTACAACAAAAATTCTCTATCTATCAGCTGTCCCCTCAGTACGAGGTTAACTATTCTATTTATAGACAAGACAAGATGCCTTTACAAAATGACTAAACTACCCCTGACCTATTACATTAGAAACTAGTCTAAGTCTTGATCGGTATCTCTACTTGTTCATCCGCATTGACAAATGCGGATGAGTTAATCTTGATCGGCATTTCCACTTGATCATCAGCATTAGTAAGTTGGTCATCCGCATTGGTTAATGAGGATGAACAAATACTTGTGCGCATTGTCAATGCGGATGATCAAAGTCTTGTCTGCATCATCTATTGTTCTTCCGCATTACTCAATGCGGAAGAGTAATTTGTTCTTCAGCATAAGTATTATGTCTTCCGTATTAGTTAATGCGGAAGAGTAAACACTTGTCTGCATCAGATTTTGTCTTCCACATTGACTAATGTGGAAGATAACACTTATTATTTTTTCTTGTGTATCTTCATCCGCATTGCATCTTGGACTTGTGGGATTCCAGCTGAACAATCATCAATTCACCCATTGAGTTGGCATGTATGCTCCTTTCAGGGTGCAACAATACTCCCCCTAAGGATTATACAGCCTAGTTTTCCTCAATGTTTAGGAGGTGATTGATGTTGTGAAGATTAAGTTGGGTCTTCAGGAGGTAGTATAAAAGCTGCTTTGGTGTGATCCAGAATGGCCTTGATCATGTTTACAAAACCAGTTGCTTCTGACATCCTGTCTCTACTCAATGCATGTATTTTCATTCTGCTCATGTTATAGATGGCTTCCATTGGTAACTTTTTCAGAGAGATAGGTTCCCATATGGAGATTGTGGAAAGACCATCTCTATGAATCAATAAACTCCCTCCCACATCCACTTCAAGCTTAACAATGTTTCCAAGTTACAGTGGTGTTTTCTTCTTCTTTCTTTGTCTCTTTTAATCTTTATTCTATCATAGGCCAGTTTCAACAATTTGATGCATTTCAGAAAGAAGTGCATGTCTTGTTCACCTAATTTGTTGTTTAATTCCCTGAAGTGCCTGGTATAAATGTAGTGAATGTATGATTCATCAAGTAGTCTTACTTCATATCCACTGAAAAGTCTAATGTCAGCTCCTTCTTTTACTCCCCACTTCCTTTCTATCACTAGCTCATAGGTTTTCTCATCATAGTACACATTTGATATGGGAGTGGAAGAATGAGTACCACCACTACTTTCCTCTCTTTAATGACTCAGTTGGCTTTACCTTCAACTCAGGGAATATAATTTCTTCTGCTTCCACCTTTTTCTTCTTATCCAGGGGATTGATAAAAGTTTTATCTTTTCTTAAGCAAATTGTCTTTAATGAACTGATATTGTTTGTCCTTCTCAACATCTTAGGTATATTCTCAAATTCGTATCCCCTGAACATAGCTGCATGATTGATGAGTTCAAGTTGAGCTAGCTCCTTCAAATCATGAATTTCAAGGGCATTTACTAGAGCTGAGTATCTGTAAAGAATTGTACTAGCCCTGAGATTCTCTTCACCATGAACGTGTTCCAAGTGCTATCATACTTCCATGCTATTATCTTCTGATCTATCTTCCCTTTGGGAGTAGATACCCCTCTGATCAGTCATCAGCAGTAGTCAGTCTTTCTTGCAGCTTCAACTGAGATGGTTCTGCACACCATTCAGGATATTGATGGCGCACTGGGCCAGTAGTTCTTGGTCTTTTATGTTCAACATCATGTCTTCAGCTCTGACATTCTGCTTCTGGGTTTCGTCCTTGTCAACTGTGCTTCCAGTTTCTTGAGTTTATCTTTCTTTCCATTGATAAATTAAAGTGTTGCATCCCTTAAAGAATTTGTCTTCATGTTGGCAATCTTTCTTTTTGTGAATCCATGACTTGAGAGATATTCCTTCATTTCATTATCAGACATGTTGAAAGGATCAGGAAATAATGATTCATGGGATGAGGTTGATTTCTTCATTTGTGACAACTTTTGTAGAGGACCCCTTCTTGGCAGTGGAATTTCATACCTTTTGGATTTCTTGAAGGATGAGTCTTTATGTTTTGGAGTGTCCTTTGTCATTGTCTTCTCATATTCAGTGGCTATTGTTGCATCAAGCATTAATTTTACTTTCTCCTCTTCCTCATTCATTCTCTCATACGTCATTACAAACACTTCATCAGGATCATAGTCTTGATTGATCAAAACATGGCTTTAATCATCAAGTCATCAGTTTGAGATTTGGTTACCATGTCTTCTACTCATTGTTCTTCTTCAATAGGACTGTCCATGAGAACATCCTTTTTAACTTCATCTTCATCAGCAATTTCTCCATCTTCTAAATCAATTGCTCTGGCCAACCATTTGAACTGAGCTTCTGTTTGCTCATGTTCTTCCAAAAATTTAGCAATTGCTGCTAAACTTCTTGGGTCATCTTTTTGTTTCATTGATGGTTCTTCTTCAGTTATTAGTCTCTGGTCTTTAGCCTTTTCTGCCAAATACTTCCTCTTTCGTGAGTAAGTTTGAAGTTGAGGCTAGAGGTTTTAGTTTGATCTTCTGGTTCAGGACCTTTTCAGGTGTACTTGGCTCTGATCCTTCATTTCACTTTGTTCAGGTACAGTTTCTTCTTCCTTTCTTGTTATATCTTTCTTTTAGTTCTTCTTTTGTTCTTCAGTTAATGATACGGCAAAGACAATTTGCACAGACAATTCCTTTTCCAATGGCACTAGTGATTTGGGAATAAATACAATAGGCTCTGCCTCAGTTCTTTGATTGTTTATGAATTCCCAGAAATAATGCTGAATTGTTCACAAGCAAAACTATCCAAAGCACTGAAGAGTTCTTCAAATTCACCCTTTTCTGATTCTGAATAACCAGTGTTTCCAGAATACACTACCATGTCTAGGCTCTGGTCTTTGATCTTAGTTTGACCTTCATCATCAACTTGTTCTTCATTCTCATCTATTAAATTGTTGTCCTCATCATTGACCTTTTCTTGTTTATCTTTCTGATCACCATCCTTCACATCATTCTTTTGATCATCATTTCAAGCTCGGATATTCTTTTGTTCTTGCTCTTAATTTCCTCTTCCAGTTTTGAGATGATATCAGCTTGTTCTTCTATGATGTTTTCTTGTTCCTCCATTGCAATAGTTTGTATTTCAAGAGTGTCTATATGTCCACTCACTTCTTCTGTTAAGTGTTTCAGTGCAGCTTTTAAGTTTTCAATCTCTTTGGTTTGTTCCATTCTTTCAACTGCATATTTTTCTTTAAGATCTTTTAATTCACCTTCTTTCTCATCAAGTTCCAGGATTCTGTCATTTATAATTCCTGCTTTCCTGTTTAATGTTCTTTCCATCTTTTCTACTTTGAGTAACAACTTAGTTATTAATTCATCTTTTTCATCAGGCCTATTGATGTTTGATTCAGCATAGCTCTCAGAAGGAGCGGCCTCCAAAGGTGCATTCACAGCTTTGGTTTGATCATGATGATCCTCCTTATCAGAAGATGATTTGGATGATTTGGATGCACTTGTTGATCCTTTTGGTTCAGCAGGGTGATCAAGTGATGATGGTACTGGTTGGTAAGGAGGACTAGAAGATTGGTGTGGTGATATAAGAGATTGATGATGTGGTGATGTAGGTGTAGGTTGAGTGATCATTGTGGTGTTTGTTGTGGTGAAGGAAGTGATGATGGTTGAGGTAATGTTTGAAGAGATGGTTGTGTAGAAGGTAGTGGTGAAGGCAATGGTGATGGTATTGGTGATGGTTTTGGGATGGTATTGGTGATGTTTTGGGGATGGTATTGGTGATGGTAAAGTGATGGTATTGGTCATGGTAAACGTGATGGTATTGGTGAAGGTTGTGGAGTTGGTTGAGCTATTGCTTATGGTGGTGGTTGTGCTATTGGTTATGGAGGTGGTTGTGCTTGACCTGCTTGGTGTATTTTTGAAACATCCAAGGAGAAGGGTGAGGGGCACCACTATAGAAGTTCTTTGGGTCCTTCTTCTTAATGTACTTATAGGATCTTGCATCATAATGAGGAATGTTAAGTACTGGTCCTTCATTAACAATGTCATGAAATTATTTTATTGATTAGACATTGAATAAATCTGGGGTACATTAGAAACTTGTATCTCAACCCTT
This sequence comes from Flaveria trinervia, assembly GCA_025506515.1. NCBI lineage: Eukaryota > Viridiplantae > Streptophyta > Magnoliopsida > Asterales > Asteraceae > Flaveria > Flaveria trinervia. The sequence continues at coordinate 46,910,856 of CM046451.1, forward strand.
CTTGAATGTTGGAGATTAGGCCTTGAATACAAATGCAGACATGTTAAATCTTCTGTTGGTGCAAAGAGCACACATTGCAAAAGATGTGAGGACTGGAATGTCATTCCATCCTGTTTTCCTTTTAGACAGACAATGTTGGAACATACGAATTAGGAATCTCCAAGGCAGATCCATTAATCCTTTGACTATCTGTTTGGCTTCATAGTACACTTCATAACCATTTCAGAGAAAATGTGGTTATCTCCTCATCATCCAATTCAGAGGATCATCCGCATTATCATTGAATTGCAGACATCTTCTAACTGATTCTTCTGTGATCCTCAGAGTGAGTTCAGTGTTGATCTTGCCAGTTAGAGTTTTCACTCCATCCCCTTCAAGCACCTCAGCTGATTCCTAGAAAGACCTGATGGAATTCTTATAGATTGTTGGTCATACTGTTATGGCATATGCTACCCTTGTGGTTGATAGGAATCTTATCATATCTCTGAGACCATCGGCTTCAGGCACATCAGGGTTTAGATAACCGTTGACGTTATGGAGCTTGCTCCATGTAAGGTTTGCCATGTAATCTGCACAAGAGACATGTGTGTTAGTTAACAATTTTGACTTTAATTTTGCTTTGATTTTTTAATGTCCATATTTGGAGAGAACTTTAAAGATTTAAAAGTTTTGAATATTATTTTGATTAATATTAATAATGAAGAGAGAAATCTCTTTGTGGGGATCATATCAATATTTCATTACACATCTGCATCCTCTATGATTAAATGAACATGATTATGAACTTGAAGATTGAAGGTGTGTTTGTCCTCTTAAGCTCATACCTGGTTGATATTTTGATGCAAATGACTTTTATCATGTTTTGGTTGATTAATTATTCAATGTGTACCTCACACACATAAGCATGGAATGATCAACCCTCATACAATGCATGGTAGAACTTTGTCACAACTTTTCTTACCAGGTTACTTAAGTCATGAAATCTCATGTTCATTGATCCTCATTGGGATTCTTTTATTTTGATCCTTTTTCATGTTAATCCTCATTGGGATTCTTTTCACTTCCCTTTGGAAGGTGATCCATGATAGGATTCTTTTGTTCATTCACTTGGAATGTATTACTTTGTTGATTCATCCAATTTTGGATGTGTTCCACATTTGGAATCTTTGGATCATGACATCTGCACTATGTGCAAGTTTCATCAGGTCTTTGCTCAGCAAAACAAAGATGAAACATGATGTGGTGAAAGAGATTCATAAAGTATCATTACCTGGTGTCACACACATGCATTCAGATAAGCCAATACATACCTGTACTTTGTGATAAGTGTTTAACAATTAAATATGTCTTTAATTCATCACTGCATGTATCTTTTCTTCCAAGTTGAACCTACCAACATATCTGGTAAGTCATTTCAGTCTTTTACATTTTGAAATTAAGTACAGTGAATGATATAACGACTGTAATTTATCATTTCCTATAGATTCTTTTCTTCATGAGACTTGATTTCTTTTTGTGGTTTTTCTCATGTTTTAAAATATTTTTGATGTTTTCCAAAATTTTTTTACTCAAGGTTAATCATGCCAATTGACTGAACCAGAATTCAAACCTACTAGGTTCAAATGGCTTGGTAAACAAATTAGGTAATTGATTTTCAGTTGGTACTTGAATCAATTTGATTAACCCTTTTGAGCATAGTCTCTCAAAAAATGATATCTAATCTCAATATGTTTTGTTTTTGAGTGCTGAACTGGATTATTAGTTATAAAGACAGCAGTTGTGTTGTTAATAGAAATTGGTGTGTGCAAGAAGTTAAAACCATAATCAAGCATCTGGTTTTGAATCTAGAGAACTTGAGAGCAACATGCTGATGTAGCAATATACTCAGCTTCGACTGTGGACACAGACACATTAGTCTGCTTCTTGCATTGCCAGGATACTAGTCTGGGACCAACAAATTGACAACCGCCAGAAGTGGATTTTCTATTGAAGTTGCATCCTCCATAATCACTGTCTATGTAGGCATAGAGATTAAATTCTCCTTCCTTTGGATACCAGAATCCGAGAGCTGGTTTGCCCTTCAGATATCTGAATATCCTCTTGACTGCGTTCACATGCGATTCTTTTGGATCAGCTTGATATCTAGCACACACACAAACACCAAACATACTGCCAGGCCTACTGGCTGTTAGATACATAAGTGAACCTATCATTGATCGATAGTGAGTTTGAACCACTCATTTGCCTTCAAGGTCAGGTCCAATCTTCACTTTAGTATCTACAGGAGTTCTGATACACTGACAGTCAGCAAAGTGGAATTTCTTCAGCATGGTTTCTACATATTTTGATTGATTGATGAAGATTCCATCTGCTGTTTGCTCGACATGCACCCCCAGAAAGAATGTGAGTTCCCCCATGGCACTCATTTGAAACTTTGAATGCATAAGATCTTCAAATTCTTTGTAGAGTTGTTTGTTTGTCGAGCCAAATATAATGTCATCCACGTAGATATGGACTACAGCATGTCTTTTTCTCTTATTCTTCTAAAGAGAGTCTGATCAATCTTTCCTCTTTCGTACCCACGTTCAAGAAGAAAGGATGATAGAGTCTCATACCACTTTCTTGGAGCTTGATGAAGACCATACAGAGCTTTGTCAAGCTTATACACTCTGTGAGGGAAATCTGGATCTTCAAAGCCAGGTGGTTGACTTACATAGACTTCTTCAACAATCTTTCCATACAAAAATGCACACTTTACATCCATTTGATAAACAGTAAATTCCATGGACGCAGAATATGCGAGAAAGATTCTGATTGCTTCTAGTCTGGCAACAGGAGCAAACACCTTGTCGTAGTCAATTCCTTCTTCCTGAGTGTATCCCTGTGACACTAGTCTTGCTTTATTTCCGATGACTATCCCTCTATCATCAGTCTTGTTTCTGTACAGCCATCTAGTACCGATAAGGTATTGTCCTTCGGGAAGATCTACTAGCTGCCATACTTCTTGTTTCTTGAATTGGAGCAATTCTTCTTGCATTGCTTCAATCCAACTATTGTCTTGAAGTGCCTCTTTGATTTTTTGGGTACTGTTTGACATAGAAAGCATGAGAAAAAACAGATGTTTGCAATACTTGACTTGCTTCTTGTCACCCTCTTATTAAGATCATCAATAATGGTTTCAACCGGATGATTCTTGTGTATGCTTGTGTGGGAATGGTGTCACTAGCAATAGTTACATCAAGATTGGAGACATTCAGTTCATTATGGTCAGAGGCACAATCATCTTGTATTGTTGTTGAATTATGAAGATTGTCAATTTATGTTTGAGTAACTGCTACATCTTCGGCAGCACTAAGGTTGCTTGCATCATTTGAAGTACCTTGAGTTTCTTCTGGATGAGAAGCCTGTTTTTGATTTCTGATCTCAAGTGACAAGTCATCTGAGTGAGATGGTACCAGGCTGGGTCCTTCTTCAGAAGAAACACTAACGTTTTGTGACAAGTGTCTGATTAGATCATCTTGAAGAGGAACATCTTCATTCATATGTTCATCAGATGTAGGTGGAATGAATGGATAATTTTCTCTTCGTTCTACAGTTGATGAATTATCATCTGAATGTATATTTCCTGCATCAGACAAGTGAAATTGGTCAAATGATTTTGTAAAAGTGTTAATATCAAACAACCAATCAGGACCATTTGTAGATTTGGGAAATGAATGTCCTTAATTGAACATTTGTGGATTCATCAATAATGTTCAGTCTAGGATTGAACACTCTATAAGCCTTTGAGATGGAAGAATAACCTACAAAAAATCCTTCATCAGACTTAGATGAAAATGTTGGATTTTTTATGTCCAAGACACATAGAACATTGATGTGGTTAGTAAGTTATGATCCAAGTCGGGTCATACCTAATAACAAGCTTAGCAAACACCAAATATTATTTAATTGATGATATGATCATGCAATTAAATAAATACACCAATTTCGAAAATGGGTTTTCTAAATAAGTTGCATATGAGATTGAACAACGTATATGGATATTTTATTCATGGATATTATTTGTAATGTTATTTAATTTAGTTAAATAACATCAAATAATATAAGTGTGTATGTGTTAGATAATTAAAAGGTTAATTATATAACTATCAAAAACAACTAGTTTATTATAATTGGGTTTTTGGTTTTGGGGGGAAAACCCCATCAAAAGACAAGTTTCGGTCGCCCCCTTTTAGGGGTAGGTCTTGGTTGTTTTTGACATACCATACTCCATGAACTCACACACACTCTCCATCCTCTCATCTCTCTCACATATGCAAGAACCTCAAGGCAAAACTCTCTCCAATCTAGAAATAAATCTCGGCTGAAAAGAGGTTTTCAGCAGCTTGATTCGGCTGGAAGAAAGGTTTTCAGCAGCCTTTCAAGGTTCGTTTTGGTGGTGAAATCCTAGCAACAAAGGTGCTTGCTTGGTGCTCGTGGGTATGGATGTTTGAGGACATCTTTCCTTGATGTTTTGGCTGTTCAACAACATCATCTTCTTCACCAAAAATCATTTTTCTGCAGCTTTACTAAAGGTAGTATGTATGTTTTGTTTTGGGTTGTTATTTCTTGTTGATAGCTAGTTCATACACATATAAATGATCCTTATGTTCTTGGGTTTGTTGTTGTCATGTTATTTGCCCTAATTCTTCAGATTACAATGATAATTTTAAGGTTATATTCTGCTGCGTTTTTCATAGTTTAAAGGTTAAACTAGTTTGACTAAGGTCCAACAACCCAACATTGGCATCTAGAGCCGGATATGTGGATGACTAGTTTCATTTATCCTTGTAAAATTGGTTTTATGGGGCTTTAACAACCTTATAGGGGTTGTTTTGTGGTGATGTTATAAATCTTCAAGCTTTCAAGGTTATATCTAACATGCTTGTGATTAAACCTTGAATGAAAGATATCAAGTGGTTGATTATGTTCTTTTTTGTTTGGACATAAGACCCTAAATTCTTGGTTTATGTTGGCTGAAAATTTAGGATCATATGGGGGTTTACTTGGTTCTTGTATGTTGATGATTCATATTGGTGCATAACCTAGTGTTGACCTTGTGTTGATTTGGTTTTATATGGATGTTTGTTTTGGTTGATTTCATTATTATGGGTTGTAATAATTATTCCTTTGTGCTTGTATTTGGATGTAATTTATTTATTCATTCATTTGTGATGTAATAGATAGATTAAGTATGTTTTCCTTTATTAGAAAATTTGTATTAGGATATAAATTTTGTAAAAGAAGATGCACAAGATGGAAGCACAAAAGGAAGACACAAGAGAAGGACTTGAAGCATTTGGATGCAAGTTCAAGTGGGGGTCTTTGGAGATCTCATCTTTGTGTTGTGTTCAACCCTTAGGAAAGACCAAATGATAACACTTGTGATGGTAAACAAGTGTTGTCAACATAGTGGCTATGGTTATGCACATGTGGTTGTTTGATATATGCTTGTTTGATTATTCATTTTATGCTGATTGTTTGATATATGGATATGCTTAACAATCTAAATAAATTATCACAACAAGCTGAATTTTTTGGTTCCTAATCATTAAGTGACTAATAAAAGGTTATTAAAAGGATTAATGATTTCAAAATAAAAGAGGTTTTATTAAAAGAGAACCATAGGGTACCATGTATTTGAAAGCATGCGAATACAAGGTACATAGAGTTTTAAACCTAGAATTAATGGAAACTTAAATCCATTTGGAAACAAGTTAAACACCATCCTTTTACATGACACTCGAATCACTTGAGAACTACTTGTGGGATAAAGGTCACCTAACCATTTTTAGGGAACTTGTGTGTTTGAGGCGAGCTTAACATATTTGTGGGATAAAGGTCACCTAACCGCTTGTATGTGTAAACTCACACATGTGTGTAAGTAGGACGACTTGAATTGGAAACCATGTGCATAGGGTCACAGAAGCATGGCGTACAACGGTGTTGATAGGATTTTACATGCCGACTAAACATAATATTTTAACCCATCCCATAAAGCTAGAAGTTGCAATAGGTTGCACATGTCAAATGTTGACTACCTTTTAATTTAAATAATGGGATAAGGTCACCTAACCATCTTTTAAATGTAACGTTGGATTCTAGATTTTAATTATTAATTGTCTATGAGACTTGTAAAGGGTATTAATAATTAAAATGCAATTTTTCAGAAATACTAAAATGACCTTTGTATTTTGTAGAAATAGCCGCAAAAAATAATGCTACCACCCCGACCGTCCCTACCCTATCAGTGAGAACAATCTTAGGAAGGGATCGTCTTAACCATAATAACTTTATGCACTAGTATCAAAACTTGAGAATTGTTCTCAAGTAAGAGAAAGGGCTACGTCTTGACGATCCTATTCCTGACCAACCCGACCCCGAGGATGTTGAGGCCTATAACGATTGGCTTCAATACACTGACGATTCCATGCAGGTTTCCTGCCTCATGTTGGGAACTATGATTCCCGAACTCCAAAAGGACTTGGAACAACTTGGGGCATATGACATAATTACCCGGTTGAAGAAAATGTTCCTTCAACAAGCTAGGGTAGAGCGCTACGAAACGGTTCGAACGCTTCAAGGTATCATATGGAAGAAACCCAATCGGTATCATCTTATGTTCTTAAGATGAAATGCCACGTTGATGCCTCCAGAGGCTTAATTTTCCCGTCTAAAAGGAGGTAGCCACGGATTTGATCCTTAATGGCCTAAGCAAAAGGTTTGAGACGTTCGTAATGAATTACAATATGAACGGGTGGGACAAGAGTATTTGTGAGCTTCACGCAATGCTCAAAACAGCCAAGGCAGGGATGGGTAGAAAGGTTCTACCTGTTCTCTCGATCAATGAGGGAGGCAATAAGAAAAGGCCATTCTCTGATCCCAAGGCAAATGTTGCCAGAGGAAAGGGGTACAACAAAGGAAAGGGTATAGGAAAGGCTAAAGCGGAACCTCCAAAGCCTAAGCTTAAGAAGCCTAAGGTAACAGAGAACAATCCATGCTTTGAGTGTGGAGAGATAGGACATTTGAAAAGGAATTGTCCAACCTATCTCAAAGTGTTAAGAAACAAGAGGGATGCTGGGCAAACCTCATGTACAACTTTCTTAATTCACTTTGGTTGAAATGTTATTTCTTCAAACACATGGGTATTGGATATCAGATGTGGAACTCTTTTTTTGCAATTTGTTGCAGGGGTTCATAGGAAATAAGCACTTCAAGAAGGGAGACACAAGTCTCTACATGGGCAACGGAGCAAAAGTTGATGTCGAAGCCCAGGAGACATATTTTGAAACTTTCAAATAGTTTGGAAGTTGTCATTAAGAACATTTTGTATGCTCCTAGTTTGACTAGGAACATAATTTTGATTTCCCTTTTAGAACAATGTGGTTATGAATTAAGATTGTTAACAATGGTATTTATGTTTGTATGGATGATGTATTTTTTTTCAAGGCTATGCTTTTTAATGGAATCTATGAATTGGTTCATGATGATTCATCCTATAATCTCATTATACCAAAAAGCAACAAGAAACTTAAAATGGTTTTATGTGATTCTTATCTTGACATTGTCATCTTGGTCACATAAACAAGAATCAGATTCAAACACCTCAAAAGAATGGTCTTTTGAAAATCAAATAAAAATGTTTCATTTGACAAGTGTGAATCTTGTTTATAAGCTAGATGACCAAGTCGCCCTTTAGTGGCACTAACGAGAGGGCAAAAGACTTATTCGGTGTCATACATTCGGATGTATATGGCCCTTTAAAGACAATGACTAGAAATGGTGATAGATATTTCATTACCTTTACCGACGATTATAGTCGCTATGGTTATGTGTACATAATGACACACAAACATGAAGCTTAGTAGAAAATCAAATCTATAAAACTATCAAAGTTCTTCGTTAGATAAGAAGAGAAGGTGAATACCTGAATGATGCTTTTCAGTACCATCTAAAAGGTTGTGGGATCGTCTCACAACTTACTCCACCTGGAACACCACAACCTAATGGTGTGTCTGAAAGGAGAAATCAAACCCTATTGGATATGGTTTGATCTATGATGGCTATAAGCTCAATACCTCTATCATTTTAGGGTTTCGCAATGCTCTCCGTGGCTCGTATTTTGAATATGGCCATGACCAAGATAGTCGATTCACTAACTGTATATTTGTTGGATATCCCAAAGATTGTAAAGGATACTACTTCATTGATCCAACAGAGCAAGTCAATTAGGATATTATTTGCCATAGTTGCATATTATGACTATGAGATTGGGCAAATGGATGTCAAAACCGCATGTCTTAATGGACATCTCAAAGAGACTATCCATATTGGTTCAGGTGGATGGTTTTGTCGGTCCACAACATCCTAAAAAGTATGCAAGTTAAAGAAGTCAATCTATGGATTGAATCTAGCATTGAGAAGTTGGAATCAATGTTTTGATGAAGAGGTCAAAATTTGGTTCATCAAGAACGCTAACGAGGCTTGTGTATATACAAAGGCTAGTGGGAGCATAATAACATTCTTAGTATTGTATGTTGATGACATGCTAACTTTTGGAAATGATATTCCAATAATGGAAGGTGTTAAAACCTGGCTTGGAAGTTGTTTTTCCATAAAAATCTCAGTGAAGCCGCCTATTTTTGGGAACAAAGATCTATAGGGATAGATTGAAGCGGTTGATAGGTTTAAATCAAAGTGCATATATCAATAAAGTCTTGAAAAGGTTCAAGATGAAAAACTCTATGAAAGGCATGGTACCTACTCAAAGAGGGACAATATTGAGTACATCTCAATGTCCAAGCTCAAAGGGTGAGCAATATCGAATGAAGGATATCCCATATGTGTCAGCTATAAGATCCATCATGTAAGCGATGATATGCACTAGACTGGATGAGTCAAGCGCGTTAAGCATGACAAGCAGATATTAGCAGAATCCAGGAACTCATTGTAAAGGGTTACAGGGATGCGAGTTTCCAAACCGTTCGAGATGATTCGCGATAACGATGAGGGTATGTCCTCATTATGAATGGAGTAGCATTGTCCAATACAAAACACGAATACATTGCCACATCATTAGCAGCTCAGGTAGCTGCATAGATAAAGAAATTTATCGCCTACCTTGGGTTGTCTCTACCATTCAAGACCCCTAGAAATCCTTTTGTGATCACGAGGGTACGATTGCATAAATCAATGTACCCTGTCCTCTTCAAAAGGCTAGGCACAATGAGCGGAGATTCAACTACATATGGGATGATGTTGAAACGGAAAAAAAATGTATTCGTAAAGTTCACACCGGTCAAAAATTACGGATCCACTCACGAAGCTCCTTAAGAGGGCAAAGCATGAAAGTCATACTTTTGCCTTAGGACTTCGATATTCTAGTGACTGGAATTGATCTGTATAGTATTAAAAGTTTGAAACAATGTAATATTTAACTCTTTATATACTTGTAATATTTTGAGTTATATTCATTTTAGCATGTATAGATCCATGAATATGTTTATTATTCTAAATGTCCATAGTCGGTCATGTTTGTGGGAACAAATATGAACATAAGACAATTATGAACATGGATTGGTAGATATTCATAAGGAATGAATATAGAGCAATTGGTTGCTCCCAAGGTTCATAGATATTTGTGGGATACAAATATCGGACTGACCCGCATCTCAATTTTACTACATGAAATCTTCTAGATTGATCATAAGTAAATTTGAGTAAAGGCGAATATCATTTGGTATCCTCTGACCTGAGATACATATTGGGTTTTGATATTCACCAAATGTTATACATTGAGCTAGCTCTTCACTTCTCTAAAATAATGGGCAGTAGTACATAAGGCTATGTTCAGGTGTGACACGAGGTGATTGTGAAAAACATATGTAGTCTAGATGGAATTTGTTCCTCTTATTCGTTGAGAGCAAGATGTCTAAGGCCTGATTAAATTAAATCAACAAGGAATGATCATTCTATGTCCTTGGATTTAACATGACATCTGAAAAAAAAGGATAAATGATTGATTCACCTAAATCATTTCAAGTTGGATACTTGAAGGGGATGATGTTATTGAATGGCTTTAAGTCATGCGTATTAAGGGTAGTAAACCGTTGTTAGGTGGTATTTACTGCTTGCATTAATCTTCTATGTATCTTGTGCAAGTGGGAGATTGTTGGATTCTTTATGTCCAAGACACATAGAACATTGATGTGGTTAGTACGTTATGATCCAAATCGGGTCATACCCAATAACAAGCTTAGCAAACACCAAATATTATTTAATTGATGATAGGATCATGGAATTAAATATACACCAATTTAGAAAATGGGTTAAATAAGTTGCATATGAGATTGAACAACTTATATGGATATTTTGTTCATGGATATTATTTGTAATGTTGTTTAATTTAGATAAATAACATCAAATAATAAAAGTTTGTATGTGTTATATAATTAAAAGGTTAATTATATAACTATCAAAAACAACTAGTTTATTATAATTGGTTTTTGGTTTTGGGGGGAAAACCCCATCAAAAGACAAGTTTCGGTCTCCCCCTTTTGGGGGTAGGTCTTGGTTGTTTTTGACATACCATATTCCATGAACTCACACACACTCTCCATCCTCTCATCTCTCTCACATATGCAAGAACCTCAAGGCAAAACTCTCTCCAATCTAGAAGTAAATCTCGGTTGAAAAGAGGTTTTCAGCAGCTTGATTTCGGCTAGAAGAAAGGTTTTCAGCAGCCTTTCAAGGTTCGTTTTGGTGGTGAAATCCTAGCAACAAAGGTGCTTGCTTGGTGCTCGTGGGTATGGATGCTTGAGGACATCTTTCCTTGATGTTTTGGCTGTTCAACAACATCATCTTCTTCACCGAAAATCATTTTTCTGCAGCTTTACTAAAGGTACTATGTATGTTTTGTTTTGGGTTGTTATTTCTTGTTGATAGCTAGTTCATAAACATACAAATGATCCTTATGTTCTTGGGTTTGTTGTTGTAATGTTATTAGCCCACATTTTTCAGATTACAAATGATAATTTTAAGGTTATATTCTGCCGCGTTTTTTATAGTTTAAAGGTTAAACTAGTTGACTAAGGTCCAACAAACCCAATAGAAAATTTTCCCAAATGATCACGGGTCTTTAATATTGAAACTGGACAACCAAATGATTTGAGGAATCCAATAAATGGTTTCCTATGAAATATCAGTTCATAAGGTGTCATGTTACTTTCTTTAACGATCAGAGTTCGATTTTGCACAAAGCACGATGTGTTAACTGCTTCTACCCAGAAGGTGATTGGCATCGGCTAGCATAGTTCTTGCTGCTTCAATCAGTGTTCTATTTTGCCTTTCAGCTACCCCATTTTGTGGGGAGTTCTAGCTGCACTGAATTGATGAGCAATGCCTTTGGTTGCACAAAAGGAACTCATATTTTCATTTTTGAACTGTGTACCATTATTACTTCTTATTATTTTGACTTTGAGATCAAGTTGATTTTCAATTTTAGTGATAAATTCTTGAATGATTTGGGATGCTTCATTTTTATGAAGTAGGAAGAACACCCATGTGAATCGAGAAAAGTCATCAATGATCACTAAACAATATTGTTTCTTTCCCATACTCACTACATGAGTTGGTCCAAATAGATCCATGTGAAGTAACTTCAATGAAGTATTGTTAGTGTTCACCAGGTTGGTTTTGTGAGACGATTTATGTTGTTTTCCTTTGAGGCACGCTGAGCATTGATCAATAAAATTAAATTCCTTTTGAGGAAGACCAATTACATGGTTTCCTTTGACTAACTTCTTCATTTTTTTAAAGTTAGTGTGCCCCAAATGTCTACGCCAAAGCTGTGACTCATCAAATGATGCTTTAGACAAAAGACATGTTTCTTCCTTAGGTGATACAGAACACAGGTTTAAGACATATGTATTATTCTTCCTTGGAGTCTTTAAGACAACCCATTCTTCAGGAATCTGAAATCCAGGTTTCAGAATGTAGCAGTAAGTGTGTGTAAAGTGAGTGGAATATTTTTGTCATAGATCTGAGACACGCTTAGCAGATTGAAATTCAGTTGTTCATAGTAATTCACTCTGTCAATGCTCAGCATCCAATTTGTCACAGATCTTTCTCGTGTAATCTTGCCACCTTCTGAATCTCCACCGAATGCCACAGTAGTTCCGTGTATGTACGAAATCATGAAGGAGGGAACGATCTCCTGTCATGTGTCGGGAGCATCCACTGTCTACATACCATAGGCTATTAGACCTGTGTGGATGAACCTACAAACAAAAAGAACTAAGTAGAATAAGGAACCTAAGCCATGATGGTCTTGGGTTTCCCATTCCTATTCATGATAGTCACCTCCTGGTATTTCCCTCTGAATGGTGATTCACATGAAGGTGATTTGGGAGATTTTTGGTAATGAATTGGTCGAGTCATCTCATCTACATCTATTGAGGATTCAGATGAATAATGAAATCGTTGGTCTCTATTTCTTTGTAAAAATTTAGCCCGAGTTTCATTATCAAAAGTTGGTTTTTGCTTAGGAAGGTCAAGTTTGTGTTTCATTGTGAGATGATTTCTTTGACCCTTCCTTAAGTCCTTCGACTTATTTATGTGATTTGTAGATCTAGGAGACCTAGATTGAGTATTATAACAATGAGGTTTGAGAGAATGCATCATAATAGATGTTTTTGAGATGGGCTTGTGTTGTGGAATTCTCAACCCCTTCTGATTGAAGTAACAATCAGATGTATTGTCATTGTTCATGTCATAGATTGAACAATAATTGTCGAAATAGCAATTTTTGGGGGAGTGATTGTTCATATCACAGATAGAACAATATTGATTCAAGAAGCATTTATCTGTCTTATGATTGAACATGTCACAAATATCACAATAGATTTGTTTGTTTCTCGAATCAGATTTTTCTTTGAGTGACTCAACAGATACTTTCTTTTCATGAGTGACTTTCTTTTCTTTAGGTGATGAATCAGACTCAACCCTTTTTGTAGATTGTTTCACAACACTACTCCTGTTCAGTTGTCTGGGCTATTTCTGTTTCTTCAACCTACTTCTCACCTCTTTCTCAAACTGGTCAACATGTTCTTTGTTACTGATATCAAATCCAACTCCCTGCCTTAATTTGGATGACTGAGGGTCTGATGAAGTTTTAACTGTTGAACTCAGTTTTATAGTTGGTTTCTTTTTCAGTGAATCCTTTTCTGATTTGCTTGACTTTTGTGGAGATACAATCTCATTATCAGAACTACTTTCAGTAGTGGGTTTCACTATTTTGACATATTTCTTTTTCCCTTGTAAAACAGATCTTATGAATTTTATAAAAGGTATAATTGCTTTTACACGGCTTGATGGTTTCATGACATTCACTATCTTGTCTGAACACTCTTTGATTTTGATTGGGTGTCCTAACTTGATTTTATCCTCATTGGTTTCAAAATAAACATCAGGTTTGTTTTGAGGATTTGTCACTTGTTTCATTACTGATTTAGGTTCTACAATTTTAGGTTCAATTGATTTAGAGAGTGATACAGAGTTAGACATGACAGTGTAATTGTCATTGTATGGTGGAGGACATGAACTGTACCCAATCCCTAACATGTTCTTTGGATCCTTTTATGAATCCATCATTTCTTGCAGCTTGACCAAAGACATTTGAAACTTTTCAAGTTTCACTTCAGTCATAGATTGTTGAGCTTTAGCTTGAGCTAACTTTTCAGTAAGTAGCTCATTTTCAGCTGCAAGATTGTATTTCTCACCATGCAAATTTTCTATGTCAGAAATGAGAGATTTGATTTTGATTTCAAAACTTTTTACTTCTCTCTTCATCATTTCTGACTTCACCTTTTCTTCTTTAATTTTATTTGCCCGTTTATGATTGGGTTCTATATACTCTTGTAATTCATTTATGCATTTCTCACTACAAAGGTTAGTTTTTACCTCAGTAGGCATTGCAGATGGTCCATCATTGATATGAGCCATGAGAGCATGATTCTGGAGTTGAGGCTTGACTTCCTCAGCATACACACTCTAGTCACATATCCCATCTTGTTTGATCACAAGGGCACTGGCAGAAGGCTGACTGCTTGCATGGGCTTGATTTGTCAGTTGTTGTTGATTCTGGTATGTTTGTTGATGATGAGAATGATGGTACTGTTGTTGTTGATTGTTTGAGTGATAGCTTGAATTGGGTTGTTTGGATGACTGATGAGGAGAGTTCCTTGAATGGTTGGTTCTTTTTGGAGCATTGCATTCTCTTGAGAAATGGCCAGTCATGCCACAGTTGAAGCATTTTACCTTGGATTTGTCATATCCAAGCTTTGTGCTCTCATTTAGGCTCAGTTTTCTTTCTTTTCTCAAGAATTTCTTTGCTCTCATGGCAATCATTGCCATTTGCCACTATAGATCCATCTCCTCAACATCATCAGGATCTAACTCTTCTAAATCTTCCTGTATTAAATGGGCAGAAGTGAGTCTTCCCCCAAGATATGCTTTAAACCTTGCAACAAAGTCATTGTAGGTTGCCTTTTGCTCTTCTGAATTTAAGTCTTCTCGAGAGATTGGAGGTGCAGTGTAGACTTTTGGTGCTTGTGCTGAAGTTGAATGGTAATTGAATGATGGAGATGCAATGGACCCAATATTGTTCATTTGATCTCTTGATGAGATGAAGTCATCTTCCTCTGTGATGAAAGCATTTTCAACAGAATGTGATTCTGAAGGGAATTTGTAGGCTTCAATCACTCTTGGCCCACTCAGATTTCTACTTTGTTCATCAAGTTCCAAAGCTTCAATCTTTGCTATCACAATGTCTACAGTGGTACTCTGAAGATCAAGAGTATTTTTCAACATTGTGACATTTTGCTTCCAGCTTTCAGGCAGACTGTGAAACATTTTCTTGTTGAGTTCATTAATGTTGTATGAAACACCCATAATTTCCAAGTCATTGACCAAATGTACAAATCTGTGCAGTTGTTTTGATATGGATTCTCCTTTAGTGTGATGAAAGGTTTCATACTGAGTGACCAGCTTGTCTTTGTTAATTTCAGCAACTTCACTGCTACCTTCACACATAATTTTGAGAGCATCCCAAACAGCTTTAGCAGTTCCATATTTTTCCAATCTTTGCAGCACATCTATTTTGAGTGCTTGAGTCAAAATAGAGTATGCTTTAAGATCAATTTTTATTTTCTTATCGTCATCTTCATCCAGAGTTAAGTCTTCAATTGGTATTCTAGCAGTCTTGTATAGTGCAGCTTGAGCTGTTGATAAAGTAACAGGAATATGTGGACCCTTACATATTGAGATCCAAAAGTCAGGATCTACACCTGTGATATAATTTCTAAACCGTATTCTCCGTTGTTTAAACTCAGATTTATGTTTAAGCATGGGAGGTTTAGGTGTATGACCTAATTCAGAGTAACTGTTAGAATCCATGTTGATTTGTGTAAGTATAGATTTAGTTGATTTTAAGATTGATTGTGTTTGATGAGTCCGACTTGTTCAAGCAGTTCTGTTCAGGTTCAGAATGAGTTTTCTTGCTATTTGCTAAGTAGAGATGATAATATCTACTACTAGCAACTTGATTATCAGATCAATCGAGTTCTATTCAGTCTGTGCGTAGATCTGGAAGAGAATCGAGAGCCAAAGCTTTGATACCAATTGACTGGGTTTGAGTAAGAGTGATATTCTTACTGAGAATCGAATATGATAATCAAGTCAATGATTGAGTGGCGGAAAAAAACAATCAAAGAACATTCAAGCAAGAAAATTACTCATAAATGTTGTTTGTATTGATATATGAAAGTTGATAAGTTATAGAGAATAATTACAACAAAAATTCTCTATCTATCAGCTGTGCCCTCAGTACAAGGTTAACTATTCTATTTATAGACAAGACAAGATGCCTTTAAAAAATAACTAAACTACCCCTGACCTATTACATCAGAAACTAGTCTAAGCCTTGATCCGCATCTCTGCTTGTTCATCCGCATTGACAAATGCGGATGAGTTAATCTTGATCAACATTTCCACTTGATCATCAGCATTAGTAAGTTGGTCATCCACATTGGTTAATGCGGATGAACAAATACTTGTGCGCATTTGGTTGGTCATCCGCATTTGTCAATGCGGATGATCAAAGTCTTGTCCGCATCATCTATTGTTCTTCTGCATTAGTCAATGCCGAAGAGTAACTTAATCTTCAGCATAAGTATTATGTCTTCCGCATTAGTTAATGCGGAAGAGTAAACACTTGTCCGCATCAGATTTTTCTCTTCCGCATTGACTAATGCGGAAGATAACACTTGTTATTTTTTCTTGCATATCTTTATCCGCATTGCATCTTGGACTTGTGGGATTCTAGCTGAACAATCATCAATTCACCCATTGAGTTGGCATGTATGATCCTTTCAGGGTGCAACATCCCTTCTAACGATCGGATCTTGAGTCCTTGAATTCTTAAAATCTAATTCAAAATAGTTAAAAATGATTACATGTTAAAGATAGAGGACTTAGATAAAACCATTTTAGTTCTTAAACATGAGCACACAAATTATAGGACTTAGATCAAGGATTGCATAGCCAAGTTGACTAAATGCCAGGCTGAGCTTGTGATAAGTAAAGCCAGGGTAGAAAAATGTGTTATTGAATAAGAGACCTTCATGAACATGATATCCTCATTCTTGCATGAAAAAGTTTGTTATCAAAATAAGCAGGGACTGGTATCTTATGAGATCGATCCTCCACACACAATCTTGTCTATAAGATCTTCTAGGTGTGGAACTTATGAAGATGAGCTTCCCCTAATAGACCCCTTTATTGAAGAGGATGAAGAGAAGATAGTGAAGATGGCTCTAAGAAGAGTGAAGATAAGAAGGGTCACAATCCCTTTACGGAGAGTAAAGCTGTTAGGATGACCAAATCTAAGATGAAGAACTTGATTAGAAAGAGCAAGAGAAAGGCAAAGAAGGCTCAAGTGATGAAGCCCAACTTCAACTCTACATAGAAACAAGTCTTTATTTCTGTAGGATTTGACGTGGTTAAAGCTAAGGACACAAACTTGAACTCCAATAACAAGTGTTCTAGTTCATGTCCAAATTATCTAATCAGAAGGCTGATAAATTGTGCACCACTACTGTACAACATGAACCATCACACTCCAAAGGTATTTCTAACCGCTAATGAATTGCCACATCATCTAAGAAGATGAAGATGGAGAGTGAAAGAGTGAAAGTGATCAAGTTCAGCTTTGTTCTCAAAAGAAGACTCTTAGAAGAAGAAAATGGATTGTGTTATGTGTGGTAGTACCTCTTACTTTGCTAAGGATTGTGTTTACACTAAAAATAATACTCTCCATATCACAAAGATAGAAACTTCTAAGAGTCTGGAGAAGAAGAAGAAAGCTTAAGAAGGAAAATCTCTTTCCTTTAGAAGTTCCAAAATGAAGAAGAAGATAAGTGGAAACTTTCCTTTGGAAGAAACTTTGGTCTCGGAAGGAAGGAATACTTCCGAAGTACTAAATCCTGCAGCAGTGAAAGCAAGATCTTCCGAAGGCCCAATCATTAAAACTTCCGAAGTATTGAAGGTCAAATCTAAGCTTCCAAAGGTGGTGTGGATGTTAAAGAAAGACCAACTGACTGAGAGTTCTTCATCACTTCAACAAATGCACCCTCTAGCATGACTATAGGATCAATTATTGTTGCATTATCTTCAACTTCTTTTAATGAGCCTAAGACCAATGAGGCTTGGGTTCCAAATGTAACTAACCATCTCTTTTTGTAGGAACAACTAAAGACAAACAAGAATGTATGGATCATTAACAGTGGTTGTTCCAGGCACATGACAGGCAATAGGTACTACTCCAAATGTTTGAAAGAATTGATGGAGGACCAGTTGCTTTTAGAGGAGATGTAGGAGGTTACATTACAGGAAAAGGCAAGGTCACAAATGGTAGCTCAACATTGAAAAGGCAAATTTTGTCAAGGAGCTTGGATACAATCTTCTAAGTGTATCCCAATTTTGTAATCAGAATCATAACATGCTTTTTACTGAGCATGAGTGCATTGTTCTCAAGCCCAGGCTGGTCATTCCTTGGAGGATCGGTTTATGTCACTAACACTTTGTTTTTCTCTCAAAATCACTTGAACAACACTTGGATAAAGATAGAGTCAACATAATGAGTAAATAGGAACACAAGAAGTAATTTTCAAGGTACTTGCATATATTGCTTCTCAACTCAAATATTAAGACTCTTACAAGCAGTATGTTATAAGTTAAAATGAGAAACAATATATAATACTACCTACAGCCGAATATACTTTGATACCAGATGGGATCCTATAACTAAAGCCTATACTACAAGACTATAGTTTAAGGTATTTCAGATAAAGTCTTATCTGAGATATGGTAGTCAGGACATATCCCTGACTTACCTTTTTGTCACCAACTAAAGTTGGTAACTTGTTCTATCATAAAAGGTGAGTGTGGAATAAAGTATGGTCAACTACATGGCTCTTTGAGAAGATGCCATGCAGTATGAGAGGTTTGCAGCGGAGTGTCAGAGACCATACTTATGCCCACTGGTTCATAGCAGTGTCTTCCGAAGGTTAAATGGCATCGGAAGAACAAATACTTCCGAAGCCACTTATACTTCGGAAGAGGCTACTTCTTCCGAGGCTTGAAAGCTTCTTCTGTCTTTATACATCAGAAGCAGTCTTCTAAGTTCATCTACTTTGGAGTGATCTTCTGAAGTAGATTCTTTGTCTTCAGAAGAACTCTACAACCTTTAGAAGTTCTATGCTTAGCTTCGGAAGCCTTTGTAGGTAGCACCAAAATTGTCTAAGTGATTTGGTTTTGGTTGCACCAGCTTTCTTCTAGGTCCAACAAACTCCCCCTAGGCTGATGCTACCAAAACCTCACTTTTCTCTTCTCCTCAAAACCATCAACACCAAGGAGAGTAAATATTTATCAGTTTCCTTGTTCTTCCCTGATATGGTGCTGAGAAGTTTGTACAAATCTTTCATTGACAGGAACTCCAGTCTCTCACCCTGAATGATATGTACCCTTTGTTGTGGACCACTAAAGAGAGTTAGTTGATCGGAACTATAATCATATTCCCATCTAACTATAGGTTCCAATTCTGGACCCGCCACCATCTGTAGAAAGGCAGTGCCCTTGGTAGAAGGTCTTTCCTTAGCTTCCTTTCTTCTAAACTTCAATTCTTCTTCAATCTTGGATTTTGCCATTAGCTCAACTAGATGAAGACTGCTGAGATGATTCTTGATGAGAGCAGTATTTTCAAAGTTGGAGGGGTTGGAGAATGGTTTCTCTGCTAACTCAGCAATATCAAATCTACTAGAGTGTAGCAGAGAGGTGGCATTCAGTCTCTTGATTTCACCATTCTCTCTTTCCACAACAAAGTTATGAGTAGCTTCGTTGAACCTCCGCTGGATTTTTTTCTTTCTAGTCATAAGAGACTGACTACGAATCATGTTCTCTTTCTTTGTATCCAGCAGAGTCACCAGTTTTTTTCTTAGTCTCTTCTCTTCATCATTTAGTAAATCCGAGCTAAGGACTAGAAGTCTAGCAGCCTGGTCTAGTGTTCCTCTAGGCAAGTAAAGAAATTGTTCTCTTGTGAGGGAACTTGAAGATCCAACAACATAGATAATGTTGACAGAGTCTTCCTCACAAGAGACTTTTCTCAAAGTTGTGCAATTGGTAAGCTTTGTCTTGACTCCCTTGAACTCCTCAAAAGAGAGATGTTTGGAAGGTTGAGGTGATGGTTTGGAAGGTTGTTGGGTAGGTTGTGGTGCAGTGGATCTGGGAAGTGTTTTTGGTTGAATGATAGGAAATTTAGGTGGTTGAGGTGAGGAAGTGGATGTGGGTTCAAGGGTGAAGGGCTCTGTTTTGATGGTGAAAGGTAAGGGTGAGGGTGAGGGTTGGGGTTGAGTGGTTGTAATGAAGGTCATTCCCTTTACCCTTCTGTACATCTCTTTTCTCTTTCCCAAGTGGATGTCAGCATTGATATCGCTAACTATTCGTTGAAGTGTCCTTTCAGACGTGGGACCCACCTGCCTTCCAAAGAAGCCATGAGCCCGAAGATAGTCTTTCATCCAGGCCTTCTCACTAAGCTTCTAGGTTGCAGTAACCCTTGCTTATTCCTCCTTCTTCTTCTCATTTAACTTTTCTCTTGCAGCCTTTCTTCTTTATTTCTCCAGTTGATCCTGTTCTTTGTTGTAGAGCCAAAGGATCGTTTCATTGTCATGTGGAGAGAGCTCTTAAAGATTGAAGCCTTTAGAGGTTAGGAACTTTATCCTTTCCCTCCTAAGCTGCAAGTCAGGCTCCTTCTGTTCCTTTTCTTTCTCTTCCTCTAAGGCCAACCTAACTGCTTGTTGTTTTTCATGTTTCAGCCTGGTTGCCTTCTCCAGTTTCACCAACTCCTCTAGTGGTAGTAGGAGTGTTTCTTCATTGGCAGCTCCTAGTTGAATGAGCTGATCAATGACCTTTGCTCTCTTCTTGTTGTAGATAGCCTCCTGGTTGGCTGCAGCTACTTTTGTATTGGTAGCTAACAGCTTCCCAGTTGGAAGTCTTCCTTTTCTCTTTAATTTCTCAATCTTCTCCTCTTCCTGAAGCTCTTCCGCAGTCATCTTCTTCTTCCCTTTGTTATCCTTTGTAGAGCTTGACGGTGGTAGTTCTTGGAGAGTGGAATCAGATTGTAAGAGAGGCAGAGAGGGTGTCTAGACTAGAGGTAGATCCAGAAAGTCCTCACTATTCACCTTAGATGCAAGTTCGCATCTGTGATGTTTAGATCTTCGGACAAAGAAAACAGTCCTTCTGTAGCTTCCATTTCAATTTCAGAAGATTTTGGTTGTTCTTCCAAGGCTTTATCTTCTGCTTCGGAAGTTTGAGGAGGTGCAGATTCTGTCCCAACTATTTCCGTTGCTGGGCCATCAGTCCTTATTTCCCCTTCGAATTGAATCTTTTGTTCCATTTGGAACTTAGGTTGACCAACTTCTTCCACAGTGGTAGAAGGTGCACATATCCTCTGAAGCTCTTCTACTCCAAAGTATATCATGGCAACATCAGGGCTTGGCTGATCAGTGGAGGATCTCAACAGAAACTTGGTAAAGAGTCTCAACAGAAGTTTGGCTCTGTGGGTTTTCAAGTGTATGTCTTTGAACACTCTCCTCCTTTTCGGTAGCATCATCTTAAGAGCTAGATGAGCTGGAGGAAGAGGTCAAGGAGACCTAAACATGTACATGCCTTACAGACCTCTCAATCTATTTCTCAGCCACTTTAGCCTTGAGATTTTCAATCTCAAGTTGCTGAGTGGTAGACCTTTCCTCTAAAGTCCCAACCAAGAGTACAAGTTTTGAGACTTTAGAAAGAAGGTCTTGAATGAGGAGTTTCATGCTTCCCTCATCTTATATTGAAGAATCATGGGGAGATGAGTTAACATACCTAGTATGCTCAGCCTCACCACCAGATGTGGTTTCTTGGCACCCTGGTTTCCCTTTCTTAATGATGTCTTTTTCAGAGTCATCAAAAGGCATGGTTGCCACAGATTCAGTCTCAGAGATGTTACCACTATCCATAAGGTCCATTGAGGCACCCTCTGTAGTGGCAACTGAATCGGCATAAGTCCCCTTTACATCAGTGGGACTCACCTCAGTTATGGGTACTGATGGGGGCTAGAGATAAGGGACCCCTCTGGGCTCTGTTGATCTTAGAGAGGGTGATGTAGATCAACTTCATTGCTATGGAGGGATGTTATCTGTAACACCCGGCTTTTTCAAAGAAAGATAAGAAATTAAGAATAAAAGAAGTAAATGCAATTAAACCCAAGTTGAAGGGTTAAAAATGTAAAAGAAGGATAAAGTACAAAAAGTTGATGAAAAGGTGCGCATGGCCGCCCACCCCCACTTCTCATCGCCTTTTTCATTCGGTTAGAGAGAGAGAGAGAGAGAACAGAAACTCTCGGTTGAAGAAGAAGAAGACGATTAAGGTCGAATTTAAGGTATAATTTCGTGGTTTTTAAGCGTTTCTGTTTGGTTTTGGTCTCGGGTTTATGCTTATATGTTTGTGTGTGTTCGGGTGTTTGTGTTTGGTGGGGTTTTTAGGTGTTTGAACTCATTTGCAAGAGGGTTAGAAGGAAGATACACCCAAGTTGCACCAGGTGAGTTTCTAGACCCTAATTTCTACTTGTTATAAACTCTTTCGGGTTGAAAATCTATTAAAACAGTTTTACAATGTTTATGTATGTATACCCGTATGTATTATGCATGTTGGATGATGATTCTTAGATGCTTATAGGTTGTTCACGTTAGAATAGCCTTGGTAAGCTTAGAACAGATGGGTTGATGATTGAGTTCGAAAACATACTAGAAACCTTTTGTACAGAAGGTTCATGCACCTGGAAATGCCTTAGAATTATTTAAGTGTAATTCAAGCGCCTAAACAGTGGTTCACACGCCTAGAAATATTCGTTGAATGACTAATTGTAGGCCATGCGCCCCAATAGTGTCCATGCGCCAAAGTGGCCCATGCGCCTAAGTGTCCATGCCACTGAATGGTCCATACGCCTAAGTTCATACGCCTGAATAGTATCCATGCACCTAGAATTAGGCTGGAATTGACAAATTGTCCAGACGTCCAAGGTTCCCATGCGCCCAGACACCCATGCGCCTGCATAGTCTGAGCAGGGGTTCGTTTGTATTTTCTTTGGTAGGTTATGGATATTGAGGCTGTGTGGGTGGTTAGGAAGTAGCAGGTGTGGGTTCAACACTAGCTTGTGCTGCTAGGTTGTCACCTTGAGCAATGAGCTCTAACATTTTTGGGACTAGGGCTGTTTCTACCCCAGAGAATCCAATAGTGGACTTTCTCAATATTTTAAAGATGCCGGGCTTCATCTGTCCCAATTTAAGAATGTTAAATGTTTCCCTTAACTTTGAGCCCACTTCACACTTAAGAATGTACTTGACGTATCTAGGAAACATGTAATATTCTAAGGAGTCTAAATTAGCAAGCAAATTTGTATAAACAAACTGAGAGTACCTAAACTTGACCCCTTGAACCATTCCATGGACTATGAAGGACGCATCTTTAGGAATCTGGTCCCATCCACCATGCTTGTTTGATAAGCTGTGGATGACCACATGGAGGAGGAATCTCCATTGGGATGAGACCTGCCCTTTCCTGATGGTCTTTACAGAGAAATCTCCCTCATACCCCATCTGCTCAAAGGAATGATTAACAGCTTCCTTTGCGAAGAACACCTCACTTTCTTCATCATCCAGCTGAAGATGCCTGTTGATGATGGCCGGAGTGATGAAGATTGTTCTCCCCTGCACTGTGGCAGATAGTGCCTTCTCCCCATCCATAATGACCTCTTGGCAGGTCTTCCAGAATTCAAGCAACTGATCCTCATAAGATGGAGGATCAATGGTGAGGGAGGTGAAGTAGTTCGAAAGAGACAAGAAACGACAAACCTCTTAGAAATGAGGATCTTTCTCAGAGCGTAACAGAGCAACTTGATTGTGTTGTCTATGTAGCTGCATGGTAAAGTTGGGATAATTTCTGTGAGCAAGGTTGGCCATTTTGAAGTAGCTTAAGAACGAAGAAAGAAGGAAGAAAGAAATTTCAGAGAGAAATTTGGGTTTTTAGATTTGGAGGAAGAACAGATGATAGAAAGAGAGAGAAACTGTTGGGTTTATATATGAGATGGATTTCAGATAAAGTTTAATGAAAGAGGATAAACTTTGAAATCCGGATGTCGATCCCACCTCTGAAAAAGTAGTTTACTTTTTGCTCAAAAAGTAGTTTTCTTCAAAGTCAAAAAGCTTCCGAAGGTTAATTATCTTCAGAAGTTTTAATTGAAAAGCTTCCGAAGCTAAAATGACTTCGGAAGAATTTCCTGAGAGATTTGAAAATTTTGCTTCGGAAGAAAAATTAAAGCTTGAGTGCTTTGTGTGTAAACAGACAAAGCTTCCGAGAGTTAATTTTGCTTCGGAAGTAAATAGTCCTTAAAATTAGTAAGTGTCTGAGACAAATATTTAAGCTTCGGAAGATAAATTTTGAACTCTTCCGAAGGTAAACTTCTTAGACAGTTATTTAATTTGAAGGCATGATCTACTTTCGAAGTTAAAAACAAAACTTCTGAAGTATCAGAAATTTTAAAAAATCTAAGGAAAGTCTTCAAAAAGAAATTTTCATCCAAGGAAAACATGAGCTTATGGAAGTGATGAACTAGACAACTTAGGACACACATATTTTAAGAAATAGTAAGAATTAGTTTTAAGAAAAGATTGCTCACGGTTTATCATCCCAATAGCTGATATAAGATTTAAATCTCTGTTCATCAAAAGCCTTTGTAAATAGATCTGCATATTGTTCATCTGTGTGAACCTTGACTAGTTTAATTAATCCATTTTCATAGTTATCTCTTATTAAATGATACCTGATATTGATGTACTTTGTCCTTGAGTACTGCTCAGGATTCTCTGTGATTGAGATAGCACTGTTGTTGTCTATGTGAATGAGAGTCTCCTTGAAGTTTACCCATAGTCCAGCATCTGATTTTGAATCCAAAGTACTTTAGCACAACAGTTTGTAGCAACAATGTATTCAGCTTCAGCAGTTGATGCAGAGACACAGGATTGTTTCTTACATTTCCATGAGACAACACTTCCACCAAGAAATTGACATCCCCCAGATGTAGACTTTGCAGTCATGTTGCAACCACCATAATCACTATCTGTATAGGCATACAGATTAAAGTCAGAATTCTTGGGATACCATAGGCCAAGTTTTGATGCACCCTTGAGGTATCTTAGAATCCTCTTGACAGTGATAAGGTGAGACATCTTAGGGTTGGCTTGATATCTTGCACAAATACATGTAGCAAACATGATATCAGGCCTGCTAGCAGTAAGATACATAAGAGACCAATCATAGCCCTGTATAAATGCTCATCTACACACTCCCCCTCAAGATCAGGACCCAGGGGGTGGTTTCTGGCTATGGGTGTCTTAGCAATGTTACAGTCAGTCATATTAAACCTCTTGAGTATATCTTGAACATACTTTGACTGACTTATGAAGATGCCATCCTCAATTTGCTTCACTTGAATTCCCAGAAAGAAATTTAGTTCCCCCATGGCACTCATTTCAAATATATATTTCATCAGCTTCTCAAAGTCTTTGCAGAGCTTTGGATTAGTTGAATCAAAGATGATGTCATCAACATATACTTGAACTAGCAATATGTCTTTTCCTTGTCCTTTGATGAAGAGAGTTCCATCTATAGTACCCCTCCTGTATCCATGTTTACAGAGATACTCAGACAGTGTCTCATACCACTTCCTGAGTGCCTGATGCAGCCCATAGAGAGCTTTGTCAAGCTTGTAGACATGATCAGGATGATCAGGATCTACAAAACCAGGTGGTTGTTTGACATAAACCTCTTCATCTATCACTCCATACAAAAAGGCACACTTCACATCTAGCTTTGTTCTTGATGATGATGCCTCTATCATATTTCTTATTCCTAAACACCCATTTCGTTCCAATGCTAGTCTTCCCAGAAGGAAGAGGACAAAGGTTCCAAACTTTCTGCCTTTTGAATTTCACCACACAGTAGTGTGTCCACTGCCTAGGAAGTGAGGGCATGAACTTCCTTACAATGTCTTTGTTTTCAAGAGAAACTCCTCCATCCACTAGGGTATCCACAATCTCAACATACCTGAAGTCCTACTGAGTCATGGTTTCACCCATTTTGAAGGTGAAGTTTTCAAACTGCTGCTTCAGGAGATCCTTATTGTTCTCCTTGGCTTTAGAAGAACCCACATACATCAACTTCAGTGCATCCCACAACTGCTTGGCTGTTTTGCACTTCTTGAAACCTCTGTACACAGAGTTCGGAAGGGCAGTTTGAAGAGCTGTCATGGCTTTTCTGTCTATCTCTACTCTCTTCCTATCTTCATCAGAGTAGTTAGCCACATCTTTGGGGATCATACCAGCACCAATAGCAGAAGGTGTGCTGGGTATGAAAGGTCCATTCTCAATAGACTCCCACATTTGTTGGACCAAAAGAACCAATGAGCCAGATCAGAAAAATCTTTAAGTCCCACAAGACATCACAACAACTACTGAAGACCTGATCAGCTGTTTGACAAAGTCTGAAGATCAACAGCTGAAGACTAAAGTACTGAAGACTTCAACAGCTGAAGACCAAAGTCTGAAGACTTCAACAGCTGAAGACTAAAGTACTGAAGATTTCAACAGCTGAAGACTAAAGTACTAAAGACTTCAACAGCTGAAGACCAAAGTCTAAAGACTTCAACAGCTGAAGACTAAAGTATTGAAGATCAACAGCTGAAGTACAAAGACTGAAGACATCAGCTGAAGACATCAGCTGATGTTCTAGAAGTCCAAGTACTGAAGCTTTCAGAGTTTGTCACAACAGCTGAAGAAGCATTCTTCAGTTGTTGTGATGGTTTCCGTTCAGTAGTTTTATTATTTATTTCAGTACGTGTAAATCGACTGAAGAGCATGTTCTTCAGTTGTTGTTGTTTCAGTAGTTTCTTTTCAGTAGTTGTAGTGATAGTTAACATGGTATTTTTGTTAGAAGTTGTCAGTTGTTTGACATCTTCAGTAGTTGTGTTAACCTTCAGTAGTTAAATAAGAGTTAGATGTCACAGTCAAGTGACATCGGCTAACGTCAGCTTTCCTTATAAAAGGAAAGATGACCTAATTGTAACCGTGCGATAAGCCGAGCCAAAGCGTGGATTGAGTGAATATATTCCTTTTGGCAGATTTTCTCTCTCTATAACAAACACTGTTTCATTGATAAATCTCATGTGTTCTTGTTTAAGTTTGTTAATTTGTGTGCTCATTCCGTTGCAAATTCAATCTAATTGATCAAACTAGATACCGTGATCCTATCAACCACATTCTTGAATCAAGAGACCTGATGAAACCTTGCATTCTTAAGCACTAGGTGTCAAACTCATCAAGAGTGATCAGTGGCGACTTGTTCATGGTTCCAGCTTCCATATCAGTTTTGGAAATGGATACCATTTGAAAAGTTTAGTATTTGTGTGTGTGAGGGATCTAAAGATGGTGAGATCTTATATCAAGAGCCTAGAATGCTCTGATACCAAATGCAGGATCGTTGAAGGGTGTAGAGTTACAACACAACAACACAAAGAGGAGATAAACTAAACTTAGATCAAACAGTAAACTGGATTAACCAAGAGGTGACACTAAGAACACAAGTAGTATATGAGACAGAACACAAAGAGCATAAGTGTTTGGTTTTCAAGAATGCAGTATATTGCCCTCTCTATGTTCTATTACAAGTGTTACAAAGCATATATGAAAGATACAAGAACATGAGATACTTATACAACATCCTACAGCCGGCTATACTTTGAAAGCCAGCTGGATACAATTGACTAGACACACATAAAATCAATTGTAAAGTCAAAAGGCAGATTGCCTTTTGACTAGTGACTATGACCTGCCATAGCTCACATCCTTATCTATTACAAAAAGGATAAAGTAGATAAAGTAGAAAGTTACAGACTCAAGACCTCAATGTACACTTACCAAAAGCATGGTCCTTTTCACCAAACCATGTTAGTTGGTGACTTGCAGAGTTGCAACAGAAAGATGTCTAGCTTTATGGAACAGTACACCAGATAAAGCATGTTACTAAAAGTCTTCGGAAGAAATCTGTCTTCATGAACATGAAGCTTCGGAAGACTTTGTCTCTGAGGCTTCGGAAGACTTCATCTTTGGCTTCAGAAGATGTTGGTCTTGGCTATGGAAGATTTCACACTTAGAGTATTTCTGTTGCATATGTGAAACTTCCGAAGCATTCCACTTCAATGCACTTGTGCAGCATGCAGGAAAGACTAAAGATGTTTAGGTTGCATTAGCCTTTTTATTAATCTCTACAATTATGCATGTTGGATGATGATTCTTAGATGCTTATAGGTTTTTCACATTTAGAATAACCTTGACAAGCTTAGAGTAGATGGGTTTGATGATTGAGTTTGAAAACATCCTAGAAACCTGTTGTACAGAAGGTTCATGCGCCTAGGTAAGGCTCATGCGTCTGGAAATGCCTTAGAATTATTTAAGCGTAACTCTGGTGCCTGAACAGTGGTTCATGCGCCTAGAAATATTAGTCGGATGACTAAGTGTAGGGACATGCGCCCCAATAGTGTCCATGCGTCGATGTGGCCCATGCTCCTAAGTGTCCATGCTACTGAATGGTCCATACGTCTAAGTTCATAGGCCTGAATAGTATCCATGCACCTGAAAATTGCCCAGGCGCCTAAGTGTTCCCCGTGCACCTGCATAGTGTCAATGCCTCTATGGACTTAGAATATCTGCTGATTTTGGGGGAAAACGTGTAATGTAGGCTTTGACTTTGGAGGTTCCCGAGGGCTATGTAAGTTGACTTCTGAAGTTATTAATGTGGGGATGGGTGATGTATGATGTGATGTAAGATTGATGGCTATGTATGATTGTATGATATGTTCCTTATTGTGATATATATTATCTTTTTATGGCTTTACGTGTCATGTTAATGAATGAATGAAGTATTATGTAACGTAAAGTGAAAGATAATGAAAGAGGAATACGAAGTAAGAATGCATGCATTATTGAATGACGAATGAACGAAGGAAAGGCTTGCAGGCACATATATGAGGTGAGCAACCCATCTGTTGCAACAGACTTGAACAGCGTGCTATCTGAAGTTGCCATGAGGTGAGCGACCCTATGGTTGTAACCGACTCGGATAGCATGCTATCGTTGAAATTGGCAATTGGGGTGTGCAACCCTATGGTTGCAACAGACTCGGAAAGTGTGCTATCGTGAAGTTGCCATGAGGTGAGCGACCCTATGGTTGGAACAGACTCGGATAGCGTGCTATAGTTGAAATTGGCGATTGGGGTGAGCAACCCTATGGTTGCAAAAGACTCGGATAGTGAGTTATCATGAAGTTGCCATTAGGTGAGCGACCTTATGCTTGCAAGAGACATGGATAGCGTGCTATCGTTGAAATTGGCAATTGGGGTGAGGAACCCTATGGTTGCAATAGACTCGGATAACATGCAAATAGTTGTGATTGTTAACGAGGTGAGCAACCCTGTTGTCGCAACAGACTCGAAAGGATGAACCTATCAAATGAACGAAGTTAACGAATGTAGTGGAAGATAATAATTATATTACTAATGTGTATGTATTTTGCATGGTCACGAATGAATGTAAAGCGCAGTGACGTTGTGTAAGAAAGTAAAGAATGGTTTTAACAATTGAAATGTATGTTTTATGTGTGATGAGGATCCAACTATACATTATCTCTTCATCAGTTTTGAAGAGAAGGTCAGTGAAAGATAGGGAGGTTAAACCTACTGACGCGTGATCTTGGTCAATGTCTACAGGCATTGAGCCTCTGGTTGGGCTGTCCGTTGTTGGCTGCACAGAAGAGTGTAAATACTCACTTTGAGGGCCTGTGGCTAAGGTTCGGGGCTCATGGGTCTCATACTATGGAGACTCAGGACCCATATTAAGGTCAAATGAGAAGGATGGTGAGTCCTCAGACTGAGTGGGAGCCTATTGTTCCACTCTAGTCTTTTTGGATAGAACATGAGGGGCTTGTTCAATCAGAGTAGATTAAACAAGGGTTCGTTTAGGGCGTCTCTGGTATGTGATGGTGATGGGACGAGAAGGCAGTGTTGGCATAGTGGGGGTGGATGCTGGTGTGGGTTCATCACCTGTGTGGTGAACAGGGATGTCACCAGGAGCTGTTCGCTCAGTCAATTCTGGAAGCATAGAGGTATACCTTCTCGTGAAATTGGTGGATACCTTCTTCAAAGTCTTGAAGATGGTAGGCCTCATGTGAGGGACAGGCAGAGCAGCTGCATAGACAAGCTGACTCTGTTCCAACTAAAGTTGATTATATGCTGTATGAATTTGGGATACATAAAAAATGTTGACTTTGAAGATTCCCAATCAAATTGCTGAACACAAATCTTGAGTAATTGAAGCGGATACTTGTCACCATTCCATGAACTAAGCATCCTAGTTCATATAGGATTAGGTCCCATCCCCAGATTTATTCGACAGATAGTGAAGGAGAACATGCACGAGGAACTTCCAGTTCTAGGAGAAGTTGAATTTGTAGACTATCGACCTGCTCACGTCACCACCATATCCCATGAGGATGTAAGTGCTATCTAAATCTATTATGGGAAATTCAGTAGGAGCTCCTTCATCATGAAACTTGAGATGCTCCCTGATGAGCTATTCAGTAATGACGAACTCTTGTCCACAAATGCTAGACCTAATCAAACGAAGCCCATTTAGGGTTTCAACTCGACTGTTATCCTAAAATTCAGCCATTTGATTGGAATAAACAATGGGATTTACAGTTAAGACCGTGTAGTAGGATGATTCGGTGAGAAAGGAGATGATTTCAGAGAAGTCAACATCTCTTGAAGAATCAAGAATTGCAACTTGGTTATGCTGAGGGTTGAGTGCCATTTGTGAAAGGTAATTTTGGATGAGTTTGAGCTAGGGTGAATTGAGAGTGAAGGAATTTTTAGGGTAGTAAAAATTTGGGTAAGATGATGAAACTGAATAGTCGGGATTATTTAAAAGAGGGTGGAAGGGTAGTAATGGGGGTTAGGATAAGGTGATGTGGTGTTTTAGTGGAAGAAATGACAGTGGCGATAAGGTTAAAATCAGTTATATAATCTGACATCATTAACAAAATCTTTGCTTTTTACATTGTGGGGCCTAAGAGATTTCCGTTACATAGTAAAATCTCTCTTCCAAATATAAAACATTTCCGAATGTAGGTTGTCTTTCGAAGGCAACTCTTACTTACGAAGTAAAGATTTTGCTTCCAAAGGTCAAGATTGCTTTTATAATGGAGAGTGTGTGTAAGCCTCGGAAGTAGATCTGATATGAGATCAGTCGCTTCTTCCGAGACCAAAAACTCTTCCAAGAAGCAAATTATCCTTTGAGTAATTTTTCTTTGGAAGATATGAAAATAACTTCCGAGGGTTAATTTCTCTTCGGAAGGAATTTATATTTAGAAAATTTCAGAGAGAGCTTTTTGTAACAGGGCTTAAATTGTATTGACATAGGACATTACATATTAAAAGGTTTTCAAAAGAGGTAATCTAATCAATGTTTATCATAATAACTGTTATGAGATACTTTCTCTTTGTTCATCAATAGCTTTGGTGAACAAATCAGCATATTGTTCATTTGAGTCAACTTTGATTAGCTTAATTAGATTTTTCTCATGAATATCTCTAATGAAATGATACCCGATATCAGTATGCTTTGCCTTGGAGTGCTTCACTGGATTTTCAGTAATGGAGATAACACTATTGTTGTCAATATGGATAAGAGTACTCATAAAGTTGAATCCATAGTCTAACATCTGGTTCAGAATCCACAACAACTGAGCACAGCAGCTAGCAGCAACAACGTATTCAGCTTCAGCAGTTGAAGTAGAGACATAAGATTGTTTCTTGCATTGCCATGTGTAAGGCCTTATTCTTGGGACGCTTACAGCTGGTGAAACATTGCACATAAAACATAGAACATACAGTTAATCATTCATAAAACGTTGCAGCGGAAACATAAAAATAACTTTTCATATCATTACAAATGCTTTTGCAAGTTAATACAGGTGTTCATTTTAAAACATCATTCGTTCGCATTACAATGCAAAAACATTAACAAAAGAATGCCATCCAAAAGAGCTGAGTAGCCACCTCGTGCCATCCTCAGCTAGCATTACCTGCAACTGGAAACACATCAAAGTCAATGTTGCTGAGTGAGTTCTATGTAACACCCGGAAACATTCTTTGAAGCCAACGAAAGAAGAAAAGAAATAAAGTCCAAATCAAGGGACCAAACTTGCCAAAACAGGAAGAAACTTTGATGAGTGGGAGCATAAAAGGGGAGGGCAGTCCACACCCTCCCCATTCTTGCCAAAACCAGCCAAGGGAGAAGAGAGAAGGAGGAAAAGAGGAGAAAAACTTGGTTCGGGTTGATTCGAGCGTGGAAATCATCGTGTAACGGGCCAAATCGAAGCTCTACTCGACAAGATCATTTATGTTAGTTCTGAGACCCCTCTTTTATACGTTTTTAAATGATTTAGGGCTGGAACACATCTGAAAATCGGGTTTTGAGTGTGTGTGTGTGTGTGTGTAAATCTGTTTTTGTATGTATGTGTATGTGTATGATTCATTTGGGGCTTGATTTGGGGCCTGGTTGTGCTTGAATGATGTCGTGATGTGCTTCCCTATGGTTTAGAATGGTTGATCTAAGCTTAGAAGGGGTTTGGAGAGTTTGGTGGCTGAAAATGCCCACTGTAGTTCGGGATGAACTGCATTCTGCGCCCAGCTAGGGCTATGCAACTCGAGGTCCATGCGACTGGGGGCCATACGCATGAAAAAGGTGTGACTGAGCTTTGTTCGTGCGACTGAAAGCCATACGCATGAGGGCTATGTGTTAGGATCAGTGATCTAAGTTTGATTAATTAGAGAGTATTGCAGCGGAATTTGAACAATGAATTAAACAATTCACAAGAACACAATTGATATTCAATGTAACAGTAAATGATTATAGAAAGAGAGAATTCTGCAAAAGAAATATTTCATTCATATGCTTTCGTGGTGGCTTAATGTCACACTTTACAACTAGGTCAACATTCGTTATATAGGAATTGTGACGTCTACTGAAGTCACTTGATAGTGACATCTAACAGAATTATTCAAACTACCGAAACTATGCAAACTACTGAGAATGTTCTCAACTACTGATTACATCTCAGAGAATGCTTAAGTATAAAAACATAAAACTACTGAACTACAACTACTGAAACTATAACTACTGAAAAGTAAATACAAGTACTGAAAGGAAACCATCACAACTACTGAAGTTAATTACTTCAACTATTGTGACAACTACTGATCACTTTGGTCTTCAGTCTTTGTCTTTAGTCTTTGATCTTCAGTACTTTACTTTCAGACTTTGTCTTCAGTTGATGGCTTCAGACTTAGTCTTCAGACCTTGTAATCAGCTGATGTCTTCAGATGTTGTGATCTTCTTCAGCAGTTGTAATGTCTGTGGGATTTAGAGGTTTTTCTTATCAGGCTCATTAGTTCTTTTGGTCCAACACTATGCGAGTGAAGGAAATGCGGATGAAGGTCATGCGACTGAAGGAAATGCGGATGAAGGTCATGCGACTGAAGGAAATGCGGATGAAGGTCATGAGATTGAAGGTCATACGACTGGAGTCCATACGCATCTAAGTCGTGCGATTAAGGTTCATACGCACGAAAGGTGTGCGACTGAGGTCCATATGCCCGGATGTCATGCGACTGAGGTCCATTCGCATGGGAAGTATGCGATTAGAGGCTATGCTACTGGAGGTCCATTCGCCTAAGTGTTCTCATACACTTGAAAACCATGCAGCCGAATAGGGTCCATATGCCCGAACGACCATAGCATTGTCTGACTTTTAGGAAAGTGCGGAAGTAGGCTCGAACCTTTGGGGTTGTTGATGATGTGATGGGTATAGATGATTTAAGATGATGAGCTGACAATGATGAAGTTATGATGATGATGATGTGTGATGTCGTGTGGTTGTATGATGTGATGCGCTGATTCGTGTGATGTTTGATGTCGTATGATTGTGCATGATGTGTGATATGTATTTATGTTGTTGCCTTGTGTGATTGATGTTGTATGTTGTGATGTTCCTTATTATTATGTGTGATTGTCTTCCCGCGATCTGCGTCGAACGTTAATGAATGAACTAAAAAGTATTATGTAACGTAAAGTGGAAGATAATGAAAAGAGGAACATGAATAAATACATGCATTAATGAACGAATGAAATGTACGATTCATCAGATCCATAAAAGCAGCTGGCGCATTGGTCAAACCAAAAGACATGACAAGAAACTCGTAGTGACCATAGCGCGTGCGAAAAGCTGTTTTAGGGATATCCTGCTTCTTCACCTTCAACTTATGGTAACCAGATCAAAGGTCTATCCCTGAAAACCAACTGGCACCTTGAAGCTGATCGAACAAATCATGTATTCTTGGTAAGGGGTATCGGTTCTTCACCGTCAACTTGTTCAGCTCGCGGTAGTCAATGCACATCCTCATATTACCATCTTTCTTCTTCACAAACAGAACCGGAGCACCCGAAGAGAGATACTCAGTCTAATGAACCCCTTATCAAGCAGCTCTTGCAACTGCTCCATCAACTCTTACATCTCCATTGGAGCCAACCGATACGGTGCCTTGGCAACAGGTTGGGCACCCGGTATCAAATCAATCTAAAATTCGATCTCTCGGTCAGGTCGCACTCCTGGTAAGTCTTCTCGGAACACGTTTGGAAAGTCACACACAACCGGTACATCAGACAGTTGTGGTGTTGGCGTATCCACATCCTTTACATAGGCCAAATAGGCGCTACATCCACGCCTCATACACTTTCCCACCACCACCATTGAGATCACTTTCGGGATCGTCGTTACCCGATCTCCATAAACAGTTACGAAACTACCATCAGGCGCTTTCAAAAGAATCATCTTCTTGCGACACACGATGTTCGCCTTGGAGTCCGCCAACCAATCCATCCCAAGAACCAAATCAAAACCACCCAAGGTCATCACGAACGGTCTAACAAGAAACTTATAACCTTCTAGCTCCACCTCAGAGTTCTCTATCATCTCCGAAATCCTGGTAAGCTTACCTATGGCATTTTCTACATCAAAGGGCGCATCAACATGTCTACTACTAACAGGCAGCTTCGCATAGAAAGCAACAGAAATAAAACTTTTACCGGCACCCGAATCAAATTACACAGAATCTAAAGTTTGGTTCACTAGAAACGTACCGGACACAATGTCAGGGTCCGTCCTAGGCTCCTCCTGTGTCATAGTGAATGCCCTGGTGCTCGCCCTTGGTCCTTCACCTCCCGTCTTCTTCGTCGCCCTGGAACCCTCAGCCCTCAGCTTCTTAGAATCCCTACTCGAGTTACCCTCCTCACCACAGTTGAAACATTTGACCGCACGACAATCATTGCAACATGCCCTGTCTTCCCACATTTGAAGCACGCATTCAACCCCAACCTACATTCTCTCGCATGCTTCTTTCCACACTTGCCAAACCACTTTGACCCCATACTCGATGTGGCCCCACGACAGTCACCCACTCATGCCTTTTTGTTACCCATCCACGCATCACCCCGACCAACCCTTTTCCTGTTCAAGTTCCGATCGCCACCATCCTTCTTGATCGCTTCAGTCACTACCACCTCCTGCTCATCATATAGCCTCCCTGCCAAATCAACAGCCAACCTGAACGTGCTTGGCCGGGCAGAGATCATATGCCTGCCAACATCCAACGGTAAGCCCTGAATGTACCTTTTGATCTTCCGAGACAGAGGCGTCACTTGATCTGGCACGAGCTGTGCCATTACATTGAATTTGGTGGTGTACTGCTGGTGTGTCATGGTTCCCGCCTAGAGCTGCAGGCACTCTCTCTCTATCTTATCCATCTCCCTATGAGGACAAAACTCCTCAATCACCATTTTCTTCAACTCCTCCCACCTCATCCTTCCTATCGCTCGGCTACCCTTGACTTGGACTATATTGTCCCACCAACACAGAGCCGAGTCTATAAAGGAGTGGGTAGCAAACATCACCTTTTGGTCCTCCCGACACTCGCTGATATCAAGAACAACCTCCATTTCCCTCATCCACCAGTGAGCGGCAGCAGCAGTGCCGTTACCATCAAAGGTAGGGGGCTTGCATCTCATAAATGCCCCATAGTTACAACCTTATGCTGCCTCCGGCACAGGCTCTTCCTCTTCCTCGTCATCATCAGATGGAACCGTTTCAGGCTCTGGTTGTTCCCGTGCTCCCGAGGACCTATTTTCTCCTTTCTTTCCCCTTCTCAAACAGCCTTGATAACCTCGGTCACTATAGACGGTAAGATCGTCTGCATGACCTGATGGACTTCTTCCACAACCGCCTCCTTTATCGAGGCTCTCAGATTGGCGCTCTCGTTGCCACCCTCCAGATGAGGGGTCTCTGGTTCTTCATGAACCACCTTCTCAACTCTGGGTATCCCTCTCTTGGGTCGCGGTTCAACACCGTGACCCACACCACGTGAAGCTTTCGAAGATCTACCACTTGCCATCACACCCACACTGAAAGATTCAAACACCAACATGGTCATTCAAGGGAACAGCTCAATTTATGTCAAGTATAGTAAGTCCCTAATTATAGTGGCCAGTTGTGATTAGCCACTTACTTTACTCTTCACACCCGAGCATTACCTATCCTGACTATAGCAGTATTTGAATACACAAACAACACATAACACATCACATGTGCACATAATGCCGGTTAACTTTACGAAAATACCTAATGGCATGCAGCTACTCAGATTGGCATCCCTCCCCTTCCTGTCCCATTCTCAGTTTAAGTTAAGGTTTATTTAGAAAATTTACCCATTTCACTTAAACATTGGCTCTGATACCAACTTGTATGGCCCCGTTCCCGGGACGCTTACAGCTGGTGAATCATTGCACATAAAACTAGAACTCACTCAGCAACGCTGACTTTGATGTGTTTCTAGTTGGCAGGTAATGATTGCTAAGGATGGCATGAGGTGGCTACTCAGCTCTTTTGGATGGCATTCTTTTGTTAATGTTTTTGCATTGTAATGCGAACGAATGATGTTTTGAAAAGAACGCTTGTATTAACTTGCAAAAGCATTTGTAATGATATGAAAAGTTATTTTTATGTTTCTGCTTCAACGTTTTATGAATGATTAACTGTAAGTTCTATGTTTTATGTGTAATGATTCACCAGCTGTAAGCGTCCAGGTAACGAGGCCTTAAACCATGAGATGATCCTTGCACCAAGGAATTGACATCCTCCAGATGTTGATTTCTTGTCAATGTTGCAGCCACCATAGTCACTGTCAAAGTATCCATAGAGATTGAAATCACTATTTTTTGGATACTAGAGACCTAATTTAGGTACTCCTTTGAGGTATCTGAGGATTCTCTTTGCAGCAGCTAGGTGAGACAACTTTGGAGCAGCCTGATATCTTGCACAGATGCAGGTACCAAACATGATATCAGTTCTACTAGCTGTGACATACATCAGAGAACCAATAATTGCCCTATACTAATGTTGATCAGTATCCTCCCCCTCAAGGTCTAGACAAATATTATGGTTTCTGCGTATGGGTGTCTTGGCTACTTTGCAGTCCTTCATTTCAAATCTCTCTAAGATGTGATTGACATACTTGGATTGATTGATGAAGAAGCCTTCCTTCAATTGCTTCACCTGAATTTCGAGGAAAAAGTCCATTTTTTACATGGAACTCAAACTGAATCTCAAACTTTTTCTTCATAACGCTCTCAAAGTCTTTGCACATTTGGTCATTTGAAGAACCAAATATGATGTCATCAACATAGGCTTGAACAAGAAAAATGTCCTTTCCTGACTACCTGATGAAGAGAGTCTTGTCAATGGTACCTCTCGTGTAGCCATTCTTCAGAAGAAACTGAGACAGAGTCTCATACCACAGCCTAGGTGCTTGGTGCAGCCCATATAGAGCCTTATCCAATTTGCAGACATAGTTGGGGTGCTATGGGTCTTCAAATCCTACAGGTTGGCATACATAAACTTCCCTATGTATATTCCCATATAGAAAGGCACACTTGACATCAAGCTGGTAGATAGTGAAATTCTTGGATGCAGCATAAGGAAGGAAGATCCTAACTGCCTCAAGTCTTGCAACAGGTGCAAAGACATCAGTATAATCGATTCCTTCCTCTTGGGTATGTCCTTGAACCACTAATCTTGCCTTGTTCTTGATGATCAAGCCTCTATCATCTCTCTTGTTTCTGAAAACGCATTTAGTGCCTATGGGTACTTGACCAGATGGTAGCAGACATAGGTTCTAAACTTTTTGCCTCTTGAATTGAAGCAGCTCCTCTTGCATTGATTCAAGCCAGTTGTTTGGAGCATATATAGTCATATATAGTGTGTCCGTCGTTTGTCAAATAGTATATGCTTAAAGTTATACACCTGATATGTTGTAGACACATGAAACTGGGTCATTCGCAGGAGCATATGTGAATGAGACTCAGTCGTACGACTGAGCCATGCTAATGGACTAGTCGGGCGACTGAGAGATGCGGTTGTGACATTCGTAAGACTGAACCATAAGTATGGTCCAGTCGTACAATTGAACCATACGCATGGTCCAGTCGTACGATTGAACCATACGCATGGTCCACTCGCACGAATGGGCCCATTCGCATCTAATATGGCTGAGGCCTATATATACCAGTTTCAATGTGTAGAGAAAAAGAGGATTCTCTAAATGGGTTTTAGAGAGAGTGTGCCCGGGAGCCTAGGGCTACCGGATGGGAGGGGAGATCATGCTCGATCTTCCCCTTGCCAAGAGTCTTGATTCTTATATTGTAACGAGCTTGTAATTCTTAGGTTTGGTTCAATGAAACCATTCAATTATAGTTCATATTATTGTTTGACTTTTTGGTTTGTGCTGTTGTTTATCCTTCCGTTAATAACATGCTCGGATGTTTATCGATCTGAAAACCGACTTCACAATTGGTATTAGAGCCGGTTACTGCTGGAATGATCTAACAATCATTCTAGCAACCCGAGCTCTTTATTTCTGGATCAAAGTTCAGATCTTGATGTTAAACCCACTTCGTGTTCTTCCTGTTTTGCTCAGATCTTGTTACGTGTGTTGCTTCCACGTTAAAGTCGAATTCGAAACCACGTTCCTATCACCCTTTCGAATCTGATGATGCCTACTTTGTTTCGGTTCATGTTAAATTCGTTAGATTAGGGTTTTTGGCAGCCCTGGCGGCTGCAGATCTGAAAATCTACGTGCAGATCCGTTAATGCGACTGGGCCATGCGATTGGACCCTTCGTACGAATGAGCCATGCGAATGGACCATTCGTGTGACTGGACGAGTTGTATGTTCAGTTGTGCGACTGGACCAATCGTATGTTCAATCGCACGAATGAGCCATCCGCATTGACTTATCTGCATTTGTTCCAGACCAAAAAAAACGAGTCTAGAATAGCTTCTTGCACAGATTTGAAGATGAGCAAAGCATATTCACCCTGAGGTTCTTTTGTCCAATAAGTTCGATCTATACCCCATCATTCATCGGAATTCCAGAATAGGTGAATGTAATTGGAACACAAAAGAGAGAAGAGAAGATGTCAGTAGTCGGTGCTGATTTTGTGGGGTAGTCCGGAGCATCTAACTACTTATGGGTCAATCAAGTTATATTTATCCGCACAATGAGGATTCTTATTCTCAGGGGAATCCATGTATAAAAAATTAAAGACACACTCAGAAAGTGATGATGTGAGCAGGTTCCTCATGATGAATATACATGCATGCTGACTTGTTTGATATTGTCAGCTGTGGACTGGAACCTTCAACCTTTTGCCCAATACACCGTGTAAGATGCAAGGAGAGCACAATGTCTATATATTGGGATATGTTGAATGTGAGGGGGAATTTCTGCAGGTGGTGATGTTAATCAGGTTAGCGTGTGTGAAGATTGAAGCAATGGAAAACTGTTCATGTCATTATGTGGAAAAATCAGTCATATGGGGAATCTTGCTGCTATGATGGTGTTCTACAAAGTAAACGAAGTTGTTGTGCCTAAATTCATTTTCGGGGATGTGTGTAACCTGACGGATCAGCAACGTTGGCTAATATGGTTTTCGTTTGATTCTATTGGCAACCAGAGCAAAGATTGACTGAAGATTGTAAGAGGTGTTATCTAATATTTGTAAGCAACGTCGAAGGGGGAAGTTGTTGGAGCATATATAGTTAAAAATAGTGTGTCCGTCGCTTGTCGAATAGTATAGGCTTAATGTTATACACCTGATATGTTGTTAACACATGAAACTGGGTCATTCGCTGGAGCATATGCGAATGAGACTTAGTCGTACGACTGAGCCATGCTAATGGACCAGTCGTGCGACTGAGAGATTTGATTGGGACATTCGTAAGACTGAACCATAAGTTTGTATTATTGTTTGACTTTTTGGTTTGTGCTGTTGTTTATCCTACCGTCAAGAACATGCTCGGATGTTTATCGATCTGAAAACCGACTTCACACCAGTACTATCTTTCACGACATCTTATACCTTCTTGGGTTCCATTTGGGAAAGAAAGCATGAGTACAAGCAGACATTCCCATGATGAGTCTGGCATCTTGTTCTCACACCTTTAGTTGGAAGGGTGTTATGAATCCTAAGATGAGGAATCACTTCCAATTGCAGAGATAGATCCAGGTTGGACATGTTCTCCTCAAGAACTGCAACACTTTTTCCAGCTACTGTTTCAAAGTCATTCAATGAGGACTAATTGAATGAATGAGAAGCATCATCAATGGTTAGCTGTAGAGTAGCATCAACAATTGCTTGTTCCTTCAAGATGCTATTTCCATGAGCTAGGTGTTGTGTAGGATCACCTGATGAGTTCTGAGGATCAGTAGGTGATTTACTTGTTGAAGCTTCACTATTCCTTGATATGGTTATGCTGTCTGATCTATGAATAGTGGGAGATTGCAACTCTTTGGAGAACTTAGACGAGGTCTGGGTAGCTAAAACAGTTGATCATCATCAATAGCATCAACATTATTTTGAGCACCTGTTCCAACTGAAACATTCTCATAAAAAGGCTAGAATAGTTTGGAAACAATTCTAAATCAAAGATATGATGAGGGCCATTCCCCCAAACACAAGGAGTGTGCTCATTAACAACTATATTAGATGACTCCTCAAATTGTTGATTCTTAATGTTGTATACTTTATAAGCTTTAGAGCTAGAAGAGTATCCATCAAAGATAGTATCATCCGAGTTTTCAGCAAATTTTGCTAAATTGTCTTTTGTGTTAAGTATAGCACATCTGCTGCCAGCGGACCTTAGAAAGCCAATGAACGGTGGCCTCTAGTTCCATAGCTCATAAGGGGTTTTTCCATGTGGCTTAACTACAAGAACTCTGTTTTGCACATATGCCCAGAATGTTAGAGGTAGTTTGGAATCAGCTAACATAATTCAGGCTGCCTCAATAAGTGTCATATTCCTCCTCTCAGCAACACCATTTTGTTGAGGAGTTTTGGGAGCACTGTATTGTCTGGCGATCCTTTTTGAGTTATAGAATAAGTCAAGAACGAAGTTCTTAAACTCGGTCCCTTGATCACTTCTAATTATTTTAACCTTGTGATCAATTTGATTTTCTATTTTAAGAATAAATGATTTTAATGTTTCAGTAGTTTCATCTTTAGTTCTTAAAAAGAATACCTATGTAAATCTTGTAAAATCATCAACTATCACAAGGCAGTAAGCTTTTCTTCCAATGCTCATTATACTTGTGGGACCAAAAAGATCCATGTGTAATAACTGTAATGGTGTAGTGATAGAGTTAACACTTATAGATTTTTGAGATGTCCTGTGTTGCTTCCCTTTCAGGCATGTAACACCGTTATCTTTGTAGAAAAATTCCTTTTTAGGCAAACCATGTACCAAGTTATTTTTAGCCAATTTATTCATTGTCTTAAAATTTACATGACATATACGTTTATGCCAAAGTGTTGACTTGTCACTATCAGCTTTGGAAAGAAAGCATGATACTTCACCCATTAGGGAAGCATTATTCATATCCAACTTGTACATATCCCCTTTCCTGGGAGATCTAAGAAGCACCAATTCTGGAAGAATGGTCATCCCTGGTTTAAGGATAATGCACTCATGTTCTGTGAAAAGCATTTGGTGCTTTTGATGACAAAACTGAGAAACACCTAACAAATTGTGTTCAAGCTGTTTGACAAAGTGAACTTTGTCAACTTTTAACTTACCATTGGATATACTCCCTCTGCCAG
The DNA here is from genome assembly GCA_025506515.1 of Flaveria trinervia. Taxonomy (NCBI): domain Eukaryota; kingdom Viridiplantae; phylum Streptophyta; class Magnoliopsida; order Asterales; family Asteraceae; genus Flaveria; species Flaveria trinervia. The sequence goes on from CM046451.1 coordinate 46,952,923, forward strand.
AAATATATCCTGCGGCCTCATCTCCAGATTGAACAGGACCTCCATCATAGTTCTAAAACTGTGAAAGAGAGATCTGTTCCCTGTCATGTGCGTGGAGCATCCACTGTCCACAATCCAGACATTGTTGTTTTTGTCATATGGATGTCCCTGCACATAAGATGAGTGAAGATCATGCATAGGTTGGACTCACCTTAGTTTAGATTATTTACATTTGATTGTGATAGGTCTTTTGTTAGTTTCTTTTATATATATTTCGTTTATGTATTTTGGTAGTAAAACTGCCTGGCAAAACTTCTATTTCGCTTGGCGAAACTATAGTTTCGGCAGTAAAGTTCGCTGACAGCGAAACTTTCTACAAAACTATTGACTGCTATATATTGTTTTGATTCTTCTTAATGTAGGTAAGCTTGCAAAAACCCTAATCTATTATCATTATTGCAAGTTACCATTTCAAAGTAGTTAATACACAGAATTATCCTTGTGCTTTATGTTATTGATTGTTGATGATCATTGTCTTATTATGATTGAATTCTTATTGTGTTCAATCCTCTTTGTTACTGTTGTTTAGCATATTTTTTTTGTATATTGAACGATTCTTAATATCAGTTGTACTGTTATATTATCACATGGACCACAATATGGTATCAGAGCCTTAGTACTAATGATTTTGTTGAGTTTTTTCGTGGTTTTTGTTCAATATCTTGTTTCAATCATTTTCAGTCCCTTATTGGATGTTTTTGATGTAGAAATTGATTGAGTTTACCTTGTTTTTGGTTTTGGAAGCCTTGCTAATCATCAGATCTCAAATTCATTGAGTTTTTGATGATTTCAGACTAATTTTTTTGTTGAAAAAGGATTTTAAGATCGACCGCGAAACTACCGTTCATTCAGCAAAACTGTTAACCATCTTCCAGCGAAACTATGGTTGATATTGCTATTGAAATCATTCTCTAGTTGTTCTGCGAAACTAGTCTTTTTGAACGAAAGTTCATGAGTGATTGTGAAGGATTATCAAGCGAAATTGCTCCCGAAAGTGTTTTTGAACGAAAGTTCAAGCTTGTTTCGTGCGAACTTACTAGCGAAACTAAGCTTGTTGTGACAATTGGCTAGTGAAACTGCTGCCGAATTTGTCAGCGAAATTAGCTTACACTACGAAAGTATCAGCGAAAGTAGTGTTCTCTGCGAAATTGTCTGCGAAGTTACCTTTTTCTGCGAAAGTGTCAGCGAAATTATCATCTTTCTTTCCGAAACTACATCAATCCCTACGAAACACCATGTCTAAGTTAACATCACTCACATTTGCTGATCTTGAAAGTGTTGCTCCCAATAGGCCTCTGAGACTCTCTAATGGAGATAATTTTGAAGATTGGAAGAGATGTCTTAAAGCCTTCTTCTTCTACACTGATCACAACCAATAGGAATTGATTATTTGTGGTCCTCACATACCACTGTTACCGTTGGTGATGTTGTCTCTCAAAATAAGGAGCCATCTTCCTTCACTGAAAAGGATCTGAAGTTGATCGACCGTGACCAAAAGGCTTTTGGTGCTTTAACTCTTTGCCTGGCACCAGACATTTACAACCATTTTGTAGAGCATAAAAATGCTAAATCTCTTTACGATGCCTTATCTGAGTTTTATGATGGTAATGCAAATCCGGTAAAGGATAAGAGTATTCAGGCTGAGAAGGGATTCAATTCTTTTGTTGGATACAAGAACGAGAGTCTGACAGATCTCACAAATCGTTTCTTAACTGTATCAAGCACCTTAAAGAAATATGATGAAAAACTCTCTAACAATGAAGAAGTTAACAGGCTTGTAGATTCTCTCCCACCTTAGAGGAGTCTTCACGTGAGGATGCTGAAACAAGAAAGAGGGTTCACAGACTACAAGCTCATAGATATTATCAATACGCTAAAATCCTTTGAGTTGGATATGTAGAGACGGGAATTTAACCATACCATGATGCCCATATCTGGTTTTTCTCAAAATGTTGCTTTATTATCAATCACTGCTAGCTCTCAAATACAGAATTCAATTCAAGGAGGAGTTAATGCAAGTAATTTCTCATGAGGAAATGTTATAGTTGGAAGAGAGTAGATTAATTCTAAGGCGAGTGTTGAATCTTTAGTTCCATCAGAAACAATGGCCCTCTTCGAAATGTTCATTCAAAGTTATGAAGCACTTGTGGCGGGAGATTTAAAAGAAAAGGAATGAAATGGAAGACATGTATCAGGGTAGATCCTGATGATCATGAAGAAACTGACATCCAGTGGCAAATGGAAATGTTGACTCTTAGGGCTCGAAGGTTTATGGAGCGTACCGGAAGGAAGAACTTCGGCGGACAAACTTCTAATTCAAAATTGGGATTTGATAAGTCTAAACTGAGATGTTTAAACTGCAAACAATTGGGACATTTCAAACGTGAATGTCAATTACCAATTGTCACCGATTCTAGCAATTCAGGAGTTCCAAGATTAATAGCTGAGAAGGAGAAGGAAGATGTGAATCACAAAAAGGAGACTGCATTGATTTCTAACTTTGATTGGAGTGCTTAGGTTGAGGAAACAAGGATTGAGATAATCATGCTTTGGTTGCTGAGTTTGTTGAAAGGAAAGAGAAGGAAGATGGTAAAGATGGATTTTATCTTTTCAAGGAATTCAAAGAGGAAGTTGTGTCATCTGTGAATAAGAAAGAAGAGAAAGATGCTAGAATAAGGGAAGGTAAATCTGCAGGTCTAAGGCAGGAAGGAAGTTCATGCGCTGGGCAAAGAAAGGATTATGATGATGATATTGCGACTATTGAGGAATGAAAGTCAAGTACTCCGGTGTGCCAATGTGAAAAAGCCTTTGCTGCTAAAAGGATGGTGATGGGACTTCCATATGAGGTAATTCAGGATATGTGTTCATCTGCTTGTAAAATTAGATTATTTGGGAATTATAAAGCTAATCGACTATTAATTGATAATGAAAAGGATTTAAAACGAATCAATGATGAACTTAAAATCAATGAATCAAAATATTTTTGTTAAATTAAATGAGGCTTTAAAAGAAAATGATCATTTAAAACGAATTGTTTTGGAAAGAAATGTTCAGATTAACACTTTGACTGAAAGAGTTGCCCTTATGGAATTTGAAACAAACAAACTTTAGTCAAAGTTAGACAAATGGACCATATCAGGATGAAACATGATGATCAAAGTAATTCTCAACGGTAGGATTAAAACCGGATTGGGTTATGAAAACGTAAAGGTTTATCCTCCGCCTAGTACCACCGTTATTCTCCTATGCGTGTTCCTCATCCTTCTAGTGATTTAATCAAAACAGATGCTAACAGTATTAGTTCACGTGATTGTCAGTAGTTTGGTTTAGAGGGTGTTAACTCTAAGCACGTTCGTGAAGACTACGACTATGAACCAACTAGTGGGCTTGGATGCACTAGTATTAGTTCACGTGATTGTCAGTAGTTTGTTTTAGATCACAAGTCTAGTTTAAATTCTATTTTCATTTCTAGTTCTCCTGTAGCAGACTCTGTAGTTTCATGTTCTCATGACGGTTCTATTTCATCTTTTAATTCAGTACATTGCAGTGATGTCTTTTGTTCTGGTGATGATAATGATGAAACTGATCTTTCTACAAAGTCGACCGAGCAAATTAAAACTAATTGTTTTAAAAAAAATGTTTTCTCATCCTATTCCACCTTTCACTGCATCAAATATTTCTCTATCTGATGAAAGAATTATCACTTCATCTGAAACTAGCACCAGTGGAACTAGTTCTACTGGTACGTCGGACGATCACTCATCTATATTTGTAAATAATAAATCTTGTTCACATAAACTTCGACCTCGTGGCATGTATGAGACATTTAGTAACGTTGATTCTAGCGTATCTGAATGTGATGAGGAAATTATTATTGATCATATTCCTACCTCATCATATCACAGACCTAGACACAAACCTCACTGTTTCAGATGTGGTCAAGAGGACCATCTTGTCAAGAATTGTCCTACATTGCTTCATGGCCATCTTAATAGGAACTATTTTGGAAATAAATTAACAAAATTGGTTAATAATTTCTTATGCAAAAAATCTGCTTCATCTAAAGATAAAGTTGTTCAATCTTGGGTTCCTATTTCACCTGGTTAATTTGTTCGTTATTTCGTTTCAGGAGTCATCCACTAAGAATGTAAATAGCGTGTGGCATGTAGATAGTGGATGCTCCAAACATATGACATGGCTCAAAGACTTGCTCACCAATTATCAGATTATTGATGGAGGATATGTTGCTTTTGCTGGTGACAAAAAGGATGGAAAGATGATTGGGCAAGGATAAGTTACCAATGGTTCTTTAAACTTGGAAAAAGTCAACTATGTTCCTGAGCTAGCATTTAATCTTCTGAGTGTTTCTCAAATCTATAATAAAGACATTCCAGTCTTGTTTAAATTTGATGAATGTCTTTTTTTAAAATCAGAGATTGATATTCCAGATGATTTGGTTATTATGCATGCTCCAAGAAAACATGACACATATCTTCTTGATATGAACTCACGCGAGTCAAAGTCTGCCGCAACTTGTCTTCTTTCTAAAGCCTCAACCTTTGAGTCTCTTTTATGGCATCCTCAATTAGGCCATGTTAATTTTAAAATAATAAACAAATTAGTCAAAAACAATCTCGTAAGAGGACTCCCTTTAAAAGATTTTTCTGTTAACGAAAAATGTATGGTGTGTGCCAAGGGTAAACAACACAAGAAACCACATAAGCCCAAACTTGAAAATAGCATAACTTGTCCTCTCGAGTTGTTACATACTAATTTGTTTGCCCTAATTAGCTTTAAATATATTGCTAAAAAATCTTTTTGCCTTGTTGTTACAAATGATTTCTCCAAATATTCATGGGAGAGATTTTTTCACACCCTCAAAATCCACGTGCGGAGTTTTACTGCGAGGCATGTGAATAAACCAGGATCACAGTCAATAGTTACTCAGAATGTAAGGCCCCGTTCCCGAGAAGCCTCACAGTCGGTTACTCATAGCATAACATCAGTTTAATAACAAAACATTGCAGCAGAAATCATTAGACATTCATTTGAAACTTAGAAACCATGTCATACACATACATTTGCCCTTTAACTAAAACAAAACATAATACTTGTTCTTAAATTACAATGAAGATTTCATAAGCAGGAATGCCATCCATAGTTCCCCAAGTAGCTCCCTAGTGCCATCCTCAGCATCAACACTTACCTGCCAACTATTATGCATAAAAGTCAGCTTTGCTGAGTGAGTTCTAGTTTTAGGAAAATAAGAAAATATAACTTTATTCTTCATATAATGACCACACATACATAATACCTAAAATTTTGATCATAATAAGCATGCTCATTATCTTTCATTCTTTCATAGCTTTCACTTCATCATAAACGAGATTGCACAAAGCAAGAGCTCCATGTTGATCAACAACAAATGTCGATCCATGTCGGTACGCATGAAAATGGTAGCTAACCCCCGACAGTTGATCCACACTGCAAGGCACATAGCCCACTCATGAATACGGATCCATCATCATAAATCAGACTCATATAAATGAAGTCTATCATAGTGCTTGCAAGACTTTCAATCATCAAATGTGGCCGGGGGTAACATTCATTAAGTTTCGCTTTTCATTAATATCATCTTTCACTTTAATATATAATACTTAACTTATTAAGTACACAGCATACCAAGTACTAGTCGCCATAAAACATAACCGATCCTTCGGGGAACAGTGGGGGTTCGGGGGCGGCAGCCCCTAGTGGGGTCCAAGAGGCAACGCCCCTAGTTGTTAAAACCTCATAAAATCTCCGTCATTTAAAACGTATATTTAGCATGCATAATAACCCCAAAACATGGAAAACTTATAAATAAGGGGATCTAGAACTCACCTGATTTCCGAGATGAACTTCTAATCTAAGCTTACAACGCTAGGATCTCACTACACAGCCTGCAGATGAGTTTACACTTCAAGGATTAATTTCTGCCTAATTTCCTACAAGATCAGCAATTTCATAGCTTGATTCGCCAATAGTTTCGCTGCTAGTTTCACCAGCAGTTTCTGCCAGTTTTGCCCAACTTTCGTTGAAAAACCATGTGTGCGAAACTATGGTTTCGCAGGAAGTCCTCATAGTTTCGCTAATTGAATATGCAAATTTGCGGGATGCATGTACAGTCTCACAAATCACATAAAAATTACGAACCAGCTTGTTTTTAACCCAAAATCATAACCTTTTACGTCCAATCTCTTAGTTTATCATCCATGAGACCAAATCTAAGCTTTATACATGTTTTCATACGTAAAAATGTGACCTTTATGCGATTTTTTGCAACTATTCAAAACCCAAAACCCTAGAATCCAGGTTTGATCTATAGAAGGTTTAAAGGTCCATTCTTACCTGGAGTTGTTGCTCCTTTCTTGTGTTTTGATGCTCCAACACCCAAATCTTCAATCCCTTGACCTTTGAAGCTCCAAATCTTGAGTTTCCTTAACTTTCTCTCTCTACTTTTTCTCTCTATGAATTTGGTGGCTAGGATTGCATATGATGCAGATGGAGGCTGATTTGGGTGGGTTATGGGGTTGATTATGGGCCTTAATCACTTAGGCTCTTGCCCATGAACCCAATTTAGCCCATAACCCTTTTCCTTTCTTTATTAAATACCCAATAATTAAGCCCATTATCCTTAATGACTCGTTTTGAATTTTCGGGGTGTTACACAGAACGACTCTATATGCCACATTTAAGATAAAACCAACCAAAGTTCAAACTTTAAAACCATGCGGAAGCGTTTTGTAAGTAAAGAAACCAAAAGTATATAAATGCATACTATGGAAAAACACACGCCAATCCAAATGATTTAACATTAATAAATAAAAAACCAAACAAAGATGTCTTTAAGATAGAGTCTTAGAATGCATGATGAACCCGTGCAGTGCTCCTAATGGCAAGCAAAGTTAACGACGTGAGAATAGCATACTAAAATGTCAACACAATGGTTGGTGAATTCAAGAGTTTGCGTTTAACATATATCGTATCAATTGTATAGCATAAGAAGTGCATTGAAATAGATAGCTGGTCTATATTCACATGTATTAACAATACTGATTTCGCGATCGAAGTTGACTGTGTTTCGTTTGTTACCTCTCGTCACGACTTACCAAGTCGTGATGAATATTGTGTTATGGACGAAATTTCACCTGCTTGACCTCCGGTCTCATGGGTGGGGCTCGTCAGATCCAGTAGTACTACCCAAGATTCCCTGCTAGTTACCAATTTTAAACGATCTGAAAGTGTGAGGACTTTCCATGTTATTAAGCACTATGTTAAAACATACACAACTTATAATAATAATTAAAATAGCATTTGAGTTTGAGTATGCTACCTCCCCCAGTAGAAGGTTTATAAAATAAGGTGCATGAACTCACCTGGTGTGTAATGATAATGAATAAAGAGACTCGTGATGGATGCAAAGACAACCCTTCAAAGGTTACCTAGAACACACAAGTACATAAGTACATCTACCCATAGAAACTCAATAATCCTAGATTAACCTAGTTGACCCGTTTGACCTGTTGGTGACATATTAATTGAAATATAGTTTAATCATATATGATAACTTAGTATACAAGAGTATCATGCAATTTATCCATGTATCACATTATCACCTAGGTTCTACCTAAGCCATCATACACTTAGTATACAAGAGTATCATGCAATTTATCCATGCAAATCTCAAAAATCATTATGCTTAATATATATATATATATATATAATATATATATATATATATATATATATATATATATATATATAATTAGATCATAACAAATAAGTCATACGTGAAGGCTAATCATGCACCACACGCCATGTGAAGCCACTCACGACTTGACATCCTAAACCCTGCCAATCCTACTAAGTAGGGGCCTCAGATTCGCACGTGTGTATGACAATCATAATCACATTCATTCATTTAGTTCATTCCAACCAACATACACATTTACCATCAGTTTCAATCCCAAACATGATCTCCTAATCACTAACCTTAATCCATTCTCATGTGTGATCAACAAACCTATACTTCCTACATGATCAACCAAACATACATAACAACTCAATTACACATTCTATCTCAACAAACATCATCCACAATCATTTTAACATGATCTTAACATCACAAGCATGCCCAATTCATCACATCCAAAGTTCTACAAAAATAAATTTTGCCTTTTGGGAAAGTAACACCCAAAAGTGTTCTAGCATCCAATCCAATGATAATTTCATCAATATTATACCTAATCAAGTTTATAACATTCATTCTAACATGTTAATCATCTCCAAAACATCCAAATTCGCAAACATCATACACAAAAGTTTCTACTTTTAGTAAGTCATGATCAATATCATAATTTCATGGATTTTCTTGTACAATCCAATTAACTAACATCTAATCATTACATCTAACATCTTAGCATCATCAAATCATGAATTCCAAGAACAAAAAGTTTCCTCTTATGGCAAAGTATGAACTAGATGATCAAACCCAAGATTTCTTGCATAATCAACATCATTCAACATTCATACAACCTAACTAACATGGTATAATCATCTAACAATCATCAATTTCAGGTTTTTATCAAAATTTCATGGATTAGTGTTAGGATCAGTGGTCTAATTTTGATTAATTAGAGAGTATTGCAGCGGAATTCGAACAACGAATTAAACAATTCACAAGAACACAATTGATATTCAATGTGACAGTAAATGGTTATAGAAACAAGAATTCTGAAAAAGAGATATTTCATTCATATGCTTTCATGGTGGCTCAATGTCACACTTTACAATTAGGTCAACATTCCTTATATAGGATATGTGAGGTCTGCTGATGTCACTTGATAGTGACATCTAACAGAATTATTCAAACTACTGAAACTATGCAAACTACTGAGAAAATCTCAACTACTGATTACATCTCAGAGAATGCTAAGTACATGAACCATAAAACTACTGAAACTAAACTACTGAGACTATAACTACTGAAAAGTAAATTACAAGTACTAAAAGGAAACCATCACAACTACTGAAGTTGATAACTTCAGCTGTTGTGACAACTACTAATCACTTTGGTCTTCAATCTTTGTTCTTCAGACTTTGTTCTTCAGACTTTTACTTTCAGACTTTGTCTTCAGCTGATTGCTTCAGACTTTGTCTTCAGTACTTTACGTTCAGACTTTGTCTTCAGCTGATAGCTTCAGACTTTGTCTTCAGTTCTTTACTTTCAGACTTTGTCTTCAGCTAATAGCTTCAGACTTTGTCTTCAGTACTTTACTTTCAGACTTGTCTTCAGCTGATAGCTTCAGACTTTGTCTTCAGTTCTTTACTTTCAGACTTTGTCTTCAGCTAATAGCTTCAGACTTTGTCTTCAGTACTTTACTTTCAGACTTTGTCTTCAGCTGATAGCTTTAGACTTTGTCTTCAGTTCTTTACTTTCAGACTTTATCTTCGGTAGTAGTCTTCAGTTCTTGTCTTTAGACTTTGTCTTCAGACCTTCTAATCAGCTGATGTCTTCAGCTGTTGTGATCTTTTTCAGCAGTTGTAATGTCTGTGGGACTTAGACGTTTTTTTTTATCAGGCTCATTGGTTATTTTGGTCCAACAAACTCCCCCTGAACCAATGCAGCCAAAACCTCTAAACTTATTGATGATCCCACTTATTCTTGGCAGAAACACCCTCTTGATCAGCTTCAGAGGTAATTAGTTAAGCACAGGCCGGGAAAAGGTTTCTAATCATTTGATTGGCTAAGTATGGAAGGGAACTCTGTCTTGGGAAACTAGACACAGAGTCTTGTCCCAACCATGAAACCTAATTCCATTAATGAGTCTATAAGACTCACTAGCATAGGCCTCAAGGAGAACAACTTGTTCCTCCTTGGTGAGTTCTAAGTATGTGAGTTCTTCTGCTTCTCCATCAAAGAAGAACTCTGGGCCATAATACTCAGACAGGTATCTCACTGTCTTTCCATTTTTCAACTCCACAGTTGTTATCTCTCTATAAGCAAATTCATCAGGGTGAGAGTCTTCAAGCAACAACTGGAGTTCACTCTTCTGAAGATCTTCAAGTCTTTTGTATAACAACCCCTTCTTGATCATTTTGTTCTGAAGAATAGATTGAGGGGTTGTCTTGGATTTGTGAGCTCTCTTGAATTCTTCAATGATTTCCCAGGGTGAGATTACCATGGCCAATGTAATTGCAGCATTCAAGGTCTTCTTCACTTGGCCATGATATCTACTTGGTATATTCTTCTTATTAATTCTAGAACTTACCCTGGGGTCTGGCCAGATCCGCACTCTTTCTTTTTGATGTTGAAAGGTATGTCTAATAGTGTACAACCTCAGAGCCTGTTTCTTCATTTCTTTAATGGATGAGGACTGAGGGAAATCCTTATCAGCCATCTTGAGAAACTTCTCATCGTGCTGTTTCTGCTGTTCTGCTTCTCCAATCTTTACCTTCACCATCTGCATTTACAAGTCAGGAGTAATCACTTATTGACTTATGTGCTGAGGTGATTTGAGTTTGAGAATAGCAGAGATTGGCAGACTATCATCATCATCATCCTCTTTTTCATCTTCTTCTACCCTCAACACCCTTCTCCTCCTTCTGGGTGTATCACTGGGTAAGGTTTGAGGTGGTTTTTGGGGTAAAGGAATTGGTTTTGTGGGTTGAGTTGTGGGTGGCTTTGGTTTAGGGATAGATTTTGGGAGATTTTAGAGTTAAGGGTTGTGTTTAAGTGAGAGTGTGAGAAGACTGACTTAGCATTTTGGTGGTGAGTTTGGCTTTGGAGAGTTTTGCCATTTCAGTTCTCTTCCCTGCACCTGTTTCATCCAGTGCTTCGATGATCAACCCTTTATTATAGCCTCCAGCAGAGCAGATTTTCTTGCTTATCTCCAAGATACTGTCTCTGGACCAGGCCTTTATCTCTATCAATGATCTTCCAAGGTATTTGGCAATGAATCTGATCAGTATCTCCAATCTTTTCCTTTCCAACACACTATAACCGGCCCATCTAGCTTGAATCTCTTCTATTTCCAGCCTTCTGATCTCAATGTCTAGTGTAGTTGTGTCATGACCTTGTCGAAAGAGCTGATCTATAATTTTATCCATGGATCGGCTGTGAGCTTCATCAACATCTTTGACAAGATCTTCTAAGGATTTATCTTCATCAGCTTTTGACTCAGCACTTTTCTTTCTTTTATATGTGATCAGTTGTTCTGAGATCAGTTCTTTCTCCACCTTCTTCTCTTTTGCAACTTCTTTCTCATCATCAACTCTTTTTCTTTTCTTTTCTTTCACTTCCTTAGACTTGGAAGTCTCCCCCTTTTTGGTTGCATTGGGATGAGGGGCTTGAAAGGCAGAAAGAGATTTGTGAACAGCATCATCAACGAGGGTTTGTAGATTTGAGGATATCCTCTCATCAATGGCTTTATGCACTATGTCAGTGATTATGGGAGTGATGAGAGGTAAGGAGTTTTGAAAGATAGCAACCATCTGCTCAGAGGGGTTCTGTTCCTGAGAGGTGATGCCAAAAGTAGTGGCTTGTGGCTCAGTTACGTGTGTAGGCTCAGTGTTTGGGAACCTTCAATGGAACGTGCCATCTGTGGGGTTTGTGAGGTAGATGGACTTTGATCCTGAGACATTTTGGCTAACAACTCTTTGAGTCTGCTCACCTCAGTCTCAAGGATGGTATTATGGGCTAATACATCATAGAAAAAGCCCAGGTCATCATCAGTTTGTGCTGAATCACCTGACCTCCTGATTGAATCAGGATGTACATGCTCAGAGTGTAGATCAGTAGAAGCATCTGCCCCTTGGTCTTGGTACTGGGGACTTCCTGCCTCACGATTGTGTCCTTCATTGGCAGTTGCCTCTGGTAAGGTCTTATGGATGTCACCAACTTCACCCTGATCATTTGCTGAATCAGTAGAAGTGGCAGCCATACCAGATGTTCTATTCTCTATTTCTACACTTAGAGAGTGAACATTGTAACCCCTGTGTTGTAGGTTATTAGAAGGATTTTGGTCCTCCCCCTCAATGGTTGAGGTATTCCTAGTGGTAAGTGGTTTCTGGGGAGGGGGTGAGGAATGCAACTGACTCGGCACTTTAGCAATTATCAATGTTGGGCTTTGAGGGGCGTTGCATGTGGAGATTGGTCTGAAGCAGAATGCACCCAGGGTGAGAGGTGCTCTTCAATGGTAACCCTCTCAATTGAGATAGGTTCCAGAAATGTGGGATCCACAATTGTGGTTGCAACAGGATCCTATTGAGAGGATACCTATGTGGCTTCAGCAGGTTGAGTCTTGGACATAACTAGGGGTTATAACCAGTATGTATTTCCTATGTTTGTGGTACAGAGGCATCCTCAGGGGACTCATATCCCTGAGTAGCCTTTTTGGGCTTTTTGGATTTGGGTTTGGTGGGAACTTTGGATCTGGAAGTGGAGGCTGTGGGTTCCCTCTGCTTGGGTTTTAGCATCCGGGCAGCCCCTTTAAGAGTAGGGTCTGAGTTATGTCGGGAGTATACCACAGCTAAAACAGCTAGAGCAGGGACTCCAAGACCAACAAGGCCATCAGATTGTAATTGATTCAAAATTATGGCCATTAGAAACCTGGGATAAAGTATCCATCTGTTTGCCATAGGTTTCTGAGCCAGATCCTTTAGTTCCATGAACACTATCTCAAAACAATTTAGATTTTGGTGTTCAAGGATAGAGTACAATACCTGTTGCCATCGGGAATACATCTGATCCCAAGAAGATGTCTTTGATGCAAGGCAGGCATTCACCATATGAAAGATAAGTCGTTCAACATCATGGAAGTGCTTTTTAAGTATGGTTGTAGCACTTAAGTGGCCTTCATACCCGTTATGGATAAAAGACATAGCAGTGGTTCCTTTGGGGTATTCTTTAGGATAGGTGCCATCATGCAGATTTAGGGTTTTGCGAATGATGTTGGGGGTGATGAGCACCTGTTTCTGGTTCACCAACGACTGGAAAGTGATTTTTCTATCATTCTCACCGGTTATTACACAGACGTTGGTCCGGAACTGGGATAAGGAGTCAAGATATATGGTAGGATTCAGAAGAAAGGCTGTTCTGTATGGGGAATCCACCATAAGATCGATGGCAATGTCAAACTTGTTCCAGAAGGCCGATTTCGAAAGGTAGGCAACACAGTTGTGTCGGGGTTTTAGTTTCATGGTCGCCATTATTGAGAGAGAAAGGTTTGAAAACGGCTAATGAAACGTTTGGCTATAAGTGCATGTATTTATAGGTTAAGAAAAGGCTGAAAAGAAAACGACTGAAAGTGTTGGTGTTGGCATCAGTTGTTATGAAAAAAACTGAAGACTTGGTTTTAACTACCAGACGTTTGAAAACTGTTGGATTCTGTGTGCCCAAGACACTTAGAATATTGATGTGGTTAGTACGTTATGATCCAAGTCGAGTTATACCCAATAACAAGTTTGGCAAACACCAATTAAATATTTAATTGATGATGTGATCATGCAATTAAATATTTACACCGATTTAGAAAATGGGTTTTCTAAATAAGTTGCATGTGAGTGGGAACAACTTATTAGGATAATTTGTTCAATCAATATTATTTGAAGTGTTGTTTAAATTAGTTAGATGACATCAAATAATAGTGGGAATTACAACTTATAAATTAAATGGTTAATTGTATAAGTATGTAAATACATATATATATATATTGTACATACAATTTATTATATGTCTAGTTCACAAGACATATTAATGTGTGATAAACAAATTGAAGGGGAAAGGGTTTTGAAACCCAAATTTCGGCCGCCCTCCCCTTTAATCCCCATTGGACCAAACTTGCTTGGGTACCAACACACATTTAACTCTTGTCTTGAACACTCCACAAATGAGAACCACACAAATTACATGCAAAAGGCTCCAATCTCTCTCTCTCCTAACCTCACGGTTCAAGCAAGAAAAGAAGAGGTTTTGAAGCTTATTTTGGGTGATTCTACCTAACAAGAAAGGGTGTTGCCATCAAGCTTGGGGTATACTAGCTTGAGGAGTCCTCCATTGGAGTCTTGGCCAAAAGAACAAGCATCAAAACCCCATTTTGGTCGACATTTGCTGCTGGAACAAGGTAGTTGTCACAGCTTGTTCTAGCTGTGATTTTATGTACGATTTTGTATGTTCATAGCTTGTTTAATCCACATAAATGATCCTTATTGTTATGGGTTTGTTTATTTGTATATTAATCATCATAAAACATGGATTTTCAGATCTAAAATCATGTTTTAAATACAAATTTATCCGCTGCGTTTTTCTGAAATACCAAGAGGATAAAACGGTTTTATCTTCAAATAAACCCAACAATGGCATCTAGAGCCGGTTATGTGGATGACTTGCTTGTTTTATCTTTTGAAATTGGTTTTAAAAGATGATTTTAGACATGTTATAGGCTGATTTTGGGCTGTTATAGTTTATATGAATGATTCCCCAAACTTTCAAGGTCATATCACACATGCTAGTGATTAGACCTTGAAAGAAACATATTATGAATGTTGGTTGTTTGGACAATGATTAAAACCCAAAATTTCAGTTTATGTTGGCTGAAATTTGGGGTTTTAAATGGGGTTTTCATTATATGAATCGATGATATGATCATTGGTTGTTAATGTGCATAACCTAGCCTTGACCCTATGTGATTTGGTTTGGAATGGATGGTTGATTTTGGTTGTTTTTCTTTTAGGTTGTAATATTATTCATTTGTGTTTTTCTTTGGGATGTAATTTATTTATTCATTCATTTGAAATGTAATAGATAGATTAAGTGCACTTCCTTTACAAGAGAATTTGTATTAGGATATAAGTTTTGTAAATGGAGATGCACTAGAAGGAAGCACAAGAGGAAGACACAAAGAGAAAGACTTGGAGCATATGGATGCAAGTTCAAGTGGGGGTCTATAAAGACCTTTAATTTTGTGTTATATTCAACCCTTAGGAAAGACCTAATGACCACACTTGTGATGGCAAACAAGTGTGGTCACAATAGTAGCTATGGTTATGCACATATGGTTGTTTATGTTTTATGCTTGGTTGATTGTTTATTGTTTGATTGTTTGGTTGATGTTTTGACATGCATAACAATCTCATTATAATCATAACAATCTGAAAATTGATGGTTCTTAATAGTTAATAAAAGTTATTAAAATGGTTTAATGATTTTAAAGATTAAAATTGGTTTTAATCAAAGAACCATAGGGTACCTTGTATTTGGAAGCATGTAAATACAAGTACATAGGTTTTTCTAACTAATATTATGAACCTCCCAATTTTCATTCAAACAAGATCGACACCGTCCTTTTACACCACACTTGAGTCACTTGGGAACTCTTAATGGGATAAAGGTCACCTAACCATTTTGTGGGAACTTATGACTTAAGGTGAGAATGCAAAATTCGTGGATAAAGGTCACCTAACCACTCATTTTGGCAAACTCACACGTGTGTGTAAGTAGGATGTCTTGATTTGCAAACCATGTTAAATGGATCACCTACAATATGGTTTCCAAATGGTGTTGATGGGATTAACATGCCGACTTTACATATGATGTTCAATAAGTCGATCCCATACCTCTAGAAGTTGCAAATGGTTGCAATCGTCAATCGTTGACCACCTTATTAATTTAAATCATGGGATAAAGGTCACCTAACCACAATTTAAATGTAATGTTGGGTTCTAGATTTTAATATAAAATTACCTTAAAAGGCATTAAATATTAAAATTAGCAATATCGAAAATACTAAAATGATCTTTGTTAAATTTTGTAGATGGCCACCAATAATGAAAATCACGATAACTCGTCCGCATCAAACCAATCACTACGAGCGATCCTCCAAAAGGAACGTCTAAATCATAACAACTTTATTGATTGGTATCGAAACTTGAGAATTGTTCTCAAGCAAGAGAGAAGATCATATGTTTTAGACGACCCTATCCCCGATCAACCTAACGAGGATGATGAGGAGGCCTTTAACGATTGGCTGAAATACACTGAGGACTCCGTCCAAGTGTCTTGTCTCATGCTAGCGAGCATGACTCCGGATCTCCAAAAGGAGTATGAACATCACGGAGCTTACGACATGATAACCCAGCTGAAGGAAACGTTCCAACAGCAAGCAAGGGTTGAGCGGTTCGAAACGGTTCGAGCGCTCCATGCATGTCGTATGGACGACAACCAATCTGTTTCATCTTATGTACTTAAGATGAAAAGTCATATTGACCGCCTCGAGAGGCTAAACTGCCCCGTCTCGAAGGAGTTGGCCACGGATTTGATCCTAAATGGCCTAACCAAGAAGTTCGAGACATTCGTGTTGAACTACAACATTAATGCATGGGACAAAAGCATTGGTGAACTTCACTCAATGCTCAAAACGGCCGAGGCGGCCATGGGTAAAAGGGTTTTACCCGTTCTCACCATCAATGAAGGTGGGAACAACAAAAGGCCTCATCCCGCACCCAAGGCAAAGGTTGCCAAGGGTAAGGGACATGCGTGGGGAAAGGGGAAAGGGGTGGTAAGGGTACCACCCAAACCACAAGAGAAGAAGCAAAAGGTTGCTACAAATGACCCATGCTTCAAGTGTGGGGAGATAGGACATTGGGCAAGGAATTGTCCTGTCCATCTCCAAGAGTTGAAAGCAAAGAGGGATGCCGGCAGACCTCAGGTACAATATACATGATACATATTGATCTTAATGTTACATCTTCAAACACATGGGTATTAGATACCGGATGTGGAACTCATATTTGCAATTTGTTGCAGGGGTTCACAAGAAGTAGGGACTTCAAGAAAGGGGATGTTAGCCTCTTCATGGGCAATGGAACTAAAGTCTTAGTTGAAGCTCGTGGGGACTACATCCTAAGACTTCCAAGTGGTTTGGAAGTTATTTTGAAGAATGTTTTGTATGCTCCTAGTTTGACTAGGAACATTATTTCTGTATCTCAATTAAGACATTATGATTATGTATTATCCTTTATGAAAATGATATTCATGTTGCTTTAAATGGTATGTTCTATTTTAAAGCTATACCAATTAATGGTATTTATGAATTGGTTCATGAAAATACTTTAAATAGTTCATTGTACCAAACAAACACCAAGAAACTCAAGTTGGACTTGAGTGATACCTATCTTTGGCATTGTCGTCTTGGTCATATAACAAGAAACGTTTACAAACACTTCAAAAGAATGGTCTTTTAAAACAAATGAATGTGATTCATTTGATGTTTGTGAATCTTGTTTACAAGGTAAGATGACTAAGGCACCCTTTAGTGGAACTACCGAAAGGGCAAAAGATTTATTAGGAATCATACATTCGGATGTATGTGGTCCTTTTAAGCCAATGACTAGGAATGGTGAAAGACACTTCATTACCTTTACCGACGACTATAGTCGCTATGGGTATGTGTACTTATTGAGGCACAAAGATGAAGCTTTTGAAATGTTCAAAATCTTCAAGAATGAAGTAGAAAATCAACTCAATAAGTCAATTAAAATTCTCCGTACCGATAGAGGAGGTTAATACCTAAGTGATGTTTTTCAAGATCATCTTAGGAGTTGTGGGATTGTCTCACAACTCACTCCACCTGGAACACCACAACATAATGGTGTGTCTGAAAGGAGGAATCGAACCTTATTGGATATGGTTCGATCTATGATGGCTAGAAGCTCATTACCTCTATCATTTTGGGGTTTCGCTTTGCTCTCCGCGGCCCGTATTCTAAATATGGCCCCAACCAAAAAGGTGGAAAGGACACCTTTTGAGATTTGGCATGGAAGAGTTCCATCCCTATCATACTTAAGGGTTTGGGGATGTGAGGCTTATGTTAAGACTCCCACCCCAAACAAATTGGAAGGCCGATCCACCAAGTGTATCTTTGTTGGATATCCTAGAGATTCTATGGGATATTATTTCTACGATCCACTGGAACAAAAGGTGTTTGTTGCCAGAAAGGGTGAGTTCTTAGAAGCAAAGTTCCTTATGGAAGGAGCTGGCAGTAGAACAGTGGATCTTGAAGAGAATCAAGAACCACAACCCGATACACGTTTGGTTGAAACTAGCACTCAACATGAGGATGTTGAGGAAGATCAAGGGGTTGATCAATACACACAAGGCGTTCGCAGAAGTGGTAGAACTAGTAATCCACCAGAAAGATATGGATTTTTCATGGATGGATGCTATGTGGTAGATTCTGATGAACCAACCACATACCATAATGCAATGTCCAATTCGGATTGTGACAAATGGCTTGAAGCCATGAACGTTGAGATGCATTCCATGTATGACAATCAAGTTTGGGAACTTGTTGAACCACCTCTTAACTCCAAGATAGTTGGAAGTAAGTGGGTTTTCAAGAAGAAAACCGATATGCATGGAAACTTGGATACTTATAAAGCTAGACTTGTAGCAAAGGGTTTCACTCAAACTCAAGGGGTTGATTATGATGAAACTTTTTCACCTGTTGCGATGCTGAAGTCTATAAGGATATTGTTTGCCATAGCTGCTCATTATGATTATGAGATTTGGCAAATGGATGTCAAAACCGCTTTCCTAAATGGATATCTTGAGGAAGATGTCTATATGGTTCAGCCTGAAGGTTTTGTTGATCCAAAACATCCTAACAAAGTATGCAAGTTAAAGAAATCAATCTATGGATTGAAACAAGCATCGAGAAGCTGGAATCATCGTTTTGATGAGGAGTCAAGAAATTTGGCTTCATCAAAAACGCTGATGAGGCTTGTGTGTATAAGAAGGCTAGTGGGAGCATAATAACTTTCCTAGTAATGTATGTTGATGACATACTACTATTCGGAAATGACATTCCAACCTTGGAAGGTGTAAAAACCTGGCTTGGAAGTTGTTTTTCCATTAAGGATCTTGGTGAAGCCGCCTATATTCTGGGAATAAAGATCTATAGGGATAGATCAAGGCGGTTGATTGGTTTGAATCAAAGTGCATACATTAATAAGATCTTGAAAAGGTTCAAGATGGAAAACTCTAAGAAAGGTACCGTACCTATTCAAAGAGGAACGATATTGAGTATGACTCAATGTCCAAGCTCAAAAGATGAGCAAGATAGCATGAAGGCAATCCCATACGCATCTGCTATAGGATCCATCATGTATGCAATGATATGCACTCGACCGGATGTGTCATGCGCCTTAAGCATGACAAGCCGTTACCAGCAGAATCCTGGAAACAGTCATTGGATGGTTGTTAAGAACATACTTAAGTACCTAAGGAGGACAAGGGATATGTTCCTAATCTATGGATCTGGTGACGAGGAACTCGTTGTAAAAGGTTACACGGATGCGAGTTTCCAAATCAATCGTGATGATTCTCGGTCACAATCGGGATACATCTTCATTCTGAATGGAGGAGCGGTCTCTTGGAAGAGCTCCAAGCAGGATGTGGTGGCTCTATCAACTACAGAATCAGAATATGTCGCTGCCTCATTGGCAGCTCAAGAAGCTGCATGGTTGAAGAAATTCATTGCCGATCTAGGGGTTGTCCCTTCCATTCAGGACCCCCTAGAGATCTTTTGTGATAACGAGGGTGCGATTGCACAAATCAAGGAACCCCGTGCTCATCAAAAGACTAGGCACATTGAGCGGAGATTCAACTACATACAAGATGAAGTTGAAAAGGGAAAGATATGTATTCGCAAAGTTCACACGGATCAAAACGTTGCGGATCCCCTCACGAAGCTCCTTGAAAAGGCAAAGCATGAAGGTCATACTTGTGCCATGGGACTTCGATATTCTAGTGAGTGGATTTGATCTGTAAATTTTGTATTTGGATATATGGAACTTTCTATTATTTGAATAAAATTATTTGGTTATAATGTTTCAAATAATATTCCAATTTAGCATGTTTAATCCATGAGTAAAATGTTTACTCTAAATGTCCGTAGTCGTTCACACTTGTGGGAACAAGTTTGAAGGTAAGACTATTATGAACTTGGATTGGTTGATACTCAAAAGGATGAATATAGAGCAATGGGTTGCTACCAAGGTTCATAGATATTTGTGGGATACAAATATTGGACTAACCCGCATCTCAAATTTTACTACATGGAATCTTATTGATTGATCATAAGTAATTTTGAGTAAAGGCGAATATCATTTGGTATCCTCCGACCTGAGATACATATTGGGTTTTGATATTCACCAAGTGTTACACCTTGAGCTTCTTCTTCACTGTCCTGAAATAGTGGACAGTACATAAGGGTATATTCAGGTATGACACGAGGTGTCTGTGAGAAACATATGTAGTCAAGATGGAATTTGTTCCTCTTATTCGTTGAGAGTTAGATGTCTAAGGCCTGATAAGTTAAATCAACAAGAAATGATCATTCTGTGTTCTTGGATTTAACATGACATCTGAAACAAAAGGATAGATGATTGATTCACCTAAATCATTTCAAGTAGGGTACTTGAAAGGGATGATGTTATTGAATGGCTACAAGTCATGCGTATTAAGGGTAGTGAACCGTTGTTAGGCGGTATTTACTGCTTACATCAATCTTCTATGAATCTTGGGCAAGTGGGAGATTGTTGGATTCTGTGTGCCCAAGACACTTAGAATATTGATGTGGTTAGTACGTTATGATCCAAGTCGGGTTATACCCAATAACAAGTTTGGCAAACACCAATTAAATATTTAATTAATGATGTGATCATGCAATTAAATATTTACACCGATTTAGAAAATGGGTTTTCTAAATAAGTTGCATGTGAGTGGGAACAACTTATTAGGATAATTTGTTCAATCAATATTATTTGAAGTGTTTGTTAAATTAGTTAGATGACATCAAATAATAGTGGGAATTACAACTTATAAATTAAATGGTTAATTGTATAAGTATGTAAATACATATATATATATATTGTACATACAATTTATTATATGTCTAGTTCACAAGACATATTAATGTGTGATAAACAAATTGAAGGGGAAAGGGTTTTGAAACCCAAATTTCGGCCGCCCTCCCCTTTAATCCCCATTGGACCAAACTTGCATTGGGTACCAACACACATTTAACTCTTGTCTTGAACACTCCACAAATGAGAACCACACAAATTACATGCAAAAGGCTCCAATCTCTCTCTCTCCCAACCTCACGATTCAAGCAAGAAAAGAAGAGGTTTTGAAGCTTATTTTGGGTGATTCTACCTAACAAGAAAGGGTGTTGCCATCAAGCTTGGGGTATACTAGCTTGAGGAGTCCTCCATTGGAGTCTTGGCCAAAAGAACAAGCATCAAAACCCCATTTTGGTCGACATTTGCTGCTGGAACAAGGTAGTTGTCACAGCTTGTTCTAGCTGTGATTTTATGTACGATTTTGTATGTTCATAGCTTGTTTAATCCACATAAATGATCCTTATTGTTATGGTTTGTTTATTTGTATATTAATCATCATAAAACATGGATTTTCAGATCTAAAATCATGTTTTAAATACAAATTTATCCGCTGTGTTTTTCTGAAATACCAAGAGGATAAAACGGTTTTATCTTCAAATAAACCCAACAAAAACAACTGAAGACTTGGTTTTAGTCATCAGTAGTTGTGAAACTACTGAAAACCTTGGTTTTGTCTTCAGCTGTTGTAAACAACTGAGGACTTGGTATTAGTCATCAGTAGTTGTGACACCACTGAAGACATGGTTTTGTCATCAGTTGTTTAGAGTGAAATAGCAGTTTGTGGAAATGGCTGAAGTGAAAATTCTCAGTAGTTTTCGTCAATTCTTAGCTTTTCAGCTGTTTCATACTGTCCTCAACACTTACTCATCAGACTTTTTAGCTGATTTTAGTTGTTTCATAGGACGTCAGTACTTATCTGTTTTTACTGACATCAGGAGTTATAACTACATTAGTAGTTGTAACTGCATCAGTTTCTTTTAACAGAATTAGTACATATTTGTGACATGTTTACTAATGATCATCAGTACTTGTTTACTGAGATCATCAGTAGTTATCACTTATTCTAGCTGCAGCATACCAAGCCTTAACACAAGGTTTTGGAAAGTTGAACTATCCAAAGGCTTAGTAAACATATCTGCAAGCTCAATAGCATTAGGCAGAAACTTTGGATCAATCGTACCTTTTTCAAAACAATCCCTAATAAAATGGTGTCTAATCTCTATATGTTTGGTCCTAGAGTGTTGGACTGGATTCTTGACAATGCACAGAGCTGAAGCACTATCCATTAATAATGGAGTCTTAGTCTCTGTAATGCCATAATCCAATAGTTGGTTTTGAAGCCAGAGTACCTGAGATGTATAACTTGCACCAGCAATGTACTCTGCTTCAGCAGTGGATGTAGCAACAGATGTTTGTTTCCTACTCTGCCAAGAAATCAAACAGTTTCCTAGGAATTGACATCCATCAGAAGTTGACTTTCTAGTTAACTTACACCCTGTATAGTCACTATCAGAAAAAGCAACTAATTTGCTTGAGTGTCCAGTGGAATACCAAAGACCTAGAGATTGTGTACCTTGCAGATATCTAAAGATCCTCTTGACTGCAATCAAATGAGACTCTTTAGGAGCAACCTGAAATCTTGCACAAACACAAGTTGCAAACATGATATCTGGTCTAGAAGCTGTTAAGTACATCAAGGATCCAATCACACATCTGTAAAGTGTTTCATCAACAGCTTTACCTTTCTGATCTACATCCAGTTGTGTGGTGTTGCACATGGGAGTAGAACAGGG
Source organism: Flaveria trinervia (assembly GCA_025506515.1). Classification (NCBI taxonomy): domain Eukaryota; kingdom Viridiplantae; phylum Streptophyta; class Magnoliopsida; order Asterales; family Asteraceae; genus Flaveria; species Flaveria trinervia. The sequence continues at coordinate 46,975,761 of CM046451.1, forward strand.
CTTACAATTTTGTAAATCAAACTTATTCAAAAGTTCTTTGGTATATTTTGATTGATGAATAAAGGTTCCATCAGCCTTTTGTTTGATTTGCAAGCCCAGAAAGAACTGTAATTCTCCCATTGCACTCATTTCAAACTTTTGTTTCATTAGACTTGTAAGATCATCACACAACTGGGGATCAGAGGATGCAAAAATAATATCATCAACATAAATTTGAACAAGTAGCTTATGCTGATCCACTTTCTTTATAAACAAAGTTTTATCGATAGAGCCTCTAGTGAAATTATTTTTAAGAAGAAAATTTGAAAGTGTTTCATACCAGGCTCTAGGAGCTTGCTTCAACCCATAAAGAGCCTTATCAAGTTGATACACCCAATCAGGATGTTTATTGTCCTCAAAACCTGGTGGTTGACACACATAAACCTCTTCTTTTATTTTACCATATAAAAAGCACTTTTGACATCCATTTGAAAAAAACTTTAAGATTGTGGAATGCAGCATAGCCTAAGAACAATCTAATTGCCTCTAGCCTGGCTACAGGGGCAAAGGTTTCATCATAATCAATACCTTCTTCTAGTGAAAACCCTTGTACAACCAGTCTAGCCTTGTTCTTGACAATAAGCCCATTTTCATCAGTTTTATTCCTAAACACCATTTAGTGCCTATTGCACACTTACCTGGGGGTAGAGGAACCAGTTCCCACACTTGCTGCTTTTTGAACTGAAGTTGCTCAAGCTGCATGGCTTCAACCCATCCATTGTCTCTCAAAGCAACATGATAGTTCTTTGGCTCTAGCTGACTGATGAAGAGAGCATAGAAGCAGAAGTTAGACATTGATTTCTAGTTGAGACACCAACATTGATATCACCAATGATTTGAGACATAGGGTGATTCTTCAGCTCTTCGTATACTACAAGATCAGTGCAAGTGTTTGTAGCCGGTTCAGCAGCAGCAGATGGTGATCCAGATTCTTGAAACCAAGTATTAGATGGCAAGTTAAATGTTATGGAGGAGTCAGAAATCTCATGAGCATTTGTTGTGGAGGGAGCTACAGAAGCTACAGGAACATCAAGTTTAGCAGACTCAGGCAGTTGGTCACTAAACTTGAAAAGGTGAGTACTGATATCATTATCATCTTCAGTACCACCAGGTGGAAGACTTGCTGCAGAAGATGATTTATCCACATGATCTGCAATAGCTGGAGGTTGATAAGGAACTTTTGCAGTATGCCCAGATCAAACAACTCCACAGGGTTTTGTGGAATTTTATCCTTAGGAGATTCATTGAATTTCACATGCAAGGTTTCTTCAACTAACTTTGTTCTGCAGTTGAAGACCCTGTAAGCCTTGCATGTGGATGAATAACCTACAAAATACCCTGCATCCACCTTAGGATCAAATTTGTGGAGTTGATCCTTTGTGTTTAGAATGAAACAAGGACACCAAAGGTTTTGAAGAATGAAATTAGAGGAGCCAAATGATGTAGAACTTCATATGGAGTCTTCATCAACCTCTGATTTACTAATACTCTATTCTGCACATAGCAAGCTATGTTAACAGCTTCAGCCCAAAAGGTCAATGGCAAACTAGAGTCGGCCAACATAGACCTTGTAGCTTCAATTAGGTCCTGTTCTTTCTCTCCACTACTCCATTTTGTTCTGGAGTCCTTGGGATACTAAAATGCCTCTTGATTCCTTTTGCTAGATAAAAATCATCAAGTGTATGGTTTCTGAATTCAGTTCCATTATCACTCCTTATACACTTGACTGATAGGGAATACTGCTTCTCAACATACAGCACAAAGTTTATAATCTTCTGAGCAACCTCATCCTTTGAATGTAGAAAGAAAGTCCATACGAATTTGGAGTAATCATCCACAATTACGAGACAGTATTTCTTCTTTGCCAGGCTCATCACTCTCACAGGACCAAATAGATCCATGTGCAGTAACTGCAAGCAGGCAGTGGACTTAGGTTCTTCAATAGGAGGGAATGAGACTTTGTGTTGTTTTCCTTTCAAACAAGCAGTGCAGGTTTCATCACAGTGGAACTCCTTTATTGGTAGACCTCTCACTAAACTATTGTGGATCAGCTGATTCATGTTTTTGAGATTAACATGACCCAGCCTTCTATGCCACAGTTTAGATTCCTGAGGAGAGGCTTTGGAGAATAGGCAAGGATGACCCTTCAAATCAATCTTCTTTGACAAATCCAAAGCATACACTCTTCCAATCCTGTTGGCCTTCAGGAGAATATGTTCAGCCAATACCTTGTCAATCAACCTCAGAACTTGGGAAGACAGAATCCTGCAGTTCTGGCTTGAGAAAATTGCAACATGCCCTTTATCACACATTTGACTGACACTCAGCAAATTATACTTGAGATTTTCCACATGATTAACATCATCAAACCTGATTTGTCCATTAGACACATATCCTTTACAGATGATGTAACCGTTGGCATCATTACCAAATGAAACAAATCCCTTCTTTCCTTGAGAGTAGTCATTAAGAAGAGAACTGCTCCCAGTCATATGCATAGATCCTCCACTGTCTACATACCAGATGCTCTTTGGCATGCTGAAGAACCCTGAATTCATCATAAAGAACTAGTTAGGTTTTGAGACCCAAACCTTTTTGGTTTTGGGTCTGTTTTCATCAACAGATTTAACCATAACTTGTTTCTTATGATTAACAGCTCATGAAGAAGGAGATGGTGCTGAAATGGATTCCATGGATTTAGGCTTCGAATGCCTTTTCAGTGGTTTGATCACAGGTGCATCTAGTTGGTTAACTCTCCCCAACAAATGCTGAACCATCATAACAAGTTGTGTCTGATTTGTAGCTAAAGCTTTCAATTCTTGTGACATATCAGTACTTGTGTTGATGAGTTCCTGTGACCCACCATTTCCTCCTTAAAATTCACAGACTTAGTCTGATGTTTATCATGAGGAGCACTATCAGTTGTTTTATGATCAACCCTATCCTTCTTTCTGGATTTGGATGAAGGCTTGGGTTCATCACATTGGGATGACTATTGTACAAACTTGGTCTCAAACTCATTTTTCATTTCATCCATTTGGATTTTAATGAGCTTATCTCTGTTGAGTTTGGAACCCTTTCTGTACCAACATTCATCAGAATGATGATTGAATTTACCACATATTTCCCATGGCTTATTCTTCATCTTGAATTGATCAACTGCTGATGTGGAAACTACTGAAGGTGTGCTCTTTAGTACTTTCCTCCTTTTAGTACTTTTGTTTAGTACTGAAGGATCTGTAACAACTGAAGACTTGTTCTTCAGCTGTTCTCTATCAGCAGTTGTTAATCCTTTTCTTTCAGCTGATTTGAAATGCTTTTCAGATGTTGTGACTTGCCCTTCAGTACTTGAGGTACTTTGAGGGACAACATCTGAAGTACTCAGCTTCATGTGCTTATTAGTAGTTAACCCATCAGCCAATTGATTTGCTGAGGTATCAACACTGATTTCATCTTGTGATTTTGGGTGATCACTTGAGGATGATGCACATGATGATGTGGTTTGGAAATTACTTTCACCTTCAGATTTTACTATTGGTTTTGGAGTAAAATCTGTAGGTGGTGCAATGTAGTTGTAACCTATTCCAAGCTTCACATTTGAAGCACATTGCTTGCTGAGCAGCATTTCAAATCCCTTGCAGGATGATACCCAGCAGTCACACTCTACTTGGGTAACTGCAAGTTTTTCTTTGAGATCTCTATGGTTCTCAAGAATGACCTCTAGCTTAGCCTTTTCATCATTTAATTGGCATTTAAGCTTATAAATCTCATCATCTTTATCCTTAAGTACAGACTCATATTCAGCTTTTCTTTTGGAAAGGGTTTGCTCAAGCTCTAGATTTTGATTTATTAAAGCTACATTGCCTCTCTAATAGAGATAAATGCAGCTATGCAAGATTCAGAACATAGCTTGGCCTTAGCCTTAGAGGATGCCTGGGTTACCTGTGATGAAGATGCATTGGAGCATGAACTATCAGTAGATTCTAGGGCCATGAGAGCTAGATTCCCAAAAGGATGTTTACCACCATGTTGACCATCACCAGCAAATAATTGCTCATTACCAGAGAGATCATCTGGTAAACTACTCCAGTCAACAATACCAGGGGTGAAGAAGCTGTGATGAGGTTGTGATTGAGATGATTGAGATGGTAGAGGCTCAGGTAGGGCTTGAGGTTGTTGTGCAATAGGAACTTGAACCGGATTTGGGTGTGGCATGTAATAGCAGGGATATGGATATGACATTGGACCCTGAGGGACAAAATATGCAGGGGATATAGGTTGTGAATGATGACCAGAACTAGCAGGATGTTGCCCTCTGTTTTCTGGACTATTGCTTTGAAAAGTCACAAAGGGTGCAGAGGAGTTAGATCCAGATGATCTACACTTTCTTGCAAAGTGTCCAAGCCTTTGGCATTTGTGACACCTCAACTTACTCTTGTCAAAACCAACTTTGGTTTTGCTAGAGAGTCCTAGAAATTTCCTACCAGTTCTCTTGTAGAACTTTTGAGATCTGATATTAATCAAGGCCATTTGGCTCAGAATATCCATCTCTTCTAAGTCATCATCAGCAATACCCTTTAAATCATCCATAATGAAACACAAATTGTCACTATTACAGCCTGACTTACTGTCAACACTAACAAATGCATGATCTGAACCGTTTGAGGAGAAATCTATATGCTCATCATAATTGCTTTTGATGCAGCATATTCTGACTCATGACTAACCAAGGCAGTGTTCCCTGGTACAAAGTCATCAGTGAGCTTTCCTGATGATGCTAGTTTCCTTTTCTGCTCTATCTCTCTTTGAAATGTAAGCACTTTCCCATGGAGTTGGGTGAGAGATAGACTATCTAGATTTGCACTGGAGCGTAGGACAATGGTATATGTCTCCCATCTCTCAGGCAGTGATCTGTGGAATCTGTTGTTCATCTGACTATTAGTGTATTCATGTTTGACCATATTCATGTAGTCAGTGACTCACCCTTCTTATGAGAGAATGTCTTATATTGTTGGGCAAGGATTTCTCTGTTGTTTTCTAAGACCTAATCTGTTCCACCAAATTGTTCCTTCAATGCATTCCAAAGGTCATGAGCAGTTTCATGATGCATAAGCCCATAATAGATTTCATTCGGAAGTGCCATGGCCAAAATTCCATGCGCTTTAGCATCATTCTCAAACAGTTTTCGATCCTCATCTGAATATTGTTCCTTCTTCTTCGGAACCATTTGGTTGGTTTTCGGATTGTTCACCATAGGCTTGTGTGGACCATGAACCACAGATGTCAACAACCTGAACTATTAATACACAGGTGATGAAGCATTCTTCGTTGGCATATGTTATACTCAGTCCTAACCAGCATCGGAGGCTTGGTTGAGGAACCGGTATGTGAGGGTCAATAGAAGGAGTAGTCATTCTCAAATTCAACCAAATTCAATTAAGTTTTAATTGATTTAGTTCAAAAACAACAAACTCAATATGAACCAAGAGAAATCGCAAAGCAGATAAACGAATGCAGCAAAAATTCAATGATCTGTAACCAATTCTTGCAAATATGCTAATTCAATCAAACTTAGATATCGAATAGCAGTTTCAATGATCAATTGTTAGATCGATCAATGATTAACTCAGCTCTGATACCATTTGTTAGGATGAGTGATCTAAGTTTGATTAATTAGAGAGTATTGCAGCGGAATTCGAACAACGAATTAAACAATTCACAAGAACACAATTGATATTCAATGTAACACTAAATGGTTAAAGAAAAAGAGAATTCTGCAAAAGAGATATTTCATTCATATGCAATCGTGGTGGCTTAATGTCACACTTTACAATTTGGTCTTCAGTCTTTGTTCTTCAGACTTTTACTTTCAGACTTTTCCTTCAGCTGATAGCTTCAGACTTTGTCTTGAGTATTTACTTTCAGACTTTGTCTTCAGCTGATAGCTTCAGACTTTATCTTCAGTTCTTTACTTTTAGACTTTGTCTTCAGCTGATAGCTTCAGATTTTGTCTTCAGTACTTTACTTTCAGACTTTGTCTTCAGTTCTTTACTTTTAGACTTTGTCTTCAGTAGTAGTCCTCAGTTCTTGTCTTCAGACCTTGTAATCAGCTGATGTCTTCAGCTATTGTGATCTTCTTCAGCAGTTGTAATGTCTATGGGACTTAGAGGTTTTTCTGATCAGGCTCATTGGTTCTTTTGGTCCAACAATTAGGGTTCAACTTCATCAAAAACTATGAACAACCAATCAAAACTAACCATTAGATGTGCTATGATGATGATTATCACTTGTAACAACTTGTACTACTTGAAACCACTTGGAATTCGACTTGTGTATGTGTTCTTGGATCAAAATCATAATGGATGAGGTGTTGGAAGACTTGCAGCCGAAATTGGGGTTTGGGGGGGATTAGGGTTGTATTTTAGGTAAGTTTTAGGTTTAGAACAATTACAAAGTAAACCCCTTTAATTAGTTTTATAAAAACCAATCTTTCTAATATTTTTTAAATAGTTTTTAACTACTAAACACAAGTATTATTACCAATAATAATATCCTAAACCTCTACCACAATCACATAACACATAGGATATATATATATATATATAACACGTTATCACGTTATCGCGTAAAATTTATAAAATAACATATAAAATTCTATAAAATCATGAACCACATAATCGCAACTAATAATCAACAATATTAATTAGATTATTATTTTTTATCATAGATTATTAATATTAAGTCACCAACGTTCAATGACAACTAGTGTGTGCTCACGACACGTGTATGCAAGACCTAACGGAGTTTGGTAACGGAAAATTACCGGATGTCATATTATCCCCATGTTGATAGAATTTTCGTCTCCAAAATTGCATTACATGGTTGTGCTACATCCCTGGTTTACTACATTGGTATAACAAAATCGAGTGAGTTGTCACATCATCCCCATGTTGAAATAAATTTCGTCCTGAATTTAGTGAGTAGCTTCCCCGACCGTTGTTGTCATTTCGAACAGATGAGGATACTTAAGCATCATCTGATCCTCGCGTTCCCACTGAATTCCGGTCTATTTTTGAGTTCCAACGAACTTTGACTATAGGTATCTTGCTTTGTTTAAGAGTCTTGACCTCACGATCCATCACTTCAACCGCTTCCTCAACAAAGCGTAGTTCATCATCTACATGTACTTCCTCGAGTGGTACAACTAGTGTCTCGTCAGATAGACACTTCTTTAGATTCGAGACGTGAAATACGTTGTGAACGCCACTCAATGAATCAGGTAAGTCCAATCGATACGTCACTGGACCTATTCTTTCTAGAATCTCAAATGGTCCGACGTATCTTGGATTAAGCTTGCCTCTTTTTCCAAACCAAATTACACCTTTCCACGATGAGACTTTTAGTAACACTTTGTCACCGATTTGAAACTCCAAGGGTTTCTGTCATTTGTCTGTGTAACTCTTCTATCTATCTCGCACTGCTGCCATGCGGTTTTGTATGTGTACTCTCTTCTCAGTGGTCTCATGTATCAACTCAGGACCGGTTAACTGACTATCACCAATTCTGCCCAACAACTGGTGATCTACACTTTCGCCCATAATGCTCAAATGGTGGTGCCTTGACGCTAGTATGATACTATTGTTGTAAGAAAACTCAACCAATAGTAAATGAGCTTCACATTATTCCCAAAGTCGATCACACAAGCACGCAACATGTCCTCCAAAGTTTGAATGGTATGTTCACTCTGACCATCGGTCTGTGGATGGTAGGTAGTGCTCATCCTGGACATGAACCCAAAGATTTCTGTACGACTGCCAGAAATAAGACGTAAACGAGCATCATGATCAGATATAATCGAGATCGGCACGCCTGTCTCAAAACTACCTTTTTCAATAAATCCGGTTAACTTGTCCATGTTGTCATTTGTTTCCTTGATCGCCAAGAGGTTGAGCTGACTAGTGAGTCGGTCCACGATTACCCGATTGTGTCACAACCACTAGGAGTTCTGGGCAACTAAGTGATAAAATCCATGGAAATCTACTCCCAGTTCCATAAGGGGATCTTCGTTTGTTGCAATACCCCAGATGGTTTCTCATATTCGACTTTAACCTTAGAACATGTAAGACATTTGCTCACGTATGTAGCTACATCAGCTTCATATTAGGCCACCAATAGTACGCCTTCAAACCATGATACATTTTGTCAGAGCCAGGGTGTATGGAATATTTAGACTTGTGTGCTTCACTCATGACCAAGTCTCTTAAATTTCCATGCAAAGCACCCATATCTATCCCGAAATACCGAATTCCATCAGATTTTACTTCCAACTGTTTATCCATCTCGCGTAGAGATTCGGATTTAACGTTCTCATCTTTTAAAGCTTTCGTGTGGGCTCCCTTAATTTGTTTGGGCAAGTGAGTGCTAATCGTCAATTGTAGCGCACGCATTCGTCGGGGTTTAGAGTTTTTCTTTCTACTTAAGGCCTCGCGACTACATTTGCCTTTCCTGGGTGGTATTTAATGGCACAGTCATAATGGTTCAACAATTCCACCCAGCGTCGTTGCCTCATATTAAGCTCATTCTGCTCAAAGATATGCTGAAGACTCTTATGATTGGTGTAAATTATGCACTTGGTATCATACAAGTAATGTCTCCAAATCATTAAGGCAAATACCACTGCTCCTAACTCCAAGACATGAGTAGTGTATGTACCTTCAGCTGTCATGAGGCATAAGCTATCACCTTGTCACGTTGCATCAGGACACAACCCAGTCCTTGGATATAAGCATTACAATAAACTACAAATCATCACTTGCTTAAGGTAATGCTAGTATCGGTGCACTACAAAGTTTCTAGTTTAGCAACTGAAAAGCAGTTTCTTAACTCTCACCCCATTTATAAGTTGTTCTTTTATGGGTCAAAGCTGTGAGAGGTTGAGCGATCTTTGAAAATCCCGCAATGAAACGTCGATAGTTGCCTTATTTCACTACGCGTCTTAGGTACTGACTAGTTCCTTATCGCCTCAATCTTTGCTAGATCCACATGTATTCCCTTCTCGTTAGCAATGTGACCCAAGAATTGCACCTCACGAATCCATAAATCACCTTAGAAAAATTTACGTACAACTGTTCCTTTCTAAGTGATTCCAGAATGAAACATAGGTGTTCCTCGTGTTCCTTCTTGGTCCTAGAACAAATCAATATCTCATCTATAAACACAATAACAAACTGATCGAGATAGGGTTTGCACATGTGATTCATGAGATCCATGAACATTGCTGGTGCATTAGTCAACGCAAAAGGCCTGACCAGAACACATAGTGACCATAACGAGTACGAAACCGTTTGGAGATATCCTCTTCTCGAACTCTTAGTTGATGATAACCAGATCTCAAATCAGTCTTCAAATAATAGCTTGATCCCTGAAGTTGATCAAACATGCCATCGATACGAGGTAACGGGTATCAGTTCTTGACTTTGACTTTGTTCAACTCTCTATAGTCGATGCACATTCGAAATGTGCCATCTTTCTTCTTCACAAAGAGGACAGGTGCTCCCCACGGTGATGAACTCGGTCGAATAAACCCTTTATCCAATAGCTCCTGAAGTTATGTTCATAGTTCTTGCAGTTCGTTCGGTGCTAACCGATAAGGTACTTTCGTAATCAGAGCAGCTCCGGGAGTCAAATCTATCTGAAATTCAACTTGACGGTGAGGTGGTAGTCCAAGCAGATCCTCTCGAAACACCTCTGGAAAATCAGGAACCATCGGAATATCCTCTACTTTCTTTTCCTCCTGTTGCTTGTCGGAGACGAGGGCTAATATGGCTAAGTGACCTTTACGTAGCCACTTATGCACCTTCATGAATGAGATGATGCCTATCATAGCACCCCTCCTCTCACCCTTAACCAAAAGAGTTTCCCTATCTATTAGAGGAATACGAATGATCTTCTCATGAAAAATCACTTCTACTTGCTTCTTGGACAGCCAGTCCCTGCCTATGACCACATCAAAACTTCCAAGAGTAACAGGAATAAGGTCAATGTTGAAGGTATGACCTGCAAGTTCTATCTTGCTGCGTAACACCGATTTGCTTACCATCAGCCAACTCTAAAACATACTTAGACTCCTTAACTTAGTAGGGATAAAACTCCCATCGGCTCCGGTGTGAAACAGTACAGAAGCAAAACGACCATTAACAGGAAATTTACAAGTAATAGTAGTAGGATCGTTTAGAGCTTCACCTGAACCCATGACAAAGGCTCTCCCTTTGGCTCCACCATTGTTGCCACCACAGTTGTCACCATTGCCTCTATTGTTATTGTTGCCACCATTTCCGTTGCCATTCCCATTTCTTTTAAGTTAAGGACAGTTTTTCTTGAAATGCCTTTCCTTTCCACACTCAAAGCACCCTTTGGTGTTTCATAGGGCTATTGAGGATGCTGAGGTTGTTGAGGCTTCGTTATCAATTCTCCTTGGAAATCCTTTGCCACATGTCCAACCTTCCCACAACGCTGGCATCGAAAGCTATCACACCTGCCAATGTGGTGGTAGTTGCATCGATTGCACTTTGGGCTTTTCCCCACATATCCACTTGGTCCTTGAGATGATGATGATGATTGGTGGAAGTTGTGATTGTTGTCAAACCGTCTCTGCTGAAGTTGTTGTTGAGGTTGGTGTTACTATGTTTGGTTACCACATGACGATCCTTTGCTGGTGTTGTTCTCCCACTTGCGTTTGTTGTCGGGCACTCTTGCCATAGTGCCATGCTTGGGTAACTTTCCTTGCTCCACAGCTTGATCAGTGAGCTTGTGAGCCAATCGTATCACTTGTTGAATAGTAGGGAGATTTGCAGCAGTCACCATACTCTGGGTCTCCGGGACTAAGCCATGTATATAGAGCTTAATACGTCGGCTCGACGGGTTAACTTTGACAGGGCATAGTGCAGCTAGCTCATGAGACCTAGTAGTATAAGCCTCAATGTTAGACCCTTCCATTTTCAATAGCCAGAACTCGGTTTTCGGCTTTTGAACCTCGTCGTGGCGACATTATTCCTCTGTCATCGTTGTTTTGAATTCCTCCCACGGTAGTGCATTTGCCATTGCCTGGCGAAGCATTTGCCCTTCAGCATTCAACCACGTGAGTGCTGCACCTTCCAAGTTTCCTGTAGCGTATTTCACCTGGTCCGCCACTGGACAGTTACATTTGGCGAACACTGGCTCAGTCTTCTCGAACCATCGTACAAGCCCTACAGCTCCCTCGGCTCTACTGTAGGTGTGCGGCTTACAGTCCATGAATGCCTTGTATGTGCATCCAGGCGGTCCTGTATTCAATGTGTCAAGATATTCAAATCAAACCGAATGAATTAATCACCTAACAGAATATTCGTGTAAATGATGACTAGTGTTATCGTTTACCTCCAAACTATGCATGCTGTGTGTTCAATGCCACTTGCATGTGTTGGTTTGTCAATGTAGCCAATTCAGCTGGAGTCATGTTCACGTTGTCAGTGCCTTGTCCAGCACCTCGCCCTCGGCCACATCCACGTCCACGTCCTATACCTCGGGCATCCATATTTCACTTTACATTCACAAATACAATAATGAGTAACATCCAACATATCATCTCATTGAAGTATGGTAAATAATAAGAAATAATGTATAGTCACAACCACAACATTTATAACCAAAATAATAATGTTTCATAAATAGTTTGTAAGTAGCTCACAAGATATCTAATCATTGTCAAAATTCAAGTTCTTAGTTGTGTGGGAAACAACCCTTCCGACATAGGTTTAAGGAAAACCCTATGTAGTCAAAGTCATGAGAATAATGAAAAGAAAAGAAATCAATCCAGCAAGTCAGATCCATCGCTATCACCACCATCCGGGGCTTCTTCCGGCTCTTCCTCAGAATCTTCGACGAGTGTAGGGTCGTCCTAAATCTGTAACGTTGCAAGTTGTACTTCTAGCCCAATGAGTCTACTCTCAACGCCCACATTGTGGAGATCTTGTGCTTCCACGCGCTCAGACAGATTCATCACTCTACCAGCCAACTTGAAATTTCTAGTGATGGACATAGACAGATGCTCCTCGAGTATATCCATCTTTAGCCATAGTCGGTGTATCTCATCCTGCATGGTGGAGTTCTTTTCAGTAAGCACTCCAACTCGGCGATGCTCGGTCTCAAGTGTCGCGATCAATGCCACCACGACCTACTCAAGGGTTATATCTAAAGATGGGAGAGTGGGTGCTGCAGGATTAGTGGCTGACCTAGTCCTAGGTCTAACAGTGGCCGGCTTTGGAACAGGCTCTCTACAAATCATGCGGTCTATACAAGTCGGGTAATAACTCCAATCTCGTGGGGGATCACGCTCAGGTGGCACAAACGGTTGATCCCAGTCTATCTCCCCACGGGGGTAAGGATGTCGCGGCCAGTCATACACTCGGTGAGGTATAGGTGGAGGGGATTCAGAACAACATGCCTTTTTCCCAAAACCTGGGATGATGATACCATGCTGCAGTGCATGTGATGTATATGCAAATAAGTATATAGTAAAAGAATAAGTCAGAGTAACTAACTAACTATGTGTGGTTATAGACTAGTGTGTAGGCAACCTAGTTCCCTATAACCAATGGATCTGATACCATTCTGTCACACATGGCCCCTCGCATCAACAATATTGTCCGTTTTGCCCACAAGGAGCTCATGTATTTGCTTTCGGTTGCTTGGGTGAAAACTTCCCACGAAGGTCACCCATCCCTCGATTGCTCCCACCTGAGCACGCTTAACTGTGGAGTTCTCTCATCTACAGCCAATACGCCCAAAACGCGTTGTTGATGTTAGAGGCCAGACATTCCTTATGAACCAGGAATCTCTCCTGTCCCCGGCTCATGTGGGATATGTGTAGGGTGTCACAAGCACCCCCTGTTTGGACTCATTGTCCTGGATGAGCCCGAGAAGTCACCATCCATGGTGTGGTATGCCCACACCCCAAACGGCACAGGAGTGGCTCTTATACCAATCAGTCACACCCTTAAAATCCTCGCGTGAAGTTTTACAGCGAGGCGTGTGAATAAACTAGGATCATAGTCAATAATTACTCAAAACGACTCTATATGCCATATTTAAGATAAAACCAACCAAAGTTCAAACTTTAAAACCATGCGGAAGTATTTTGTAAGTAAAGAAACCCCAAGTATATAAATGCATACTATGGCAAAACATGCGCCAACCCAAATGATTAAACATTAATAAATAAAAAACCTAACAAAGATGTTTTTAAGATAGAATCTTAGAATGCATGATGAACCCGTACGGTACTCCTAATGGCAAGCGAAGTTAACGACCTGAGAATGGCATACTAAATTGTCAACACAACGGTTGGTGAATTTAAGAGTTTGCGTTTAACATAAATATTATCAATTGTATAGCATAAGAAGTGCATTGAAATAGATAGCTAGTCAATATTCACATGTATTAACAATAGTGATTTCGCGATCGAAACTGATTGTGTTGCCTCCCGTCACGACTTACCAGGTCATGACGAATGTTGTGTATAGGACAAAATTGCACCCGCTTGAACTCCAGTCTCACGGTTGGCGCTCGTCACACCTAGTAATACTACCCAAGATTCCCTGCTAGTTACCATTATTAACGATCCAAAAGTGTGAGGAGTTTCCATGGTATTAAGCACTATGTTAAAACATAGACAACTTATAATATTAATTAAAATAGCATGTTTGAGTTTGAGTATGCTACCTCCCCCAGTAGAAGGTTTATAAAATAAGGGGCATAAACTCACCTGGAGTGTAATGATAGTGAATAAAGAGACTTGTGATAGATGCAATGACAACCCTTCAGAGGTTACCTAGAACACACAAGTACATAAGTACGTCCACCCATAGAAACTCAAAAATCCTAGATTAACCTAGTTGACCCGTTTGACCTGTTGTTGACATATTAATTGAAACATACTTTAATCATATATGATAACTTAGCATACAAGAGTATCATGCAATTTATCCATGTATCACATTATCAACCTATGTTCTACCTAAGCCATCATGCCACATTAGATCATCATACACTTATGCAAATCTCAAAAATCATTATGCTTAATATATATAATTACATCACAACAAATAAGTCATACGCGAAGGCTAATCATGCACCACATGCCATGTGAAGCCACTCACAACTTCACATCCTAAACCCTGCGAATCATACTAAGTAGGGGCATGAGATTCGCACACGTGTATGACAATCATAATCACATTCATTCATTTAGTTCATTCCAACCAACATACACATTTACCATCAGTTTCAATCCCAAACATGATCTCCTAATCACTAACCGTAATCCGTTCTCATGTATCATCAACAAAACCTATACTTCCTACATGATCAACCAAACATCCATAACAACTCAATTACACATTCTATCTCAACAAACATCATCCACAATCATTCTAACATGATCTTAATATCACAAGCATGCTCAATTCATCACATCCAAAGTTCTACAAAATAAAGTTTCCCATTTGGGAAAGTAACACCCAAAAGTGTTCTAACATCCAATCTAATGATAATCTCATCAATATTATACCTAATCAAATTTATAACATTCATTCTAACATGTTAATCATCTCCAAAGCATCCAAATTCCCAAACATCATACACAAAAGTTTCTACATTTACTAAGTCATGATCAATATCATAATTTCATGGATTTTCTTGTACAATCCAATTAAACTAACATCTAAGCATTACATCTAACATCTTAGCATCATCAAATCATGAATTCCAAGAACAAAAATTTTCCTCTTTTGGCAAAGTATGAACTAGATTATCAAACCCTAGATTTCTTGCATAATCAACATCATTCAACATTCATAAAACCGAACTAACATCATATAATCATCTAACAATCATCAATTTCAGGTTTTCATCAAAATTTCGTGGATTAGGGTTCATCTTCAGCAAAAACTATGAACCACCAATCAAAACTAACCTTTAGATGTGCTTTGATGATGATTATCACCTGTAAACAACGTGTACTACTTGAAACCACTTCGAATTCGACTTGTGTATGTGTTCTTGGATAAAAATTATAATGGATGAAGGTGTTTGGAAGAGTTGTATCCGAAATTGGGGTTTGGGGGGGATTAGGGTTGCAATTTTGGTAAGTTTTAGGTTTAGAACAATTAGAAAGTAACCCCCTTAATTATATTTTATAGAAACCAATCTTTCTAATATTTTTATATAGTTTTTAACTACTAAACACAGTATTATTAACCAATAATAATAATCCTAAACATTTACCACAAGTCACATAACACATAGAATATATATATAACACGTTATCGCGTAAAATTTATAAAATAAACATATAAAATTCTATAAAATCATGAACCACATAATCACAACTAATAATCAACAATATTAATTAGATTATTATTGTTTATAATAGATTATTAATATTAAGTCACCAACGTTCAACGAGAACTAGTGCGTGCTCACGACACGTGTATGCAAGACTTAACGGAACTAACAGAGTTTGGTAATGGAAAATTACCGGTTGTCACAGATTTCTTGCATACAAAGGAGAGGTTGCTGAAGAATTGCAAAAATTAATTCTTTCTATCAAAACAATCAGCAAGACAAAAGTTATGGGTCTGAGAAGTGACAACGACATTGAATTCAAAAATCAGATTCTTGATTCATTCTGGGCTCAAAAGGGGATTGTGAGACAGTTTAGTGCTACCAGGACACCTCACCAGAATGGTGTAGCTGAATCAAAGAATCGCATTCTCATTTGAAGCCGCATTTACAATGCTGATAGAATCTTCGTTACCCATTATCTTTCGGCCTGAAGCCGTAAATTGTGCTTCATATGTTCTAAACCGAGTGTTGATTGTCAAGGAAAAAATGAAGACTCCTTATGAACTTTTTCATAAGAGGAAACCTCTAATTGACTTTTTTCGGCCATTTGGTTGCTCTTGCGCTCTTCTGAATACTCAATCTTAAAAGACAAAGTTCGGTGTCGTGTCTGATGAGTGTTACTTTGTTGGTTACTCCTCTTCTCAAAAGACCTAACAAGTTTATAACAAGAGAACACGTATTGGTGAAGAGTCATTCTATGTTAATTGGCTGGAATCTAACTCTTCTGATGTTCGATCTGACCAGCATGGTTCTTTGACTCTGATACTATGTTTAATTCTTTTAATCTTCTAGTTTTCGACGATGATGCGTCCATTCCAAATGTTTAAACTAATATTATCTCCTCAACCCAATCTCCTACTCATTCCACATCTTTACCAAATGATGCCATTTGAGCTGATGTTAGTTCATCTTCTCCATTACTTGATTTGGCACCAACACCTGATTCTTCTTCATCAACATATCTTCCTTCATCACCTACATCTATCCCCTCACAACCTATTCCATCCCTCTCTCCCTCATCTAATCTTTGATAATCTGTGAACAAAACTTCTCCAAACACCTTCCCTTTAGACACAGACTACAAAACATTGAAGATCATCCTCTTGATAATGTTATTGGATCTATCACTGATAGTGTTTGGACACGGAGTCAATCTGGTTTGATTAATATCTGCCTCTTCTCTTGCTTCATCTCTCAAACTGTCCTAAAAAATATGCATGCCGCTCTAGACGATCCATGCTGGGTGGAGTCAATGCAATTGGAGCTTCAACAATTTAGAAAGCTTAAAGTTTGGACCTTGGTTGAGTTGCCTCCAAACAAATGCCCAATTGGTACAAAATGGGTGTTTAAGAACAACCGGATGATGGTGGTGTGGTGGTGCGTAACAAGCCTAGACTAGTTGTGTATGATTTTCCTCAAGAAGAAGGGATTGACTATACAGAAGTCTTCGCTTCAGTCGCCCGTCTTGAAGCAATCAAGATTTTTCTCGCTCATGCTGCTCATAAACAGTTCAAGGTCTATCAGATGGTTGTCAAGTGTGCTTTTCTTTACGGAGACATTAATGAGGAGATATATGTGTGTCAACCACCAAGTTTTGAGGATCCTCATTTTACTAATAAAGTCTTTAAGCTAGAGAAATCTCTGTGTGGTCTTCATTAGGCTCCTAGGATTTGGTATGAGACCTTGACCCGGATATCTTAAGTAATGGTTTCTCTCGAGGCACCATCGATATGACTCTTTTCAAAAGCGAAGTGAATAGTGAAATGCTGTTTGTCCAAGTTTATGTCCATGATATTATCTTTGGCTTCACTAATTCACTATTATGTCGAGAGTTTGAAGAAGTGATGCGCAATCGTTTTGAAATAAGTATGATTGGAAAAATGTGTTTCTTTCTCGGATTACAAGTACAACAAAAGGATGAAGGTATTCTAATTCATCAAGAAAAGTATGTTAAAGAAATCTTAGAGAAATTCAAGATGGATGACACTTCTCCTTAAATGACTCCCTTTACCGCTCAGACTTGTCTCACTCCTGATGAGAAGGGGAAATCTATTGATCCTCATCTCTACAGATCTATGATTGGTTCTCTCATGTATATTACGGCAAGTTGACCTGATATCACTTTTGCTGTAGAATATTGTGCTCGATATCAGTCGGTCCCAAGGAATCTCATGAGAAAGCTGTGAAGAAAATTTTCGTTATCTCAAAGGCTCATCTCGTTTAGGTCTTTGGTACCCTTATAGAGGGAATTTTGATTTACATGCTTATTCTTACAGTGATTCTAATGGTTGCATGTTAAACAGAAAATTGGTGTCGGAGGGCGTCAATACCTGGGTAATTGTCTGGTGTCTTAGCAGAGCATGAACAGACCACTGTCTCTCTTTCTATAGGAGAAGCAGAATACATTGCTGCCTCTAGTTGTTGTTCCCAAGTTCTTTGGATACAACACCAAATGATTGACTACGGAATTAACTTCCTCCGCATGCCGTTGTTTTGCGACAACGAAGCAGCCATTGGGATTGCAAAAATCCTATTCATCATTCTTGAACCAAGCACATCGAAACACGGATTTATGCAATTCGTGATGCCCAAGAAAATGGTTTTATTGATATTATACCCATTGACACAAAAAATCAAAACGCACATCTTTTCACAAAAACTTTTGATAAACCCCATTATTATGAATTGATCTCTATGCTCGGTTTAATATCCTTTTAAACCTCCTTTCATTTCTTCTCTAATTAATAAAAATATAATAATTATCATAATCACCTTATAATATTTATCTTTTAGAATAAATTTTAGGGGAGCATTACAATAATCTGGGTGTTAATTTTAAAATGACGAGAAATAATTTTATATCCTCCGGATATGTAAATTTTTGCATGATTGGTACTTAAAATGAGAAATGATAGTAACCGATATTGTTATCTGATTCACATCTTATTTTTAAAACACATATAATGCTCATACAAACAGATTTTGTAACAATATGCATGATAGACTCGGCTTGACAAATAAAGTATGAAGAATCATTTTGATTTAAATTAAATATATGCTTAAGGACGTCTGGATTTACGGAATCAATTTGGCCTGCACAAAAACTGAGTCCCGACAAAAATCGGATTGAGAATTGATCTTTCACACACCATGATACAAATCTTATAAGCCCTATCCTTGAATCATGTTTTGTGTATTTATATGTCTTGTGTTTGTGTTAATCTCCTTTGTTGTATGGTGGTACTAACCTGGAGTGATGATCTCTTCTGCTGTATGGTGGTACTGACCTGGAGCTCTCATCAGCACATGACTAAATGATCATCTCCTTTGTTATATGTGAGTATAGACCTGGAGCTCTCACCTATTTTGTCACACCCCACCTTGACGGCGGAAACGTCGAGATGTGAGGGTTAAGATTGTTCACAGCCACATAACGCTATATTAAAATGTAAATATTATATCATAAGTCTTGAAGTGAAATACAATCATAAGTCTCAAACAAATAATAAGCTCAAACATAACATACATAAAGAAAAACTTTTTATTTCATTATCTAGGTCCAAGTCCTAGATTATAGCATGCTTCAAAAGGATCACTTTAAACTTGAGGTTGACCTGAAACATGATAAAAATAAGTGTCAACTAAAAATAGTTGGTAAGTTTCCAAGGTTTTTATACATAATATAAAAAAGGTTACAAGTAGCAATTCAGGTCATAGGTCATAAGCAAGTAAGGTTATAGAACCATATCGTTACAACCAAACCTCGACTTGATTACAAGTATAAAAGATTGGCTAAGTGTATTTGGTTCCCATGATGAACAAGCATACGTCATCAGGAGCCGGCAATACCTTGGCTTTAGCACCAAATAGGCTTGTCAGGCCCAAAGATCTAAGACGTCGCCAGGCTAGCAATAGTTAATGATTGTAAACAAACTATGTATCTCATATAATCACTTACAATACACAAATAACCATGACAAAATAATAAGTTGAATTGCATGTGATTTAAAAGTCTCAAATGAGTATAAGTGTATCAAGTATAAACTATCATGTTTCACCCCAAATTAGTGTGAAAATATGAAAAAGGGGCAAGGAAAACTCACTTGTCAAATAAGTAAATAATGAAGATTAATAAGAATAAAATATGTCGTTCCAAGATAAAACGTCACAAGGCACCTAAATGTATAAATATTATGAGATTTATGTTAATAATAAGATTAACGAGTTAACATGCACTAGAGTATTAGAATTTTGGGGATTTTTATAAAGTAAATAAATTATTATAAAAATACCATTTATAAATTTATTTTTAAAGAAATTGATCCTTTGTAAATAACTTGTGATTTTATTTATAAAATTATATTTAAATTCTATAAATATCATGATAAATCCATAAATATAAGGTCTAATATTAATTTGATGTCTTTAAGTATTATATAAACAATCTAATTTTTATAAAAATATTTAATTATTACATTTGTAAATAATTTTATATTAAAATATTACAAAGTTTTACAAGAATAATTTCTAAGAAATAATTAGATGACTTTAAAAATATTTAGGGTTTATAAAATTCATTTTTATAATTATTATAAATTTTTTTATAATTAATTTTAAGCCAAAAAGGCTTTAAAAAAATTACATGAGGTGCCCGGGTTCAAACCCGTGACCTCATGTATGGGGAACATTATCTTAACTAGTGAACCAGACTTCCAGCCACGGTTATAACCTGGTTTTAAATCTTAAAAACCATTGCGAATGAAAACCCCAATTCCCATATAAACCCTAGAACCATGTTCGAACAAATTGAAGATCAATTCGAGTTTGTTAGCCAAATTAATCATAGGGCTTTTGTTCATTAAGAAAAACCGAGGGTGATGATGTGGTTTACTCACTTGATTGAGATCGAATCGATGCCCTTTGGTGTAGAGCAGGTCTCGGCCAAGAACCGAATTTGATGGATATGTAAAAGATGATGGAAACCAAATTGAACTCGTGGGAAGCTTCGAATAGTGTTCTTGATGCAAAACCCACAATCAATTGGAGTTTAAAACACTCGGAAGGTGGCTCTCGTTTAGCTTGCAGGTTTGCGACGAACAGGGTAATCGAACAAGGTGAATTCGTGGGTTTCAGGTGTAATTGGTAATTGCAACCGATTACACTTAGATACACGTTTGATTAGGTTTAGTTAATTGAGTTAATATTGAGTTTTAATGCTCGAACGTTGGGTGATTATTTCTCGTCGGTTACTCGATCGATTAGCCGAGAAAACGGACTCTTAATTGCAGTTCAACGATGTACAACGGTTCGAATCATCCTCTAAAAAGGCTTGGGAGCAGTTTTGGGTCGAAACACAAGTGTTTTGGTCATCGCCGGACCTTGCCGGAGTACCCACCGGCGCTTCGCCGGATTTGCGAGGAGGGGATTAGGGTGGGGGGTTGGGTTTTGGAATATACATGTTTGGTCCCTATGGTTATAACATTTAACATTTGATGTACAAACTTTATTAGTAAAGTTTCTAAATTGACATTAAACCCCCAAACTTTAATTACTTAAAGTTTTAAAACCTTAATAAGTTTAGTAACTATACAATTTCATTATTATTATTATTTTTTATGATTATTAATACTATTGTTAATTATTATTAATAATAATAATAACTATTATTATTAACATTAAAATTTACAATTGTTATTATTATAACAATATCGTTATCATTATTAACAATGTTAAACAAATTAATTTATTAACATCCAATTTAACTCAACATGCATAACAAGCCCTCAAAGTTTCATAAAAGACACAAATGATCCTTACAAGAAATTAACAAGGTTAACGCCTAATTTAACAAAAGTACAAGATGTTACATATTTGATCTAATTTATATCACATCATCTTACGATGATTTCATATCTGAATGCAATATTCTGATAATAATCACTTGCACACTAATGCACAAGCCTTGCTCTATAAAGATCGTAACAAAATTCAAGAAATCCTGAGGTTGGGTGAGGGTTTTTACGAAATGATTATGGGGTCCTAACATTTTAAAGCACCTAATCGAACCTTAACAAATCATATGCTGTTTGTTGAAAAGGATAAGGTATGGGTTTAAGTGGACAAACATATCAGCAATCATTATTGATCTATTTAAGAATTTCAAAATCATTTAAGACTATGATTCGTATCAGTCATCGGTATGATCTCATTGCCTGTCGATGATCTAATTCATCTCTGTGCTATACTTATTTTGAAGATGTGATCTCTGATCAATTTTGATCTCAGTAATCACTTGTGCCTTTAAAAGAAATTATATATATGTTTATATATATGTATATATATGTATATATATGTATATATATATATATATGTATGTGTATATATTGCAGCGGAACTATATTTTTGCTTTTTGTTTCGCTAGACGAAATTGCAATTTCGCTTAGCATTCTCATTTTAAGCGAAGTCTTTCTGATTTTGTCTGACGAAATTCCAGCATGCGAAACTATTTTCTATTTAAGTCATTTTGCGAAATTACATCCTCACACTTTCGCACTCTCGTGTCTGTGCAACCTTAGGGCTTTACCGTGACCATCTCTTGCGATTTCCTATTTTTGAGTTGTTGTTTATGATTGTTGACTGATTTCTCTTCGCAAGTGGGTTTCAAACTTAGGACGATCTTCAAATCTTGTTTATAATAACACATTCTATGTTTTTGTGAGTGTGTCTCTTCGGTGTCTTCGCTGTTCATCTAGCGAAACTACCGATTAACCAGCGAAACTGAACGAAAGTTCTTTAAATTTCTGTGAAACTGTGAGGTTATTCCGTCCAATCGAACTTAATAGTTTTGCTGACCAAGTTTCAGTTTCGCCCACCATGAACAAAGTTCATACAGTTTCGCTCGGTCAAAACTACCTTTTATTTTTAGCGAATCTGATATGTTTTAGCTAGCAAAACTACAATTTTGCCTACTGAAACTATATCTCTTTCGGCGAAACTGTACTTTCGGCTAGCGAATTTATTTTTTGTTATTTTAATTTTTTTATTATTTCTTTATTCTTATCTTAATTCTTTGAATTCTTATTCAAATTATTTGGTCTCTTTCTCAGGATTCTAATGGCTAACTTAAAGTTCGATGAGAGGAATAACATCCCTGCTACTCTGGATGATACACATCATAAAGCTGCAGAATTTAGAGATTGTATTAGATGGCTGCAAAGATCACCCATGGCTTATGCTGTATCTCAATCTCCCACCATTTATATTCTTCATATCAGAGATTTCTGAAGATCTGCTGAGTATGATACACGCGGAAATACATAGAGAATTACTGCTAAAGTGTTAGATCAAGAGGTGACCATTACTGCTAAGATTGTGTTGGAGCTGTAAAAGATAGTCTATATTATCAACACAGTAAAATTCAACAAAAGTCAACGTCATAGTTAAAGTCAACAAATATCAAACGCAACACGTTCGAGACGAGGATCCGAGACGAGACGTTGAAGATTTAGTGACTAGGAGTTTTATTGTAATAAATTATTTTGTATGAACAAAATATAATTTATCTTGTTTTTAGTCATTTTTATGTTTTATATGTAATTTCATTAATATGCCTAAGTCTAGGGGGTTAAATGTAATTAGTGAATATTATATTCATTATAAATAGCCTAATTGTAATTAGAATTAGGCTAATGGTTTAATGACCAATTGATTGAGGGATTTACTTGTAAACAATATTATTACCAATCAATAAAGATCAAAGAGATTTTGATTGTGATTATCATATTTTGATCTAATTCTTTATGATTTGATTCAAGTTTGATTATCCTACAGTTACAATTTGGTATGAGAGCCTTATTGGATAAAATGCATTGAAGATATGTTGCTGAATTTTCAAGGTGTTCATCAGAATTTTAGAGAGAGAAAGTGGGGGTTTAGAGAGAGAAAGTAGATCTGAAAATTCAAATTTCATCCCAATCACAATCAATTCAACAGATTTACAACAATCTATTACAAATTTGAAGATATACAACATAATTTCCTGATCTATAACATATTTTATTCAAGAATTTGAAAGAAAAATTCAGATCCGAAGATTTTCTCTCACACACACTAGTGTGTGTTCTTGGTGTTCTTGAGCTTCAGCATCTTCATCCAGCGAATTTAGATCTGATCTTGAACAAAAGTTCACAGTTTCCAGCGAAATTACAGTTTCATCCGGCGAAACTCCGGCGAAATTCTGGCGAAACTGTAATTCCAGCAAAATTAAAAGTCCGGCGAAACTGCAATTCTGGCGAAACTGCAACTCCGGCGAAACTATTCCGACCAAATTATTGCACCCTGAAAGGATCATACATGCCAATCAATAGGTGAATTGATGATTGTTCAGCTCGAATCCCACAAGTCCAAGACGAAATGCGGATGAAGATCTGCCAAGAAAATAACAAGTGTTATCTTCCGCATTTGTTAATGCCGAAGACAAAACTCTAATGTGGACAAGTGTTTACTCTTCCGCATCGACTAATGCGGAAGACATAATACTAATGCTGAACAAGTAGCTCTTCCGCATTGACTAATGCGGAAGAACAAAAGAAGATGAGCACAAGACTTTGATCATCCGCGTTGACAAATGCACATGACCAACAAAATGCACACAAGTATTTGTTCATCCGCATTAACCAATGCGGATGACCAACTTACTAATGCTGATGATCAAGTGGAAATGCTGATCAAGATTATCTCATCTGCATTTGTCAATGCGGATGAACAAGCAGAGATGCGGATCAAGACTTGTTAGCAGCGAATATTGAATTCTAACAACGAATTAGCCAATTCACAAGAACGAAAAGATATTCAATGAAGAACAAAAACGGTTATAGATAGAGAGAATTCTGCAAATAAATTTCATTCAATATTCGCTTTCGTGGTAACGGAATGTCACACTTACAATTAGGTCGACCCCTCTTATATAGAGATGTGACGTCTGCTGATGTCACTTGATAGTGACATCTAACAGAATTATTCCAACTGAAACACAACTACTGAAGATGTCAAAACAGCTGACATCTTCTTACAAAAATACTAAGTGTTATCAGTTACTACAACTACTGAAAAACATAAAACTACTGACACTACAACGACCGAAGAACAAGCTCTTCAGTCGTTTTACAAAACTACTGAAAGTAAGAACATAAAACTACTGCTATCACAACTACTGAAGAAGTACTCTTCAGCTGTTGTGACAAACTACTGAAACTTCAGTACTTGGTCTTCAGACTTGAACTTCAGATGTTTCATCAGCTGATGACTTGAGTAGATATCATCAGCTGATGTCTTCAGTCTTTGTCTTCAGACTTTGTACACCAGTTGTTGATCTTCAGCACTTGTAGACTTTTCAGCTGTTGTAGTCTTCAGCACTTTGGTCTTCAGCTTCAGCACTTGTGTTCTTCAGCTGTTCAGCTTCAGCATTTGTGTTCTTCAGCTGTTCAGCTTCAGCACTTGTGTTCTTCAGCTGTTGAGCTTCAGCACTTTAGTCTTCAGCTATTAAAGTCTTCAGTACTTGATCTTCAGCTGTTGAAGTCTTCAGCACTTGTCGAACTGCTGATGAAGCCTTCAGCAGTTGTTGTGATATCATGTGGGACTTAGAGGTTTTCTGATCTTGGCTCATTGGTTCTTTTGGTCCAACAAACTCCCCCTGAACCAATGCAGCCAAAACCTCTAATTGATTTATTTTCTCACTTATTGTTGGCAAAATGGTTGGTGTTTTTCCTTCTTGATCAGTAGAGAAGATGACCCATATAAGCATTGGCCTGGGAAGAAATCTCAGAGATCTGTTTGGCAAGGTATGAATGGGAACTCTGTTTTGGGGAATTGGACACAGAGTTGTTATCCCATTCATGAGATCTACTTCCCCATAATGAGTCTGTATGACTCTCGAACATAGGCCTCAAGGAGAACAACCTGTTCCTCCTTGGAGAGTTCTTCTACTCCTCCTTCAAAGAATAACTCTGGACCATAGTACTCAGATAAGTACTTTACAGTCCTGCCATTCTTCAACTCCATAGTAGTTACCTCCCTATAGACAAATTCATCAGGATGAGTGCCCTCAAGGAGTAACTGGAGCTCATTCTTCTTAATGTCTTCAAGCTTCTTATATAATAACCTCTTTTTGATCATCTGTTTTCCAGTAAGGCTTGAGGGGTCATTTTTGATTGATGAGCCTTCTTGAATTCATCGATTATTTCCCATGGTGAGACTACAATGGCCAACATGATTGTAGAGTTTATTGTTTTTCTAACCTGGCCATTGTATGTGTGTGGAATGGATCTTTTGTGGATTCTAGAACTCACCTTGCGGTCTGGCCATACTCTCATTCTCTCCTTCTGATATTGAAATGTGTGTCTGAGAGTGTACAGCCTCTGAGCATGCCCTTTCATGGCTTGTATAGATGATGACTGGGGAAATTCCTTGTCAACCATCTTCAGTAGTTGCTCATCGTGCTGCTTCTGCTGTTCTTCGTCTTCTATTTTAACTCTAACCATTTCCCTTTGTGAGTCAGGTGTGATCATGAGTTGACTCCTGGGTTTTGGTACCGTTAGAACAGTAGAGAGTGGCAGACTATCATCTTCATCATCTTCTTCTTCATCTTCTTCTATCCTCAGCACCCTTCTCCTCCTTCTAGGTGCATCACTAGATGATGGTTCGGTTGGTTTTTGTGGTAAAGGAATTGGTTTTGAGGGTTGAGGATGTTTGGATTTGAGTTTTGAGATTGGTTTGGAGATTTGAGGGGTAGGCTGTTTTTGAGTGGGTGATTGGGAAGGTTTTTCAAGCATTTTGGTTGTGAGTTTGGCTTTTGTAAGTCTTGCCATTTCAAACCTTTTTCCAGCCCCAGCCTCATCAAGTGCTTCAATGATTATCCCCTTATGAAATTGCTTAGACAAACAGATTCTGGTGGCTATAGCCAGAATGCTGTCTCTGGTCCATGAACGAATCTCCATCAGTGATCTTCCTCTACTTCCACCTCCTGATCTCACTGTCTAGTGTGCGTGTGTCAAAGCCTTGCTTGAAGAGTTGCTTAATGATTTTGTCCATGGATCGGCTGTGTGTTTCATCTGCATCTTTTACCAGCTCTTCCAAGGATTTTTCTTCAGCATTTGTTTGATCACCAGCACTTTTCTTTCTTTTGTAAGTGATCAGTTGTTGTTCCTTTTCCTTTTCCAACTCCTAGGTTTTCTCTTGTGCCTTCTCATCCTCAGTTCTTTTTCTCTTCTTTTCTTTCACTGCAGTACTCTCCCCCTTTTTGGATGCATTGGTGGCAGGGGTTTGTACCGCAGAAAGTTTCTTTTGCACAGCATCATCAATGAGTGGTTGTAGACTTGATGAGATCCTCTCATCAATGGCTTTATAAACAATGTCATTGATAATGGGAGTGATGAGAGGTAGGGATTGTTGGAATACAGCAACCATCTGCTCAGGGGGGTTCTGTCCCGGAGAGATAGTGCCAAAAGCAGAGGTTGGAGGCTCAGTGGAGTGAGAGGGTAAAGTGTGTGGGAGACCTTCAAATGAAGGTGCCATCTGTGGGTTGGTGGGGGTAGATGGACTTACATCCTGAGACTTCTTGGCAAGAAGTTCTTGTAGTCTGCTTACCTCAGCCTCCAGGATGGTGTTGTGGGCTAGAACGTCATAGAAAAAGCCCAGGTCATCATCAGCAGATGCTGAATCACCTGACCTCCTGCTTGGAGCAGGATGTACATGCACTGGGTGTAGACCATTTTAGCATGTGCCCCTTTTTCCTGGAACTGTGGGTTCCCTGTGCTTGGGCGTTAGCATTCGGGCAGCTTCTTTGAGTGTAAGGTCTGAGTTGTGCCTGGAGTATACCTCAGCCAAAACAGCTGGTGCAGGGACTCCAAGGGCAACAAGGCCATCAGTTTTTAATTCATCTAAAATAATGGCCATCAGTTTTTAATTCATCTAAAATAATGGCCATCAGAAACCTGGGATATAATGGCCATCGGTTTGCCGCAGGTTTCCGAGCCAAGTTCTTTATTTCTAGAAACACGATTTCAGAAAAAAATTAGCGGTTGGTGTTCTAGAATAGAATACAATACCTGTTGCCATTGGGATGACATTTGATCCCAAGAATATGTCTTGGAGGCTAAGCAGACATTTACCATGTGAAAAATGACTTTCTCAGCGTCATGGAAATGTTTCTTTAGAATGGTTGTAGCCCGAAGATCACCTTCATACCCATGATTGATAAATGGCATATCTGTTATGCCCTTGGGTATTCAGTCACAGTGGTGGATTTGTGTAAGTGTAATGCCTGACGAATGATGTCGACTGTAACGACCACTGGTTTCTGGTTGACAAGGGACAGAACAGAGATCTGACCGGTAGACTCATCAGTATGAACAAAAGCATTTGACCAGAATTGACTGAGGGATTCAGGGTTGATGGTCGGATTCAAGAGAAAGGTTGTGCGATATGGGGAATCCGCCATTAAGTCAATGGCATTATCATATTTGTTCCAGAAAGCCGACTTGGTAAGGTAAGCAACGCAGTTATGTCGTGGTTTCAGACTCATGGTCGCCATGTTTCAGAGAGAGAAGCTCAGAAAATAACGGCTAATGAAACATTAGAGAAGAGGACATGTATTTATAGGGTAGGGGTGAGAAAAGGACTGAAGGGTTTGGTGTTAGTCATCAGTAGTTTTAAACCGACTGTTGACATGGTATTACCCTTTCAGACGTTGAAACAGCTGAAGTCGTGGTTTTAGGCATCAGCAGTTAGAAAACTACTAAAGAACATGGTTTTGACTTCAGATGATGAAACAACTGAGGACTTGGTGTTTGTCATCAGTAGTTATGAAACTACTGAAGACAGTGGTTTTGTCATCAGTTGTTGTAAACAACTGAAGACTTGGTGTTAGTCAGCAGTAGTTATAAAACTACTGAAGACATGGTTTTGCTTCAGTTGTTTAGAATGAAACAGCATTTGTAGAAACAACTGAAGAGAAAGTTATCTTCAGTATTTTTCGTCAATTCATAGCCTTTCAGCTGTTTCATACTGTCCTCAACACTTACTCATCAGACTTTGCATCTGCTTTTCAGGTGTTTCATAGGACGTCAGTACTTATCTCTTTGTACTGATTTCAGTAGTTGTAACTATATGAGTAGTTGTAACTACATCAGTAGTTTAGAACAGATAAAGTACTTTAGTACTTGTGAGGCATTTAGCCGTCAGTAGTTATAAAAACTACTAAAGGTGAAAGGACTCATGAGTACTTATATGTGACATGGTTACCAATGATCACTAGTACTTTTTTTACTGAAATCATTAGTAGTTGTCACTTATTCTAGCTGTAGCATACCAAGCCTTAACATAAGGTTTTGGAAAGTAGAACTATCCAAAGGCTTAGTAAAAATATCTGCAAGCTCATCAGCACTAGGCACAAACTTAGGATCAATCAGACCTTTTTCAAAACAATCCCGAATAAAGTGATGTCTCATCTCTATATGTTTGGTCCTAGAGTGTTGGACTGGATTTTTGACAATACACAGAGCTGAAGCACTATCCATTAATAATGGAGTCTTAGTCTCTATAATGCCATAATCCAGAAGTTGGTTCTGAAACCAGAGTACTTGAGAAGTGCAACTTGCAGCAGCAATGTACTCGGCCTCAGCAGTTGATGTAGCAACAGATGTTTGTTTCTTACTCTACCAAGAAATCAAACAGTTGCCTAGGAATTGACAACCACCAGAAGTTGACTTTCTAGTTAACTTGCACCCTGCATAGTCACTATCTGAAAAAGCAACTAATTTGCAAGAGTGTCCAGTGGAATACCTTAAACCCAGAGATTGTGTACCTTGCAAATATCTAAAGATTCTCTTGACCGCAATCAAATGAGACTCTTTAGGAGCAGCCTGAAATCTAGCACAAACACATGTAGCAAACATAATATCTGGTCTAGAAGCTGTTAATACATCAGGGACCTAATCATACATCTGTAAAGTGTTTCATCAACAGCTTTACCTTTCTGATCAGCATCCAGTTGTGTGGTGTTGCACATGGGAGTAGAACAGGGCTTACAGTTTTGTAAATCAAACTTATTCAAAAGATCTTTTGTATATTTTGACTGATGAATAAAGGTTCCATCAGCCTTTTGTTTAATTTGCAAGCCTAGAAAGAACTGTAATTCTCCTATTGCACTCATTTCATACCTCTTTTTCATTAATGTTGTAAAATCATCACACAACTGGGGATCAGAGGATGCAAAAATGATATCATCAACATAAATCTGAACAAGTAGCTTATGCTGATCCACCTTCTTAATAAATAAAGTTTTATCAATGGAGCCTCTAGTGAAATTATTCTTAAGAAGAAAAATGGAAAGTGTCTCATACCAGGCTCTAGGAGCTTGTTTCAACCCATAAAGAGCCTTATCAAGTTATACACCCATTCAGGATGTTTATTATCCTCAAAACCTGGTGGTTGACACACATAAACTTCTTCTTTTATTTTACCATATAGAAATGCACTTTTGACATCCATTTGAAAAACTTTAAGATTGTGGAATGCAGCATAGGCTAAAAACAATCTGATTGCCTCTAGTCTGGCTACATGGGCAAAGGTTTCATCATAGTCAATACCTTCTTCTTGTGAAAACCCCTGTACAACCAGTCTAGCCTTGTTCTTACAATAAGCCCATTTTCATCAGTTTTATTCCTAAACACCCATTTAGTGCCTATTGCACACTTACCTGGGGGAAGAGGAACCAGTTCCCACACTTGCTGTTTCTTGAACTGAAGTAACTCAAGCTGCATGGCTTCAACCCATCCATTGTCTCTCAAAGCAACATGGTAGTTCTTTGGCTCTAGCTGACTGATGAAGAGAGCATAGAAGTAGAAGTTAGACAATTGACTTCTTGTTGAAACGCCAGCATTGATATCAACAATAATCTAAGACATTGGGTGATTCTTCAGTTCTAGATAAACAATGAGATCTGTGCAAGTGTTTATAGGACTTTCAGCAGCAGCAGATGTTGATGCAGACTCTTGAAACCAAGAATTAGATGGTAACTCAAAAGATGTAGAGGAATCAGAGATCTCATCAGCATTTGTTGTGGATGGAACTGCTGAAGCTACAGGAACATCAAATTTAGCAGACACAGGCAGTTGGTCACTAAACTTGAATAGGTGAGTATTGATATTATCATCATCATCATCAATACCACCATGTGGAAGACATGCTGCAGAAGATGATTTATCCACATGATCTGCAACAGCTGGAGGTTGATAAGGAACATATTGCAGTATGTCCAAATCAAACAACTCCACAGGGTTTTGTGGAATCTTGTCCATAGGAGATTCATTAAACTTCACATGCAAAGTTTCTTCAACTATCTTTGTTCTGCAGTTGAAGACTCTGTATGCCTTGCAAGTAGATGAATAACCAAAAAAATACCCTACATCCACCTTAGGATCAAATTTTTGGAGTTGATCCTTTGTGTTGAGAATAAAACAGGGACACCCAAATGCTTTGAAAATGAAATTAGAGGAGCCAAGTGATGGAGAACTTCATATGGAGTCTTCATCAGCCTCTGATTTACTAAGACTCTATTCTGCACATAGCAAGCTGTGTTAACAGCTTCAGCCCAAAAGGTCAGTGGCAAACCAGAGTCAGCCAGCATGGACCTTGCAGCTTCAATTAGGGTCCTGTTCTTTCTCTCCACTACTCTATTTTGTTCTGGAGTCCTTGGTATGCTAAACTGCCTTTTGATTCCCTTTGAAAGATAGAAGTCATCAAGTGTATGGTTTCTGAATTCAGTTCCACTGTCACTTCTAATACACTGATTGGAAGGGAATACTGCTTCTCAACATACAACACAAAGTGAATAATCTTCTGAGCAACCTAATCCTTTGAATGTAGAAAGAAAGTCCATACAAATCTGGAGTAATCATCCACAATTACCAGACAATATTTTTTCTTTGCCATGCTCATTACTCTCACAGGACCAATTAGATCCATATGCAGTAATTGCAAGCAGGCAGTGGACTTAGGCTCTTCAATAGGAGGGAATGAGACTTTGTGCTGTTTTCCTTTTAAACAAGCAGTGCAGGTTTCATCATAGTGGAACTCCTTTATTGGTAAGCCTCTAACTAAACTATTGTGGATAAGCTGATTCATGATTTTGAAATTAACATGACCCAGCCTTCTGTGCCACAGTTTAGATTCTTGAGAAGAGGCTTTGGAAAATAGGCAAGGATTGCCTCTGAGATCTATTTTCTTGGAAGATCTAAGGCATACACTCTTTCTGTCCTGTTGGCTCTCAGGAGAGTGTGATCATCCAACACCTTATCAATCAAATGCAGAACTTTGGATGACAGAATCCTACAGTTCTGACTGGTGAAAAGAGCAACATGGCCTTTATCACACATTTGACTGACACTCAAGAGATTGTACTTGAGATTTTCCACATGATTAACATCATCAAACTTTATTTCTCCATTGGAGACAAAGCCATTTCCAATGATGTAACCCCTAGCATCATTGCCAAAAGAAACAAACCCCTTCTTTCCTTGAGAGTAGTCATGAAGAAGAGAGCTGTTCCCAGTCATGTGCATAGATCCCCCACTGTCTACATACCAGATGCTACTTTGGCATGTTGAAGAACCCTGCAATAAAAGGCAATCAGTTAGTTTTGGAGACCCAAACCTTTTTGGTTTTCAGCCTGGTCTCATCAACAGATGGTAAACTAACAGATTTGTTGGAAACAACAGCCTGAGAGGAAGAAGATGGTGAAGAAGAGGAATCCTTTGGCTTGGACCTCCTTTTCTGTGGTTTCAACATAGGAACATCTAATTGGTTAACTCTTCCCAATAGATGTTGAACCATCATAACCGGCTGTGTCTGATTTTGTGATAAAGCTTTCAGCTCATCAGACACATTGCCAGTGGAGTTTGATAAGTTCCTATGTTGCACCTTCTTCTTCTAAGCAATCTCAGCTGTTACCTGTTTAACCCCTTCCTTTTTGGATTTCTTTGTGGACTTAAGGCTTACAAGATTTGATGTTGCTGATACAAATGTGGTCTCAAACTCAGTTTTCATTTTAACCATTTTCTCTTTAATTTCCTCTTTATGTTTGAGTTTGGATCCTCTTTTGTACGAGCAATCATCTGTAAGATGATTGAACAAACCACATACTTCACATGGTTTCTTCTTCATCTTAGGTTGATCATCAACTAAAGAGGATGAAACAACTGAAGACTTGCTCTTCAGTGCTTTGGAAGCATTGTTTGCTTTCTTGACTACCTCTTTAGTAGTCTTCAAACTCTTTCTACTGACAGTTTTCTTCTTTTCAGTACTGGCAGTAGTTGGAGTTTGAACTTCAGGTGTTAAATCTTGCTCTCAAGTCCTTTCAGGACTTTTAGAATTAACTCCTGAGTTGATCAACTCATTGATCATGTGAGTGTCAGCAGTGGAACCATCAACATCAGCTGATAGGTTCTGAGAGGGCTTGGTGCTGACTTCTACTTCTGATAGTGCTGAATCAGAAAGTAGATGACATGATGAAATTGATTGGTTATTACTCTCACCATCAGATTCTACCTCTGCTCTGGGAGTAAAATCTGTAGGTGGAGCAGTGTGATTGTAACCAATGCCAAACTTCACATTGGAAGCAGATTGCTTACTAAGAAGCATTTCAAAACCTTTGCATGATTGTACCCATCGATCACACTCTACCTGGGTGACTGCAAGGTTTCCTTGAGATCTTTATACTTCTCTAGAAGTATCTCTTCCCTAGCCTTATCATCAGTTATTTGACATTTAAGTTTGTAAATCTCATCATTCTTATCATTAACAACAGACTCAAATTCAGCTTTGCTTTTGGAAATTATTTGTTCTAGCTCAATGTTCTTGTTGATTAAAGCTACATTTGCCTCTCTAATAGATGCAAATGCTGCTATACACGTTTCAGAACACAATTTGGCTTTTGCCTCAGAGGATACCTGTGATACCTTTGGTGTAGAGGCATTAGTGGATAAAGTATCAGCAGAATCCAAAGCCATAAGAGCTAGATTTCCAAAGGGACTTTCACCACCATGTTGACCAGCACCTGAGAACAGTTGTTCATGACCAGACAAGTCATCTGGTAAACTGCTCCAGTCAACAACTCCTGGGGTGAAGAAGCTGTTTTATTGAGGTTGAGTTTGTTAATGAGATTGGGAAGGTTGTGGTTCAGGCAATGCTTGTGGTTGTTGTGCAATTGGAGCTTGAACAGGATTTGGTTGAGGCATATAATAGCAGGGATAAGGATATGACATTTTACCCTGGGGAACAAAGTATGCACGAGACCTAAGATGTGAATGATGACCAGAACCAACAGTATGTTGCCCTCTGTTTTGTGGACTAGTACTAGGAAAAGTCACAAAGGGTGCAGAAGAGTTAGATCCAGTTGATCTACACTCTCTTGCAAAGTGTCCCAGCCTTTGGCATTTGTGACACCTCAACTTACTCTTGTCAAAACCAACTTTGGTTTTGCCAGAGAGTCCAGGAAATTTCCTGCCAATTCTCTTATAGAACTTTTGAGATCTGATATTAATCAGTGCCATTTGGCTCAGAATATCCATCTCTTCTAGATCATCATCAGCAATTCCTTTCAAATCATCCATGATGAAGCATAGATTGTCACTATTACTGCCAGAATGACTCTCAATACCAACGAATGCATGATCAGAACTATTTGAAGAGAAATCAATATGCTCATCATAATTGCTTTCAGATGCAGCATATTCTGACTCATGACCAACCAAGGCAGTATTCCCTGGTACAAAGTCATCAATGAGCTTTCCTGATGAGGACAGTTTCCTCTTCTGCTCTATCTCTCTTTCGAATGTAAGCAGTTTCCCATGAAGTTGGGTGAGAGATAGGCTATCCAGATTTGCACTGGAGCGTAGGACAATAGTGTATGTGTCCCATCTCTCAGGCAGTGATCTGAGGAACCTGTTATTCATCTGGCTATTGGTGTATTCCTGTTTCACCATTTTCAGCTCAGAAATCAAGCAGGAAAAACGCTCAAACTGTTGAGTCAGTGTCTCACCCTTTCTATGAGAGAATGTCTCATATTGTTGGGCAAGGATTTCTCTGTTGTTTGCTAAAACCTCATCTGTGCCACCGAATTGTTCCTTCAGGGCATTCCAGAGATCATGAGCAGTTTCATGATGCATAAGCCCTGAATAGATTTCATTAGGCAGTGCCATGGCCAGAATTCCATGGGCTTTAGCATCAATCTCAAATAGTTTCTGATCTTCATTAGAGTATTGTTCCTTCTTCTTCGGAACCATTTGATTGGTTTCTGGATTGTTCACCATAGGCTTATGTGGTCCATGTACGACAGATGTCTACAACACCTGAACTGTTAACAGACAGGTGATGAAGCATTCTTCGCTGCCATATGTTATACTCGGTCCTAACCAGCATCGGGGGCTTGGTTGAGGAACCGTATTGTGAGGATCATTAGAAGGAGTAGTCATCTCAGATTCAATCAAATTCAATTAAGCTAAAACAGATTTAGAACAAAACACAACAACCAATTGAACGAAGAGAGATCTTAGAATAAATGAATGAAAGCGTCAGAAATTCAATAATCTATAACCAGTTCTTGCAAAACGCTAATTCAATCAAACATAGATATCAATTAGCAGTTTCAATGATTAATTGTTAGATCAATCAATGATTACCTGCTCTGATACAACTTGTTAGGATCAGTGATCTGCGTTTGATTGATTAGAGAGTATAGCAGTGGAATTCTAACAACGAATTAGCCATTCACAAGAACGAAAAGATATTCAATGAAGAACAAAAACGGTTATATAGAGAGAATTCTGCAAATAATTTCATTCAATATTCGCTTTCGTGGTAACGGAATGTCACACTTACAATTAGGTCGACACTTCTTATATAAGAGATGTGACGTCTGCTGATGTCACTTGATAGTGACATCTAACAGAATTATTCCAACTGAAACACAACTACTGAAGATGTCAAAACAGCTGACATCTTCTTACAAAAATACTAAGTGTTATCAGTTACTACAACTACTGAAAAACATAAAATTACTGACACTACAAAGACTGAAGAACAAGCTCTTCGGTCATTTTACACAAACTACTGAAAGTAAAAACATAAAACTACTGATATCACAACTACTGAAGAAGTACTCTTCAGCTGTTGTGACAAACTACTGAAACTTCAGTACTTGGTCTTCAGACTTGAACTTCAGACGTTTCATCAGCTGATGACTTCAGTAGATAACATCAGCTGATGTCTTCAGTCTTTGTCTTCAGACTTTGTACACCAGTTGTTGATCTTCAGCACTTGTAGACTCTTCAGCTGTTGTAGTCTTCAGCACTTTGGTCTTCAGCTGTTGTAGTCTTCAGCACTTTGTAGACTCTTCAGCTGTTGTAGTCTTCAGCACTTTTGATCTAATTCTTTATGATTGATTCAATTTGATTATCCTACAGTTACATTTGGTATGAGAGCCTTTTGGATAAAATGCATTGAAGATATGTTGCTGAATTTTCAAGGTGTTCATCAGATTTTAGAGAGAGAAAGTGGGGGTTTAGAGAGAGAAAGTAGATCTGAAAATTCAAATTTCATCCAATCACAATCAATTCAACAGATTTACAACATCTATTACAATTTGAAGATATACAACATAAATTCCTGATCTATAACATATTTTATTCAAGAATTGAAAGAAAAAATCAGATCTGAAGATTTTCTCTCACACACACTAGTGTGTGTTCTTGGTGTTCTTGAGCTTCAGCATCTTCATCCAGCGAATTTAGATCTGATCCTGAACAAAAGTTCACAGTTTCCGGCGAAATTACAGTTTCATCCGGCGAAACTCCGGCGAAATTCTGGCGAAACTGTAATTCCAGGAAAATTAAAAGTCCGGCGAAACTGCAATTCCGGCGAAACTGCAACTCCGGCGAAACTATTCCGACCAAATTGTTGCACCCTGAAAGGATCATACATGCCAATCGATAGGTGAATTGATGATTGTTCAGCTGGAATCCCACAAGTCCAAGACGAAATGCGGATGAAGATCTGCCAAGAAAATAACAAGTGTTATCTTCCGCATTAGTTAATGCGGAAGACAAAACTCTAATGTGGACAAGTGTTTACTCTTCCGCATTGACTAATGCGGAAGACATAAAACTAATGCTGAACAAGTAGCTCTTCCGCATTGACTAATGTGGAAGAACAAAAGAAGATGAGGACAAGACTTTGATCTTCCGCGTTGACAAATGCACATGACCAACAAAATGCACACAAGTATTTGTTCATCCGCATTAACCAATGCGGATGACCAACTTACTAATGCTGATGATCAAGTGGAAATGCTGATCAAGATTATCTCATCTGCATTTGTCAATGCGGATGAACAAGCAGAGATGCAGATCAAGACTTGTTAGGATCAGTGATCTACGTTTGATTGATTAGAGAGTATAGCAGCGGAATTCTAACAACGAATTAGCCAATTCACAAGAACGAAAAGATATTCAATGAAGAACAAAAACGGTTATAGATAGAGAGAATTCTGCAAATAAATTTCATTCAATATTCGCTTTCATGGTAACGGAATGTCACACTTACAGTTAGGTCGACCCCTCTTATATAAGAGATGTGACGTCTGCTGATGTCACTTGATAGTGACATCTAACAGAATTATTCCAACTGAAACACAACTACTGAAGATGTCAAAACAGCTGACATCTTCTTACAAAAATACTAAGTGTTTTCAGTTACTACAACTACTGAAAAACATAAAACTACTGACACTACAACGACTGAAGAACAAGCTCTTCAGTCGTTTTACAAAACTACTGAAAGTAAGAACATAAAACTACTGCTATCACAACTACTGAAGAAGTACTCTTCAGCTGTTGTGACAAACTACTGAAACTTCAGTACTTGGTCTTCAGACTTGAACTTGAGACGTTTCATCAGCTGATGACTTGAGTAGATATCATCAGCTGATGTCTTCAGTCTTTGTCTTCAGACTTTGTACACCAGTTGTTGATCTTCAGCACTTGTAGACTTTTCAGCTGTTGTAGTCTTCAGCACTTTGGTCTTCAGCTTCAGCACTTTGGTCTTCAGCTTCAGCACTTGTGTTCTTCAGCTGTTCAGCTTCAGCACTTGTGTTCTTCAGCTGTTCAGCTTTAGCACTTGTGTTCTTCAGCTGTTGAGCTTCAGCACTTTAGTCTTCAGCTGTTGAAGTCTTCAGTACTTGATCTTCAGCTGTTGAAGTCTTCAGCACTTGTCGAACTGCTGATGAAGCCTTCAACAGTTGTTGTGATATCATGTGGGACTTAGAGGTTTTCTGATCTTGGCTCATTGGTTCTTTTGGTCCAACAAGACTTAGACTAGTTTCTGATGTAATAGGTCAGGGGTAGTTTAGTTATTTTGTAAAGGCATCTTGT
The DNA here is from genome assembly GCA_025506515.1 of Flaveria trinervia. Lineage (NCBI taxonomy): Eukaryota > Viridiplantae > Streptophyta > Magnoliopsida > Asterales > Asteraceae > Flaveria > Flaveria trinervia. The sequence goes on from CM046451.1 coordinate 47,013,725, forward strand.
CTGCCTATAAATAGAATAGTTACCCTCGTACTGAGGTGACAGCTCATAGATAGAGAATTTTTGTTGTAATTATTCTCTATAACTTATCAACTTTCATATATCAATACAAACAACATTTATGAGTAATTTTCTTGCTTGAATGTTCTTTGATTGTTTGTTTCTACCACTCAATCATTGACTTGATTATCATATTCGATTCTCAGTAAGAATAACTCTTACTCAAACCCAGTCAATTGGGAAAGATATAATTATAGTCGTTATATCATTCATTGTGCTTAACTTCAAAATGTAAAAGACTGAAATGACTTACCAGATATGTTGGTAGGCTCAACTTGAAGAAAAGATACATGCAGTGATGAATTAAAGACATATTCAAGGAGAAACACTCATCACAAAGTACAAGTATGTATTGGCTTATCTGAAGGCATGTGTGTGTAGTAGCCTAAACACACCAGGTAATGATACTTTATGAATCTCTTTCACCACATCATGGTTCATCTTTGTTTTGCTGAGCAAAGACGTGATGAAACTTGCACATGGTGAAGATGTCATGATCCAAAAGATTCCCAATATGGAACACATCCAAAATTGGATGAGTCAACAAAGTAATACATTCCAAGTGAATGAACAAAAGAATCCTAACATGGATCACCTTCCAAAGTGAAGTGCAAAGAATCCCAATATGGATCAACATGAAAAAGGATCAAATTAAAAGAATCCCAATGAGGATCAGTGAAAATGAGATACCATGACTTAAGTAACCTGGTAAGATAAGTTGTGAAAAAGTTCTACCATACATTGAATAAGGAGGGTTGATCATTTCATGCTTATGTGTGTGAGGTACACATTGAATAATAAATTAACCAAAACATGATAAAAGTCATTTGCATCAAATATCAACCAGGTATGAGTTTAAGAGGACAAACATACCTTCAATCTTCAAGTTCATAATCATGTCCATTTAATCATAAAAGATGCACATGTGCAATGTAAGATTGATATGATCCCTACAAAGAGATTTTTCTCTTCATTATTAATATAATCAAAATAATATTCAAAGCTTTTAAAACTTTAAAGTTTCTCTCCAAATGTGGACATAAACTTTAGGGGGAGTAATTTAAAATTTTTGAGTAAGTTCAAATTTTATTTATTAACTCAATTTTGAAAAACAAAACAAAAAGAATTTTAGTTGGTGTTGTTGCAATAAATCAAACCATTATATCTCAGCTTATGCAGATTCTTAGAAGCATGATAAGTCCAAGATCTATCAAAATCAGGAAACTTGTATTAATTGTGACATACAAGTCAATCCAAGCAAGAATTGACAACTTTAACAGCCAACTTCATAAGAAATATCAATCAAGGACACCTCTTCACAAGATGAATAATCAATTCAATCACATTAACTTTTGACTAAGTTCAAAAGGTAATGCAGGTAAGTGCATTAGTTAATGCGGTGAAGGTAACCCATGCATGTAACTAATGCAGGTAACAATAATTTTTGAAGTGCAACTAATGTCGACAATGATTTTACTCTACCGCATTAGTGTGTGAAGTGTATGTGAAATTTACTCTACCGCATTTGATACAGTCAACAAATGCATATGAACAGGTCTCTATCGCATTTGCTACAGTGTTGTGTTGACTTGTCAACCGCACTTGTAGTTGCACAAATGGACTTTGTTCTATCGCATTTGCTAGTGTACATATATGGATATGGTAAAACAAACAACTCAACCGCATTTGTTACAATGTTCTTCTGTATTTACTACAACTCAAATGCGGACAGCCAAAATTTCAAGTTTAACTTCCGCATTTGCAACAGTACACAAATGCGGATAGAATAAAAAATTAAGAAACAAAACTTCCGCATTTGTAACAGTAGAGTAATGCGGATAGTCAGTCAAAAATTAAGCCTTCTGCATTAGCTATAGTAACAAATGCGGATGACCAAAAGCAGTCAAATGCGGACTGTCAATGTCAAAAGTTCGTCTTCTGCATTTGCTACAGTTAACAAATGCGGATCACGAAAATCAAACAAATTAACCTTCAGCATTTGCTACAGTGTTGGCTGTATCTGCTTGTAAACTTATAAAATTTCTCAAATTGTATTATTTGACTATTTAAAAGAATTCAAACGGGTCATTTAATACTTTTCAAATTTGAGCGCAAACCTACAGTACACCACCATCAATCACCATCATCATCACAAACATTCAAAGATTTTGTTGTGTTTCTTCGTTAAACATTCTTGTCATCGATTGAGACCACAGTTGTTTCAAGATAAGGTATAACTTCAATAGATTTTGAAACCAAAACCTAATTCTCGGACTGTTACCCTAAATCAAACAATGAACCAGAAAATTATTGAAGAACACCAAAATCAAACTCATTAATGTGATGTAATACACATTTTCGATCTCAATAAACATGTAAATTGATAGGAATTCAACTAATTGAAAACCATGACAATTATGTTTACTCTGAAAAACAGAGCAAAGTGAAAAAGAAAATTGTGTAACAAATCAAAGTCACAATAACAAATCAAAGCAAAGTTAAAGTCAAAATTGTTAACTAACACACATGTCTCTTGTGCAGATTACATGGCAAACTCACATGGAGCAAGCTCCATAACGTCAGCGGTTATCTAAACCCTGATGTGCCTGAAGCCGAAGGTCTTAGAGATATGATAAGATTCTTATCTACCATAAGGGTAGCATATGCCATAACAGTAAGACTAACAATCTATGAGAATCCAATTAGGTCATTCTGGGAATCAGCTGAAGTAGTTGAAGAGAATAGAGTGAAAATTCTAACCGGAGAATCAACAATGAACTCACTCTGAGGATCACAGAAGAATCAGTAAGAAGATGTCTGCAATTCAATGATAATGCAGATGATCCTCTTGAATTGGATGATGAGGAAATAACCACATTTTTCTCTGAAATTGGTTATGAAGGGAGTTATGAAGCAAACAGATAGTCAAAGGACTAGTGGATCTGCCTTGGAGATTCCTAATTCATATGTTCCAACATTGTCTGTCTAAAAGGAAAATAGGATGGAATGACATTCCAGTCCTCATATCTTCTGCAATTTGTGCTCTCTGCACCAATAGACAGTTTAACATGTCTGCATATGTATTCAATGGACTAATCTCCAACATTCAAGAAGGGTTGAGATACAAGTTTCTAATGTACCGCAGATTCATTCAATGTGTAATCGATGAATCATTTCATGACATTGTTATGATGACCGTGTTAATGAAGCTGTAATCCTCATTATGATGCAAGATCCTATAAGTACATCAAGAAGAAGGACCCAGGAACTTTTACAGTGGTGCCCCTTCACCCCTTCTTCCATGGATGCTTTAACAATACATCAAGCAGGTCAAGCACAACCACTCCATAACCAATAGCTCAACCAACTCTAATACCATCACCAATACCATCACCATTACCATCCCCAATACCATCTCCATACAATCCCCAATACTATCACCACAAGAAATACCACAACCTTCTACACAACCATCTCTTCAAACGTCACCTCAACCATCATCACTTTCAACTCCACAACCTACACCACCAATGACCACTCAACCTACACCTATATCACCACATCATCAATCTCCAATATCACCACACCATCACCTATTTCTCCTTACCAACCTTTACAATCATCCCTTGATCACCCTGCTGAAACAAAAGGATCAAACAAGTGCATCCAAATCATCCAAATCATCTTCTGATGAGGAGGATCATCATGATCAAACCAAAGCCATGAAAGAACCTTCTGAGGTTGCTCCTTCAGAGAGCTATTCTGAATCCAACATCAACAGGCCTGATGAAAAAGATGAATTCATATCTGAGTTGTTACTCAAAGTGGAAAAGATGGAAAGAATTTTAAACAGGAGAGCAGGAGTCATCAATGACAGAATCCTTGAACTGGATGAAAAGAATGTGAACTGAAAGAACTTAAAGAGAAATATGTAGTTGAATGAAAAGAACAAGACAAAGAGATTGAGAATTTAAAAGCTGCATTGAAACACTCAAGAGAAGAAGTGAGTGGACATGTAGATACTCTTGAAATACAAACTATTTCAATGGAGGAACAAGAAAACATCATAGAAAAACAAGCTGATATCATCTCAAAACTTGAAAAGGAAACTGAGAGCAAGAACAAAAGAATATCCGAGCTTGAAATGATGATCAAAAGAACTGAAGTGAAGGATGATGATGAGATAGAAAAACAAGAAAAGGTTGATGATGATGACAACCAAGTAATAGATGAGAATGAAGAACAAGTAGACGATGAAGGTCAAACTGAGATCATAGACCAAAGTCGAGACATGGTAATGTATTCTGGAAACACTGGATATTCAGACTCTGAAAAGGGTGAATTTGAAGAACTATTCAGTGCCTTGGATAGTTTTGCATCTGAACAATTCAGCATTGATGATGATTTCTGGGAATTCATAAACAATCAAAGACTGAGGTAGAGCCTATTGTCTTTATTCCCAAATCACGAGTGCCTTTGGAAAAGGATTAACTCTACAAATTATCTCTGCTATATCATTAACTGAAGAACAAAAAAAAGAACTCAAATAAAGATGAACAAGAAAGGAAAGAAGAAACTGAGACTAAACAGAAAGAAAATGAGAAAAGTAAAATGAAGGATCAAGAGCCAAGTACACATGAATAGGTCCCTGAGCCAAAAGAACAAACTGAAACCTCTAGCGCTCAACTTCAAACTTACTCACAAAAGAGGAAGTATCTAGTTGAAAAAGCCAAAGGCAAGAGACCAATAACTGAAGAAGAACCAGCAAAGAAACAAAAAGATGACCTAAGAAGTTTAGCAGCAATTGCTGAATTTTTGGAAGAACATGAGCAGGCAGAAGCTCAGTTGAAAAAGTTGGCTAGAGCAATTGATTTAGAAGAAGGAGAAATTGCTGATGAATTTGAAGTTAAAAAGGATGTCTCACGGACAGTCCTATTAAGGAAGAACAGTCGGTGGAAGACATGGTAACCAAAGCTCAAACTGATGACTTGATGATTAAAGCCATGTTTTTAATCAATCAAGTCTATGATCCTCATGAAGTATTTGGAATAACTTATGAGAGAATGAAAGAAGAGGAAGAGAAAGTGAAATTGTTGCTTGATCCAACAATAGACACTGAATATGAGACAATGACAAAGGATACTCCAAAACATAGGACTCATCCTTGAAGAAATCTACAAGGTATGAAATTCCACTGCCAAAGGGGTCCCCTACAAAAGCTATCTCAAATGAAGAAATCAACCTCATCCCATGAATCATTATTTCCTGATCCTTATAACATGTGTGATAAGGAAATGAAGGAATATCTCTCAAGTCAAGGATTCACAAAAAGAAAGATTGCCACATGAAGACAAATTCTTTAAGGACTGCAACTCTTCAATTGATCAATGAAAACAAAGATAAACTCAAGAAACTAGAAGAAGAATTGAGAAGGACCAAACCCAAAAGTAGAGTGTCAGCTGAAGACATGTTGTTGAACCTAAAAGACCAAGAACTACTTGCCCCAGTGCTCCACAAATACCCTGAATGTTTTACAGAACCATCTCAGTTAAAGCTGCAAGAAGGACTGACTACTGCAGAACTAATCTGGGGGTGTCTACTCCCAAGGGGAAGGTAGATCAGAAGATAATAGCATGAAAGTATGATAGCACATGGAACATGTTCATGGTGAAGAGAATCTTAGGGCTACTACAATTCTTTACAGAGTACTCAGCTCTAGTAAATGCCGTTGAGATTGATGATTTGAAGGAGCTAGCTCAACCTGAACTAATCAATCATGCAGCTATGTTCAGGGGATATGAATTTGAGAACATTCTTAAGATGTTCAGAAGAACAAACAACTTCAATTCATTAAGACAATTTGCTTAAGAAAAGATAAAACTTTGTCAATCCCCTGGATAAGAAGAAAAGGATGGAAGCAGAGGAAATTGTATTCCCTGAGTTGAAGGTAAAGCCAACTAAGTCATTGAAGACAAAAGTCGTATCTGGTACTCATTCCTCCACTCCCATCTCAAACGTATACTATGATGAGAGAACCTATGAGATGGTGATAGAAAGGAAGTTGTAAGGCCCTATTCCCGGGACGCTTATAGCTGGTCATTCATTTCACTTAAAACATTATAAAATGTACATTATTTTGCAGTGGAATTAATACATTCATTAATAACTAAAAACATGTCATTTACAACGTTTGTTTTCATCTCAAAATAGAAGACATGTCAAAAATACGGATGCCAGCCTCAAAATGCTCCCAGTAGCTTATGCATCCATGCCTGCAACTCCTCAGCATCAACATATACCTGCCAACTATCATGCATACAAAAGTCAGTGATGCTGAGTGATTTCTAGTTTTATAATAAAACATTCTTTTCTGTGTTAAACAATTCCTTACTTTATTTCAAAACATACTATACTTTACAACCGTTCGTGATCATGCATCATACGTACATACAGATAATATCATTATTATCTTCATCACTACGTTCATTAGCTTTGTTCATTCAACATATTACATTATCGTTCATTTCTCTTTCTAGATCCGGTCAGACTTTACCCTCTTTGTGGCACTAAGCCATGATTACTGAGGTCGAATGACAAGGATCCTGTTCCGTACTTTATTACGATAATTCATTGTACGTTCATACATACGTTCATTCATTCATACATGGTCTTTTGTTCATTACTCATTATCACTCGAATCTTGTCTCTTGCAATATCCACGACTTATGCTGGAAACCTGATGTTGTGCCGGGGCCTGCTCACAAACCCCCAACTCATGTCCGAAAACTGACACAGCACCGGGATATGCGACAAAGATCCCATACGAGTCAATCCCACGGATTGAACTCCATCCGAGTCTGTTACAACACAAAGTCGCTCATCTTATATCTCGGCTCATGGTCAAAGACCTCTGTCAAGTCTGTTGCAACACAGAGTGGCTCACCTTATAACTATGCTTGGCCTTATGCCACACCCCCGAAATTATACATAACTCGGGTAACAACACCCCCACCGTCGTGGGTAACACCCCCATAGATATAGGTAACAACACCCCCACTGTCGTGGGTAACACCCCCATAGAAATGGGTAACAACACCCCCACCATCGTGGGTAACACCCCCATAGAAATGGGTAACAACGCCCCCAACATCGTGGGTAACACCCCCATAGAAATGGGTAACAACGCCCCCACATCGTGGGTAACACCCCCATAGAAATGGGTAACAACGCCCCCAACATCGTGGGTAACACCCCCATAGAAATGGGTAACAACGCCCCCAACATCGTGGGTACACCCCTATAGAAATGGGTAATAACACCCCCGCCATCGTGGGTAACACCCCTATAGAAATGGGTAACAACACCCCCACCGTCATGGGTAACACCTCTCAGGTCATGGGTAACAACACCCCCACCGTCGTGGGTAACACCCCCACCATCGTGGGTAACACCCCCATAGAAATGGGTAACAACACCCCCATGGTCGTGGGTAACACCTCTGAAGGTTAGTCACAAAGACTGGAACCCTTGCATGCACACTTTAGGATTTGCTGAACCTCACGCGGTAGAGCTTAAGGCATTTAGAGCCGTGCACCTCTGTTCATATTGCTTTCAGGCCTCTCTGTACTTCTCTCTTTAATTCATTAATTCATGCATGCATTCATTCATTACATTCGTCTTTTCATTATCTTCCACTTTACATTACATAATACTTTCATTACATTCATTAACGTTCGACGCAAGGCCAAGGGAAGACATACATACAACAAGGAACATACATAAACATAAACACACACTATCACTAATACAGGCACATCATACATGCATAACACACATCAAACAGAAGCGATCACATCATAACCAGTCCCATCTCCCCATTTTACCCCTTAAAATCCACTTAGAAAACCCCAAGTCTAAAGTGGACGCATGGGTCCTTCCAGGCGCATGAGCATAAAAATTCTAAGTGTAAAACAGTCTGGGCGCATAGGCACTGTTTGGGCATTTCTGCCCTGTTCATGCGCATCACCAACACTTAGCCGTTTCATGCACTTGGGCGCATGGGCACTGTTTAGGCGCATGGCCAATACTTAGCCGTTTCTTTCACTGGGACGCATGGGCACTTATGGGCGCATGGTCCGTACTTAACCTTTTTATCACTTGGGTGCATGGGCACTATTTGGGCGCATGGCCACACTTGGGCGCATGGCCAACACTTAGGCGTCTGGTCTCTCATGCTGGACGCATGGACAACTGTTTGGGCGCATGAACCAGTGTTCATGTTCATCAAATATTCTGAAATATTTTCTATGCTACCGATTTCGCCAGATAATCAATCTAAGCATACCCAAACACAGATCTAACATACCAAGGCCATCTAAGCATGCTATACATCATCTTTAACCCATATTCAACACTATAACATGCATACATACATAAAACATTCGTACAGGAAGCACGGTTTCTTTAAAAAGATGCTTTTATCGTATGCATAATAGCCCCAAATAAGTTGAAAATCATAAAAGAGGGGTTCTAGAACTCACCTTGAGCAGCTTTTGAGCAACACTCTTCCAGTTCAATACCCACTTTGTTTCAGCTCTTTGAATCCTGAAAGTAAACTCTTTTTCAGCTTCTTTTTCCTCTTTCTCTCTCTAGAACTGAGAGTCTCTCTCTCTCTTCTTCTTTTCAGCCGTGAAGAACAAGATGAAGAAAAAATAATGGGCACCCATGCCCTTAAATCCTTAAAATAAAAAAATGTACTTTGTACACTTTTCCCCTCCATTTGTGCGCAATTTCCATTCTTTCTATTTACTTTTCTTTTCCATCCGTTTAAGTAGAAATTTCGGGGTGTTACAAGTCTATCCTCCTTTAAGAGGTTTCGTCCCCGAAACCTGTCGCTTCTCGAACAGTCACGGGTGACACTGGCTCACCTCTTCTTGATCTTGCATTAAACTCAGATCCCTTTAGGCTTCACTGCACCCGCACAAGTAAAACCACATCGTCCTTAGTCTATTCTCTTCTTCTTATTAGTAGTGGTCACCAGTTGCTCCTCGTGGGTGGATATTCTGTCCATCTCAGTACTCTCTAGTAGCATGATCATATCCTCATCAGTTGAGCTCTTTCTTAGACGAAATGCATGGAACATCAGATGACTTCCACTCAACTCAACGGGTAGCTCCAGTCGATGTGCCACTTTTCCTACCTGAGCAACAACTGAGAATGACCCTCTATACCTTTTATCTGCTTTACTCGACTCCAAACCAAGCGATCCGCTTTCCTGGTCGAAGCCTTCCTCGTAATTCATTGTCGTAGGTCGTCACCGAACTCTGGTTGTGCACGGTTGAGCAATCCATCTTCTTGCAACACTTGGGGTTTGAGTCATAGACTACTGATCAACTCACCCGGAGATGCATGTCTACCTACGTATGTCTCTCTTGAACAGCCTAGCAGGAACAAGCGCTCTCTCTCAATTCTATCGCGCAAACCTCTAGGGCATTAGGTAACCTGGTAGACTTACTAACAGCAACTCTTACATCGAAGGGCTCATCGATCTCCCTACCCCTAACGTGCAACATCACAGAAAACAGCAGCAACAAAACTACTACTATCATCATAATTAAAGTATAGATGCAATAATCTAAACTTGCAAGAACGTACCTGACTTTACCTCGGAGTCTGACCTAGCCTCCTCTCGGTCATGGCGAAGGCTCTAGCCTTTAACCTCTATTCTCCTTCCTCGTACCGGAGCTTCCTCCGATCTTCTTCACTTCCGAACCTTCCGCTCTTGGCTTCTTGCAATCCCTGCTCATGTGACCTTCCTCACCACAGGAATAACACCTCCCCATACCGCAGTTCTTCGCCACATGTCTGGTCCTCCCGCATCGAAAACATACATTGCCCCTATTCTGCATTCCCTGGGGTGCCTGTGTCCACACTTGTGACACCTTTTCGACCCCGCACCAGTTATGATCACACGCTGATCATCCACTGGTGCACCTTTGTCACCTGGAGCGATTCTGCCACGTTCTAATCGCTTCCCGTTCCATCCTTGATCACCGTCTCCTTTCTTGCTACTTTGATTCGCCATCACAGATCTTTCATCATACAATCTCTGCGCCAAATCGACCGCCGACCTAAACGTGCTCGGTCGGGCAGCGATCATGTGCCAACGGATGTCCGCCGGCAAGCCCTGGATGTAGCTCTTGATCTTTTGTGAAAGAGGTGTCACCTGATCCGGCACCAGATGTGCCATCTCATTGAATTTAGCGGTATATTGCTGATGTGTCATCGTTCCCGCCTCCAGCTGCAAGAACTCTCTTTCAACTTTATCCATCTCATGGTGAGAACAAAATTCCTCAATCACCAGCCTTTTGAACTCTGACCATCGCATCCTCCCGATAGCCCTGCTTCCCTCACCCTGGACGATATTGTCCCACCAACACAAGGCTGAATCCACAAAAGAATGGGCAGCAAACTTTACCTTCTGATCCTCCCGGCACTCGCTGATATTCAATACCGCTTCCATTTCTCTCACCCATCGGTGAGCAGTGGCAGCCGTGCCATTACCGTCAAAGGTAGGGGGCTTACACTGTTGGAATGCCCCATAGTTATAGCCTCGTGCCGCCTCCAGCGCAGGCTCTTCCTCTTCGTCCTCTTCATTATCAAAGAAGGCCGTCTATCCCTTCCCTATCTCTCCTTGTCTCTAGTAGCCTTCATTAATTCGGTCACCACAGATGGTAGGATCGTCTGCATAACCTGATACACTTCCTCTCTGACCGCCTCTCTCATCGAGGCTCTCTGGTTAGCATTCTCATCACCGCCCTCCTGATGAGGAGTCTCGGGTTCCTCATGGGCTGCTCTTTCAGCCCTAGACCTTCCTCTTGAGACCCGTGGTTCAGCACCACGTCCACCACCCCCTCCACCTCGTCAAGCTTTCGAAGATCTGCCGCCAACCATCTTCTAACACACTATAAGATTCAAACACTAACACGGTCATTCAAGGTAACACTCTGTTTATGTCAAGTATAGTAAGTCCCTAATTACAGTGGCCAGTTGTAATTAACCACTTACTTTACTCTTCATACCCCAAGCATTCTTATCCCGACTACATCAATATCTAAATCTACACAATAGCACACAAGCCACATAACATGCGCACATAATACCAATTAACATTAACTTAAATAAAACGTTTACATAAAACCTTTACCTACAGGCACGTAGCTACAAGTACTGGCATCCCTTTTCCTTTTAATCATATCCTCAGTTTAAGATTAGGTTTTTCCACCTAATTCACTTAAACTTTTGCTATGATACCAACTTGTAAGGCCCCGTTCCTGGGACGCTTATAGCTGGTCATTCATTGCACTTAAAACATTATAAAATGTACATTATTTTGCAACAGAATTTAATACATTCATTAATAACTAAAAACATGTCATTTACAACATTTTTTTAATCTCAAAATACAAGACATGTCAAAAATACGGATGCCAGCCTCAAAATGCTTCCAGTAGCTTATGCATCCATGCCTGCAACTCCTCAGCATCAACATATACCTGCCAATATCATGCATACAAAAGTCAGCGACGCTGAGTGAGTTCTAATTTTATAATAAAAAATACTTTTATGTGTTAAAAACAGTTCCTTACTTTATTTCAAAACATACTATACTTTACAACCATTCGTGATCATGCATCATACGTACATACAGATAATATCATTATTATCTTCATCACTACGTTCATTAGCTTTGTTCATTCAACATATTACATTATCGTTCATTTCTCTTTCTAGATCCGGTCAGACTTTACCCTCTTTGTGGCACTAAGCCAACATTACTGAGGTCGAATGACAAGGATCATGTTCGAAAGCTGATGCTGTGCTGGGGCCTGCTCACAAACCCCCGGCTCATGTCCGAAGACTGACACAGCACCGGGATACGCGACAAAGATCCCATAGGAGTCAATCACAAGGATTGAACTCCATCCGAGTCTGTTGCAACACAAAGTCGCTCATCTCATATCTCGTCTCATGGTCAAAGACCTCTGTCGAGTCTGTTGCAACATAGAGTCGCTCACCTCATATCTATGCTTGGCCTTATGCCACACCCCCAAAGTTATACATAACTCGGGAAACAACACGCCCACTGTCGTGGGTAACACCCCCATAGAAATGGGTAACAACACCCCCACCGTCATGGGTAACACCCCTATATAAATGGGTGACAACACCCCCACCGTCATGGGTAACACCCCTATAGAAATGGGTAACAACACCCCCACCGTCGTGGGTAACACCCCCATAGAAATGGGTAACAACACCCCCACCGTTGTGGGTAACAACACCCCTGAAAGGATCGAGATCTAGTTTGATCATTTAGATTAGGATTTGCAGCGGAATAGCACACGAATTAGACGAAATTCTAGCAAGAATAAAATGAATATTCAATCAAACAGTAACAGTTACAGAGAGAGAGTTTTCTGCAAAAAGAATGTTTTCATTCATGCACAAACTTCCCATGGAGGGAAATTAGGTCAACATTCCTTTTATAAGGAATGTGACATCAGCTGACGTCACATGATAGTGACATCTAACTGACTTATACAAACAACTGAAATTATACTAAACTACTAAAGATGTCCATAACAACTGAGGACACCTTCATTAGAAGCTAAGTATAAACTAACATTATAACTACTGAAGTTATAACATCTGAAGTATAAGAACTTTAGATGTTTTACATAATATAAAACTACTGATTACAAACTACTGAAATATAAACCATCACAACTACTGAAGAGAACTACTTCAGCTGTTGTGACAACTTCTGAGAACTTGATCTTCGGACTTTGTCTTCAGTAGTTGTCTTCAGACTTTGTCTTCAGCAGTTGTCTTCAGACTTTGTCTTCAATAGTTGTCTTCAGACTTTGTCTTCAGACTTTGTCTTCAGCAGTTGTCTTCAGCAGTTGTCTTCAGACTTTGTCTTCAGCAGTTGTCTTCAGACTTTGTCTTCAGACCTTTTCTTCATCAGTTGTCTTCAGACTTTGTCTTTAGCAGTTGTAGATCACTTCAGTTGTTTTGATGTCTGTGGGACTAAAAGGTTTTTCTGATCTGGCTCATTGGTTCTTTTGGTCCAACAAACCCCACCGTCGTGGGTAACACCTTTGAAGGTCAGTCACAAAGGCCGGAACCCTTGCGTGCACACTTTAGGATTTGCTGAACCTCACGCGGTAGAGCTTAAGGCATTTAAAGCCGTGCACCTCTGTTCATATTGCTTTGAGGCCTATGTGTAGTTCTCTCTTTAATTCATTAATTCATGCATGCATTCATTCATTACGTTCCTATTTTCATTATCTTCCACTTTAAGTTACATAATACTGTCATTACATTCATTAACGTTCGACGCAAGGCCAAGGGAAGACATACATACATAAGGAACATACATAAACATAAACATACACCATCACTAATATAGGCACATCATACATGCATAACACACATCAAACAGAAGCCATCACATCATAACCAGGCCCATCTCCCCATTTTACCCCTTAAAATCCACTTAGAAAACCCCAAGTCCAAAGTGGATGCATGGGTCCTTCCAGGCGCATGAGCATAAATATTCTAAGTGTAAAATAGTCTGGGCGCATGGGCACTGTTTGATCGTTTCTGCCCTGTTCAGGCGCATCACCAACACTTAGCCATTTCATGCACTTGGGCGCATGGGCACTGTTTAGGCGCATGGCCAATACTTAGCCGTTTCTTTCACTGGGACGCATGGGCATGTTTGGGCACATGGTCCATACTTAACCTTTTCATCACTTGGGCCCATGGGCACTATTTAGTCGCATGGCCACACTTGGGCGCATGGCCAACACTTAGGCGTTTGGTCTCTCATGCTGGACGCATGGACAACTGTTTAGGCGCATGAACCACTGTTCATGTTCATCAAACATTCTGAAATCTTTTCAATGCTACCAATTTCACCCGATAATCATTCTAAGCATACCCAAACACAGATCTAACATACTAAGGCCATCTAAGCATGCTATACATCATCTCTAACCCATAATCAACACTATAACATGCATACATACATACAACATTCGTACAGAAAGCTGTAAACCCACGGTTTCTTTAAACGATGCTTTCATCATATGTATAATAGCCCCAAATCAGTTGAAAATCAGTAAAAGAGAGGTTCTAGAAACTCAACTTAAGCAGCTTTTGAGCAAAACTCTTCCAATTCAATACCCACTTTGTTTCAGCTCTTTGAATCCCGAAAGTAAACTCTTTTTTCAGCTTCTTCTTTCTCTTTCTCTCTCTAGAACCAAGAGTCTCTCTCTCTCTTCTTCTTTTCAACCATGAAGAACAGATGAAGAAGAAATAATGGGCACCCATGCCCTTAAATCCTTAAAATAATAAAAATGTACTTTGTACACTTTTTCCCCTCCATTTGTGCACAATTTCCTTTCTTTCTATTACTTTTCTTTTCCTTCCATTTAAGTAGAAATTTCGGGGTGTTACAGAAGTGGGGAGGAAAAGAAGGAGCTGACTTAAGACTATTCAGTGGATATGAAGTAAGATTACTTGATGAATCATACATCCACTACATTTATACCAGGCACTTCAAGGAATTAAACAACAAATTGGGTGAACAAGACATGCACTTCTTTCTGAAATGCATCAAGTTGTTAAAACTAGCCTATGATAGAATAAATATTAAAAGAGACAAAAGAAAGAAGAAGAAAACACCACTGCAACTTGGAAATATTGTGAAGCTTGAAGTGGATGTGGGAGGGAGTTTATTAATTCATAGAGATGGTCTTTCCACAATCTCCATATCGGAACCTATTTCTCTAAAAACGTTACCAATGGAAGCCATCTACACATGAGCAGAATGAAAATACATGTGCTGAGTAGAGGCAGGATGTCAGAAGCAACTGATTTTGTAAACATGATCAAGGCTATCCTGGATCCCACAAAAGCTGCATTCATACTACCTCCTCAAGACCCAGCTGAATCTTCACAACATGAATCACCTCCTAAACATTGAGGAAAAACAGGCTGTATAATCCTTAGGGGGAGTATTGTTTCACCCTGAAAGGATCATACATGCCAACTCAATGGTTGAATTGATGATTGCTCAGCTGGAATCCCACAACTCCAAGATGAAATGCGGATGAAGATCTACCAAGAAAATAACAAGTGTTATCTTCCGCATTAGTTAATGCGGAAGACAAAATCTGATACGGACAAGTGTTTACTCTTCCACATTGACTAATGCAGAAGACATAATACTAATGCTGAACAAGTTACTCTTCCGCATTGACTAATGCGGAAGAACAAAAGACGATGCGGACAAGACTTTGATCATCCGCATTAACAAATGCGGATGGCCAACAAAATGCGCACAAGTATTTGTTCATCCGCATTAACCAATGTGGATGACCAACTTACTAATGCTGATGATCAAGTGGAAATGCTAATCAAGATTATCTCATCCGCATTTGTCAATACGGATGAACAAGCACAGATGCGGATCAAGATTTAGACTAGTTTCTGATGTAATAGGTCAGGGGTAGTTTAGTCATTTTGTAAAGGCATCTTGTCTGCCTACAAATAGAATATTTAACCTCGTACTGAGGTGACAGCTGATAGATAGAGAATTTTTGTTGTAATTATTCTCTGTAACTTATCAACTTTCATATATCAATACAAACAACACTTATGGGTAATTTTCTTGCTTGATTGTTCTTTGATTGTTTGTTTCCGCCACTCAATCATTGACTTGATTATCATATTCGAATCTCAGTAAGAATATAACCCTTCCTCAAACCCATTCACAAACTATTCCGCTGAAACTACCAGATTCCGGCGAAATTGTTCTTTTTCCGGCGAAACTTCAAACTCCAGCGAAACTACAAAGTTTTCAACGAAATTCAAGCCTTTGCTTTTCAGATAACGAAAAACTAGGGTTTTAAGGTGTGTGAAAGGGTGTATATGAACTTACTAGTGAACATTGAACCACAGATGAAGTTGGAGGTTGAAATCAGAGCTTGGGTGAGGTTTAGCTCTAGAGTTAGGGTTTGAACCAGTGAGAAAAACGAGGATTGTAGATGCTGAAAACGCACCTTACACGAAAGCGTTGGTAGATACTGCACCGTGTGATTTTTAGACTTTCACCACGAGCCACACGACGACATCAGTTTCCTGTGAATCACCATCAAAGTTCAAATCTAACATGCTACGGATGTTCCATACCAGCTCGAGACCTCCATGTTGTGTTGACTAACTTAACTCTTCGTCAATATCGCAACGGACTTTAAGAATGACGTTCACAAACTCATTAGATGCCAAGGGATATGCCTTCTTCCCACGAAAGGTTGGAGCTTCGCTACGTGTATCGAGCTCTCCGGTAAGCTGAAGCAGAGTGTCAGAATCGATTTGAGGCTTCTGCTTGGCATGGAATTTGATGGAACTGGCGTCTCCGGCGTACTTCACCGTT
This sequence comes from Flaveria trinervia, assembly GCA_025506515.1. Classification (NCBI taxonomy): domain Eukaryota; kingdom Viridiplantae; phylum Streptophyta; class Magnoliopsida; order Asterales; family Asteraceae; genus Flaveria; species Flaveria trinervia. The sequence goes on from CM046451.1 coordinate 47,030,289, forward strand.
GGGGGATTCCTGAGAGCGCTTGAGTCTCCACCGTACGTCACAAAATTCTTCATTTACCTTATAGTGATACCATAAAACTTTCTCAAACCTCAGGCTATCTCAGATTTTAATGGGCTAAAGTAATTGGTCTAAAGCAATTGGGCTAGTTACAAGATTAATAACAGTTGGGTTGGTTTTTAAATTTTGTGTATGTGGGCTAAATTTTTTTTAAACAAATAAGGTGTGGGCTGCATTTAAAAAAATTTATAAGGTGTGGGCTAGTAAAAAATTAAATAAAATTAACTAGTTCGGATTAATTGATTTCAAACCGATGAAGAAATATTCAACGATTTTATAGAATTTACATAAAAAAACAAGCTGACCTGGCATTTACAGCTGTGTTGTTGGAGCTATAAAACATAGTCTATATTATCAACACAGTCAAAGTCAACAAAAGTCAATGTCAGAGTCAAAGTCAACAAAAGTCCAACCCGATACATTCGAGACTAGGATCCGAGACGAGACGTTGGAGATTTAGATGACTAGGAGTTTTATTGTAATAAATATATTTTGTATGAACAAAATATTTTATCTTGTTTTTAGTCATTTTTATGTTTTATATGTAATTTCATTAATATGCCTAAGTCTAGGGGGTTAAATGTAATTAGTGAATATTATATTCACTATGAATAGCTTAATTGTAATTAGAATTAGCCTAATGGTTGAATGACCAATTGATTGAGGGATTTACTTGTAAACAATATTATTAGCAATCAATAGAGATCAAAGGGGTTTTGATTGTGATTATCATATTTTGATCTAATTCTTCATGATTTGATTCAAGTTTGATTATCCTGGAGTTATAGATTGTTTCAAGGATTTTGAGACTAGAAAAGGATTCTGGTGATGAGGTTACCATGTTATATTCGGAGGTGTTCGAGGCATTTAGAAGCATGGGATATGAGGGGCCAGCTTTTGGTTCCCGAAAGGAAATCAAGAAGTGTAAATACATGTGTCCCTAGTTTCTGATATTGATGTAATATCTTTGTATTGTCTTACACTTATGTAATTGTACGTGTACTTAATGAAATACAATAAGTGGTTGTGCTTAATGTTGAATATTTCATTGGTTGGTATGTAATAATGCTTATTGACTTAACTAGATAGGTTGTGGTCACTTGAATAATATCTAAATCAATTAATGACTATGAAACATATTCAAACTTAATCATGTGAAGTTCTCATGCGATTGGCCCATGCTAATGGACCATACGCATGAACAACTTCATGCTAATGAACCAATCGTACCAATGAACCAGGAGACTGGATCAGTCGTATGATTGAAACATGAGATTGACTCAGTCGCACGACTGAACTCTCAGTCATGCAAATGGATCAACCGCATGACTCAATCGCACGATTGAACCATGCAAATGGTCCAGTCGCACGATTGAGAAACCTTAACGTATAAATAGCACTTAAATCGTGGAAAAACGAGATACTTTGAATATTTTTGTACCCAGACGTACCCTAGCCGTCCAGAGACCTCTAGTAACCTGTTCCAACTTCAAAGATCACAGTAGATCGAGTGCTAATCGTTCTTGACGTTTAGATTCAACCCTTAATTGATTCTTAATACGTTCTCACAGATTGGATCGCCAATCAAATCGGATTCCGCACTATTTGAATCAGTATACGTGTAAATCTGTTAGTATTCATCGAGTACACGATTCCTAACAAGTGGTATGAGAGCTTTGGTTCTAGATTTACGTGTGATTCAATCGTTTTGATATAAAAATTGTGTTTTTACGCTAAAAAACGCAATCTTTTGTGTCAAATCATGTTTTAGACATCTCCTGATCATAAAGTTAAGTTTTTTCCGGCATACGGCAATTAGGGTTAGCAAAAATTCGTGTTTTTGCGTTCAAACACCTTAAACCTAGAAATTTTTGAAATCCAGCACGTTTAGTTGCACGATTGACTCAATCGCACGACTGAGGTCATATGCATTCCCCATACGGACGATTGGACTCAGTCGCACTTCCATTGGTACGACTAAGAAGACTATTCACATTGTTCATCCGCATTAGTTCATTCGGCCGACGAAGTCATCCTCATTAGTTTAGTCGCACGATTGAACCATCCGCATAGTTCAATCGCCCGAATAGCCCAATCGCACACCTTCATTCGCCCTAATACAGAAGTTTGGTTTAAAGTTAAAGTTAATAACAATGGAAGACCAATATTCAGCTTTCACAGCAGGGAGAGACTCACCTATACAAAATTAATGCTATTTGAGAATGAAGTGGGGAATCACAACAAGTGCACAAAGCTAATCACGTTAGACGAATATCCACAATGGAAACAACGTTTCGAGATCTACTTAAATAGAGTAGATCCCAATTTGTTGGAGTCTATAGAGATGGGGTAGAGCATGCCTGTAGGAGCTGATGGTGTTAAACCTACACTAGGTGGCATGATTGACGGACAAAAGGTGAAATACAATGCAGAGAAGAAGGTTTGTGCTTTGCTCGCACAGTCAATTCCCAAGGATATTTTCCATCAATTCTCGGAATTTACTCAAGCAAAGAAGCTATGGGATGCATTGGAGAAAAGGTATGACGGAAATGCATCATTGAAGGCCATAAAGGCTAAGCCTTTAAAGAAGGAGTTTGAAAACTTCTCCTCGATGGGAAAATAAAGTCAAGATGATATGATCGATAGGTTCTACCACTTGATGAGTGAGATGTACACTCATGGAGGACAAAGTGTCCAACTTTGCAGACGGCCTGCCAGAGAAATGGGTGTCATTTGTCTCAAATCTCAGACAGAATGGTATGCTAATGAAGTTAGATATCAATGACTTCATTCTCAAGCTAAGAGAGGAAGAACTAAGGATGAAGTACAGAGCTCAAAAGGCAACTTATGATTAGAATCCAGTGCTGTACAACGCGACTCCTCAAGCCAAAACATCTGGAGCACCTTTTCAGACAGCTTTTGTATCAAGCTCGTCTGGTCCCTCACCAGCCTCTACTTCAGGGTCAGAAACGTTAGGTTCGTCTCATACCCAATATATTGTACCTGAAGCAAATGCAGTAAACCTGATGACCGATAACTTCGGCAATGTGACAGTTGAGGTAGCTAAGGAGTACATGGATTTCTTAGCTGCTATAGTCCACTCCTATGATGGACTAATTGCTGGAAAGATTGGGAACTGCCACTAGGCAGATCAGGACTATAAGCAAGTGGATGAGACAGAGCTGGAGAGGATGGACATAATGTGGTCCTTAGCAAGTGCAGTCCGGAGAGCTAAGAAGTTTGTCAAAAAGACCAGACAAAATTTGATTGCTACTAAGGACACTACCTTCGGCTTTGATAAATCCAAGGTAACCTGCTTCAACTGCGGTGAGAAAGGGCACTTCAAAAGGGAGTGCGTGAAGCCAAAGAAGACTAGCAATAGGAATCCTTTCTCCTCCTTCAATCATCAGGAGAAACCCACTAGCAGTCCTACTTTATCAAGCAAGGATCCCTAAGCCTTGACTGCCCATGATGATGAAGGATAGGATTGAAGCTTTCGGTTTGTCTTACCGGGAGAATCCAATATCGCTAGTGTGGAGGATATCGATGATGACTCTGCAAGTGAAGGAGATATAGCAGTCGAACTTGCGATGTCAACATCAGAAGAAACTGCACGAGTGGTCACCTACCTGCCTGAAGACGGGAACACTACTACAACGTCAGAATCACTAGCTCCAGAAACATCAGATTCTGCATTGATGGTTGATTCATCAGAACCCTCTGAGGTAAGTACTACTGACCAACTCTTTAATAATCATGCTTGTTCTCATTGTAATAAATTTAGGGAAAGCATTGATTTAAACTTTGCTAGGTTATTAGATCATAATGATAACTTAGTAAAGGACCTAGAACTATGCGCTGAAGCTAACAGGGTTTCAAAACAAAATGAGCATAGTTATAAAGAAAAGATAGAGCTTTTGAACAAACAGCTTAGGGTAACAGAAGTAGTAGCCTTTAACCAAGCTAATGACATTAGGTACTATCTTAACTCCCTAGAGGACACTAAGAAGCAAAAAGAAATTTTAGAAGTAGAAGTTAATTCCCTAAAACAAAAACTACATAGTTGGACTAGTTCTTCACACATAGTCCAAAACTTAGTGAGAGAGAGAAAAACAACGGGGAGGGATTGGGTGATAAAGTGGTTCCACCACTACATGAGATCTTGATGAACACAAAATGTAAACCAATTAATGATAATCCAATCAAGGATCGTGTGGAGTCTACTCCTCTTGTAAGTGATCCAGATTCCACATGTTCATCAAATGAATCTGGCACTAAACAAAAGGAGGCCACTTCAAAGGCAAAAGGTAAAATGCCTTGTATTAATCTGGACAAAGAGTTTGAAAAGGTTAGTATTAAATCTGGTTCAACAACTATCAAATCTGAACCTAGAAAGATGAGTAATGTTAACTAATCACGTGCATCATGTCAAAATCCAGAGAATAGGAAAGAAAAAGATGTTAAAAATATTAAAGCAATTAACTTTGTTTCACTCACAAAAGTGGAGGTTCTTGTGAAACATGGTTTTCGTAGAGGTGTCACTGATTGTACACTATTCATAATAGAAAAGGATGGAGATCTGCTGCTTGTTCAAATCTATGCCGATGACATAATCTTCGGTTCAAAGAACGAAGATGTATGTAAAGAGTTTGAAGCAGTAATGAAGGCTGAGTTTGAGATGAGTGCCATGGGAGAGATGAAATTGTTTCTTGGGTTACAGGTGGATCAGAGACCAAAAGGGATTTCCTACATTAGACCAAGTATGTAGGAGATATCCACAGTCGGTTTGACATGGAGAATTCTTCCACAGTTGGAACTCCACTTGCTACAAACCATGATGTAGCACCCGATGAGAATGGTGATCTGGTTGATGCCACCATGTACTGAGGTATGATTGGATCTCTCATGTACCTCACTGCCTCAAGACCTGATATCATGTATGCAACATGTTTATGTTCAAACTATAAGGCAAAGCGAAAAGTTAACCATCTGATAGGGGTCAAAAGGATCTTCATTATTTGAAGGGTACTCCAACTCTCAGGTTGTGGTATCCTCATGACGGTGACTTCAAGCTGACAGCATGTAGTGACTCGGATTATGGTGGCTGCAAGATGAACTACAAGTCTACATGAGTCGGATGTCAATTCTTTGGGAGGAGATTAGTGACATGGCAGTGTAAGAAGTAGACCTTGGTTGCTTTGTCAACCGTTGAAGCCGAATACGTTGCTGCTGCAAGTTGCTGTTCACAAATCATATGGATTCAACAACAAATGCGGGACTACGGTTTGAAATTCTCTTCTACTCCTATTTTTGTTGATAACTCTGTTGTAACTGCAGTAACTAAAAATCCGGTCCAACATCCTAAGACCAAAACACATTGGTATAAAATATCACTTTATACGTGATTGCTTTGAAAAGAACTTAATCGATGTGATTAAAATAAATACTGATTTTCAACGCGCTGGCTTCTATACAAAGGCTTTTGACAGATCACGTTTTTTATATTTGTTAGAGGTCTTAAAAAGAAAAGTGATGTAATCCCCAATGATGACCAGTGTAGTCCGAGGTGTACTGTCCATTTGTCTTTTAATTTTATTTTTAATTTTATTTTGTTTAAGTAGCTTACTTACATTAATGTTATTCGGTCACCTATTAAAATCCTAAAAGCATAAATCGGTTATGGTTTTAGAATTTTAGGGGGAGAATAGGTCAGTTAGTAACATTAACAAAAAAAAAACAAAAACGAGGGAGAAGGAGAGGCTAGCTGATAGAAAGTAGATCGTATCTGTGATACCGATTCAATGTCTTTGGAAAATGATAGTACACAGGTACAAATCACTTGGGACTTTAAAAGATTAAATATAATAAGATGCAAAGTTCAAAATATAAGTTTGTGTAGTCTGAGCAATATAAAAGGAAAAATGATAGTAAAACTAGCTACTACTAAGGTAACACAAAGAAAGTAGACCTAGAGGTTGTTAGACCACAGAAGATATGTTGGTAGATTCAACACAATAGATGATTAGACCTTATTAGTGATTTCAAGATCAAACTAAGTTGTTCAACAAGCTGTGGGTTAACATCTTATCCCTAGTTAACACAATCAACAAATTCCAATAAGGGGTGACGAGCAGAATAAATGCCATAAATGTGTGCAAACGACCAAAATATGAGCAAAAACAATCAAACTAATAACTTCTATTGTTGGTGAGATCCATGCAAAAAGATTAAAAATGCTCAAACAAGAAGATAGGTTATGTGCCTCTCTGCTGTGCGGTGGCACTGACCTGAGGATAAGCATAACCTATATATTTTAGAGTTCATTATTGTTTGCCGCCTCTCTGCTATGCGGTGGCACTAACCTGAGGCTTGGCTTCTCTCTAAAAGTTCTAAGAACAGTCTCTTCTTGAAAACAACCCTGAGACCGCTCAAAAATCTTCTGAGGAATGTTGATTACCATATAAGTGTGGGATCCACAAATGCTTGTTGAACTAATGAAACCTAAACTATCACCAATCTGTGTCAAAAGTCTGTGTATGGATTTAAGAGGACCGGTATATTGACAATCATCGTGGCTGCAATTCTTGAAAGTCCAAATCAAGGTGGGATCTAATAGTACTAGTATGATTTCCTAAACTTGCTAACGACTCTAGATGAAAAACAAGAATTGAGCATCAAAAGGTGTTGATAACATGTCCCAAATGATTTGACTTGCGTGTATGATTCCAATTTGAATTGGTCCAGTTATGGTCAAAACTAATTGAAGTTGCCTATTCCGGAACCGAATCCATTAGATTTCTTAGGATTTATACCTCACACAAAAGGTCAAAAACAAGTTTAGGTTTGTATTTAAGTTTAAGTCTTTTAGTTTGTTTCAATTCAGTCAATTCAGTTTGTTTAATATCGAACTACATCATGGAATTCAGTAAGTGAGTTAATTATCTAAAAGGGTCACGTCTGAGGTGACCACACGTGCTTTACAATGGTAACATGAGTCACGTCTGAGGTGACAAATTTGTTTAAAAGGATAACGACTGAGGTGGTCAAAAGTTTTTCATGTTAAAATGATCATGTCTGAGATGATAAAATGCACATAAAATTTAATCAAAAGTTAAAAAGGGTTAAGTGAGAAATGGTCATAAAGTCAGTATCATGAGTATGATCCAATCGCACGACTGGACCACGAGTATCGACCTATAGTACAAATGGACCATACTCATGCACTAAACAGCCGAATGGCACATTAGTATGTACCATTCACCCGAATGGCTTATAAGAATGAGCCATTCGACCGAATGGAAGTGTGCGAATGAGTCAGTCGCCCGTCTGAAATCCAGTCGGCCGACTGAATGTAATCGACTGAGCCAATCGCACGACTGAGGTCCATTCGCCTGAATGAACCGAGTGCATGGGTCCAGTCGGCCGATTGAAATCAGATTCAGTATAAATAGGGCCAAGGTCGATTGCATTCAACTCATCACCCCCTAATGGTCCTCATATCGCATAGACTACCGTTACCTTACCCAAATTTCCTTAGACACAATTTTTGACTTCTGTTGATATTCTGACATTTGTGGATTGTTATATAGGTACAATGTGATGATATCTCACTAAAGTTTGATGATATGGTGCCCTAATTTTAGAATGTCGTAAATAGAGCCACGGTCGATTGCATTCAACTCATCACCCCCTAATCGTCCTCATATCGCATAGACTACCGTTACCTTACCCAAATTTCCGTAGACCCAAATTTCTGACTTCTATTGATATTCTGACATTTTTGGATTGTTATACAGGTACAATGTGATGATATCTCACTAACATTTGATGATATGGTGCCCTAATTTTAGAATGTCGACCCACACAAGAACCGAACCGTTTACTGGACAAATAACCTAACTAAACTAAGTAAACTGTTGAAATTACAGTTATTAGGTTATTAGTTAAGTGATTGCGAGTCTAAAGAACCATTACATGACGTCTAATTTCAAGAATTTGTTAAAATTTGAATCTCAGTCAACCAAACAGTGGGTCATGCGACTAGACGCCACGATGAAATCCAATCGCATGATTGAGCTGATCGAATGGCTCAATCGGCCGAATGGATCATACGAATGAGCTCAGTTGGCAGACGGAACCAATCGCTGGTTCAGTTAACCGATTGAACTCAGTCGCATACTCAGTCACCCGACTGTATCCAGTCGCATGCCAAGTCAACCGACTGAACACAGTCGCATGGTTCAATCGCATGAGTGAACCAGAATGAAGTCAACCAAGTTAATTTGAACTGGTTTGTGTCGTGTGGTTAGCTAATATGTATGTGTTTTGTGTTACAGATTGATGAAAAACAAGTGGTCCATCAACCCTAAGCACAACATCTGTGCTCACTTGGACTCCATAACTCGGAATGGTGCCGAGTTTGTAGGGATCATCGCTTTCCTCAAGCGATCAAGGATCCACAAGGTGATATCTACACCATGCACCCCTTACAGGTCTATAGAATAGGCCTTCTGGGAGAATGCATCGATTGATCGATCACATGAGCCGTACCGCATAAGGAGTTCTATCTTTGGGTTGAATATAGAGAACACTACTGAAGACATTCATCGAGTACTTGGACTGGGTGATGATACAAACTACCCCACCAGACTTCACCCACTGAAGGTGAGAGGGTGCTTCATGAGGATGAAGTATGCTGGGAATATCAATGTAGGGGTGCTCAACGAGAGCAACCTGTGTCCCTAGTACAAGTACTTAGCACACGTCATCCTCAAGTGCCTGGCGTCGCGAAGGGGTGGGTTCGATGACATATCAGACATGATTGAAAATTCCTACGTGACACTGGTGCTGAACCACCCTTTCAGCTTTTCTAGCATGATCTTCTCTTATTTGATAGAGAACTTGGAGGCGAAGCGCAAATAGGGTTTCTGCATGTACCCTCGGTTCTTACAGATGATCTTTGATGAGATGCTGCCCACACTGCCAAAGGAGAGCCACGACACTGTGGCATTGGAGATTATGGATGATACGACCCTGGGTCGTATGGAGGTTTACCGAGGAAAGTAGGTCAAGCCCCCGGTAAAAAGACTCATAAGCCGTCTGGCCAAGGTGGACTACGTTGCGCCGGGGAGGCGTAAATAGCATCACGTAGACAGTGATTCGGATGTAGAGCAGCTAGAGCTACCTGAAGACGACTCCAACGACGACAACAGCGGTGATGGTGGAGATGTAGGGCCCACTCAATCGAGGGCCCCCACTGCTGATATAGCATCTCCAACATCCACCCAAGGTGGAGCAGAGGCTGCAGGGTTCGATCAGGACTCTCGTCTTGATGATAAGGAGGATATGGATAGGAGCGCCTAACCCGCACTGTGGGGAGCTGGGTGGTTGCCACCGACCGAGGTATTCGGGAGGTTGGAGGATGCCCTGGCGAGTCGGGGGAGGCTGACACTCATCCTACTTATGCTCCTGATCTGTCCAGCAGTGTTCTAGGGGGAGCGTACACCTTGAGGGGATCGAGGAAGAAAAGGATGGCTCAGCCCCATGGGTTGAAGAAGAAGAAGAGGAGGATGATCTTCATAACCACCACCACTACTACCACCACTTCACCCACTACCACCATCCCATCCACCACAGTATCTACCACAACCTCTCCACCACCACCTTCATCTACACCACCCCCAATCCTCACCACTCCACCACCACATTCATCTATACCACCCCCAATCCTTACCACTCCACCACCACCTTCATCTATACCACCCCTAATCTTCACCATCCTACCACCACCTTTATCTATACCACCCCCAATCTTCAACACTACCACCACCAACACCACTAGCCACCCAAAAAGACCATCATCTTACCCATCTTTCCTATCTGGATCCTCCTACCTCCTAGTGGGGTAGAGGAACAGCTTTCGGCACTTAATCGTATGGTGCTGAAGCTGTTGGCAGCCGATGACGAGAAGACTACCCAGATTCGTGAGCTAGTAGATCTTACTGCTGCATAATCTCAGCAGATATCTCAGCAGGCTCAGTTGATTGAGTAGCAGGCACAACAGATTGCTGCACAGAGCTCACATGTGTCTCAACTCCAGGAGCAACATGGCCAATCAGCCAAAAGGATAGAGGAGTTGGAGACTACAACAAGACCATCATGCTGAGGCTCAAAGGATCTAAAGAGGAGCCACTAAATATCAATGAAGGAGATGGAGATGATGGTGATGATGAAGATAGTGATGATGATGATGATGATGGTGGTGATGACCAAGGAGATGATACTGATGCTGGTGATGATGCTGATGATGATGTTGTTGTTGTTGTTGATGATGATGATACATCTATTGCGGGTGCCACTTCTGCGAGTGAAATGAGGACAAAACGAGCTCAAGATCAAGGTGCCTCCACTTCAGCCCCGTCAGCAAAGGAGCACATGATACAAGACAAGAGTAATACTTAGTTGTTTATGTTATTTACATCATATGCATTTGAATCTTGTATCAAATTTTGTAATGGATGTTTATATTTAATTTTGATGTTTACTGCTTTGATTGTTCACTAATGGTTGATGTGTTACATGTTTTTAAATCAAGAACATTCAAACTTCCAAAGAGTTGAATATGATGTTGCCCCCCTCCAACAGATCAAGACTCAGCTCATGATGATTCTTGATCTGCATGGTATTGTCAGGATATCAGTGAATTACACTCCTGAAGAAGGACAGCTAATTCATGATCTCATAGATGAACAACTTGCAGAAATTTTCCGACTCAATCCGGATGAGATCGTGAAAGATGCTCCAAAAGTCCAAGTTGAAAGTGACGATGAGCTCAACGACGTTGATGAGATCGAGATAGAAGATGTCACAGACCAATACTATCCAGAGTAGACTGACATTGAAGGTAATGTCATTCCCAATCTGGGTGACAACCTTGTCAGTGAAACTTTTGAGACTCTGGATAGAATGGAAGAAGAGTCAGACAAGAACGAATACACAGCCCAAGCCTCGGAAGCTGAAGTTAATATCAGAGAGGCTGAGTGGACTGCATGCTTTGAAGAAATATGGGCCCAATGCGGTGCTTCAAGGTCAATTGCCTACACCAAGCTGTATAAAGTGAAGAAACATCAAAAGGTGTTGGGCAGAATCATAGCATGGGCGTATTTTGAAGATCTCAACATTTTTGCAGTTAAACATGAGAAAGGGATTGTATTTTAGGTTCCCACATGACCTGAAGACTCTTCCTGGATTTGAGCAAAACCAGTTAGCAAAGTTAAAATTTCTGTACGCTGACCAAGGAAAATGTCAGGCTGGTTTGAGACTGCTCTTAAAAGAGAGTACCACACCAGATGGGTCAACTTCAATCCTCAATAGCCAACGAGGTATCTCAGACGATCTGAGGTTGATCCCATTACTAGAAAACCAAAATAATGCTGAAGTGGAGTCCTCCGTGCATAATGTCAAAGATCCCTCTATGGGAGCTGCCACAGGACTTCACTCCATACTTCAAATGGTGGTACTATGATTGGAGGATAGAAGAGGCAGACATAGTTTTGAATAAGAATGGTGTTATGGAAACCATAAGGGTGTTCGACCCAATGTGGCTTACAAACTTGTTTGCAGATGATGTTTATACATTATACAAGTGGCCACTATTCTATGACTCTCAAGATTGTACAAGCTCTACAATTTCAAAATGTTATAAGACTCTGTTTTGCTTTTGAGATACACATCAGAGTCACTAGAGAATAGAAGTACAAGAAGTTTGAGGAACTTAGAAAGGATGTGAGACATTAGATGAAACTAGGTCCAAGGGGGAGTTTGTAGATACATGTGTCCCTAGTTTCTGATCTTGATGTAATATCTTTGTATTGTCTTACACCTATGTAATTGTACGGGTACTTAATGAAATACAATATGTGGTTGTGCTTAATGTTGAATATTTCATTGGTTGGTATGTAATAACGCTTATTGACTTAACTATATAGGTTATGGTTGTTTGAATAATATCTAAATCAATTAATGACTATGAAACATATTCAAACTTAATCATGTGAAGTTCTCATGCGATTGGCCCATGCTAATGGACCATACGCATGAACAAATTCATGCTAATGAACCAATCATAGAAATGAACCAGGAGACTGGATCAGTCGCATGATTGAAACATGATTGACTCAGTCATGCAAATGGATCAACCTCATGACTCAATCGCACGACTGAACCATGCAAATGGTCCAATCGCACGATTGAGAAACCTTGACCTATAAATACCACTTAAATCATGGAAAACAAGACACTTCGAATATTTTGATACCCAGAAGTACCCTAGCCATTCAGAGACCTCTAGTAACCTGTTCCAACTTCAAAGATCGCAGTAGATCGAGTGCTAATCGTTCTTAACATTTATATTCAATCCTTAATTGATTCTACATGCGTTCTCACTGATTGGATCGCTAATCAAATAGGATTTCGCACTATTTGACTCGGTATACGCATAAATCTGTTAGTATTCGTCGAGTACACGATCCCTAACAAGAAGTCCTTTCTGTCAAAGGAATGTGGATTTATTGCACACGTATTCATCATATGTCTTGATCATCGTAAAGGTGGATCAGACGATCTAAACATCGACTGGAAAAAAGCAATGGTGTTGTGTTGCAGAGGAAAGAAGGCTAACATTGCCAAATTGATATTTGCCTGCATGGCTAAGAACGTTATGGCCTTGAAAAAGGATAAATGGCTGTTGTATCCTCATTTTCTTCAAATGATCTTTGATGATCTCATACCAAATGTACCAAAACATGGAGAGGTGAAGAGGCTGGTACAAAGGAACCCTCGCATATTTGCTGACTGCTGTGCTATTCGCCACGATTTTAGTGGAAGATCACCCATCTCTGGGAAAATATGTACCCTCCAGAGAGATGGAATTATATTAGATGGGTGGATGAATCTCAAAATAAAAGAACTAAAGAAACTAGAGCACAGCGATCTAAAGCAACCAAGAAAAGAAAGCAATATGCTAAGGAGAAAGATTATGATTTTGAAGAAGAGATAAATGAAAAAGATAAAGAGATAAGGATAGAGAAGGAAAGGAGATCGAAGAAGAAAGCCGATATAGTAGAATCTAAGAGGCTAACTAAACAGAGACATCAAGGATTCACTAAAAGAAGGGAAGAAAAAGGAAACATGGATGAAGACATGATTCGCAATCTTAATAGTTCTTTAGCAAACGAACTGAGCATGATCAAGACTAAACTCACCAACCAAGAGATTCGAGAAAAGCAAAAGGATGAGGTGATAGAGGGCATGAAGAAGATGCTTGTTGATCAAAACTACCTACTGAAGAAGTTATTTGAGGAGATTGCCCATCTAAAAGCTGCAGCTGGCCTGCCTGATCAACTAACTCAATCTGAGTTAGACGATCTGACTAACACTTCAAAGTATCCATTTCTGAATATGGGTACTTCATCCAAGGTAGGAGAGGGTACATCAGGTGCATCAACCACTAATGCTAGAGATTGTGAAGCTAGAACTAAGGATGTTGGAAGGGAGAATGAAGAGGAAATTTTTGAGGTTGGATTTGTGGCCATGCGTCTTGATGTGGAGAAGGATCTAGTTGGAGAAGAAATAGTGAGGGAGAAGTCAGTCGAAAGAGATAGTGAAAAAGGAAAGGGGTTGGTTGATGAAGAAGAGGATGATGAACAGCTCATAGACTATGATTCTAAACGTGAGTTCTATGAAGTTGATGAGAGGCCGTTGATCTATGTAGCAAAGAAGGGAGAAGATGCTGAAGATGTATTCGAGATGGATAGAGCTAATTGGTTTGAAAAAAAGGAGCCAGAAAAAATCACTCCCCTTTTCTAACATATGAAAGGGTTGAGTAAGCAGAAGGCTAACAAAAAGATTATAAGCTGGTCCTACAACCCCGGGCTAAAAATGTTCATGATGAAAAGGAGGGGGGTCGTATTAGCTACATACATAATAGGAAGGGTTTTAATACCTTGCCTAAATGGGATCTTATGAGGTTGGCAACTCTACCACTTCTGAATACACATCTGAGCGAAAGAGCCATGCTTCTGGAGAAAGAGATACAGAACGGGCTTAATGACAACTTTGAGTCGTTTAGTTACATGAAGGCAGAAAGGAGAAGGTCAAAGAAAGACAAAGACTGGGAAACGGAAAGGGGATAATTGTTCGGAGGGTTATACCGCCAAAGACGGTGAATAGGGTGAGATTGTCTGTGCAGGAACGTTGAAGGGTGTGAGTTACAACACAACAACACAAAGAGGAGATTAACCAAGCTTTAATCAAATAGTAAAATGGATTAACCAAGATAAGACACTAAGAACACAAGTAATGTAAGAGACAGAACACAAAGAACACAAGTATATGGTTTTCAAGAATGCAGTATATTGCTTTATCTATGTTCTATTACAAGTGTCACAAAGCATAATTGAAATATACAAGAACATGAGATACTTATACCACATCCTACAACCGGCTATACTTTGAAAGCCAGCTGGATACAATTGACTAGACACACACAAAATCAATTGTAAAGTCAAAAGGCAGATTGCCTTTTGACTAGTGACTATGACATGCCATAGCTCACATCCTTATCTATTACAAAAAGGATAAAGTACATAATGTAGATAGTTACAGACTCAAGACCTCAATTTACAGTTACCAAAAGCATGGACCTTTTCACCAAACCATGTTAGTTGGTGACTTGTAGAGTTGCAGCGGAAAGGTGTCCAGCTTTATGGAACAGTACATCCATATCTTAAAAGTCTTCGGAAGAAATCTGTCTTCATGAACTTGAAGCTTCGGAAGACTTTGTCTTTGAGGCTTCGGAAGACTTCATCTTTGGCTTCGGAAGATGTTGGTCTTGGCTTCCGAAGATTTCACACTTAGAGTATTTCTGTTGCACATGTGAAACTTCCGAAGCATTCTAATTCAATGCACTTGTGCAGCATTGCAAGAGAGACTAAAGATGTTTAGGTTGCATCAGCCTCTTCATTAATCTCTACAAACTCCCCCTAGGCTGATGCTACCAAAACACTTAGAAAACTTCAGATATTAACAGTCCTCATTAGGATGATCACCATTCCTTTCTTCATAAGATGATCAGGATCCTTCAGGCTATCAAGTGTCTTCTCATGCCAAAGAGATCATGCAGAGGCAACTGAAACATATCTTGCCATGAATAAATGTCTTTAATGCCTTGATCTCTAATAACATGCCACCTTTCTTGATTTGTGGTGTATGTCCAAGACAAGATGGGTCTTCCTGATGCTAGAGGAGCTACTAAATTTGGAGTTGGTTGAACATCCTCTGGCTGCACATCCTCAGGTTGTTCTGATTCATCTTGAGGTTCAGAAGAGGATGCAGGCTTCTTCTTCTTAGACTTTGGTTTAGAAGCCATCCTCTTCTTTCTCTTTCCAAATTTTAACTGAGAAGACTGGCCTGCAACACCAGATTGATCTTTACTATCTCTCTCAGTTGGGACTTCCTCTCTCTCAGGCTCAGAAGGAGAGGGAGGTTGACCCTGTTGTGGATCAGAAGATGAAGCTTGCTGAGCATTAGCAGGAGGTTCGGATTGTGTTGTGTCTGTTTGTTCAACCTTAACCTCCACTTCAGGTGGGGCCTGACTTGGAGTGGAGTGTAAGTCAGTGAGCACTCCACTCTTGATCTTCTGCTTGATTACCTGATATGCTCATCCATAGTGGATAGAGACATGGGTCCAAGTCTCCTTCCGGAGAATCCATACAGCTTCAAGAAGCTCATCATCCTCTGCCTATCAGCAGACTTCTTCATGCTCTTTTGGATGATGGCTCTTGACTCTGCAGCTTCTTCCCTTATCTTCCTCGTTGTTGTCTTTCTTTCCTTGAATAACTCAAGCTCAAGTTCTTTTAAATACTCAAACTCAACATAGTCATAAGGTAAGGGAAGGAGTGCATCTGCCTGATAGAGACCTGTGGCACTCAGGTAGTTAATCATCTTGATTCTGTCTTCTTCCTTATCTACCTAAGGTTCTTGTTGAACCACATCCTCTTGTTCAGGGCTTTCTTGAACTGGTGAGAGGGTAGGCATACCTTTGTACAGTTTTTTTCTTTTTCTTTCTTCTTTAACCTGTACTAGGAGTTCTGCATCTTCTGCCTCCTTCTTCTCTCTTGACCTTTCCAGATCAACCAGCTCATTCAATTCATCCAAGGGGATAGAAATGATATTATCTATGTCATAGTTCCTAGTCTGCAGATAGTTGATCTTGACGGCCCTTAACTCATCATTCTGAGTATCTGGTCTGGGGGCAGCCCTGATTGCAGACTCCATGAGTCTTGGAGACTCAGTAGAGGAACCTTCTCCGCTTAGCCTCCTCTTCCTCTCTCTCTCCTCCTCCTCAATCTCCTCAGATGTCATTTTTCTTTTTCCTTTGTCACTCACAAACCTTTGTGACTCAAGGTGGAGAGAGCTATGGTGTCACACCCCCGCTAAGAGCGGAAACACGGGGTTGCGATGAGACGGGAATTGTCATAACACATGGTAAGCGATAGAGATGCAATACTAATAATGATGACATGCATGTCATGACGACACCCGACAACAAGGGGACTTGTGTGGTGTTAAGTCGGTATTCACGACAACATAGCCATAAGCATAAACATGATATAAGATAAACATAGGTAATAACATTGTATGCAATTCCACAACCCGGGAACAAGTTACAAAGTATAATGTTGTTTGAAACAGTTACAACAATTGTTTTCAAAAAGACAAGTTTAGCCCGAAAATGCTTCCTAGGGTCTCCACTAAGGCAGCACACCTAGAATCTCAGCTAGCATGATCACCTGAAAAGATATGCTCAAAATGGTCAACAAAATTGTTGGTGAGCTCACAGGTTTAAGTAATAAAAGTGTAAGTGATGTTGTATAAAGTAAATGATATGGAATACCGTGAATACAGTTATATACACAAGTAAAATCACATGACATGAGCTTTGCAACCAAACCTAGCGACGTACACAAAGAAATTGTCGGCATATATTCACCCAAGGCCCGTACCTGGCTATTGTTGGTACTAACTAGTATACCAACACGAGGGTGGGGGTGTCAACCTAGTAGTACTACCAATACCTAACCGTCGGTTCCCACACTAGAACTAAATAGTTGCAAAGATAGAACCAAACAGCAGACCCAAGCATGTATCAGATAAGTACTTGCAACACAGTATCACGTTGATTCCTTGTATGAAAGTTGTATGTATGTTGTACAGCATAGAAAACGGCCGAGCTTACTTTTCCCCCATGTTTGTAAATGTTTGTAAAAAAGTATAAGCATAAAAAGGGGCCACGAAACTCACATGTTAAGTGGTAAGTATGAAAGATCGAGATTTCCAACAGTTGAATGCAATGATCGGTCAAACACCTATTGACAGTTATTGTCAAGCATTAATGACATGTATAAAGCGTATAGTAATGTTTGGTCGGTTTGGGTTGTATCGGTTCGGTCGTGGGTGGCACACACACACAAAAGGACACACGTATCAGATCTTATGTAGATCCAAGTACTACGAGTAGTCGTCATTGCTTATGACATCCTTGTAAATATCTTATTCTTATGAAAGATGACTCTTGTTAAGTATTTGTAGTTTCAAATGGGTTGTCGGTAATTGTAAAATGTTAGGTTTATTTCAATTGAAATAGTATGTGCATGTTGATAACGTTGACTTTAATCTTTGGGATCAAGCAATGAAACTTTTACTGATGTTGCCTTATCATCATCAGACGTTCAAGGGAAATTCACACTCATCATCAGTCACACAACAGGACTAGACGCTCGACCCACGTTCCATTCGTACGAATCAACCTTCAATCATGCGAATTAGCTACTTTCGTGCGATTGAACCTTCATTCGTGTGATTGGACTCAGTCGCACCACACAACACACACATTCGCACGACCCAACCTCCATGCGCACGAATCAACCCTCAATCGTGCGAATTAGCTACTTTCATGCGATTGAACCTTCATTCGTGCGATTGGACTCTAGTCGTGCGAAACACGCGCAATCGCATACACTCAGTCGGTCACCTGACTCAATCGCACACAATCATTCATACGCATGACTCAATCGTATACAATCATTCGCACGCATGACTCAATCGCATACAAACACCCAGTCGCACGACTCAGCCGCACGACATGCCTAGTCGCACAACTCAGTCGCACGATTGACTTAGACGCATGATTCAGTCGCACGACTCACTCAGTCGCACGGCTCAATCGCATGACAGACCCAGTCGCCTGAACTACAGAATCGCGACTGTGGTCGGGCCGAGCAGCCCCCGAGCTGCTCTAACACGAGTTTTATACCACGAGGACTTCCAGAAACACTCAACAAACATACACAAACATGAAACACAAGCAGAAAGACCTCACACGCACCCACACGACCTCATGTGCACGGATGAACCCGAGCACCCGAACCCTAGAAAACACAGCAGTAAAACGACAAGAAAAGAGACAACCAAAGTCATCAACCTGCTAGAAATGAGTAGACGAGGCTGTAGATGTAGACTAGATGACGAAAACGAGACCACACGGGTAAATTTTGGTGCTAGAATGAAGAAAATGTGTGTGTAGGGAGTGAAGAGGTGAAGAAGATGAAGATGAGGATAAATGGCTGGGAATGGGGTTTCTATACCCAGCCTAAGTTTGAAAAATTACAAGTTTAGTCCCTGCACTTAACCCTCGAGATTCCCAAAAATTTGTTTCGGTTGATTACGATATTAAAATGTTCGTTATATTAAGGTTAAAAGCGTGTTTAATGGCATTTGATAATCTAAAATGGTTTTATTAATGACAATGGTCGAAATTAAAAATGATATATTTGGTGGTAATGGTGATGAAATTTACAAAAGGTTTATGCTTAGCACACGTTCTCGGAGGAAGTACAGGCACATGAGAAAATAGGCAGACATGATTCCTTAAAGCAGGAGTTCATGAAGAAAAGAAAGAATAATTAAAATATTTCTATGCTTATTTATGTCGTTCGACGGACCTTAAGGCGACGGATGTGACAGTATCCCCCAGTTGAGAGAATTTCGTCCCGAAATTCAGCTGGAGTTAGGTCCAAGAGTGTCATCCACGAATAGGTGTGGGTATTTGAGTTTCATTTGATCTTCCCATTCCCATGTAAACTCTGGCCCTCGTTTTGAATTCCACCTTACGCGAACAATTGGTATTCTGCTGCGCTTCAACTGTTTGACTTTACGATCCATGACCTCAATGGGTTCCTCAATAAAATGAAGCTTTTCATCGATTTTGATATCATCAATGGGTATGTGAAGTGATCCGTCAGCCAAACACTTCTTGAGGTTCGAAACGTGGAAAGTATCATGCACACCATTGAGTTCTTGTGGTAACCTTAATCGGTAAACCACTGGACCAATTCTTTCTGTAATCTCGAATGGTCCAACGTATCTTGGGGCTAACTTCCCTTTCTTTCCAAATCGAACAACTCCTTTCCAAGGAGAGACTTTGAGAAACACTCGGTCCCCAATGTTGAATTCTAGAGGCTTTCGACGATTGTCGGCGTAGATCTTTTGGCGATCTCTAACGGCTTTCAGCCTATCTTTGATTTCGAAGATCTTGTCGGTTGTTTCCTGAATGATCTCTAGGCCTGTTAACTGACTTTCACCAATCTCGGCCCAGCAAGCGGGTGATCTACACTTCCTTCCGTACAACGCTTCGAACGGAGCACACCCAATGCTGGTGTGGTAGCTGTTATTGTAAGAGACTCAATCAATGGCAAATGAGTATCCCAACTACCACCAAAATCAATTACGCACGCTCTCAGCATGTCTTCTAGCGTTTGTATGGTTCGTTCACTTTGGCCATCTGTTTGAGGGTGATAGGCGGTACTCATGTCTAATCGAGTGCCCATTGCTTTCTGTAGTGTTTGCCAAAATCGTGAACTGAATCGGCCGTCACGGTCGGATATGATTGACACCGGCACTCCGTGTCTTGTCACGACCTGTTTAATGTACAATCTCGCCAACTTGTCCATTTTGTAGTCTTCTCGGATTGGCAAGAAGTGTGCTGATTTCGTCATTCGATCCACTACGACCCATATCGAGTCATGCCCGTTGCTCGCTCGAGGACGTTTGGTAATGAAGTCCATGGCTATATTCTCCCATTTTCACTCGGGAATTTCAGGTTGCTGTAATAATCCCGATGGTTTCTGATGTTCGGCTTTAACTTTCGAACATGTCAAGCATCTGCTGACGTACGTGGCAATGTCTTTCTTTAGGCCTGGCCACCGGTACAGATCTTTGAGATCGTGGTACATCTTGTCTGTGCCAGGATGAATAGAATATCGCGTCTTATGTGCTTCATCCATGACCAAGGTGCGTACACCTCCCCACTTGGGTACCCTTATATGGTCCACGAAGTACTGTACACCATCGTCCTTGCACATCAGTTGTTTATCCAGCCCTCGGAATTCTTCTCCCGCAAGGTTTTCTTCTTTCAACGCCTCACTTTGTGCGATTTGGATCTGATGAATGGTCAATCCCAAAGCTCGAGCACGTAGTGGTTTCACGCGTTCTTTGCGGCTTAGAGCATCAGCCACCACATTAGCTTTCCCCGGATGATACCGGATTTCACAATCGTAGTCACTAAGAAGCTCTACCCAACGTCGCTGTCACATATTGAGTTCCTTCTGATCCAGAATATGTTGAAGGCTTTTATGATCTGTGTATACGATGCATTTGGTTCCATACAGGTAATGCCTCCATATTTTAAGTGCGAATACTACAGCGCCCAACTCAAGATCATGAGTCGTGTAGTTCTTCTGGTGCACCTTAAGTTGTCGCGAAGCGTAGGCGATAACCTTATCTTTCTGCATTAGTACACATCCCAACGCTTGATGCGAAGCATCACAGTACACCACAAAATCATCAGTTCCGTCTGGGAGGGACAATATCGGTGCATTGCACAGCTTATCTTTCAGCGTTTGGAACGCCCGTTCTTGCGCATCACCCCAATCAAACTTCTTGTCTTTCTGAGTCAGCAATGTCAACGGTTGAGCGATCTTTTAAAAGTTCGCAATGAAACAACGATAGTATCCGGCTAATCCTAAGAACTACCGTATCTCTGAAGGTGTCTGGGGTGTATCCCATTTCTTTACCGCTTCGATCTTGTCGGGATCTACATGAATCCCGTCTTTGTTAACCACATGACCCAAAAACTTCACCTCTCGCAGCCGAAATCACACTTCGAGAACTTGGCGAAAAGTTTCTCTTCTCTTAACAGTTCCAGTATTGCTCGAAGATGTTCTTCATGGTCCTCCTTCGATCGAGAGTAGATAAGTATGTCGTCAATGAATACGATCACAAACTTATCCAAGTAAGGTTTGCACACCCGATTCATCAAGTCCATGAACACAGCTGGTGCGTTAGTCAATCCAAACGGCATGACCAAGAACTCATAATGCCCATAACGAGTTCTAAATGCTGTCTTCGGTATGTCCTCCTCGAAAACTCTTAGTTGGTGATATCCAGATCGAAGGTCGATCTTTGAAAAATACGAAGCTCCTTGCAACTGATCAAACAGGTCGTCGATCCTGGGGAGAGGATACCGATTCTTCACAGTTAATTTGTTCAACTCACGGTAGTCGATACACATACGGAACGACCATCCTTCTTCTTGACAAATAACACTGGTGCTCCCCAAGGCGAGTGACTCGGCCGAATAAAACCCTTCTCCAGTAGTTCCTGTAATGGCTAGATAACTCTTGCATTTCAGACGGTGCCAACCGATACGGTGTCTTTGCTACCGGTGTAGCTCCAGGAACCAACTCAATACGAAATTCCACCTGTCGTGAAGGAGGCAAACCAGACAAGTCATCTGGGAATACATCTGGGTAATCCCGCACTATAGGGATATCTGCCAATTCCTGTTCCTCTTCTTTCTTTTCCACCACATGAGCCAGAAAAGTGTATCACTGTTTTCGTAAACTCCGGCGTGCTTTCATGCAGGAAATAAGCTTTAAGTTTTCCCCGGTCTTTCTCCTTGAACTCTGAGTACTCCCCCGTTTGACATAGGGATTCGCACTACCTTGTCTCGACAGAAAATCTCGGTCCCGTGTTTCGACAACCAATCCATTCCCACAATCACGTCGAAACTTCCTAGCTCAAAGGGTATCAAGTCTATATCGAAGGCGTGATTCTCTAATATTATCGAGCACTTCCTAATAATCCCGTCGCCCTGAACAATCCTACCATTGGCCATTTCTATAGAGTAGCTAGTTTCTAGCCTACTAGGGCTCAAATCAAGCAATTGCACAAACTCAGAAGATATAAAGCTATTGTCTGCTCCAGTATCAAACAGTATAGATGCAAAGTGATTATTGAGTAAGTGCGTACCCGTGACAACATTTGGGTCCTGACGAGCATCGTTGGCTCCAATGACGAATGCACGTCCCCGGGCTGTATTCCCCTGATTGGTCGGGCCTTGATTTCCAGCTATAGCCATCACTTGCTGCTGGTTGTTCCCTTGTTGACCCGGTGCTCGATTCAGCCTGGGGCACATGTTTCGGTAGTGATCAAGGCTTCCACACTCATAACAAGCCCTTGCATTCCCGACGGGGTTAACCGCGTTGACCGGTGCAACCATTTTCGGCGCTGTTCTGCAGTCTCTTGCAAGATGCCCCGGGCGCCTACAGTTCGCGCACACCCGGCACTGCGTTCCTGGGGGATGATGATAATTGCACTTGTCACATTTGGGGTGCGGACCCACATACTCTCGCCTGCCCTGCGTCACTGCCACAAAGTTTCTAGTTGTCTTGGCTCTTTTATCAAACTTCTCGGCACTCGACCGGCTCGTTTCCCCAAAATCCTTTCTCTGTTTTGCTCCTCTACCCAAAACTCCCGTTCTCACCATTTCATCAGTCAAAGCGCCAGCCTTTAGAATCGCGCTCTGAATAGTAGCAGGAGCGGTAGCGGTTACCATTGCCCGGATTTGAGGCGCAAGTCCCCAAATGTACCTCTCTATCCTTTTTGATTCCAGGGTGACTAGATGCGGAACCAACCTTGCTAGCTCATGAAAACGATCGGTGTAAGCTGCGTGCCCAGCCCCCACCATGGCATGATTCCAGAACTCATGCTCAAGTTTTTGCATCTCATTAAGAGGACAGTACTCCTCGGTGATTAGGGCCTTGAACTCATCCCACGACATTTGCATCGCGGATTCTCTTCCTCTAGCCTGAATCTGAGTGTTCCACCACTTTAGTGCCTTGCCTTGTAGAGAACAAGTGGCATACTTAATCCTTTGACTATCGAGGCATTCGCTGATGTCGATCACGGCCTCCATCTTTTCAGGCCATCTGGTCAGAGCTATGGCTCCACCTTTGCCATCAAACTCTCGTGGTTTACAAGCCACAAATTCCTTGTACGAACAACCCCGTCTAGCATTCACTACCCCGGTCTCATTAACAATTCCAGTTTCGTTACTGGCTGTACCACCATTTCTGGTCTCCTGATTGCTTTCGTTCCCAGTCGGGTTACCGTTATCCTCATTTTCATTGCCACCATCCCCGTGGGGGTAATAATTCTGAAAAGCATCGCTCACTTGGGCCACGATGGTCGGAATTAGTGCGGCCAGCTGTTGAGCGATCAGGGCTGCCATATCCGCGTTCCCTGTTCCTTGATTGCTACTGTTGGAGCATCACTTGTTCATGGGGTTCTTCCCTGCCTCTGCCTCTGCCTCTGCCACTTGGGGCTTCAATTCCGCTACTATTACTACCAGTAGATCTTCGAGGCGGCATGTTCTATTCATAAAAGAGGTAACACATATAAGCTTTAGTCACCATAAGATACACAAGTATTCCGTTTATCAAGTTCCAATGTTCATGTTCCGGTCGGTCAAGATCACCATGCAACCCATTTCAACCATATTCTCGGTATACCAGTGATGTTTATATATAGGGTTCCCCGCAGCGTTCCCACCACACCCACGATGTACCTAGAATGATGCCCGATCCGGTTACATGACATCCGACTTTCCTTTACATCATATCCATAATAATCCATCAGGGCAACTGAGAGCCCAAGCATGTAGTCACGTATAGTCTGGTGGAGGTTGTCTATCTCGCATCCTTAAAAGGACTCAGACATAGCCTCCTCGGGTCGGTCTCAGTATCCAAGGTTAAGCGCAGTATATGATCTGTGAAGATCTCTTCAGGTCTTAATACCCGAATTTGGTTATGATAACTTGGCGCGCAGAGGGAACGGAAGATCTAATAGGAGCATCCCATAAAAGAGTGAGCACAAGGCTCTCTCATAGGGTGAAAAGATCACGAAATAGATAGATAACGAACAAGTAATGAGGAACACGTATGAGATACAAAATGCACACAACCCTGGCATGCAATCTACATGAAGGTTCCTAGGTTATAGTCTAGGTCAAGCATATTGCCTAATTCTCTATAACCAATAGCTCTGATACCAGTCTGTCACACCCCCGCTAAGAGCGGAAACACGGGTTGCGACGAGACGGGAATCGTCATAACACATGGTAAGCGATAGAGATGCAATAATAATAATGATGACATGCGTGTCATGACGACACCCGACAACAAGGGGACTTGTGTCGTGTTTAGTCGGTATTCACGACAACATGACCATAAGAATAAACATGATATAAGATAAACATAGGTAATAACATTGTATGCAATTCCCACAACCCGAGAACAAGTTACAAAGTATAATGTGTTTGAAACAGTTACAACAATTGTTTTCAAAAAGACAAGTTTAGCCCGAAAATGTTTCCTAGGGTCTCCACTAAGGCAGCACACCTAGAATCTCAGCTAACATGATCACCTGAAAAGATATGCTCAAAATGGTCAACAAAATTGTTGGTGAGCTCGCAAGTTTAAGTAATAAAAGTGTGTAAGGATTTCTTAAGTCTGATGCAACCCAAAACATCCAAAGTGTCTCAGCAACATGCACTAAGTATTGAAGTGAAGAATGCTTCGGTAGTTTTACACAATACATTAGAAAACATTCTAAGTGTAAAATATTCCGAAGCCAAGACCAATATCTTCCGAAGCCAAACATGAAGTCTTCCGAAGCCTCAGGAGACAAAGTCTTCCGAAGCTTCACCCTATGAAGACGGATTTCTTCCGAAGACTTTTAGTACACATGCTTTATCTGATGTACTGTTCCATAAAGCACCTTTTCCGTTGCATCTTTGATAAGTCACCAACTTACAAGAGTTGGTGAAAAGGTCCATGCTTTTGGTAACTGTACATTGAGGTCTTGAGTCTGAAACTTTCCACTTTATGTACTTTATCCTTTTTGTAATGTATAAGGATGTGAGCTATGGCATGTCATAGTCACAAGGTCAAAAGGCAGATATGCCTTTTGATTCTACAATTGATTTTGTTAGTGTCTAGTCAATTGTATCCAGCTGGCTTTCATAGTATAGCCGGCTGTAGGTTGTAGTATAAGTATTTCAAGTTTCTTGTATCTTAAACATACTTTGTAACACTTGTAAAAGAACTTGAGAAAGCAATATACTGCATCCTTGAAAACCATATTCTCATGTTCTGTCTCTTGCTTTACTTGTGTTCTTTGTATCACTTTTGGTAAACCCAGTTTACTGTTTGATTAGAGTTTAGATAATCTCCTCATTGTGTTGTTGTGTTATAATTGTGTTCAAACCCTTAAACGATTTTGCAATTGGTATCAGAGCTTTCAGTCTCTTGATATAAGATCTAACCATCTTAAGATCCCTCACACACACAAAAAACTAAACTCTTCAAATGGCTTCCATCTCAAAGACTGATATGGAGACTGGAACCATGAACAAATCCTCACTGATCACTCTTGATGATTTTGACACCTGGTGCATGAGGATGGAAGGCTTCATCAAGTCTCTTGACTCAAGAATGTGGGAATCTGTTGAAAATGGACCTTTCATACCGAGCACCCCCTCTGCTACTGGTGCTGGTATGATTCCTAAAGATATGGCCAACTACTCAGATGAAGATAGAAAAGGAATAGAGATTGACAGGAAGGCCATGACTGCTCTTCAGACTGCTCTCCTAAACTCTGTATACAGAGGTTTTAAGAAATGCAAAACAGCTAAACAGCTGTGGGATGCACTGAAGCTGATGTATGAAGGCTCCTCTGAAGCCAAGGAGAACAAGAAAGATCTTCTGAAGCAGTAGTTTGAAAATTTCACCTTTAAAGCAGGTGAAACCATGACCCAACAATACTTCAGGTATGTTGAGATTGGGGATACCCTAGTGGATGGAGGAGTTCCTCTTGAGAACAGAGACATTGTAAGGAAGTTCATGTCCTCACTTCCTAGGCAATGGACACACTATTGTGTGGTGATCAAGAGTACTAAGAACCTTAAAACTCTTACTCTGACAGAGTTATATGAGATTCTCAGTGGATACCAGATGGAGATGAACATACAAGGTTCATCTGGCAACTCCAACAATCAAATGGGTTCAGCCCTTCATGTGGTTGAAAGGGACAGCATAGAACCCCAACATCATCTCTTATGCTACCCTAACAACTCACAAAAGGGTCCTTTCATCACCTTCCCGGAGACACCAAGGGAAAACTTTACTCAAGGAAGTCCATTCCAAGAGACAAGTTCTTCTCAGGCCTTTGTGTCTACTGATGAAAGCTGTGGGAATTATCTCTTCACTCTTGAAGACCTGGACTGCATTCATCTAGATGACCTGGAATACATGGAGATAGTTCAGCAGATGGCTCTCCTCACTCACAGAGCCAAGAAGTTCTACAAGAGAACAGGAAGAAGATTTCCAAGCAATGCTACCAGTGGAAAGTTTGGGCTGGATAAAAGCAAAGTTAAGTGTTACAACTATAACCTTATGGGTCACTTTGCTAGGGAGTGTAAGGCACCTAAAGCAAATGGGAGCCAAACACCACCCAGACCAAACTACACTCACAAAGCTCCTCAGTCTGAGAAGCCTAAGCAACATGTTGTTGTTGCTGTTGAAGAAGGAGGCTTTGACTGGAGTTTTCAGGCGGAAGATGCTTCTCCAAACCAAGCACTGATGGCTGACCATGATGAAACCAAGGTATTGGAACATCTCTGTACTCCTGAATGCATTGCTAAAGTGAATAGATACAGGTCCTACAACTTAGAGATGAGATCCAATCTTGAGTCATTAAACATATTAAAATCTGATTTTAGAAAGTCTGAAAATGATTACAAGTTAAAAATAGAAGATTTGGAGAAAACCATTTCAGTACTAAAACATGAACATACAGATTTTAGAACTCAGATCCAAGATCTCATAACTAAATTGACTGAGTGCCAGGATGAGCTTGTGATCTGCAAAGCCAAGGCAGAGAAAAGTGTTCTTGAAGAAGAGACCTTCAAAAACATGATATCCTCATCCCTTCCCAACAAAGTGTGCTATCAAAATAGACAGGGACTAGGATCAAATGAGATAGCTCCTCCATACACAATCTTGTCTGTAAGATATCCTAGGTGTGGAACTTGTGAAGATGAGCTTCCTCTCATAGATCCTATAAGTGAGGATGATGAAGAAGTGATAGTGAAGAATTCCTCTGAGAAGAGTGAAGAAGAGGATTCTTCCAAGGGCCCCTATCCTTCTGAGGAGATGAAATCATCTGTGATGACCAAGTCCAAAAGAAAGAACTTGATCAGGAAGAGCAAAAGGAAAGCAAAGAAGGCTCAAGAAATCAAGGCTACTTTTGATGCTAAGCAGAAACAAGTTTTTATCTGTGCAGGTTTCAAAGTAGTAAGACTGAAGACATCAACCAAGACTCCTCATCTAAGAGTCCTGGTTCATGTTCAAATCATCTCAGAGCAAAGAAGAAGACTGAGCTGCTATGTACCACTGCTGCATAGCCTGGACCATCAAACTCCAAGAACAGTTCACAGCCCAAAAGAACTGCCTCAGCATCTACCAAGATGAAGGTGGAGAAGGGATATGACCAAAGCCAGTCTTGCTCTCAAAAGGAGACTCTCTTGAAGAAGAAAATGTTATGTGTCATGTGTGAAAATACTTCTCACATTGCTAAGGATTGCCCATACAATCCTAGGAGTACCATCCACATGACCAATACAAAGACTTCAGAGAATCTCAAGAAGTCTCAAGCTTCGGAAGGAAAGTCTGTTTCCTTCGAAAGCTCAAAATCAAAGAAGATGGTAAATGGAAAATCACCTTCGGAAGTAAAATTGGTCTCGGAAGAAAGGAGTTCTTCCGAAGCACTGAAGTCTGCTGCAGTGACTGCAGAATCTTCCGAAGGTTCAGTCATCAAAACCTGTGAAGTTCCAAAAGCTTCAAAGGTTTTGAACTTCAAGTCCAAGAGTCCAAAGGTGGTGTGGAAGTCTAAGAAAGACCAAATGACTGAAATTTCTCCATCAACAATTGCTGAAGATCCTCACAGTACAACCATAGGATCTATTACTGTTGCATTACCTTCTATTACACTTACTGAGCCCAAGACAAGTACGGCTTGGGTTTCCAAATGTAACTAATCATTTTCTTTGTGCAGGAACAGCTCAAGACAAACGGAAACGTCTGGATAATTGACAGTGGCTGTTCCAGGCACATGACAGGCAATAGGTCTGTACTCCATAATTTTGAGAGAATTGATGGAGGACCATTTGCTTTTGGAGGAGATGAAGGTGGTTACATTTCTGGAAGGGGCAAGGTCACAAATGGTAAGCTCAGCATTGAAAAGGTAAACTTTGTTAAGGAGCTTGGGTACAATCTTCTGAGTGTATCCCAATTTTGTGATCAAAGACATAACATGCTCTTTACTGAGCATGAGTGCATTGTTCTCAAGCCTGGTGTGGTCATTCCTCATGAGCACATCCTGCTCAGAGCCCCTAGGAAAGGGAACATGTACAAGATGGATTTGCAAGAAACATCTCCCTCTGGAGAAGTTTCATGCTTTCTATCTAAAGCCAATAGTGATGAGTCTTTCCTATGGCATAAAAAATGTGCCATGTAAACTATAAAAACATGAATAAATTGATTAAGCATGTTCTAGTAACTGGAATGCCAAAGAAAGAGTTTACAACTGATGATCATTGTGTTGCATGCCTGAAAGGGAAGCAACATAAGACATCCCATAAGCCTAAGGAAATGAACTCCATCACTACACCCCTACACTTGTTACATATGGATCTCTTTGGCCCCACCAGTGTAATGAGTTTAGGAAGGACCTTATACTGTCTAGTGATCACAGATGATTTTAGAAGATTCACTTGGGTCTTCTTCCTTAGAACTAAAGATAAGACTCCTGAGATTATAAAGAATTTCATCTTAAAGATTGAGAATCAATGTGATCACAAGGTCAAAACCATAAGATGTGATCAAGGAAATAAATTCAAGAACCAAATCCTTGATACATTTTGTGATGAAAAGGGTATTACAAGACAATACAGTGCTCCCAGGACTCCTCAGCAAAACGGAGTTGCTGAGAGGAGAAACAGGACACTTATTGAAGCTGCAAGAATTATGTTGTCTGACTCTAAACTGCCTATCACCTTCTGGGCAGAGGCAGTTAATACTGCTTGCTATGTGCAAAACAGAGTTTTAGTAGTTAAGACACATGGTAAGACTCCTTATGAACTTTGGCACAAGAGGAAACCTTTCATTGGTTTTCTCAGGTCATTTGGATGTCCCTGCACCATCTTGAATACCAAAGATCAAGTTGCCAAGTTTGCTGAGAAATCAGACGATGGACACTTCATTGGATACTCTTCCAAGCTAAAGCTTATAGAGTATACAATCTCAGAACTAGAATTATTGAGGAGTCGGCCAATGTGACTTTCAATGAGCACACACCCAGTGTAGCTGGTTCTGGTCCGGATTGGCTATTTGATCTTGATTTTGTTACCAACTGTTTTAATAAATCTTGTGAGCATGTTTCAGGATCTGCAGAAAATTTAAATACAGGTGATCCTGATCCAAGATTTGAGCTAGGAAGACCTTCAACTCACACACCTTCAGCTCCAGTTGAAACTACTTCAGCAAATGAGGTTTCTATCAACACAACAATGACAAATCCAGCTGATACATCTGGCATGCCTTCAAATTCTAGCTCAGAGGCTTCTCAACCAGATAAAGACATCTCAATTGCAGAAGACAACAATGGTGATGGTGATAGTGATCAAGAATTTATTGATGCTAATAACCATACCATAGATGACAACATCAATGATGTCACACACTCATTGGATCAAGTTAATCTTGATAAGTGTGATAATGTGGAGGATCAATCTTCAAGACCAGATCTAAATTTCTCAAATTTGGATCTATCTCAGCAACTTGCTGTGATCCCTCAGCTAAGGATCCACAAGTCTCATCCTACCACAAATATCATTGGAGATGTTATCTCCGGGGTAAAGACAAGAGGCAAACCCATGAAGCAAATGTTTGTCTTCACTCTTGTTTTATATCCCAGTTAGAGCCAAAGAAAGTTGAGGAGGCTCTAAAGGATGGAAGTTGGGTTGAAGCTATGCAACAAGAGCTACTTCAATTCAAAAGGTAGAAAGTTTGGAACCTTTGTCCTCTTCCTCATGGGAAGACTACCATTGGAACCAAATGGCTTTCATAGTATAGCCGGCTGTAAGTTGTAGTATAAGTATTTCAAGTTTCTTGTATCTTAAACATACTTTGTAACACTTGTAAAAGAACTTGAGAAAGCAATATACTGCATCCTTGAAAACCATATTCTCCTAATCTATCTCTTGCTTTACTTGTGTTCTTTGTATTACTTTTGGTAAACCCAGTTTACTGTTAATCTCCTCATTGTGTTGTTGTGTGGTAATTGTGTTCAAACCCTTAAACGATCCTGCAAAGTGTAAGTGATGCTGTATAAAGTAATGATATGGAATACCGTGAATACAGTTATATACACAAGTAAAATCACATGACATGAGCTTTGCAACCAAACCTAGCGACGTACACAAAGAAATTGTCGGCATATATTCACCAAGGCCCGTACCTGGCTATTGTTGGTACTAACTAATATACCAACACGAGGGTGGGGGTGTCAACCTAGTAGTACTACCAATACCTAACCGTCGGTTCCCACACTGGAATTAAATAGTTGCAAAGATAGAACCACATAGCAGACCCAAGCATGTATCAGATAAGTACTTGCAACACAGTATCACGTTGATTCCTTGTATGAAAATTGTATGTATGTTGTACAGCATAGAAAACGGGCGAGCATACTTTTCCCCCATGTTTGTAAATGTTTGTAAAAATAGTATAAGCATAAAAAGGGGCCACGAAACTCACATGTTAAGTGGTAAGTATGAAAGATCGAGATTTCCAACAGTTGAATGCAATGATCGGTCAAACACCTATTGACAGTTATTGTCAAGCATTAATGACATGTATAAAGCATATAGTAATGTTTGGTCGGTTCGGGTTGTATCGGTTCAGTCGTGGGTGGCACACACACACAAAAGGACACACGTATCAGATCTTATGTAGATCCAAGTACTACGAGTAGTCGTCATTGCTTATGACATCCTTGTAAAGATCTTATTGTTATGAAAGATGACTCTTGTTAAGTATTTGTAGTTTCAAATGGGTTGTCGGTAATTGTAAAATGTTAGGTTTATTTCAATTGAAATAGTATGTGCATGTTGATAGCGTTGACTTTAATCTTTGGGGTCAAGCAATGACACTTTTACTGATGTTGCCTTATCATCATCAGACGTTCAAGGGAAATTCACACTCATCATCAGTCACACAACAAGACTAGATGCTCGACCCACGTTCCATTCGTACGAATCAACCTTCAATCGTGCGAATTAGCTACTTTCGTGCGATTGAACCTTCATTCGTGCGATTGGACTCAGTCGCACCACACAACATACACATTCGCACGACCCAACCTCCATGCGCACGAATCAACCCTCAATCGTGTGAATTAGCTACTTTTGTGCGATTGAACCTTCATTCGTGCGATTGGACTCCAGTCGTGCGAAACACGCAAAATCGTATACACTCAGTCGGTCACCTGACTCAATCGCACACAATCATTCATAAGCATGACTCAATCGTATACACTCATTCGCACGCATGACTCAATCGCATACAAACACCCAGTCGCACGACTCAGTCGAGCGACATGCCTAGTCGCACAACTCAGTCGCACGATTGACTTAGACGCATGATTCAGTCGCACGACTCACTCAGTCGCACGACTCAATCGCATGACAGACCCAGTTGCCTGAACTACAGAATCACGACTGTGGTCGGGCCGAGCAGCCCCCGAGCTGCTCTAACGTGAGTTTTATACCACGAGGACTTCCAGAAACACTAAACAAACATACACAAACATGAAACACAAGCAGAAAGACCTCACACGCACCCACACGACCTCATGTGATCGGATGAACCCGAGCACCCGAAACCCTAGAAAACACAGCAGTAAAACGACAAGAAAAGAGACAACCAAAGTCGTCTACCTGCTAGAAATGAGTAGATGAGGCTGTAGATGAAGACTAGACGACGAAAACGAGACAACACGGGTAAATTTTGGTGCTAGAATGAAGAAAATTGTGTGTAGGGAGTGAAGAGGTGAAGAAGATGAAGATGAGGATAAATGGCTGGGAATGGGGTTTATATACCCAGCCCAAGTTTGCAAAATTACAAGTTTAGTCCCTGCACTTAACCCTCGAGTTTCCCAAAAATTTGTTTCGGTTGATTACGATCTTAAAATGTTCGTTATATTAAGGTTAAAAGCGTGTTTAATGGCATTTGATAATCTAAAATGGTTTTATTAATGACAATGGTCGAAATTAAAAATGATATATTTGGTGGTAATGGTGATGAAATTTACAAAAGGTTTATGCTTAGCACACGTTCTCGGAGGAAGTACAGGCACAGGAGAAAATAGGCAGACATGATTCCTTAAAGCAGGAGTTCATGAAGAAAAGGAAGAATAATTAAAATATTTCTATGCTTATTTATGTCGTTCGACGGACCTTAAGGCGACGGATGTCACATTTGGCCTTCATTGCTCATTGCAACATCTGAACTCAGGCCAGAGAGAGGTTGAGAAGCACCTTCACCAGCAGGTGTCTCAGAAGGAATATTGATCTCTACAGCAGTTGGAAATGATGAGACAGGGCTCTCAGGTTCTATCACTGGGCCTTCAGTCAAGGTTTCCCTTATGAAGCTAATCTTAGGGTCTGCCTCAACATCTAGTTGACCGATGACATTTCCTGATTGCCTTAGTCTCCTTCTTAGGCTGAACTCTGCAATGATCCTGTCTTGGATTCTTCTAGCCAGTCTGTCAGCTTGTCTTGATTGGCTTGGGTTGACAAGTGGCATGTTGACTAGATCCAGACCTTCATAGTAGTTCAGGTCTGAAAATTAAAAACTTCTTGTTGTCCTTGAACTCTTATGATGATGAGAGCCTTCGAGTTGTTGTCATACCTCCATCCAATGATGTGATTGAAGGATGATAAAGGTGACATGGCTCTTGGTATCCCATCCTCAAACAGACTCTGTATGAAGAAGTCTGTGTAGTCCACATCAGTGTGAACTAGAGGAGGTTGCTGAGAATGCATAATTGCAAATAAGGATGGTGAGTCCTCAATGTCCATTCTCTCAGAGGAACTCTCAGGTTATGTGGTTGTAAGGACTTTCTCCCCCTTTTTGGTAGCATCACCCATTTGCATAGGTGAGCTGGAGGATAGATCAATCACATCCACAGGTTCTTGTGTTCCTGGTTGAGCTTTCCTTAAGGGTCTCCCAGCTAGTTTTTCCTTAAGATATGAAATCTCAAGTTGCTGATCATTGATCCTATTGTATAAGGTAGTCACCTGAGATTCAAGGTGACTGAACTTTATGACTAAGTAGGTGCATGTTTTGGATAGTTGTTGCACCTTTAGTCTCAGACGCCCCTCATCTTCATCAGAAGAATCCCTGGGGTGGAGAAGATTGGACTAGAGTCCTTTCTCTCATGACCAGTTCTAAGTTCTTCGCCACTGGATTTCCTCTGCTTACTGGCAGTCTCAGTTGAGATGTTAGTAGGTTGAGTTGCCATGGTTGAGGTCTGAATGATGTAATCACTTGCAGAAGTGAGAGCCTCTTCCATATGGACATCCTGAACAAGTTCAGGAGTGTCCACCTCAGTTGTAGGTGACTGATGTGGGATAGATGTAGGAGACTCAGGAGTATTCGTCTCCTTTGAGTAGGGGAAAAGAAGAGCGAGTCATTATACTCACTGAAACCAAGATTTTCATCAGTATAGAAGTCAAGGTTGGGAATTGGTTGGTTGAGATCTATAGGTTGGGGATGGTAACTATCCCCTGAAGGTTGATCACTTAAGTGTTGAGACTCAGAGTGATGGCTTAAAGCAATAGGGCTAATGAGCTCATCAGGCTGAGCATGAGGAACCTCAGCACTAATTTGAGAAAAGATGGGAGTGGTCTGCTCCTCAGGAGAAGTGGGAGCTCCACTATCCACTTCTTCCTGAATGGGTGAGCATATGGGGGCCTCCACAGACTGAATAGTCTAAGCAGCGGTTCGTTTGGATTTTCTTTGGTAGGTAATGGAGATTTGAGGCTGTGTAGGTGGTTGGAAAGTAGCAGCTGTGTGTTCAACACTAGCTTGTGCTTCTAGGTTGTCACCTTGAGCAATGAGCTCTAACATTTTCGAGACTAGGGCTGTTTTGTGACACCCGTCACCTTAAGGTCCATCGAACAACATAATTAAGCATAGAATTATTTTAATTATTCTTCCTCTTCTTCATGAACTCCTGCTTTAAGGAATCATGTCTGCTTTATTACCCTTGTGCCTGTACTTCCTCCGTGAACTTGTGCTAAGCATAAACCCTTTTATAAATTTCATCACCATTATCACCAAATGTATCAATTTTAATTATAACCATTGTCATTAATAAAACCTTTTGTTTAAATCATAAATATCATTAAATACATTTTTATAATTAATACAATTACCCTAACTGTTGGGACCGGGTATTTGCACGAAATACCTAGTGATTAGCGTGTAAACCAGATCAAATAGTGCGGAATCCTATTTGATTGGTGATCCAATCAGTGAGAACACACGAAGAATCAATAAAGAATTGAAACTAACGTTAGAAATTGATTGGAAATCGATCTAATGTGTTCTATGAACTTGGAAAACGAATTGGAAAACTTCTGGACTACTAGGGTACATCTGGATTCGTATTAGAATGAATGCCCTCCCTTTTTTTCACGAATTGGATTATATTTATAGGTTAGTATTGTTCATTCGGGCGACTGGACCATTCGCATGGTTCAGTCGTGCGATTGAAGCATGTGGTTGATCCATACGCACGACTGAGTGTTCAGTCGTGCGACTGAGCCAATCTTATGTGTCAATCATACAACTGATCCAGTCTCCTGGTTCAGTCGTGCGACTGAGTCAATCGTATGAAGTTATTCATGTGTGTAGTCCATTCGCATGAAAACTACATTATGTTAAGTTGGAATGTATTCATTAATAAACATTATGTGTAACCATTCAAACAATCACTATCCTAATTAACCAATTCAATATCGACTCATTAACGAAATTAGTCATTACAAATCACAAACAACCAATATCATTTCATTAATCATATCAAATACATCAGAATCAGATAAACAAGATCTATTACATTTCATATCATGATCTAGGGACATACATGCATCAACAAACTCCCCTTTGGACCTAGATCTCTCTAATGTCTTGTTTTCTGCATCACCTCCTCATATTTCTTGTACTTGTCCTCTTTTGTGACTCCCGCGTGAATCTCAAACGCGAAGCAGAGTCTTATGACATCTTGGAACTGGAGGGCTTGTACAATATCTTGTGTATCAAAGAATAGTGGCCACTTGTATAGCGTGTAGACATCATTTGCTGACAAATTTGTAAGCCCATTGGGTCGAATACCCTGATCGTTTCCATTTGGCCCTCTTTGTTTAGAACTATGACCGCTTCTGCTGTTCTCCAATCGTAGTACCACCACTTAAAGTGTGGAGGGAAGTCCTGTGGCATTTCCCGGACTGGGATTCTTGACATTGTGCACGGAGGATTCCACTTCAACACTATCTTCGGCTTTCCAGTAATGGCATCAATCTCAGACCTTCTGATATACCTTGTAGGCTGTTGGGGTCTGAAATTAACCCACCTGGTGGGTACTCCTTCTTTAGGGCAACCTCGAACCAGCCTGACATCTTCCTCGGGTCAGCATACAAAAACTTTAGTTTGGCTAGCTGGTTGAGCTCAAAACCTGGTAGAGTCTTCAGATCATGTGGGAATCTGAAGTACTCTATGCCCTTTTCCCTCTTAACTGCATATATGTTAAGATCCTCCAAATACGCCATGCTATGATCCTGCCAGTCACCTTATGATGTTTCTTGACTCTGTAGAGTTCGGTGTAGGCATCCTGTTTCGGTGCAGCGCGTTGGGCTCTAACTTCTTCAAAACACGCAGCTCACTCAGCCTTTCGGACATCGACATCATCATTTGAGGTTTGGGCCGTTTCCCTCTACTTTCTCCGCCTCTTTCTCCATCTTGTCTAACACCTCAAAAGTATCGCTGCGAGGGATTCACCTAGATTGGGAACCACATTTCCCTCATTGTCAGCGTACTGAGAGTAATGCTCGGCAGTGACATCTTCAATCTCGATTTCATCAACATCGTTGAGCTCGTCATCACTATCGAGTTACATGTCGGAGCATCCTTCACTATCTCGTCTGGATTGAGCTTGAAAATCTCTGCGAGTTGCTCGTTTGATAGGTCGTGAATTATTTCCCCTTCTTCAGGGGTATAACTCACCGACCTCCTTACGATCCCTTGCAGATCAAGAATCATTGTTAGCTGAGTCTTGACCTGATGAAGGGGAGCAACATCAAACCCATCCCTTTGGTAATTTGGATTTTCGTCCTGTATCAATGGTCTCTTCACTTAGTGGAGCAGAGGAAGAAGCTGGTTGGTCTTGTATGTTCTTGGACCTCCTTTCTTGACCTGAAGCAGAGGCCGATGCAACTGCATCTCCTCCTGTTGTATCATCATCATCATCAACCTTCTCCTCTGTCCTTTCTTCTTCTGTCCCCTCATCCTCCTCTGTCTCATCCTCATCATCCACATCATCAACTTCATCATCATCATCATCATCTCCGTCTTTTTCTTTGATCTTCATGGGCTCCTCCTTAGATCCCTTTAGCTTTAACATAATCGTCTTCTTTGCCTTCTCCAACTCATCTATCTTCTTGTTTGATGTGACACTATGTGCTTGGAGTTGGGCTAGTTCATGGCTCTGTGCAGCCATCTGTTGGGCCTGCTCCTTTATCACTCGAGCCTACTCTTCTATCTGGTGAGACTGAGCAGCAATAAGATCAGCAAGCTGGCGGATCTGAGCCGCCTTCTTCTCATCTTGTGCTAATAGGCGCATCACCATCCTGTTGAGTGCAGACAGCTGTTCCTCTACCCCAATTGGAGGTAGAGGTGATACATATGTATGAGATGGATGGGCTGAGGATCCAGTTTGGTGGGTAGCGGTGGTGGTGGTGGCTGTAGTGAAGATAGGTCTGTGAAATGGTGGAGGTGAGGTGGGAGTGAAAGATATGGTGGTAGATGGAATTTGTACAGCGGTGGGAGGTGTGGTGTGGTAGTAGTAGCTGTGGTGGCTGTGACTTTGGAAGTTGTTGTGGTGGTGGCAGATGTGGTGGCTGTGGTGGCTGTGACTGTGACGTGGTTGTGGTGGTGGCAGATGTGGTGGCTATGTGGTGAATGGTATGATTGTGGAAGTGGTATGGTGGTGGCAGATCTGGTTGTGGAGGTAACGAAGTGAGACGTCTTTTCTTCTTCTTCTGACCATGGGGTTGAGCCATCCTTTTCCTCCTCGTTCCGTTGAGGTGGATGCTCCCCCTATAACCCTGCTAGCTGACTCCGGTGCATAACTCGGATCAGTGTTGTCTCTCCTGAGTCTCTTGGACGTTCACCAACCGCCCTTAGCCCATGTTTTGGGAACAACCTTGCTTCCCACATACGTGTCAAGGACTCATTTTTAGACTCCTCTTCCCTCCCATCAGGAACAAAATCCTGATGGAAACCAGCAGACTCAGTTTTATCATGGGTGGATGGTGGAGATGGTATATCAGTGGTAGTGGCCCTAGATGGAATGGGCCCTTTATCTCCACCATCACCACTGTCGTCATCATCGTCGTCATCAACTGGTAGACCAATAGGCTCAGAATCAGAGTCACTTTCATCATGACGCCATTTTCGTCTCCCCGGTGCCACATATTTCTCGTTTGCCAAATGGCCAATCAACCTCTTCACTTGGGGCTTCACTTGTTTGCCCCTATACACCTTCATCCGACCCAAGGTCGTGTCATCCATAATTTCCAAAGTAACAGCATCATGACTCTCCTTTGGGAGAAGTGGCAGCTTTTCGTTGAAGATTAGCTGTAGAAACCTGGGGTACATACAAAATCCTTCCTTCCTTTTGCTTCCAGGTTCTCTACTAAATAGGAAAAGATCATACTCAAAAAGCTGAAAGGGTGGTTCAGCACCAGTGCCACGAAGGCATTTTGAATCTGATCTGATAGATCATCGAACCCACCCCTCCTCGAAGCAATGCACTTTAGGATCACATGCGCTAAGTATTTGTACCGGGGGCATAGGTTGCTCTTATTGAGCAAACCCGATTCTATGTCCCCCGCGTACTTGATTCTGAGGAAGCAGCCTCTCACAGTCAGTGGATGTAATTTGGTGGGGTGATTCGTATCGTCCCCAATTCAAGAAATCTCTGGAAATTAGCAGCAGTAACCTCGATATCATGATCCAGAATGGAGCTCCGTATACTGTACGGCTCACGAGAGCGATCAGCTGAGGCATTCTCCCAGAATGCCTGGTGTAATGACCTTTAGGGCGTGCAAGGTGTAGATATAGCCTTATGTATCCGGGAGCCTCTAAGGAAGGCTATAATCTCTATGAACTCGGCCCTGTTGCAAGTAGTATGATCCATGTGAGCACATATGTTGTGCTTTGGATTAATAGACCATCTATCAGCCATTTTCTCAAACACAAGACACAGAATCATTAGTACATAATACATCAAAATTCAGTTCTAAGTGTAATGTTTAAATTCATTCTGATTCATTCATGTGAATGAATCATGTGACTGGAGTCAGTCGTTTGTTCTTTCGTGCGACTGAGCTCGTTCGGGTGAATAAGACATGCGACTGAGTTCAATCTGCTGACTGAGTCTGCGATTGGTTCAGTCGGCCGACTGAACTCATTCGCATGGTTCATTCGGCCGATTGACCCAATCGCAAGATTCAATCGTGCGATTGGAGTTCATCCGGACGACCAGTCGCTTGTCCCACTATTCAGTCTCCTGTAGTTCGAATCTTGACCAATTCAAGTAATTTAACATGGTTTAATGGTCCATTTGACTCGCCATCTTGTCACTAATAACCAATTCAAGTAATTTAACATGGTTTATGTAGGTTATTAGGGCATTTTTCAGTCCGGTTCTTGTTTCATTCGAATATCACATATTTGGATTCAAGATCTTCTAATTTCGGTAAGATTTAACTGCAATGTACCTGTATAATCGTCAATCGAACGTCAGAAGATCAACAGCAATGTGAACACAAGATTTCTAGAAATTTTGGCAGAGTAACGGGAAGAAATGCGATTTGGGTGCGATTGGGAGTGATGAGTAAAACGCGATCGACTGAGGCCCTTTAAATACTAAACCTAAGTTCAATCGGCCGACTGGCCTCATTCGCTCAGTTCATTCGGGCGACTGAGGTTCAGTCGTGCGATTGGCCCAGTCAGTCGCTTTCAGTTGGCCGACTGACTCATTCGTGCCCTTTCATTCGCACCCTCAGTTAACCGACTGAGTCTCAGTCGGTCGACTGAATCATTCGCACCCTGTCATTCGGTCGAATGGATCATTCTTATACGCCATTCGGGTGAATGACTAAATTTCATGTCCAGTCGTGCGAATGGGATCCATTCGCATGGTTGGTCCATATTCATGGTCCAATCGTGCGAATGGGTCACACTTAGTAAACTTCTACCATTTTGAACATTTTACTTTTAAGATCCTTTTAACTTTTGAAATAAACATTATGAGTTTTTGATCATCTCAGACATGATCATTTTAACCAATTTAGTCACCTCAGACATGACTCTTTTAAACCCTTTGTCACCTCAGACGTGACTGCTTTAAACTTGAAAATTATGGGGTCATCTCAGACATGACCCTTTTAGTGAGTTGATCCCTTATCGATTTTTATGATGTAGTCCGGCAAACAAGCAAAACTAAAGGACTAAGTGAATAATAAAAAAAACTAAACTAATAATAAAAACTTGTTTTTGGCTTTTTGTGAGGGATAAATCCTAAGATGGAAGTCTACGGGATTTGGTTCCGGAATAGGCAGCTTCAACTTAGATTGACCACACTTGGACCAAAAACAATTTTGGAATCATACAGGCAAGTCAAATCGTTTAGGACTTGTTATCAAAATCTTTTGATGCTCTATTCTTGGTTTTCATCCAGAGTCGTTAGCAACTTTTAGGAAATCATACTGGAACTATTAGATTACCACATTGATTGAACTTTCAAGAATTGCAGCCACAACGATTGTCAATATGTTTGTCCTCTTAAATCCATACACAGACTTTTGACACAGACTGGTGATAAATTTAGGTTTAATTATTTCAACTAACATTTTTGGATCCCACACTTATATGGTAATCAACATTCCTCAGGAGCTTTTGAGCGGTCTACGGGTATTTTTACAAGAAGAGACTATTCTTAGAGCTTTCAAAGAGAATCCAATCCTTAGGTCAGTGCCATCGCACAGTAGAGAGGCGGCAAACAACACTAAATTCTAGAATATCTAGGTTATGCTTATCCTCAGCTCAGTGCCATCGCACAGCAGAGAGGCACCCAACCTGTCTCCTTGTTAGAGCAGCTTAATTTTATTTTGCACAAAATGCACCAACAACATAAGTCATTAGCTTGATAGCAATTTTCTTTCATTTCTTCGTGCTTTGCTCTATTTATGGTCATCTGCACACATTTGTGGCGTTTACATGCTCATTACCCCTTATTGGAATATTGTTGATTGTGTTAACCAGTGATAAGATAGAAGCCCACTGTCAGTTGAACAACTTAGTTTGATCTTGAGATCACGAGTTAGGTCTAATCATCTATTGTGTTGAATCTACCGACATATTAATTATGATCTAGCAACCTCTAGGTCTACTCTCGTTGTGTTACCTTAGGAGTTACCAGTTTTTCTATCATCTTCCCGTTTTATATTGCTTAGACTACACAGACTTATACTTTGAATTTTTGCATCATTGAATTAAATTTTAAAGTCCCTCTTGATATGTTCATGTGTACTATCATATTCCAAAGGGTTGAATCGGTATCACAGATACGATCTACCACATATCAACTTTCCACTCCTTCTCCCTCGTCTTTTTTTTTGATAATGTTACTTGCTGACTTATTCTCCCCCTAAAATACTAACATCATAACTGGTTCAATTATTTTAGGATTTTAATAAACAGCAGAATAACATGAGTTTAATTTTAAACAGACTAAATTAACCAAATAAAATAAAATAAAATGAAAAATTAACTAAGCTACACCGACTACACATGATCATCATGAGGAATAACCTCACTTTTCTTTTTAACGACGTTGACCTCTAGCAAATATTGAAAACGTGGTTTATCAAAGGCTTTAGTATAGAGGTCAGTGCGTTGAAAATCAGTATTAATTTTTACCACATCAATGAAGTTCTTTTCAAAACAATCTCTTATGAAATGGTATTTAATACCAATATGTTAGGTCTTAGGATGTTGGACCGGATTTTTAGTTACTGCAATTGTAGCAGAGTTATCCACAAAAATAGGAGTAGAAGAGAACTTTAAACCGTAATCCCGCATTTGCTGTTGAATCCAGATGATTTGTGAACAGGAACTTGCAGCAGCAACGTATTCGGCTTCACAGGTTGACAATGCAA
This sequence comes from Flaveria trinervia, assembly GCA_025506515.1. NCBI lineage: Eukaryota > Viridiplantae > Streptophyta > Magnoliopsida > Asterales > Asteraceae > Flaveria > Flaveria trinervia. The sequence continues at coordinate 47,072,431 of CM046451.1, forward strand.
CCGATGTCTGCTTCTTACACTGCCAGGTAATTAATCTTCTCCCAAAGAATTGACACCCTGCTGATGTAGACTTATAATTCATCTTGCAGCCCCCGTAATCTGAGTCACTATACGCCGTGAGTTCAAAGTCATCATCATGAGGATACCACAACCCAAGTGGGGTGTACCTTCAGGTAACGAAATATCCTCTTGACCCCGATCAGATGGTTGACCTTACGCTTAGCCTGATATCTACAACATAAACATGTAGCATACATGATATCAGGTCTTGAGGCAGTGAGATACATGAGGGATCCAATCATTCCTTGGTACATTGTGGCATCTACAAGATCTCCATTTTCATCAGGTCCTATATCATGATTCGTAGCAAGTGGAGTTCCAGCAGCAGAAGCATTCTCCATGTCAAAACAACTGAGAATGTCTCCTACATACTTGGTCTGATGTAGAAATATCCCATTTGGAGTCTGATCCACCTGTAACCCGAGAAAGAACTTCATCTCCCCAATAGCACTCATCTCAAATTCTTTCTTCATCACTGGTCAAACTCTTTGCACAACTTTAAGTTCTTTGAAACGAAGATTATGTCATCGACATAGATCTGTACAAGCAGTAGATCACCATCCTTTTCTTTGATGAATAGCGTGCAGTCAATAACTCCCCTGCGAAAGCCGTGTTTCACAAGATGAGTCAAGAGTTTCTCATACCAGGCTCTTGGAGCTTGATGAAGCCCGTATAAAGCCTTGTCGAGTTTGTAAACTCTATCCCGATAGTAAGGATCTTCAATCCCTCGGGTTGACTGACATAGACTGTTTCTCTTATTTCCCCATGAAGGAATGCACTCTTTACATCTACTTGGTAGACTTTAATCTTCATGTACGATGCATAGGCAAGGTAGATGCGAATGGCTTCCATCCGTGCCACGGGTGCAAACACTTCATTGTAGTCAATTCCCTCAACTTGGCGAAATCCTTGAACCACCAATCGAGCCTTGTTCCTGATAATGACTCCTTGGTCATCCTTCTTGCATTTTAAGACCCATTTGGTGCCAATGACCTTAGCACCTTTAGGTCTGTCAACCAGAGTCCATACACCTAACTTCTTGAACTGAAGAAGTTCTTCTTGTATGGCACTCACCCATGCCTCATCATTTAGTGCATCACTCACGTATTTTGGCTCAAATTGCAAGACAAAACACCTATAAGCACCATCATGAATATATCCCTTTTCCATAATGGAGGCGTAATCAGCTGAGTATAGCTGATTTTGGATTTGTACTCCTGATCTGACATCCCCAATGACATTGTCTAGGGGATGATTGACGTTCAGTCGTGATCCTAGAGTAGTAGGAACAGCTACCTCAGAGCCAAGATTATGAGCATTTGGTTCTGCATCTGAGGTAGTTGGAGTTTGAGACTCCGAAGTCGAAGGTGCATCACTGGTAGATGCTTGTGGACTTTCAGGAACTGGAACCTGTTCCTCCTGACTGTTCTGGTCATCTTCTTCAGCTTCATCTTCAGAGGAGGAGTCACTGTCATCGACTACTCCCCCTGACTGAGTAGATGATCCTCCCATTGAGCTTGATGTTGGTGTATTCAAGATATCATACATCATCCGTGTAGCTAACTCGTCATCCGAAGAGAGAGAGAGATGTTAAAGGACTTGAAGAATCCATCATAGTCAAAGAAATAGGTGGGTCCTTTGCCAGTAGGTGGTGTGGTATATCGCTGAACGTCAACATTACACCACACTTCTACTAGATCCGTTGAGTTGTTGTAAACCCTCTTGTTCGGAATGTTGTATCCTAGAAAGATTCCTTCATCGCCTTCTCGCTGAATTTACCTTCTTGTGTTTTCTTCAGAAGTGTGCACGGCATGCCAAATGGTTCGAGATACTCCAGATTCGGTTTGCATCTTTGTATTAGCTCGTAACATGTCTTTCTGTGACGCTTGACAATCAGAACTCAATTAGTGTATAACATGCATTAGCAACTGCCTCATTCCAAAATTGGATAGGCAGTTTCGAGTCTGTAGGATAGTCTGTGCTATCTCAATCAAGCTTCTGTTCTTGCTCTCAGCAACGCCATTCAACTGAGGCGTGTAGGCAGAAGTGAATTGATGTACAATTCCCTTTTCCTTCCAGTAAGCTCCATCCACTGGTTCTTGAATTCCGTCCCGTTGTTTGAGCATACTTGTCTACCTTCAGCTTGTAGAGAGATTCCAGTGTGGTTACTAACTCCTTGAAAGACTCAAATGTTTCTGATTGGACTTCAGAAACATTACCCAAGAGAACCTTGAGTAGTCATTAGTAACCACAAAACAGTACAAGTCGCCTGCTATGCTCTTTGTACTGACTGGACCAAATAGATCCATGTGAAGAAGTTCAAGAGGAAGTTCTATTGAATGAATTTTCTTTTCCTTATGAGACTTCTTCTGTCTGATTGCCTTTCTGCAAGCTACACAAAAATCAGGACTGGAAGTTCATGACATTAACTCCTCTCACTAGATCCTTCTAATCAAGTGATTCATCTTTCTTTGACTAATGTGTCCCATTCTCCTATTCCAGGAGATGGAATCCTTCTCAGTTGCTTTAGATAGAAAACACTAAACCTCATGATCCGTTGTAGCAGCTGTTGACAATCCAACACATAAAGGTCTTTATCTTGAAGCAGTCATCAAAACTTGGTCTTCTAGGATCACGTAATCTTTCTTGAGCACGTAACACTTCTTGTTGTCGAAGATGACTTTAAATCCCTTATCGCAGATTTGTGAAATAGAAAGTAAGTTATTTTGGAGTTGTTGAACATAGTTCACCTTATCAAACTTAACTTTCGATTTCCCACTTCTCCCTAGCTGTGATATATCCTTCCTTGTTTCCAGCAAACGAAACATGCCCTCCTTTTATTGCTTGACGTTAGATAAAAGAGCCCTGTTTCCTGTCATGTGCCTGGATGCTCCGCTGTCTACAATCCACATGTTAATTTCAGCACTGTAGCGAGCACCCTGCACATACAATGTAAAGGATTAGTTTAGGTTAGGAACCCAAGCCTTTACTAGCTTGAGTTTCCCAGAGGCATAACACATCATAAATTCAACCCATTGACCCTTAGAGGGTGAGGGTAGCCCAGGTTCCTTCTTGTCATCATCATCAGACACAAAGGTTGACTTCTCTTTCCATAAGCCAGATTTGTGCAATGCCTGTTTGTGATACACAGTCGACTGGCTAAGGGTTGAACTTTATGTGCACTAGTTCTTCTAGGTGGAGTTAAAGAACTCCTCTTAGAAGACCTAGGTTTTGAGTCCTGAAGTTCAATCTTTTTCCTAGGTGTCTGATAATAAAGACAATAGGAAGCAATGTGTCCACATTCTCCATAATTGTAGCATGACCTGCTATCAACTTTATGATTAAACTTTCTTTGTGGAGACGTGTGTGACACTATAGTAACATCACTTACTTTAGATTTTGACTCTGGTTCTTTTGATGTTTTTTTTGTTTAACGAGTTAACTGTTTTAACATGTTTAATATCTTTTTCCTTTTGTTAACTGGTTTTTGACTATTTGAAGTCCTTTTAGGTTCTGATTTGACTCTGTTGACCCTGACTTTAAGTTAACCTTTTCAAAATCTTTTTCCAGATTCAACACAAGGAATTTACTCTTTGCCTTTGAAGTGGCCTCCTTTTGTTTGTTTCTAGATTCAATGGTTGAACATGAGGAATTTGGATCACTAACAAGAGGAGTAGACACCGCATGATCCTTGATGGGATTGTCATTTACAGGTCTACTCTTAGTGTTCATCAAGGTCTCAGGTGGTGGTGGAACCACTTTGTAACCCAAACCCTCCCCATTGTTTCGTTCTCTCACTAAGTGTTGGACTATGTGTGATGAACTTGTCCAACTATGCAGTTTCTGTTTTAATGATTTTACTTCTACTTCTATAACTGCCTTTTGCTTCTTAGTGTCTTCTAGGGAGTTTAGATAGTACCTAATGTCATTAGCTTGGTTAAATGCAACTACTTCGGTTTCCCTAAGCTGTTTAGTCAAAAGGTCTATCTTTTCTTTGTAACTATGCTTATTTTGTTTTAATACTCTATTCGCCTCAGTGCACAGTTGTAAATCTTTTACAAAGTTATCATTATGATCTAATAACCTAGCAAATTTCTCATCTATGCTATTTCTAAATGTATTACAATCAATACAAGCATGATTATTAAACTTTTGGTCAGTGGTACCTACCTGAGTTGGTTCAGAAGAGTTAGCCATCAATGCAGCATCAAATGTCTCTGGTTCTGGTGATTCTGTCTTTTCTGTCCTTGCTTTGGTAGTCTCCTCTTTAGGCTTGTAGCTGACCTCCGTTGCCGTTGTCTCTTCATATTAGACATCGCTATATCAACTGCTAGATCTCCTTCACTCGTAGAATCATCATCAAAGTCTTCTACACTTGCAATGTTTGATTCCCCTGGAGAGACAAACCTAAAGCTCCAGTCCTATCCTTCATCATCATGAGCAATCAAGGCTTTTGGATCCTTGCTTGATGAAGTAGAACTAGTAGCTTGCTTGTCTTGACGAGTGAAGGACGAGAATGGGTTCCCGTTACCCGTCTTCTTTGGCTTAACACTTTCTCTCTTGAAGTGCCCCTTCTTTCCATAGTTAAAGCAGGTCACTTTGCTCTTGTCAAAGCCAATGTGGTATCCTTAGTAGCTACCAAGTTCTGTCCGGTCTTTTTCACAAACTTCTTTGCCCTTCGGACAGCACTAGCTAAGGCCCACATTATGTCCATTCTCTCCAGCTCCATTTCGTCCACCTGCTCGTAGTCCTCGTCTGACACATGGCAGTTTCAATCTTCCCAACAACAAGTCCATCATAAGAATGAACCACTGCAGCCAAAAGATCCATGTGTTCTCGAGCTACTTCTACAGTCACATTACCGAGGTTCTCGGTCTTCAGTCTAGTAGCATTTGTTTCAGATCCAATATGATGGTACAAGAAGACCCCGACGTGTCTGATCCTGAAGGAGAAGCATGTGAAGGAACCGAGGAGCTAGACACAAATGTAGTCTGGAGGGGTGCGCCAGATGTCTTAGCTTGAGGCGTGGCATTATACAAAGCCGGATTCTGAGTATACGAAGACTTCTGAGCTCTGTACTTCATCCTAAGAGCTTCTTCTCGCAGCTTTAGAATGAAGTCATTTATATCCATCTTTGCCAGCATTCCATTCTGTCTCAGGTTAGACACGAATGAACCCCACTTTTCCAGCAATCCGTCTGCAAAGTTAGTAACTTTCTCTTCCATGGTAGTAGCCACCCATGTGTATGCAGTTCACTCATCAGATGGTAGAATCTATCAATAACATCGTCCAAACTCTCGTTTCCCATCGATGAGAAGTTATCAAATTTCTTCTTTAACTCGTTAGCCTTGATTGCCTTCAACGAAGCATTCCCGTCGTACCTCTTTTCCAGCTCATCCCATAGTTTCTTGGACTACTTATTCTCTGAGTACTGGTGGAAAATGTCTTTAGGGATAGACTGTGTAATCAATGATAAACCCTCTTCTCTGCATTATATTTAACTTTCTGCGCGTCTGTCATCCCTCCTAAGGTTAGCTTTACTCCATCGGCTCCCACCGGCGTATTATACCAATCTCGATAGCTTCCCACAGATTCGGATCCACTCCATTGAGGTAGATCTCAAAACGTTGTTTCCAGTGGGGAAACTCATCTAACGTTAAGAGCTTCGGTGGTTTATTATGATTACCCACCTCACTCTCAAGTAACAGCAGGTTCTGGATCCTAGAGTCCTTCCCAGCAGTAAAGGCTGACATTTGATCTTCCATGGCGAATAACTTTAAGTCTACTAAGACAAACTATCAACTGGTGTGACTGAAGGATGCGATTGGGCTATACGTCCGAATGAACTGAGCGAATGGTTCAATCGTGCGGCTGAACTAAGCGATTGTTTCAGTCGTGCGAATGATGCTGATGCGTATATACACTGTGAATGAGTGGTTCAATCGTACGAATGGAGATGCGACTAGGTCCAATCGTGCGTCTGAAGCAATGCGAATGAGGTCCAGTCGTGCGAATGCCTCAATCGTGCGACTGAAGCTGCTTTTTTGCGAAAATTTTTAGGTTAAACGTGTTTTAGCCGTAAAAGTTCGAAATTTCGCAAGGTCTAATCGCCTAAGTCCGTAGAAACCAAACTTTGATGAGCAGGGAACGTCCAAGATCAATTTTGACACAAAAGATTGCGTTTTTAGTGCAAAAACACAAACTTTTTATCAATCTTGATTGAATCACACGTAATCAAGAGCCAAGGCTCTGATACCACTTGTTGGATCGGGTATTTGCAAGAAATACCTAGTGATTAGCATGTAAACCAGATCAAATAGTGCGGAATCCTATTTGATTGGCAATCCAATCAGTGAGAACACACGAAGAATCAATAAGAATTGAAACTAACGTTAGAAATCGATTGGAAATCGATCTAATGTGTTCTATGAATTTGGAGAACGAATTGGAAAACTTCTGGACTGCTAGGGTACGTCTGGATTCGTAATAGAATGAATGCCCTCACTTTTTCACGAATTGGATTGTATTTATAGGTTAGTATTGTTCATTCGGGTGACTGGACCATTTGCATGGTTCAGTAGTGCGATAGAAGCATGTGGTAGATCCATACGCACGACTGAGTGTTCAGTCGTGCGACTGAGCCAATCATATGTGTCAATCATACGACTCATCCAATCTCCTGGTTCAGTCGTGCGACTGAGTCAATCGTATGAAGTTATTCATGCGTGTGGTCCATTCACATGAGCCATTCGCATGAAAACTACATTATGTTAAGTTGGAATGTATTCATTAATAAACATTATGTGTCACCATTCAAACAATCACTATCCTAATTAACCAATTCAATATCGACTCATTAACGAAATATTAGTCATTACAAATCACAAACAACGAATATCATTTCATTAATCATATCAAATTACATCAGTTGTAGATAAACATGATCTATTACATTTCATATCATGATCTAGGGACATACATGCATCAACACTAACAAAGTCGTTTTTCAGCCGAAACAAATTTGGGAAACTCGGGGGTTAACTGCAGGGACTAAACTTGCCATTTTGCAAACTTGGGCTAGATATATAAACCCATATTCTAGCCCTAGCCTCATTTATTTCATCTTCATCTTCTTCATCTTCTTCACCTTCTTCTTCACATCTTCTTCATTCTGGCACCAAATCCAACCCGCTTGGTCTTGTTCTCGTCGTCTAGACTCCATCTACAGCCTAATCTACTCTATTCTAGCAGGTAGACGACCTTGGTTATCCCTTTTCTTGCTTATTCACGGCTATCCAAACTAGGGTTTCGGGTGTTCGGGTTCAACCCGAACACATGAGGTCGTGTGGGTGCGTGTGAGGTCTTTCTGCTTGTGTTTCATGTTCGTGTATGTTTGTAGAGTGTTTCTGGAAGTCGTTGTTGTGTAAAACTCGCGTTTAGAGCAGCGGGCTGCCCAGCCCGACCACAGTTGCGATTCTGCAGTCAAGGCGACTGGGTCTTTCATGCGATTGAGTTGTGCGACTGGATGAGTCGTGCGACTAAGTCATGCGATTGTGTCTTCGGGCGACTGAATCGTGCGACTAGGGATGTCATGCGCCTAAGTTGTGCAATCGAATGAATGTGCGTGCGATTGAGTCAATGCAGATGAGTGTGTGTGCGATTGAGTCAATGCGGGTGAATGAATGCATGCGACTGTGCGTGTATCGAACGACTGAAGGCCAATCGTACGAATGAAGGTTTAGTCGTACGAATGAAGCTAATTCGTATGAATTAATGTTGATTCGTGCGTATGGAGGTTAAGTCGTGCGATTGACTGTTGTGTGGTACGACTGAATGCCAGTGGTACGAATGAAGGTTCAATCACGCCAATGAAGCTAATTTGTACGATTGAAGGTTGATTCGTATTAATGGAGTGTTGAGTCGAGCGTCCGGTCCTGTTGTGTGACTGATGATGTTTGAGTGTGAATTTTGTTCCTTAACGTCTGACGATGATAAGGTAACATCAGTAAAAGTGTCATTGCTTGACCACAAGGATTAAATTCAACGCTATCAACATGCACATACTATTTCAATTGAAATCAACCTAACATTTTACAATTATCGACAACCCATTTGGAACTACGAGTACTTAACAAGTGCTATCTTTCATAACAGTGAGATCTTTACACGGATGTCATAAGCGATGAAGACTACTCTTAGTACTTGGATCTACATAAGATCTGATGCGTGTGTCCGCTTGTGTGTGTGCTACCCATGACCGAACCGATACAACCCGAACCGACCAAACATTACTATACGCTTTGTACACGTCATTAATGCTTAACAATAACTGTCAATAGGTGTTTGACTATCATTGCATACAACTGTTGGGAATCTTGATCATTCATACTTACCACTTACCTTTGAGTCTCGTGGCCCCTTTTTATGCTTATACTACTTTACAAACATTTACAAACATGGGGGAAAAGTATGCTCGCCTATTTTCTATGTTGTACAACATACATACAATTTACATACTTGGAATCAACGTGCTACTGTTTTGTGGGTACTAATCTGATACATGCTTGAGTCTGCTTTGTGGTTCTTTCTTACAACCATTTAATTCGAGTGTGGGAACCGACGGATAGGTATTGGTCGTACTACTGGGTTGACACCCCCACCCTCGTGTTGGTATACTAGTTAGTACCAACAAAAGCCAGGAACGAGCCTTGGGTGAATATATTCCGACAAGATTCTTTGTGTACGTTGATAGGTTTGGTTGTAAAGCTCTTGTCATGTGATTTTGCTTGCTTATAACTGTGTGCACGGTATTCTGCAACAACTTTATACAGCATCATTACTTATTTACTTTTAAACCTGCGAGCTTACCAACAACTTTGTTGACCATTTTGAGCATATCTTTTCAGGTGATCATGCTAGCTGAGGTTCTAGGTGTGTTGCCTTAGTGGAGACCCTAGGATGCATTTCCGGGCTAAACTTGTCATTTTGAAAACAATTGTTGTATCTGTTTCAAACAACATTACACTTTGTAACTTGTTCCCGGGTTGTGGGAATTGCATACAATGTTATTTTCTATGTTTATCTTATATCATGTTTATGCTTATGGCTATGTTGTCGTGAATACTGACTAAACATGACACAAGTCCCCTTGTTTTGGGTGTTGTCATGACACGCTTGTCATCATTATTATTATTGCATCTCTATCGCTTACCATGTGTTATGACGATTCCCGTCTCGTTACATCCCCGTGTTTCCGCTCTTAGCGGGGGTGTGACAGACTGGTATCAGAGCCATTAGTTATAGAGAATTAGGCAATACACTTGACCTAGACTATAACCTAGGAACCTTCAGGTAGATTTGCATGCCAGGCCTGTGTGCATTTTATATCTCATACGTGTTCCTCATTAATTGTTCGATTAATTATCTGTTTCGTGATTATTTCACCCTGTGAGGGAGCCCTTGTGCTCACTCTTTATGGGATGCTTGTATTGAATCTTTCGTTTCCCTCTGCGCACCGAGTTGTTTTATCAATCCGGGTATTGAACCCAAAGAGATCTTCATAGATCATGCTATTGCGTTTGACCTTAGACACTGGGATTTACCCCGAGGAGGTTATGTCTGAGACCTCAAGAGAGGAGGAAATAGACAACCTCTGCTAGACTAAACTTGATTTCATGCATGGATATGCCATTATTATGATGGACTACTGTTTGGACATTACTTATACATGGTGTGAGAATTTCATGATTTGTAAGCGATGTGTGACAACCATAAGTATGGCATTAACCCTGAAAGTTAGGCCTTAATGTGACATGGATAATGTGTCCTGCAATGGTTAAAACTTATGCGTTTACTATTCTTATAATTAGAACATGCCGCCTCGAAGAGTTACCCGCACAATAGTGGCGGAAGTGAAGCCCCGAGAGGCAGAGGCAGAGGCAGAGGTAGAGCACCGAGAACAAGTGATGGTGATACCAATGTCACTCCGGGAACAGGAAACGCTCATATGGTAGCCTTAATCGCTCAACAGCTGGCCGCACTGATTCCCACTATCGGGGCCCAAGTGAGCGATGCTCTTCAGAATTCTCACCCCCACGGGGACGGTGGCAATGGTAATGAGGATAACGGGAACCCGACTGGGAACGAAAGCAATCAGGAGACCGGAATTGGTGGTAGATCCGGAAACGAAACTGGAATTGTTAATGAGACCGGGGTTGTGAATGCTAGACGGGGATGTTCATACAAGGAATTTGTGGCTTGTAAACCAAGAGAGTTCGATGGCGAAGGTGGAGCCATAGCCTTGACCAGCTGGCTTGAAAAGATGGAGGCCGTGATCGACAGCAGCAAATGCCTCGACAGTCAAAGGATTAAGTATGCCACGTGCTCACTACAGGGCAAGGCACTAACATGGTGGAACACTCAGATTCAGGCTAGGGGAAGAGAATCGGTGATGAAAATGTCATGGGATGAGTTCAAAATCCTAATCACCGAGGAGTACTATCCTCTTAATGAGATGCAAAAACTTGACCATGACTTCTGGAATCATGCTATGGTGGGGGCTGGGCACGCAGCTTACACCGATCATTTTCACGAGCTAGCAAGATTGATTCCGCATCTGGTCACCCCGGAATCAAAAAGGATAGAGAGGTATATTTGGGGACTTGCGCCTCAAATCCGGGCAATGGTAACCGCAGCTGCTCCTCCTACTATTCAAAGTGCAATTCTGAAGGCTGGCGCTCTAACTGATGAGATGGTGAGAACAGGAGTATTGAGTAGGGGAGCAGAGAAAAGGAAAGAAGTTGGGGAAATGAGCCGGTCGAGTGCCGGGAAATTCGAGAAAAGGGCCAAGACAACCAGAAATTTTGTTGCCGTGACCCAGGGCAGGCGAGAGTATGTGGGTCCGCACCCCAGATGCGATAGGTGCAACTTTCATCATCCCCCAGCTATGCCTCGCCGGGTGTGCGCTAACTGTAGACGCCTGGGGCATTTAGTAAGAGGCTGCAGAATAGCACCGAATATTGTCGCACCAGTCAACGCGGTTAACCCCGCTGGGAACGCCAGGGGCTGTTATGAGTGTGAAAGCCCAGATCACTACAGAAACATGTGCCCCAAATTGAATCGGGCACCGGGCCAACAAGGGAACAACAAGCATCAGACAATGGCCATTCCTGGAAATCAAGGCCCGGGAAGTCAAGGGAATACGGCTCGGGGACGTGCTTTTGTCATTGGAGCCAATGATGCCCGTCAGGACCCAAATGTTGTCACGGGTACGCACTTACTCAATAATCACTTTGCATTTATATTGTTTGATACTGGGGCAGACAATAGCTTTATATCTTATGAGTTTGTGTAGTTGCTTGATCTGAGTCCTAGTAGGCTAGAAACTAGCTACTCTGTAGAAATGGCCAATGGTAGGGTTGTTCAGGCCGACGAGATTATTAGAATGTTCTCATTGATATTGGAGGACCATGCCTTCGATATAGACTTCATACCCATTGAGTTAGGAAGTTTCGACGTGATTGTGGGAATGGATTGGTTGTCAAAACACGGAGCTGAGGTTGTCTGTCGGGACAAAGTAGTACGAATCCCCATGCCAGACGGGGAGTACTCATAATTCAAGGAGAAAGACCAGGGAGAAACTTAAAACTTATTTCCTGCATGAAAGCACGCCGTAGTTTACGAAAATAGTGCTACGCTTTCCTGGCTCATGTGGTAGAAAAGAAGGAAGAGGAGCAGAAATTGGTAGATATCCCTGTGGTACGGGATTACTCAAATGTATTTCCTGATGACTTGCCTGGTTTGCCTCCTCCACGGCAGGTGGAATTTCGTATTGAGTTGATTCCTGGAGCTACACCGGTAGCAAAGACACCGTATCGGTTGGCACCATCTGAAATGCAAGAGTTATCTAGCCAGTTACATGAACTACCGGAGAAGGCTTTTATTCGGCCGAGTCACTCGCCTTGGGGAGCACCGGTGTTATTTGTCAAGAAGAAGGATGGGTCGTCCGTATGTGCATCGACTACCGTGAATTGAACAAATTAACTGTGAAGAATCGGTATCCTCTCCCCAGGATCGACGACCTGTTTGATCAGTTACAAGGAGCTTCATATTTTTCCAAGATCGACCTTCGATCTGGATATCATCAACTAAGGGTTTTCGAAGAGGACGTACCGAAGACAGCATTTTGAACTCGTTATGGGCACTATGAGTTCTTGGTTATGCCATTCGGATTGGCTAACGCACCAGCTGTGTTTATGGACCTAATGATTCGGGTGTGCAAACCTTACTTGGATAAGTTTGTGATCGTATTCATAGACGACATACTTATCTACTCTCGATCGAAAGAGGATCATGAAGAACACCTCCGGGAAATACTGGAATGGTTAAGGGAAGAGAAACTTTTCGCCAAGTACTCGAAGTGTGAATTCTGGCTGCGAGAGGTGAAGTTTTTGGGTCATGTGGTTAACAAGGACGGGATTCATGTAGATCCTGGCAAGATCGAAGCGGTAAAGAAAAGGGATACACCCCAGACATGTTCAGAGATTCGACAATTCTTAGGATTGGCCAGATACTATCGTCGTGTCATTGCGAACTTTTCAAAGATCGCTCAACCGTTAACACTACTGATCCAGAAGGACAAGAAATTTTGATTGGGCACATGCACAAGAACAAGCATTCCAAACGCTGAAAGATAAGCTGTGTAATGCACCGATATTGTCCCTCCCAGATGGAACTAATGACTTTGTGGTATACTGTGATGCTTCGCATCAAGGGTTGGGATGTTTACTAATGCAGAAAGATAAGGTGATTGCCTACGCTTCGCAACAACTTAAGGTGCACGAGAAGAACTACACAACTCATGATCTTGAGTTGGGCGCTATAGTATTCGCACTCAAAATATGGAGGAATTACCTATATGTAACCAAATGCATCATCTACACAGATCATAAAAGCCTTCAACATATCCTGGATCAGAAGGAACTCAATATGCGACAACGACGCTGGGTAGATCTTCTTAGCGACTACGATTGTGAAATCCGGTATCATCCGGGGAAAGCTAATGTGGTGGCTGATGCTCTAAGCCGCAAAGAACGCGTGAAACCACTACGTGCTCGAGCTTTGGGATTGACCATTCAATCAAATTTGAAAACTCAAATCCAAATTGCACAAAGTGAGGCATTGAAAGAAGAAAACCTTGCGGGAGAAGAATTCCGAGGGTTGGATAAACAACTGATGTGGAAGGACGATGGTGTACAGTACTCGTGGACCGTATATGGGTACCCAAGTGGGGAGGTGTACGTACCTTGGTCATGGATGAAGCTCACAAGACGCGATATTCTATTCATCCTGGCTCAGACAAGATGTACCACGATCTCAAAGATTTGTACTGGTGGTCAGGCATGAAGAAAGACATTGCCATGTATGTCAGCAGATGCTAGACATGCTCGAAAGTTAAAGCTGAACATCACAAACCATCGGGAATGTTACAGCAACCTGAGATTCCGGAATGGAAATGGGAGAACATAGCCATGGATTTCATTACCAAACTCCCTCGAGCGAGCAACGGGCATGACTCGATATGGGTCGTAGTGGATCGAATGACGAAATCAGAAAATTTTTTGCCAATCCAAAAAGACTACAGAATGGACAAGTTGGCGAGATTGTACATAAAAGAGGTCGTGACAAGACACGGAGTGCCGGTGTCAATCATATCCGACCGTGACGGCCGATTCACTTCACGATTTTGGTAAACACAACAGAAAGTGATGGGCACTCGATTAGACATGAGTACTGCCTATCACCCTCAAACAGATAGCCAAAATGAGCGAACCATACAAATAGTGGAAGACATGTTGAGAACGTGTGTAATCGGCTTTGGTGGTAGTTGGACACCCATTTGCCATTGATTGAGTTCTTTTACAATAACAGCTACCATACCAGCATTGGGTGTGCTCCGTTCGAAGCATTGTATGGAAGGAAGTGTAGATCACCCGTTTGTTGGGCCGAGATCAGTGAAAGTCAGTTAACAGGCCCAGAGATCATTGAGGAAACAACCGACAAGATCTTCCAAATCAAAGATATACCGAAGGCCGCTAGAGATCGCCAAAAGAGTTATGCCAACAATCGTCGGAAGCCTCTAGAATTCAACGTTGGGGACCAAGTGTTACTCAAAGTCTCTTCTTGGAAAAGAGTTGTTCGGTTTTGAAAGAAAGGGAAGTTAGCCCCAAGATACGTCGGACCATTCGAGATTACGGAAAGAATTGGTCCAGTGGCTTACCGATTAAGGTTACCACAAGAACTCAACGGTGTGCATGATACTTTCCATGTGTCGAACCTCAAGAAGTGTTTGGCTGATAAATCACTTCACGTACCAATTGAGGATATCAAAATCGACGAAAAGCTTCATTTTGTTGAGGAACCCGTTGAGATCATGGATCGTAAGGTCAAACAGTTGAAGCGCAGTAGAATACCAATTGTTCGCGTAAGGTGGAATTCAAAGCGAGGGTCAGAGTTTACATGGGAACGGGAAGATTAAATGAAACTCAAGTACCCACACCTATTCATGGATGATACTCTTGGACCTAACTCCAGCTGAATTTCGGGATGAAATTCCCTCAACTAGGGGCACTGTGACACCCGTGACCTTAAGGTCCGTCGAACGACATAATTAAGCATAGATTTATTTTAATTATTATTCCTCTTCTTCATGAACTCTTGCTTTAAGGAATCATGTCTGCTTTATTACCCTTGTGCCTGTACTTCCTCCGTGAACTTGTGCTAAGCATAAACCCTTTTATAAATTTCACCACCATTATCACCAAATGTATCATTTTTAATTATAACCATTGTCATTAATAAAACCATTTTTTTAAATAAAAAATATCATTAAATACATTTTTATAACTAATACAATTACCCTAACAAAGTCGTTTTTCAACCAAAACAAATTTGGGAAACTCAGGGGTTAAGTGCAAGGACTAAACTTGCCATTTTACAAACTTGGGCTGGGTATATAAACCCATATTCCACCCTATCCTCATTTATTTCATCTTCATCTTCTTCACCTTCTTCTTAACATCTTCTTCATTCTAGCACCAAATCCAACCCGTTTGGTCTTGTTCTCGTCGTCTAGACTCCATCTACAGCCTAGTCTGCTCTATTCTAGCAAGTAGACGACCTTGGTTGTCCTTTTTCTTGCTTATTCACGGCTGTTCAAACTAGGGTTTCGGGTGTTCGGGTTCAACCCGAACACATGAGGTCATGTGGGTGCGTGTGAGGTCTTTCTGCTTGTGTTTCATGTTCGTGTATGTTTGTAGAGTGTTTCTGGAAGTCCTTGTTGTGTAAAACTCGCATTTAGAGCAGCCGAAGGCTGCTCAGCCCGACCACAGTCGCAATTCTGCTGTCCAGGCGACTGGGTCTGTCATGCGATTGAGTCGTGCGACTGGATGAGTCGTGCGACTGAGTCATGCGATTGTGTCTTTCGGGCGACTGAATCGTGCGACTAGGGATGTCATGCGACAGAGTTGTGCGATCGAATGAATGTGCGTGCGATGGAGTCAATGCGGATGAGTGTGTGTGCGATTGAGTCAATGCGGGTGAATGAATGCATGCGACAGTGCGTGTATCGCACGACTCAAGGCCAATCGTACGAATGAAGGTTCAGTCGTACGAATGAAGCTGATTCGTACGAATGAAGCTGATTCGTACGAATGAAGCTGATTCGTACGAATGAATGTTGATTCATGCGTATGGAGGTTAAGTCGTGCGATTCAGTGTTGTGTGGTACGACTGAATGCCAGCGGTAAGAATGAAGGTTCAATCGCGCCAATGAAGCTGATTTGTACGATTGAAGGTTGATTCGTATGAATGGAGTGTTGAGTCGAGCGTCTGGTCCTGTTGTGTGACTGATGATGTTTGAGTGTGAATTTCCTTCCTGAACATCTGACGATGATAAGGTAACATCAGTAAAAGTGTCATTGCTTGACCACAAAGATTAAAGTCAACGCTATCAACATGCACATACTATTTCAATTGAAATCAACCTAACATTTTACATTTATCGACAACCCATTTGGAACTACGAATACTTAACAATTGCTATCTTTCATAACAGTGAGATCTTTACACGGATGTCATAAGCGATGACGACTACTCTTAGTACTTGGATCTACATAAGATCTGATGCGTGTGTCCGCTTGTGTGTGTGCTACCCACGACCGAACCGATACAACCCGAACCGACCAAACATTACTATATGCTTTGTACACGTCATTAATGCTTAACAATAACTGTCAATAGGTGTTTGACTATTCATTGCATACAACTGTTGGAATCTTGATCATTCATACTTACCGCTTACCTGTGAGTCTCGTGGCCCCTTTTTATGCTTATACTACTTTACAAACATTTACAAACATGGGGGAAAAGTATGCTCGCCTGTTTTCTATGTTGTACAACATACATACAATTTACATACTTGGAATCAACGTGCTACTGTTTTGTGGGTACTAATCGGATACATGCTTGAGTCTGCTTTGTGGTTCTTTCTTACAACCATATATTTCCAGTGTGGGAACCGATGGATAGGTATTGGTAGTACTACTGGGTTGACACCCCCACCCTCGTGTTGGTATACTAGTTAGTACAACAAAAGCCAGGAACGGGCCTTGGGTGAATATATTCCGACAAGATTCTTTGTGTACGTCGATAGGTTTGGTTGTAAAGCTCTTGTCATGTGATTTTGCTTGCTTATAACTGTGTGCATGGTATTCTGCAACAACTTTAACAGCATCATTACTTATTTACTTTTAGACCTACGAGCTCACCAACAATGTTGTTGAGCATTTTGAGCATATCTTTTTAGGTGATCATGCTAGCTGAGGTTCTATGTGTGCTGCCTTAGTGGAGACCCTAGGATGCATTTCCAGGCTAAACTTGTCATTTTGAAAACAATTGTTGTATCTGTTTCAAACAACATTACACTTTGTAACTTGTTCCCGGGATGTGGGAATTACATACAATGTTATTATCTATGTTTATCTTATATCATGTTTATGCTTATGGCTATGTTGTCGTGAATACTGACTAAACACGACACAAGTCCCCTTGTTGTCGGATGTTGTCATGACACACTTGTCATCATCATTATTGTTGCATCTCTATCGCTTACCATGTGTTATGACGATTCCCGTCTCGTTACATCCCCGTGTTTCCGCTCTTAGTGGGGGTGTGACATGTTTCTACCCCAGAGAATCCAACAGTGGACTTTTGTCAATGTTTTAAAGATGCCAGGCTTCATCTGTCCCAATTTAAGAATGTTACTTGTTTCCCTTAACTGTGAGCCCAGTTCACAGTTAAGAATGTACTGGACATATCTAGGAAACATATAATATTCTAAGGAGTCTAAATTAGCAAGCAAATTTGTATAAACAAACTGAGAGTACCTGAATTTGACCCCTTGAACCATTCCATGGACTATAAAGGAGAGATCTTCAGGAATCTGGTCCCATCCACCATGCTTGTTTGATAAGCTGTGAATGACCACATGGAGCAGGAATCTCCATTTGGATGAGACCTTCCTTTCCTGAAAGTCTTTACAAAGAAATCTCCCTCATACCCCATCTGCACAAAGGAATGATTTACAGCTTCCTTTGGGAAGAACACCTCACCTTCTTCATCATCCTGCTGAAGATGTCAGTTGATGATGGCCGAAGTGATGAAGATTGTTCTCCCCTACACTGTGGCAGACAGTGCCTTCTCCCCATCCATAATGACCTCTTGGTAGGTCTTCCAGAATTCAAGCAACTGATCCTCATAGAGTGGAGGATCAATGGTGAGGGAGGTGAAGTAGTTTGACATAAACAAGAAACGACAAACCTCTAAAAAATGAGGATCTTTCTCAGAGCATAACAGAGCAACTTGATTGTGTTGTCTGTGTAGCTGCATGGTAAAGTTGGGATCATTTCTATGAGCAAGGTTAGCCATTGTGAGGTAGCTTAGAGATGAAGGAAAAAGAAAGAAAGAAATTTCAAAGAGAAATTTGGGTTTTTTAGGTTTGGAGGAAGAGCAGATGATAGAAGAGGGGAAGCCGTTGGGTTTATATGAGAGAGGGATTTCAGATAAAGTTTAATGAAAGTGGATAAACTTTGAAATCCAGATGTCAGTCCCACCTCTGAAAAAGTAGTTTACTTTTTGCTCAAAAAGTAGTTTTCTTGGAAGTCAAAAAGCTTCCGAAGGTTAATTAACTTCGGAAGTTTTAATGAAAAAGCTTCCGAAGCTATAATGACTTCGGAAGAGTTTCCTGAGAGTACTTGATGATTTTGCTTCGGAAGGAAAAATTATGACTTGAGTGCTTTGTATGGAGATCAACAAAGCTTCCGAGACTTAATTATTGCTTCGGAAGGAAAAGGTCCTTGAAGATAAGTAAGTGTCTAAGATAATTATTTAAGCTTCGGAAGATAAAATTGAAAATTTCTTCCAAAGGTAAATTTCTTAGACAGTTAAATATTTTGAAGGTGTGATTTTCTTCCGAAGTTAAAAAGCATAACTCCCGAAGTATAAAATCATCAATTAATCTAAGGAAAGTCTTTCAATCCAAGGAAAACATGAGCTTATGAAGATGATAGACTAGACAACTTAGAACACACATTTTTTAAAGAAATAATAAGAATTAGTTTTTAAGAAAAATTTACTCAAGGTTGATCATCCTAATAGCTGATATTAGATATTTATATCTTTGTTCATCAAAAGCTTTTGTAAACAAATGAGCATATTGTTCATCTGTGTGAACCTTGACTAGTTTAATTAATCCTTTTCATAATTATCTATTATTAGATGATACCTGATATTGATGTGCTTTGTCCTTGAGTGTTGCACAGGGTTCTCTGTAATTGAGATAGCACTGTTGTTGTCTATGTGGATTGGTGTCTCCTTAAAATTTAACCCATAGTCTAGCATTTGATTCTAAATCCAAAGCACTTGAGCATAGCAGCTAGCGGCAGCAATGTATTCAGCTTCAGCAGTTGATGCAGAGACACAGGATTGTTTCTTGCATTGCCATGAGACAACCCTTCCACCAAGAAATTGACATCCCCCAGATGTAGACTTTGCAGTCATATTGCAACCACCATAATCACTATCTGTATAAGCATACAGATTGAAGTCAGAGTTCTTGGGATACCATAGACCAAGTGTTGATGCACCTTTTAGGTATCTTAGAATCCTTTTGACAGTGATATGATGAGACATCTTAGGGTTGGCTTGATATCTTGCACAGATACATGTAGCAAACATAATATCAGGCCTGGTAGCAGTAAGATACATAAGAGACCCAATCATAGCCCTGTATAAATGCTCATCTACACACTCCCCCTCAAGATCAGGACTAAGCTTTGAATTAATTGAATCAAATATGATGTCATTCACATATACTTGAACTAGCAATATGTCTTTTCCTTGTCCTTTGATGAAGAGAGTTCCATCTATAGTACCTCTCCTATATCCATATTTACAGAGATACTCAGACAGCGTCTCATACCACTTCCTGGGAGCCTGATGCAGCCCATAGAGAGCTTTGTCAAGCTTGCAGACATAATCAGGATGATCAGGATCTACAAAACCAG
This sequence comes from Flaveria trinervia, assembly GCA_025506515.1. Taxonomy (NCBI): domain Eukaryota; kingdom Viridiplantae; phylum Streptophyta; class Magnoliopsida; order Asterales; family Asteraceae; genus Flaveria; species Flaveria trinervia. The sequence goes on from CM046451.1 coordinate 47,092,113, forward strand.
GTGGTTGTTTGACATAAACCTCTTCATCTATCACTCCATATAAAAAGGCACATTTCACATCAAGTTGAAAGAACTTGAAGTTCTTGGATGCAGCAAATGCCAGGAATATCCTAACAGCTTCTAATCTTGCCACTGGAGCAAAGACATAAGTGTAGTCAATCCCTTCTTCTTGTGTGTATCCTTGAACAACCAGTCTAGCTTTGTTCTTGATGATGATGCCTCTATCATCTTTCTTATTCCTAACACCCATTTGGTTCCTATGGTAGTCTTCCCAAAAGGAAGAGGACAAAGGTTCCAAACTTTCTGTCTTTTGAATTGAAGCAGCTCTTGTTACATGGCTTCAACCCAACATCCATCCTTTAGAGCTTCCTTAACTTTCTTTGGCTCTATCTGGGATAGAAAACAAGAGTGAAGACAAAAATTTGCTTCATGGGTTTGTCCTCTTGTCTTTACCCCTGAGACAACATCTCCAATTATGTTTGTGGTAGGATGAGACTTGTGGATCCTAAGCTGAGGAATGACAGCAAGTTGTTGAGAAAGATCTAAATTAGAAAAATTTAGATCAGGCATAGATGTTTCTGCCACCACATCAGCACACTTTTCAAGTGAAACTTGATCCAAGCAGTGTGTGACATCATTGATGTTCTCATCTATGGTGTGGTTAGTGGCATCAAGAAATCCATGGTCACTGTCACCATCACCATTATTGCCTTCCACAGTTGAGGTGTTCTTATCTGGTTGTAGAGCCTCTGAGCTGGAATTTGATGGCACACCAGATGTATCAGCTGAATTTGTCATTGTTGTGCTGATAGAAACCTCATTGGCAGAAGTAGTTCCAACTGGAGCTGAAGATGTATGACTTGAAGGTCTTCGTAGCTCAAATCTTGGGTCAGGATCACCTGTATTTAAATGTTCTGCAGATCCTGAAACATGCTCACAAGATTTATTAAAACAGTTGGTAACCAAATCAATATCAAATAGCCAATCTGGACCAGAACCAGCAACATATGGTGTGTTCATTGAAGGTCACATTGGCTGACTCCTCAACTATTCTAGTTCTGAGATTGTACACTCTATAAGCCTTAGCTTGGGAAGTGTATCCAATAAAGTGTCCATCATCTGATTTCTCAGCAAACTTGACAATTTGATCTTTAGTATTCAAGATGGTGCAAGGACATCCAAATGACCTGAGAAAACCAATGAAAGGTTTTCTCTTGTGCCAAAGTTCATAAGGAGTCTTCCCATGAGTATTAACTACTAAAACTCTATTCTGCACATAGCAGGCAGTGTTGACTGCCTCAGCCCAGAAGGTAATGGCCAGTTTAGAGTCAAACAACATGGTTCTTGCAGCTTCAATCAGTGTCCTGTTTCTCCTCTCAGCAACACCATTTTGCTGAGGAGTCCTGGGAGCACTAAATGGTCTTGCAATACCGTTATCATCACAAAATGTATCAAGGGTTTGATTCTTGAATTCTGTTTCTTGATCACATCTTATGATTTTGACCTTGTGATCAGACAGATTCTCAATCTTTAAGATGAAATTCTTTAGAATCTCAGGAGTCTCATCCTTAGTTCTAAGGAAAAGACCCAAGTGAATCTTGTAAAATCCTCTGTGATCACTAGACAGTATAAGGTCCTTCCTAAACTCATTACACTGGTAGGGCCAAAGAGATCCATATGTAACAAGTGTAGGGGTGTAGTGATGGAGTTCATTTCCTTAGGCTTATGAGATACCTTATGTTGCTTCCTTTTTAGGCATGCAACACAATGATCATCACTTGTAAACTCTTTCTTTGGCATTCCAGTTACCAGATCATGCTTAATCAATTTATTCATGTTCTTAAAGTTTACATGGCACATTCTTTTATGCCACAGGAAAGACTCATCACTATTGGCTTTGGATAGAAAGCATGAAACTTCTCCGGAGGGAGAAGTTTCTTGCAAATCCATCTTGTACATGTTTCCTTTCCTGGGGGCTCTAAGCAGGATATGCTCATGAGGAATGACCACACCAGGCTTAAGAACAATGCACTCATGCTCAGTAAAGAGCATGTTATGACTCTGATCACAAAATTGAGATACACTCTGAAGATTGTATCCAAGCTCCTTAACAAAGTTTACCTTTTCAATGCTGAGCTTACCATTTGTGACCTTGCCCCTTCCAGAAATGTAACCACCTTCATCTCCTCCAAAAGCAACAGGCCCTCCATCAATCCTTTCAAAGTTCTGGAGTAGTGACCTATTACCAGTCATGTGCCTAGAGAAGCCACTGTCTATGATCCAAACATTTCTGTTTGTCTTCAGCTGTCCCTGCACAAAAGAGAATGATTAGTTACATCTGGAACCCAAGCCTTGCTTGTCTTGAGCTCACATGCACAAGGTAAATTAACAGTAATAGATCCTATGGTTGTACTAAGAGGATCTTGTGCTGTTGTTGATGGAGAAATCTTAGTCACTTGGTCTTTCTTAGACGTCCACACCACCTTTGGAATCTTAGACTTGACCTTCAAAACTTTAGAACCTTTTGGAGTTTCAGAAGTTTTGATGACTGAACCTTCGAAAGATTCTGCAAACACTACAGCAGACTTTAGTGCTTCGGAAGAACTCCTTTCTTCCGAGACCAAATTTTCTTCCGAAGAGAATTTTCCACTTCCCTTCTTTTTAGATTTGAGACTTCCGAAGGAAACTAGTTTTCCTTCTAAGCCTGAATCTTCTTGGAACTCTTTGAAGCCTTTGTTTTGGCCATGTGGACAGTACCTTTAGGATTGAAGGGACAATCCTTTGCAATGTGAGTGGCGCTGTCACACATAACACAATTCATCTTCTTCTTCACAAGAGCCTTGTCTAGAGAGTAAGACTGTCTTTGGTCACTTCCCTTCTCCACCTTCATCTTTGCAGATGCTGAGACGGTACACTTGGGCTGAGAACTGGGCTTGGAGTTTGATGGACCAGGCTGTGCAGTAGTGGTACACACAGATCAGTCTTCTTCTTGCTGCTGAGATGAGTTGAGCAAGAACCAGAACTCTTAGCAGAGTTTTGGTTTATGTCTTCAGTCCCTACCACTTTAACCCTACAAAAATAAAACTTTTTTCTGCTTAGAGTCAAAAGTAGCCTTGATCTCTTGAGCCTTCTTTCCCTTCCTTTTGCTCTTTCTGATCAAGTTCTTTCTCATGGGCTTGGTCATCACAGTCTTCACTTTCTCCTCAGAAGGATAGTGGCCCTTCTTGGAATCCTCCTCTTCACTCTTAGTAGAAGGATTCTTCACTATCTCTTGTTCATCCTCACTCATATGATCTATGAGAGGAAGCTCATCTTCACAAGTTCCACACCTAGGAGATCTTACTGACAAGATTGTGTGTGGAGGAGCTATCTTATTGGATCCTAGCCCCTATCTATTTTGATAGCACAATTTGTTGTGCAGGGATGAGGATATCATGTTCTTGAAGGTCTCTTCTTCAAGAACACTCTTTTCTGCCCTGGCTTTGCTGATCACAAGCTCAGCCTGGCACTCAGTTAACTTGGTTATAATATCTTTAATTTGAGTCCTAAACTCTATGTATTCATGTTTTAGAACTGAAATTATTTTCTCTAAGTCCTCTATTTTCAGCTTATAATCATTTTCACTCTTTCTAAAATCAGATTTTAAAATGTTTAAGGACTCAATATCAGATCTCAGTTCCAAGTTATAGGACCTGTACCTGTTAACTTTAGCAATGCATTCAGGAGTACAGAGATGTTCCAATACCTTGGCTTTATCATGATGTGCCATCAATGCTTGGTTTGGAGAAGCATCTTCCACCTGAAAGCTCCAGTCAAAGCCTCCTTCCTCAACAGCAACAGCAGCTTGCTGATTTGACTTCTCATTATGGAGAACTTTGTCAGTGTAGTTTGGTCTGGGTTGTGTTTGGCCACCATTGGTTCTAGGTGTCTTACACTCTCTGGCAAAGTGGCCCATCAAGTTACAGTTGTAACACTTGACTTTGCCTTTTTCCAGTCCAAACTTTCCACTGGTTGCATTGCTTGGGAACTTCCTTCCAGTCCTCTTGTAGAACTTCTTGGCTATGTGAGTGAGAAGAGCCATCTGCTGGACTATTTCCATGTACTCCAGATCCTCTGGATGGATACAGTCTAGGTCTTCAAGAGTGAAAAGAGAGTTGCCACAACTTTCATCAAAAGACAAATGCTTGAGAAGAGCTTACCTCTTGGAGTGGGCTTCCTTGAGTGTAGTTCTCCTTTGGTGTCTCTGGAAAGGTGATGAAAGGACCCTTGGGTGAGTTGTTAGGGTAGCATATAAGATGATGTTTAGGTTCTATGCTATCCCTTTCAACCACATGTAGGGCTGGACCCATTTGATTGTTGGAGTTGCCAGATGAACCCTGCATGTTCATCTCCATCTGGTAGCCACTGAGAATCCCATATAACTTTGTCAGAGTGAGAGTTTTGAGATTTTCAGTTCTCTTGATCAGCACAGAGTAGTGTGTCCATTTCCTAGGAAGTGAGGACATGAACTTCCTTACAATGTCTCTATTCTCAAGAGAAACTGCTCCATCCACTTGGGTATCCACAATCTCAACATACCTGAAGTATTGCTGAGTCATGGTCTCACATGTTTCAAACTGCTGCTTCAAGAGATCCTTCTTTCTCTCCTTGGCTTCAAAAGAACCCTCATACATCAGTTTCAGTGCATCCCACAGCTGCTTAGCTGTTTTGCACTTATTGAAACCTTTGTACACAGAGTTTGGAAGGGCAGTTTGAAGAGCTGTCATGGCTTTCCTGTCTATCTCTACTCTCTTCCTATCTTCATCAGAGTAGTTCGCCACATCCTTGGGGATCATACCAACACCAGTAGCAGAGGGTGTGCTGGGTATGAAAGGTTCATTCTCAATAGACTCCCACATTCTTGAATCAAGAGACCCGATGAAACCTTCCATTCTTAAACACCAGGTGTCAAACTCATCAAGAGTGATCAGTGGGTCCTTGTTCATGGTTCCAGTTTCCATATCAGTTTTGGAAATGGCTGCTATTCGAAAAGTTTGGTATTTGTGTGTGTCAGTGATCTTCAAATGGTGATATCATATATCAAGAGCCTGAATGCTCTGATACCAAATGCAGGATCGTTGAAGGGTGTGAGTTACAACATAACAACACAAAGAGGAGATTAACCAAGCTTTAATCAAACAGTAAAATGGATTAACCAAGATAAGACACTAAGAACACAAGTAATGTAAGAGACAGAACACAAAGAACACAAGTATATGGTTTTCAAGAATGCAGTATATTGCTTTCTCTATGTTCTATTACAAGTGTTACAAAGCATAATTGAAAGATACAAGAACATGACATACTTATACTACATCCTACAGCTGGCTATACTTTGAAAGCCACCTGGATACAATTGACTAGACACACACAAAATCAATTGTAAAGTCAAAAGGCAGATTGCCTTTTGACTAGTGACTGTGACATGCCATAACTCATATCCTTATCTATTACAAAAGGGATAAAGTACATAAAGTAGATAGTTATAGACTCAAGACCTCAATGTACAGTTACCAAAAGCATGGACCTTTTCACCAAACCATGTTAGTTGGTGACTTGCAGAGTTGCAGTGGAAAGGTGTACAGCTTTATGGAACAGTACATCCGATAAAGCATATCTTAAAAGTCTTCGGAAGAAATCTGTCTTCATGAACTTGAAGCTTCGGAAGACTTTGTCTTTGAGGCTTCGAAAGACTTCATCTTTGGCTTTGGAAGATGTTGGTCTTGGCTTCGGAAGATTTCACACTTAGAGTATTTCTGTTGCACATGTGAAACTTCTGAAGCATTCCACTTCAATGCACTTGTGCAGCGTTGCAAGAGAGACTAAAGATGTTTAGGTTGCATCAGCCTCTTCATTAATCTCTACAGTCTCATCCCCTTCCGCAATAGTTACAGGATTTCGAGAAATCATTCTATGATAATAACACTAGGGAAGCTGTGATTAGGGTGAAGAATGGTAAAGAATTTAAACTTTTTGATCCTATGGAGTTGTTCAGTTTCTGTGAAAAGATTTGCTAGTGTTGTGTGAGAATCACATAAAGGCTAGGGCTAGGGAAGAGACTTTGAAAGAATCAAGTCTCATTATGAATGTAGCAAACAAGATCAGAGGGGTGAGGGCAGAGGTGAAGAAATTAGCTGAGAGAGTAAGGGCCAAAGATGACCTAAAAATGGATATTCAAGATTTGGCCAAGCAGTTGGAGAGGGAAAGTGCTCATCCCGAAGGAGCTAGTGATGCAGGAGGAAACCATAAAGAATCATGTGCTGAAGATTTAGAGGGAGTTGTTGTAGGAGATGCTGAAGATTAATCTAAGGCAACAAAGGTCACTGGAGCTAAAGAGACTAATCAAGCCGAGTGAAGATGGTGAGTTCCAACCTAGGGGAGTATTGAAGATCATGTATTGGTTGGACTCACCTTAGTTTAGATTATTTACTTTTGATTGTAATAGGTCTTTTGTTAGTTTCTTTTGTATGTATTGTGTTTATGTATTTTGGTAGTACAGCGAAACTATGAGCAAAACTGGCGAAACTATAGTTTCCGCAGTACAGTTGCGAAACTATTGACTGCTATATATTGTTTTGATTCTTCTCAATGTGGGTAAGCTTGCAAAAAGCCTAATCGATTATCATTGTTGCAAGTTACCATTTCAAAGCAGTTAATACATAGAATTATCCATGTGCTTTATGTTGTTGATTGTTGATGATCATTGTCTTATTATGATTGACTTCTTATTGTGTTCAATACTCTTTTTTACTATTGTTTAGCATATTTTTTGGATATTGAACGATTCTTAATATCATTTGTATTGTTATACGATCACATTGACCAACAATGAGATTTTTAGTTTTAATTGGAAACCCAAGCCTTGTTGGTCTTAGGTTCTCCTAATGATAGTGACATAATTGAACCAAAAGATATGCATGGAGGTTCAATGGATGTCTTTGAAGATGAGGTTTGGGCTGCAACATCTTCCTTGATCTTCCAATCCATTATTTGGTTGATCATAGAGGACGAGCTTGTAGAAACTTTTGCAGCAGGGCATTCTTCCGAAGCTTCTTTCTTTTCGGAAGAGACCTTCGCCACCTTTTCTTCCGAAGCAGTCTTTTTCTGGGTAGGTTTCAAGGGAGCTTTCTTGTTCTTCCAAACTTTAGTTGCTTTTGCTTCCAAAGCCATTTTCCCTTCAGAAGAAAGATTTTCTTCCGAAAGCAACCTTGCTTCGGAAACCAGCATTCCCTTCTTTATCACTTGAACCGTTCGATAAGGTCCAAATGTGAAACCTTCCCTGACTCCTTTTCTAACATTATTTGCATAATGTGTGCTTGCAGGATTGTAGTAACAATCTTTAGCCATGTGGTTGTGCAGACCACACATTATGCATGTAATGTTAGTCTTTTGGGAATGTGAGGGTTGCTATTTCTTAGGCTTTTTCTCTTTTTCAGCAACTTTTCCCTTCAACTTCTGATCCTTTGGTAGGACAGGAGTGCTGGTATTACACACCTTTCCTTAATCAGAAGTACTAACACATGCAATCCAGCTGAGATAAAGACACCTTTCTACATTAGGTCAATCTTCAGCTTGGATTCAGCCACTTTCTCAGTAGTTCTTCTATAAGCTTTAGCTTTGCTTCTTCTGGCCTTAGTGGTTAGGATTTGATCCTCACTGGGAGAGATGGGTATATCTACCTGCTTCTTCCCTGTGGTTGCCACTATTGTTGCTTCATCCTGCAACTCTAATGAGGTAGGGTTAACAGTTGGAAGCTCTGCTCCTCTGTACCATATCTTGGTTGTCTGATAGACTCATAAGAGTGTGGTGGAGCAATTTCATTGGTTCCCAAGCCTCCTTTGTTCTCAAAATAGAGCTTGGAGTGGGAGGAGGATGCAAGAATAGTTGGGAAGTTCTACTAAGAAATAACATGCTTCCTGGCTTGAGCCTCAGCAGTGACAAGCTGGGCTTGAGCCTTAGACAATTTGATATCAGATCTTTTATTTGAGTCTTGTAGTTGGTGTGTTCATGATTTAATAGGGACATAGTTTTCTCTAACTACTCAATTTTCTTTTGGTAGTCAGATTCAGCCCTTTTAAAATTAGATTTTAACATATCTAAAGACTCAATATCATATCTAATTTCCATATTATAATCCTGATATAATTTAACCTTAGCTATACAGGTAGGAGTACAAAGATGTTCATACACCTGGTTATCATCTGTTCTGGCCATAAGAGCTTGAGTAGGAGTCACATCCTATATCATGAAGCTCCAGTCAACTTCTTGAGTCATTGCAGCTGTTTTAGTTGACTTTTCAGTGAGCTTTGAGGTTCAGGGATGTGTGGAGGCGTGTGAGGTTCCCGGATTGTTCTTGGGAGCCTTGCATTCCCTTGCAAAGTGACCAAGTTGGTTATAGTTGTAACATTTTGCCTTGGTCTTGTCAAAACCAAACTTGCTGGTAGTTGGGTTTTAAGGGAAATGCCTTCCAGTTCTCTTAAAGAACTTCTTCGCTCTGTAGGTTGAAAGAGCCATTTGTTGGACTATGTCCACGTACTCTACATCGTCTGGACTAAACACTCTAGATCATCAAAGCAGTATTGAAAATCAATAAAGTGTCCACTTCCTGAGACAAAGGCACAACTTTCTCGAAAGGAATTGTGCTGAGCCTGTTAAGACCTTGGAGTCTTAGGGAAAGTGATGTATGGTCCAGAAGAGCAGGATGGGTGCTGGTGGTAAGTCAGGCGGTGTTGAGGTTGACGGGGTATTGAGCCTTCAGGAAACATTAAAGCGTTGCTAGTAGGAAGACTCATGGGTCTAGTTGTTTTGTGGCCCTTCTTACTCTCCATCTCTAGGCGATATCCATCAAGGATGCCATAGAGTTCAGTCATAGTAAGAGTGTTCAAGTTTTCTATCCTCTTGATAGAGACATAGTAGAATGTCCACTCATTTGGAAGAGCACTCATGAATTTTCTAGTAAGATCACTAAGTTCGGGAGTGATCTTCACAGACTGAAGAGAATAAATAAGATCCATGTAGCTGAAATACTACTGGGTGAGGGTCTCTCTAGCAATATAAGTGAAGTTCTCGAACTGCTACTTCAATGATTCCTTCTTGAGTTGTTGGAGCTTGAATACATCTGAGAAAGTGCATCAAACAATTCTTTGGCAGTCTTACAATGCTCAAACCCCACCATAATGGAGTTCGGTATTGAAGTCATAAGTATGATCATAGCATTGTTGTCGATGTCCATCTTCTTTCATTCCTTGTCTAGAAAAATCTGCAACAAATTTTTCTATCATGGCATCGTTTCCTCCGGTGAAGCAACCTTGGATTTCTACGGGCCGTTAACAATGGAGTTCCACATTTTGCAGTCTTGGTATCTGATGAAGCCTTCCATTCTTCTGCCCCAAGACCTGAAGTTTTCAGGAGTAATGATGGGAGCTTTTGTCATAGTTCCCATCTCTACTTCGGATTTGTTAAGGGCCAATTTCGAGTGAGTTGTGGGGAGGAGTGAAAAACAGGTTGATTTGGATGGTAATATCTCAAAATCAAGAGTCTAAAGAGCTTTGATACCAATCGCAGGATAGGTTTATGTCACTAACACTTTGTTTTTCTCTCAAACTCACTTGAACAACACCCGGATAAAGATAGAGTCAATAAGAGTTGATCTCAATATAATAATTAAAAAGGAACACAAGAAGTAATTTTCAAGGTACTTTCATATATTGTTTCTCAACTCAAATATTACAAGACTCTTACATGCAGTATGTTATGAGTAACAATGAGAAACTATATGTAATACTACCTACATCTGGATATACCTTGATACCAGCTGGGATCTTATAACTAAAGCCTATACTACAAGACTATAGTTTAAGGTATCTCAGATAAAGTCTTATATGAGATATGGTAGTCAGGACATGTCCCTGACTTACCTTTTTGTCACCAACTAAAGTTGGTAACTTGTACTATCATAAAAGGTGGACAGTGGAATAAAGTATGGCCAACTACATGGCTCTTTAAGAAGATGCCATGCAATATCAGAGGTCTGCAACAGAGTGTCAGAGACCATACTTATGCCCACTGGTTCATAGCAGTGTCTTCCGAAGGTTAAATGGCTTCGGAAGAACAAATATTTCCAAAGCCACTTATACTTCGGAACAGGCTACTTCTTTCGAGGCTTGAAAGCTTCTTCTGTCTTTATACTTCGGAAGTACTCTTCTGAGTTCATCTACTTTGGACTTGATCTTCTAAAGTAGATTCTTTGTCTTCAGAAGAAGTCTACAACCTTCAGAAGTTCTATGCTAAGCTTCGGAAGCCTTTGTAGGTAGCACCAAAATTGTCTAAGTGATTTGGTTTTGGTTGCTCCAGCCTTCTTCTTGATCCAACATTCCTCATGTGCATATTCTGTTTAGAGCCTGCAGGAGAGGAAACATGTACAATATGCATTTACAAGAAGCATCACCCTCCGGAGAAGTTTTAAGTTTTCTATCTAAAGCAAATAGTGATAAGGCTTTCCTCTAGCATAAAAGAAGGTGCCATGTAAATTTTAAAAACATGAATAAACTTATTAAGAATGATTTGGTAACTGGAATGCCAAGGAAAGAGTTTACAAGTGACAAGCATTGTGTGGCATTCCTGAAGGGGAAGCAACACAAGGTATCTCCCAAGCCAAAGGAAAGAAACTCTATCACTACTCCCCTACACTTATTACATATGGATCTCTTTGGCCCCACTAGTGCTATGAGTCTATGAAGGATCTGTTATCTTTTAGTGATGATAAATGACTTTACAAGATTCACGTGGGTCTTCTTCCTTAGAACTAAGGATCAGACTCCTGAGATTCTGAAGAATTTCATCTTAAAGATTTTGAAGAAAAACATGACACTTATTGATCAAGGAACTGAATTCAATAACCGAATCCTCGAACGTTTGTGAGGTAAAGGGTATTACAAGACAATATAGTGCTCCCAGGACTCCACAACAAAATACTATTACTGAGAAGAAAAACAGGGCACTTATTGAAGCTGCAAGAGGTAGAGGCAGAGGTAGTCAACACTGCCTACTATGTGCATAATAGAGTTTTAATGGTTAAGACTCATGATAAGACTCCTTATGAACTTTTCCATAAGAGGAAACCTTTCATTAGTTTTCTTAGATCATTTGGATGTCCATGCACCATCTTGAATACCAAAGATCAAATTGCCAAGTTTGTTGAGAAAACAGATGTTGGACACTATGTTGGATACTCTTCCCAAGCTAATGCTTATAGAGTATACTATCTCAAAACTACAATAGTTGAAGACTCGGCCAATGTAACTTTCCATGAGCACACTCCTAGTGTGAAAGGTTCTTGTCATGATTGGCTATTTGATCAAGATTTAGTTATCAACAATTTTAACAAATTTTGTGAGCATGTTTAAGGTCTACATATATATTAACTACAAGTCATCCTGATCAAAGATTTGAGCTAAGAAAACCTTCAAGCTACACATCTTCAGCTCCAGTGGTAACCAATCTGACAAATGAAGCTTCTACCAGCACATCATGACAAATTCTGCTGAGGATTCTAGAGTACCTTCAAATTCCAGCTTAAAGGCACATAACTCAGAAGAAAGAGCTTCAAATGTCGGAGAGCATGGTAGTGGTGACACTGATCAGGAATATCTTGATGTTGATAACCACTACATTGATCATAAAATCAATGATGTCAAACACTCATTGGATCAAGTTAATCTTGATAATTGTGCTGATATGGAGGGTCAATTCTCACTGCCAGATCTGAATTTCTCTAATTTAGCTCTATCTAAGCAACTTGTTGTGATCCCTTAGCTAAGGATCCATAAGTCTCACCCTTCCACAAACATCATTGGAAATGTTGATACATGGGTAAGAACAAGAGGACAAACCCATAATGCAAATGTTTGTGTTCACTCTATTTTCTGGTCCCAAATTAAGCTAAAGAAAATTTATGAGGCTCTAAAGGATGGATGTTGGGTTGAAGTTATGCAAGAGGAGTTGATTCAATTCAAAAGGCAAAAGGTTTGGATCCTATGTCCTTTTCCTTATAGGAAGACTACTATAGGAACCAAATGGGTGTTCAGAAATAAGAAGGATGATAGAGGACTTGTCATCAAGAACTAGGCAACACTGGTTGTTCTAGGATATACTCAGGAGAAGGAATTGACTACAAAGATGTCTTTTCTCCTATAGCAAGAGTTAAAGCTATCAGGATATTCCTAGCTTTTGTTGCATCCAAGAACTTTAAGGTTTACCAGCTTGATTTCAAGTGTGCTTTTCTTTATGGGGTTACTCATGAAAAGGTGTATGTCAAACAAACAACTGGGTTTGCACATCCTAATCATCTTGATTATGTCTGGAAGCTTGATAAGACTCTTTATGGGTTGCACCATGGAAGTGGTATGAGACTCTATCACGATATCTTTGTCCACATAGCTATAAGAGGGGTACTATTAATGGAACCCTCTTTATCAAAGGATCAGGAAATGACATTATGCTAGTTCAAGTATATGTGTTTGACATTATCTTTGGGTCAACTATTTTAATGCTCTGCAAAGGCTTTGAAAAACTGATGAAAGACGGGTTTGAAATGAGGGGCATAAAGGAACTCAATTTCTTTCTATGAATTCAAGTGAAGCATGTTGACAATGGCATCTTCATAAGTTAATCAAAGTATGTTCAAGACATACTCAAAAGATTCAACATGACTGACTGTAAGGTTACTAAGACACCCATAGCCAGAAACTACTACCTTGGACCTAATCTTAAGGGGGAGTGTGTTGATGAGCATCTCTTTTGGGCAATGATTGGGTCTCATATGTACCTCCCAGCTAGCAGGCTTGCTATCATGTTTGCCACATGTATTTGTGCAAGATATCAAGCCAACCCCAAGATGTCACACCTAATCACTACCAAAAGAATTCTAACATATCTCATAGGTGCTCCATCACTTGGCCTTTGGTATCCAAAGAACTCTGACTTCAATCTGTTTGCTTATACAAATAGCTACAATGGTGGCTGTAACATGACTGCAAAGTCTACATTAGGGGGATGTCACTTTCTTGGTGGAAGGATAGTCTCTTGGCAATGTAAGAAACAATCATGTGTATCTGCATCAACTGTTGAGGCTGAATACATTGCTGTTACAAGCTACTGTGCTTAAATGCTTTGGATTCAAAATAAGATGTTGGACTATGGATTCAACTTCAAGTAGATTCCCATCCACATAGACAACAATAGTTCTATCTCAATCATAGAGAATCTTGTGCAACACTCAAGGACAAAGCACATCAATATCAGGTTTCATTTGATTAGAGATAACTTTGAAAAAGGATTAGTCAAACAAGTCAAAGTTAACACAATGAACAATATGATCATTTGTTCACCAAAGTTTTTGATGAACAAAGATTCAAATATCTTGTATAAGCTATTGCAATGATTAACATTGAGTAGCTTTACTTAAAACTTAATCATATTATTTCTAAAACATGTGTGTCCTAAGTTGTCTATTTTATCACCTTCATAAGCCTTTGTTCTCTTTGGAAGTAAAATATTTTTACAAGACATTCCTTAGATTTTTGAATATTTTGATATCTTTATCCTTCGAAAGATTTAAAATTACCTTTGGAAGAAACTCATGTCTTAGCAAACAATATCTACTTAAGTAGTTTTACCTTCGGAAGAAATTTCTAAAATATCTTCCAAAGCTTAAAATTAACTTAAGTACTTGTATGTTTTATATGAACAAATTTTCTTTCGAATGAAAATTTTCTTTCAAAAGTTTTTATTCTTCTTAGAATAAACACTCTGATTTCTAAATCTCTTTTGAAACAAAATTCTCAAAATCTTTGAAATATCTTCCGAAGTCAAATTGCCCTTCGGAAGATTTCTCGACTTCCAAGAAAACTCGGAGTGAAGGCTTATAGGTCAGAGAAAATCCCGCAACCAATAACCTGAAGCTGGTGGTGAGAGAGAGGACTTTGGTCCACTCATCTCATCCCCTAATGATTCTTCTCATGAAGATAAGGGGAATTTGGTGGGGACTTTGGATCTGGAAGTGGAGGCTGTGGGTTCCCTCTTCTTGGGTTTTAGCATCCGGGCAGCCCCTTTGAGAGTAGGGTTTGTGTTATGTCGGGAGTATACCTCAGGTAAAACAGCTGGAGCAGGGACTCCAAGACCAACAAGTCCATCAGATTTTAGCTGATTTAAAATAATGGCCATCAAAAACCTGGGATAAAGTAGCCATCTATTTGCCACAGGTTTCTGAGCCAGATCCTTTAGTTCCATAAAAACTATCTCAAAAAAATTTAGATTTTGTTTCTCAAGGATAGAATACAATACTTGTTGCCATCGGAAAGACATCTGATCCGAAGAAGATGTCTTCGAAGCTAGGCAGACATTCACCATGTGAAAAATAAGTCGTTCTGCATCATGGAAATGCTTCTTCAGTAAGGTTGTAGCACTTATGTCGCCTTCATACCCATTATTAATGAAAGACATATCAGTGGTGCCTTTCGGGTATTCTTTAGGATAGGTGCCATCATGCAAATTTAGGGTATTGCGAATGATGTCTGTAGTGATGAGCACCTGTTTCTGGTTTATCAACGACTGTAGAGTGATTTGGTTATCATTCTCACCAGTGATTACAAAAACGTTGGTCCAGAACTGGGATAAGGAGTCAGGATATATGGTAGGATTCAGAAGAAAGGCTGTTCGGTACGGGGAATCCACCATAAGATCCATGGCAGTTTCTAACTTGTTCCAGAAGGCCGATTTGTAAGGTAGGCAACACAGTTGTGTCGGGGTTTGAGTTTCATGGTCGCCATTGTTGAGAGAGAAAGGTTTGAAAACGGCTAATGAAACGTTTGGCTACAAGTACAGGTATTTATAGGTTTAGAAAAGGCTGATAAGAAAACAACTGAAAGTATTGGTGTTGTCAGCAGTGTTATGAAAACAACTGGAGACTTGGTTTTAACTATCAGACGTTTGAAAACAACTGAAGACTTGGTGTTAGTCATCAGTAGTTGTGAAACTACTGAAAACTTTGGTTTTGTCTTCAGATGTTGTAAACAACTGATAACTTGGTGTTAGTCATCAGTAGTTGTAAAACTACTCAAGACATGGTTTTGTCATCAGTTGTTGTAAACGACTGAAGACTTGGTGTTAGTCATCAGTAGTTGTGAAACGATTGAAACAGCAGTTGTAAACAACTGAAGAGAAAATTACCATGAGTAGTTTTCGTCAATTCTTAGCTTTTCAGCTGTTTCATACTGTCCTCAACACTAACTCATCAGTCTTTTTGGCTGTTTTCAGTTGTTTCATAGGACATCAGTACTTATCTGTTTTTACTAACATCAGTAGTTATAACTACATCAGTAGTTTGTAACAGAATCAATACTTATTTGTGACATGTTTACTAATGATCATCAGTACTCGTTTACTGAGATCATCAGTAGTTGTCACTTGTTCTAGCTGCAGCATACCAAGCCTTAACACTAGGTTTTGGAAAGTTGAATTATCCAAAGGCTTAGTAAAAATGTCTGCAAGCTCATCAGCACTAGGCACAAACTTTGGATCAATCAGTCCTTTTTCAAAACAGTCCCTAATAAAATGGTGTCTGATCTCAATATGTTTGGCCCTAGAATGCTGGACAGGATTCTTGACAATGCAAAGAGCTGAAGCACTGTCCATTAATAATGGAGTCTTAGTCTCTGTAATGCCATAATCCAAAAGTTGGTTCTCAAGCCAGAGTACCTGAGATGTACAACTTGCGGCAGCAATGTACTCTGCTTCAGCAGTGGATGTAGCAACAGATGTTTGTTTCTTACTCTGCCAAGAAATCAAACAGTTACCTAGGAATTGACATCCACCAGAAGTTGACTTTCTGGTTAACTTACACCCTTCATAGTCACTATCAGAAAAAGCAACTAATTTGCAAGAGTGTCCAGTGGAATACCATAAACCTAGAGATTGTGTACCTTGCAGATATCTAAAGATCCTCTTGACTGTAATCAAATAAGACTCTTTAGGAGCAGCCTGAAATCTAGCACAAACACAAGTTGCAAACATAATATCTGGTCTAGAAGCTGTTAAGTACATCAAGGACCCAATCATACATATGTGAAGTGTTTCATCAACAGCTTTACCTTTCTGATCTGCATCCAGTTGAGTGGTGTGGCACATGGGAGTAGAACAAGGCTTACAGTTTTGTAAATCAAACTTATTCAAAAGATCTTTTGTATATTTAGACTGATGAATCAAAGTCCCATCAGCCTTTTGTTTGATTTGCAATCCTAAAAAGAACTGTAATTCTCCCATTGCACTCATTTCAAACTTCTTTTGCATTAATTTGGTAAAATCATCACACAACTGGAGATCAGAGGATGCAAAAATAATATCATCAACATAAAATTGAACAAGTAGCTTATGCTGATCCACCTTCTTAATGAACAAAGTTTTATCTATGGAGCCTCTAGTGAAATTATTTTGAAGAAAAAAATTTGATAATGTCTCATACCAGGCTCTAGGAGCTTGTTTCAACCAATAAATAGCCTTATCAAGCTTGTATACCTAATCTGGATGTTTATTATCCTCAAAACCTGGTGGTTGACACACATAAACCTCTTCTTTTATTTTACCATATAAAAATGCACTTTTAACATCCATTTGAAAAACTTTAAGATTGTGGAATACAGCATAGGCTAAGAATAATCTAATTGCCTCCAGTCTGGCTACAGAAGCAAAGGTTTCATCATAATCAATACCTTCTTCCTGTGCAAACCCCTGAACAACCAGTATGGCCTTGTTCTTAACAATAAGCCCATTTTCATCTGTTTTATTCCTAAACACCCATTTAGTGCCTATTGCACACTTACCTGGGGGTAGAGGAACCAGTTCCCACACTTGCTTCTTGTTGAACTGAAGTAGCTCAAGCTACATAGCCTCAACCCATCCATTGTCCCTTAAAGCAATGTGATAGTTCTTTGGCTCTTGTTGACTAATGAAGAGAGCATAGAAGCAGAAATTGGACAATTGACTTCTTGTTGAAACTCCAGCATTGATATCACCAATGATTTGAGATATTGGGTGATTCTTCAGCTCTTGATAAACAATGAGATTTGTGCAAGTGTTTGTAGGACCTTCAGCAGCAGCAGATGGTGATGCAGACTCTTGAAACCAAGAATGAGATGGCAAATCAAAAGATGTAGAGGAATCAGAGATCTCATCAGCATTTGTTGTGGATGGAACTGCTGAAGCTACAGGAACATCAAGTTTAGTGGACTCAGGCAGTTGATCACTAAACTTGAATAGGTGAGTATTGATATTATCATCATCATCAATACCACCAGGTGGAGAACTGTGGACAGGAGCAACAGCTGAAGCCTGATAAGGAACATATTGCAGTATGTCCAAATCAAATAACTCCACAAGTTTTTGTGGAATCTTGTCCTTTGGAGATTCATTAAGCTTCACATGCAGAGTCTCTTCAACTATCTTTGTTGTGCAGTTGAAGACTCTGTATGCCTTGCAAGTAGATGAATAACCAACAAAATACCCTGCATCCACCTTAGGATCAAATTTGTGGAGTTGATCCTTTGTGTTGAGAATGAAACAAGGACACCCAAATGATGTAGAACTTCATATGGAGTCTTCTTCAACCTCTGATTTACTAAGGCTATATTCTGCACATAGCAAGCTATGTTAACAGCTTCAGCCCAAAAGGTCAGTGGCAAACCAGAGTCAGCCAACATGACCTTGCAGCTTCAGTTAGGGTCTTGTTCTTTCTCTCAACTACTCCATTTTGTTCTGGAGTCCTTGGGATGCTAAACTGCCTCTTGATTCCCTTTGAGAGATAAAAATCATTAAGTGTATGGTTTCTGAATTCTGTTCCATTATCACTTCTGATACACTTGACAGATAGGGAGTACTGCTTTTCGACATACAACACAAAGTTTATAATCGTCTGAGCAGCCTCATCCTTTGAATGCAAGAAGAAAGTCCATACAAATTTGGAGTAATCATCCATAATTACCAGACAATATTTCTTCTTTGCCATACTCATTACTCTCACAGGACCAAAGATATCCATGTGTAATAATTGCAAGCAGGCAATGGACTTAGGTTCTTCAATAGGAGGGAATGAGACTTTGTGTTGTTATCCTTGCAAACAAGCAGTGCAGTTGTCTTCACATCTGAACTCCTTCATAGGCAATCCCCTTACTAAACCATGATGTATTGCTGATTCAAGTTTTTAAGATTCACATGACCCAGCCTTCTATGCCATAGAATAGATTCTTGTGGAGAAGCCTTGGAAAATAGGCAAGGATGGCCTTTGAGATCTATTTTCTTGGAAAGATCTAAGGCATACACTCTTCCTGTCCTGTTGGCCCTCAGGAGAGTGTGATCATCCAACACCTTATCAATCAAACTCAGAACTTTGGATGATAGAATCCTGCAGTTCTGACTGGTGAAAAGAGCAACATGGCCTTTATCACACATTTGACTGACACTCAAGAGATTGTACTTGAGATTCTCCACATGGTTAACATCATCAAACCTTATTTCCCCATTGGAGACAAAGCCTTTGCTAATGATGTAACCCTTAGCATCATTGCCAAAAGAAACAAACCCGTTCTTTCTTTGAGAGTAATCATGAAGAAGAGAGTTGTTCCCTGTCATATGCATAGATCCTCCACTGTCTACATACCAGATGCTACTGTGGCATGCTGAAGAACCCTGCAATCATAATAAATTAGTTAGTTTTTGAGACCCAAACCCTTTTGGTTTTGGTCTGTTCACATCAACAGATGGTAAACTAACAGATTTGCTATGAAGAATAGCCTGAGGGGATGGAGATGGTGAAGAAGAAGAATCCTTTGGCATGGATTTTCTTCTCTGTGGTTTCAACACAGGAGCATCTAATTGGTTGACTCTCCCCAATAGATGTTGAACCATCATAACAAGTTGTGTCTGATTCTATGATAAAGCCTTCAGCTCATCAGACACATTAGTGCGTGAGATTGATGGATTCCTGTGTTGTACCATCTCCCTTTGAGCAACCTCAGTTGTTGCCTGATTAACCCCTTCCTTTTTGGATTTCTTTTTGGATTTAGGGGTTACAGGTTTTGATGCCGCTGGTACAAACTTGGTTTCAAACTCAGTTTTCATTTTATCCATTTTCTTTTTAATGTTCTTATTGTGTTTGAGTTTGGAACCCTTTTTATACCAGCAATCATTAGTAAGATGATTGAATAACCCACATATTTCACATGGCTTTTTCTTCATCTTAAGTTGATCATCTGCTGAAGAAGATGAAACTACTGAAGACTTATTCTTCAGTAGTTTGCGATCAGTTTTAGCAGTTTTCTTCCTTGCAGTACATGCTTTCTTGATATCTTCTTCAGTAGTTTTCCCACCCTTTCTACTGGAACTTTTCTTCCCTTTAGTACATGCAGTAGTTTGGGTTTGTTCTCCAGGTGTTATGACTTGCTCTTTAGTACTTTCAGTACTTTGTGAAATACCACCTGGAGTGATCAACCTTTTGATCATGTGAGTGTCAGCATTTGAACCATTAACATCAGCTGATAGGTTTTGGGAGGAATTAATGCTGACACCAACCTCTGATGGTGCTGTATCAGATAGTAGATCACATGATGAAAAGGATTGGTTATTGCTTTCTCTATCAGATTCTACCTCTGCCCTAGGAGTAAAATCTGTAAGAGGAGCAGTGTGATTATAACCAATGCCAAACTTCACATTGGAAGCAGACTGCTTACTAAGAAGCATTTCAAAACTCTTGCAGGAATGTACCCATCGATCACACTCTACCTGGGTAGCTGCAAGTGTTTCTTTGAGGTCTCTGTACTTCTCTAGAAGTACCTCTTCCCTAGCCTTATCATCAGTGATTTGGCATTTAAGTTTGTAAATCTCATCATTCTTATCATTAAGCAAATACTCAAATTCAACTTTTCTTTTAGATATTATTTGTTCTAGCTCAATGTTCTTGTTAATTAAAGCTACATTTGCTTCTCTAATAGATGCAAATGCGTCAATGCATGTTTGAGAACATAGCTTGGCTTTGGCCTCAGAGGATACTTGTGATACCTGTGGTGTGGAAGCATTAGAGGATGAAGTATCAGCAGACTCCAGGGCCATAAGAGCAAGGTTTCCAAAAGGATTGTCATCACCATGTTGACGAGCACCAGAGAACAGTTGTTCATGACCAGACATATCATCTGGTAACTGCTCCAGTCAACAACTCCTGGGGTGAAAAAGCTATGTTGTTAAGGTTGAGATTGTTGATGAGATTGGGAAGGTTGAGGCTCAGGAAGAGCAGGTGGTTATTGAGCAATGGGTACTTGAACTTGACTGGTTTGTGGCATGTAATAGCAGGGATATGGAAATGACATTGGACCCTGAGGGACAAAATATGCAGGAGATAGAGGTTGTGATTGATGACCAGAACTAGCAGGATGTTGCCCTCTGTTTTGTTGAATATTACTTGGAAAAGTCACAAGGGTGCTGAGGAGTTAGATCCAGATGATCTACACTCTCTTGCAAAGTGCCCAAGCCTGTGGCATTTATGACACCTCAACTTACTCTTGTCAAAACCAACTTTGGTTTTGCCAGAGAGTCCAGGGAATTTCCTACCAGTTCTCTTGTAGAACTTCTAAGATCTATATTAATCAAGGCCATTTGGTTCAGAATATCCATCTCTTCTAAGTCATCATCAGCTATACCTTTCAAATCATCCATAATGAAGCACAAATTGTCATTATTACAGCCTGACTGACTATCAAAACTCACAAATGCATGATCAGAACTGTTTGAAGAGAAAGTTATATGCTCATCATAATTTCTTTCTGATGCAGCATATTCTGACTCATGACCGACCAAGGCAGTGTTCCCTGGTACAAAGTCTTCGGTGAGCTTTCCTGATGATGCCAGTTTCCTTTTCTGCTCTATCTCTCTTTCAAATGTAAGCAGTTTCCAATGAAGTTGGGTGAGAGATAGGCTATCCAGATTTGCATTAGAGCGTAGGACAATTGTATATGTGTCCCATCTCTCAGGTAGTGATCTAAGGAATCTGTGGTTCATCTGGCTATTAGTGTATTCATGTTTGACCATTTTCAGCTTAGAGATCAAACATGAAAAACGCTCAAACTGTTGAGTCAGAGTCTCACCCTTCCTATGAGCAAATTTCTCATATTGTTGGGGAAGTATTTCCCTATTGTTTGCTAAGACCTCATCGGTACCACCAAATTGTTCTTTCAGTGCCTTCCAGAGGTCATGAGCAGTTTCATGATGCATAAGCCCAGAATAGATTTCATTAGGCAGTGCCATGGCCAGAATACGATGAGCTTTAGCATCAATCTCAAACAGTTTTCGATCCTCATCAGAGTATTGTTCCTTCTTCTTCGGAACCATTTGGTTGGTTTCCGGATTGTTCAGCATAGGCTTATTTGGACCATGTACCACTCATGTCCAACAACCTGAACTGTTAACAGACAGGTGATGGAGCATTCTTCATTGCCATATGTTATACTCAGTCCTAACCAGCATCGGAGGCTTGGTTGAGGAACCAGTATTGTGAGGGTCATTAGAAGGAGTAGCCATATTCAGAATTCAGACAAATTCAAGGTAAACAAAGTAAATCTAGCTCAAAACCACTTAGAACCTCAAACAAAATGGCCAGAAGCAACATAAACTCAATCTCTATAACTGATTCTTGCAAATTTGCTAATTCGATCAAACGTAGATAGCAAAAGAACAGTTTCAATAATCAATTGTTAAATCGATCAATGATTAACCTTGCACTGATACCATTTGTTAGGATCTCAGCATCTAGTTTGATCAATTAGATTGGATTTGCAGCCGAATGAGCTCACGAATTAACAAATTTAAACAAGAACACACGACATTTATCAATGAAACATTGTTTGTTATAGAGAGAGAATTTCTGCCAAAAGGAATATATTCATTCAATATATGCTTCAGATGGCTTCGTGCAACATTTCAATTAGGTCATCTTTCCTTTTATAAGGGAAGCTGACGTCAGCTGATGTCACTTGACAGTCACATCTAACTGTTATTTAACTACTCAAAGTTAACACAACTACTGAAGATGTCAAACAACTGACATCTTCTTACAAAAATACCAAGTGTTAACTATCACTACAACTACTGAAAAGAAACTACTGAAATAACAACGACTGAAGAACATGCTCTTCAGTCGTTTTACAAGTACTGAAATAGAAAAGAAAACTACTGAAAGGAAACCATCACAACAACTGAAGAATGCTTCTTCAGCTATTGTGACAAACTCTAAAGGCTTCAGTACTTGGACTTCTTGAACTTCAGTTGTTGTCATCAGCTGATGTCTTCAGCTGATGTCTTCAGTCTTTGTACTTCAGCTGTTGATCTTCAATACTTTTGTCTTCAGCTGTTAAAGTCTTCAGTACTTTAGTCTTCAGCTGTTGATCTTCAGACTTTAGTGTTCAGCTGTTGATGTCTTCAGCACTTTAGTCTTCAGCTGTTGATCTTCAGTCTTTGTCAAACATCTGATCAAGTCTTCAGCAGTTGTTGTGATGTCTTGTGGGACTTAAAGTTTTTTCAGATCTGGCTCATTGGTTCTTTTGGTCCAACAGATTGATTAGAGAGTGTTCCAGCGGAATTCAAACAACGAATTAAACAATTCACAAGAACACAATTGATATTGAATGTAATAGTAAATGGTTATAGAAAAAGAGAATTCTGCAAAAGAGATATTTCATTCATATGCTTCCGTGGTGGCTCAATGTCACACATTACAATTAGGTCAACATTCCTTAAATAGGATATGTGACGTCTGCTGATGTCACTTGATAGTGACATCTAACAGAATTATTCAAACTACTGAAACTATGCAAACTACTGAGAATGTTCTCAACTACTGATTACATCTCATAGAATGCTAAGTACAAGAAACATAAAACTACTGAAACTAAACAACTGAAACTAAATTACAAGTACTAAAAGGAAACCATCACAACTACTGAAGTTGATAACTTCAGCTATTGTGACAACTACTGAAGTTGATAACTTCAGCTATTGTGACAACTACTGATCACTTTGGTCTTCAGTCTTTGTTCTTCAGACTTTGTTCTTCAGACTTTTACTTTCAGACTTTGTCTTCAGCTGATAGCTTCAGACTTTGTCTTCAGTACTTTACTTTCAGACTTTGTCTTCAGCTGATAGCTTCAGACTTTGTCTTCAGTTCTTTTCTTTCAGACTTTGTCTTCAGTAGTAGTCTTCAGTTCTTGTCTTCAGACTTTGTCTTCAGACCTTGTAGTCAGCTGATGTCTTCAGCTGTTGTGATCTTCTTAGTAGTTGTAATGTCTGTGGGACTTAGAGGTTTTTCTGATCAGGCTCATTGGTTCTTTTGGTCCAACAAACTCCCCCTGAACCAATGCAGCCAAAACCTCTAAACTTATTGATGATCCCACTTATTCTTGGCAGAAACACCCTCTTGATCAGCTTCAGAGGTAATCAGTTAAGCATAGGCCGGGAAAAGGTTTCTAATCTTTTGATTGGCTATGTATGGAAGGGAACTCTGTTTTGGGGAAAATGAACACAGAGTCTTATCCCAACCATGAAACCTAATTCACATGAATAAGTCTTTAAGACTCACTAGCATAGGCCTCAAGGAGAACAACTTGTTCCTTCTTGGTGAGTTCTTCTGCTTCTCCCTCGAAGAAGAACTCTAGGCCATAATACTCAGACAGGTATCTCATTGTCTTTCCATTTTTCAACTCCACAGTTGTTATCTCTCTGTAAGCAAATTCATCAGGGTGAGAGACTTCAAGCAACAACTGGAGTTCACTCTTCTGAAGATCTTCAAGTCTTTTGTATAACAACGCCTTCTTGATCATTTTGTTTTCAAGAATAGATTGAGGGGTTGTCTTGGATTTGTGAGCTCTCTTGAATTCTTCAATGATTTCCTAGGGTGGGACTACCATGGCGAATGTAATTACAACATTCAAGGTCTTCTTCACTTGGCCATGATATCTACTTGGTATATTCTTCTTATGAATTCTAGAACTTACCCTGGGGTCTGGCCAGATCCGCACTCTTTATTTTTGATGTTGAAAAGTATGTCTAAGAGTGTACAGCCTCAGAGCATGTTTCTTCATTTCTTGAATGGATGAGAACTGAGGGAAATCCTTATCAACCATCTTGAGAAACTTCTAATCATGTTGTTTCTGCTGTTCTGCTTCTTCAATCTTTACCTTCACCATCTGCATTTGCAAGTCAGGAGTAATCACTTGTTGACTTCTGTCCTCAGGTGATTTGAGTTTGAGAACAATAGAGATTGGCAGACTATCATGATCATCATCCTCTTCTTCATCTTCTTCTACCCTCAACACCCTTCTCCTCCTTCTGGGTGCATCACTAGGTAAGGTTTGAGGTGGTTTTTGGGGTAAAGGGATTGGTTTTATGGGTTGAGTTGTGGGTGGCTTAGGTTTAGGGATAGATTTGGGAGATTTTAGTGATAAGGGTTGTGTTTGAGTGGGAGTGTAAGAAGACTGACTTAGCATTTTGGTGGTGAGTTTGGCTTTGGAGTGCTTTGCCATTTCAGTTCTCTTTCCTGCACCTGCTTCATCCAGTGCTTCAATTATCAACTCCCTATTATAGCCTCCAGCAGAGCAGATCTTCTTGGTTATCTCCAGGATACTGTCTCTGGACCAGGCGTTTATCTCTATCAATGATCTTCCAAGGTATTTGGCAATGAATCTGATCATTATCTCCAATCTTTCCTTTTCCAACACACTATAACCGGCCCATCTAGCTTGAATCTCTTCTATCTCCAGTCTTCTGATCTCAGTGTCTAGTGTAGCTTGTCATGACCTTGTCGAAAGAGCTGATCTATAATTTTATCCATAGATCTGTTGTGTGCTTCATTAGCATTTTTGATAAGATCTTCTAAGGATTTATCTTCATCAGCTTTTGACTCAACACTTTTCTTTCTTTTATATGTGATCAGCTGTTCTGAGATCAGTTCTTTCTCCACCTCCTTCTCTTTTGCAGGTTCTTCTCATCATCAACTCTTTTTCTTTTATTTTCTTTCACTGCCTTAGACTTGGATGTCTCCCCCTTTTTGGTTGCATTGGGATCAGGGGCTTGAAAGGCAGAAAGAGATTTGTGAACAGCATCATCAATGAGGATTTGTAGATTTGAGGATATCCTCTCATCAATGGCTTTATGCACTATGTCAGTGATGATGGGAGTGATCAGAGGTAAAGAGTTTTGAAAGATAGCAACCATCTGCTCAGAGGGGTTCTGTCCCTGAGAGGTGGTGCCAAAAGTAGTGGCTGGTGGCTCAGTTACGTGTGTAGGCTCAGTGTTTGGGGAACCTTCAATGGAAGGTGCCATCTGTGCGGTTTGTGAGGTAGATGGACTTTGATCCTGAGACATTTTGGCTAACAACTCTTTGAGTTGCTCACCTCAGTCTCAAGAATGGTATTATGGGCTAATACATCATAGAAAAAGCCCAGGTCATCATCAGTTTGTGCTGAATCACCTGACCTCTTGATTGAATGAGGATGTACATGCTCTGAGTGTAGATCAGTAGAAGCATGTGCCCTTTGTTCTTGGTACTGGGGACTTCCTGCCTCAGGACTGTGTCCTTCATTGGCAGTTGCCTCTGGTAAGGTCTTATGGATGTTACCAACTGCATCCTGATCATTTGCTGAATCAGTAGAACTGGCAGCCTTACCAGATGTTCTATTCTCCATTTCTACACTTGGAGAGTGAACATTGTAACCCCTGTGTTGTGGGTTATCAGAAGCATTTTGGTCCTCCCCCTCTATAGTTGAGGTATTCCCAGTGGTAAGTGGTTTCTGGGGAGGGGTGAGGAATGCAACTGACTCAGCACTTTAGCAACTATCAATGTTGGGCTTTGAGGGGCGGTTGCATGTGGAGATTGGTCTGAAGCAGATTGCACCCGGGGTGAGAGGTGCTCTTCAATGGTAACCCTCTCAATTGAGAGAGGTTCTAGAAATGTGGGATCCCCAATTGTGGTTGCAACAGGATCCTGTTGAGAGGATACCTTTGCGGCTTCAGCAAGTTGAGTCTTGGACATAACTGGGGGGTTATAACCAGTATGTATTTCCTGTGTTTGTGGTACAGGGGCATTCTCAGGGGACTCATCTCCCTGAGTAGCCTTTTTGGGCTTTTTGGATTTGGGTTTGGTGGGGACTTTGGATCTGGAAGTGGAGGTTGTGGGTTCCCTGTGCTTGGGTTTTAGCATACGGGCAGCCCCTTTAAGAGTAGGGTCTGAGTTATGTCGAGAGTACACCTCAGCTAAAACAGTTGGATCAAGGACTCCAAGACCAACAAGGCCATCAGATTGTAAATGATTCAAAATTATGGCCTTCAGAAACCTGGGATAAAGTATCTATCTATTTGCCACAGGTTTCTGAGCCAGATCCTTTAGTTCCATGAACACTATCTCAGAAAAATTTAGATTTTGGCATTCAAGGATAAAGAACAATACTTGTTGCCATCGGGAAGACATCTGATCCCAAGAAGATGTCTTTGATGCAAGGCAGACATTCACCATATGAAAGATAAGTCGTTCAGCATCATGGAAGTTCTTTTTAAGTATGGTTGTAGCACTTAAGTCGCCTTCATACCCGTTATGGATAAAAGACATATCATGGTGCCTTTCGGGTATTCTTTAGGATAGGTGCCATCATGCAAATTTAGGGTTTTGCGAATGATGTCGGGGGTGATGAGCACCTATTTCTGGTTCACCAACAACTGGAGAGTGATTTGTCTATCATTCTCACCAGTTATTACATAGACGTTGGTCCAGAACTGGGATAAGGAGTCAGGATATATGGTAGGATTCAGAAGAAAGGCTGTTCTGTATGGGGAATCCACCATAAGATTGATGGCAGTGTCAAACTTGTTCCAGAAGGTCGATTTCGAAAGGTAGGCAACACAGTTGTGTCGGGGTTTGAGTTTCATGGTCGCCATTGTTGAGAGAGAAAGATTTGAAAACGGCTAATGAAACGTTTGTCTATAAGTACAAGTATTTATAGATTAAGAAAAGGCTGAAAAGAAAACGACTGAAAGTGTTGGTGTTGGCATCAGTTGTTATGAAAACAACTGAAGACGTGGTTTTAACTATCAGATGTTTGAAAATAACTGAAGACTTGGTTTTAGTCATCAGTAGTTGTGAAACTACTGAAAACCTTGGTTTTGTCTTCAACTGTTGTAAACAACTGAGGACTTGGTATTAGTCATGAGTAATTGTGAAACTACTGAAGACATGGTTTTGTCTTCAGCTGTTTAGAGTGAAACAACAGTTTGTGGAAACGACTGAAGTGAAAATTCTCATTAGTAGTTTTCGTCAATTCTTAGCTTTTTAGCTGTTTCATACTGTCCTCAACACTTACTCATCACACTTTTTGGCTGATTTCAGTTGTTTCATAGGACATGAGTACTTATCTGTTTTTACTGACATCAGGAGTTATAACTACATCAGTAGGTGTACTGCATCAGTTTCTTTTAACAGAATTAGTACATATTTGTGACATGTTTACTAATGATCATCACTACTTGTTTAC
Source organism: Flaveria trinervia (assembly GCA_025506515.1). NCBI lineage: Eukaryota > Viridiplantae > Streptophyta > Magnoliopsida > Asterales > Asteraceae > Flaveria > Flaveria trinervia. The sequence goes on from CM046451.1 coordinate 47,119,766, forward strand.
TGAGATCATCAGTAGTTATCACTTATTCTAGTTGCAGCATACCAAGCCTTAACACAAGGTTTTGGAAAGTTGAACTATCCAAAGGCTTAGTAAATATATCTGCAAGCTCATCAGCACTAGGCACAAACTTAGGATCAATCAGACCTTTTTCAAAACAATCCCTAATAAAGTGATGTCTGATTTCTATATGTTTGGTCCTAGAGTGCTAGACTGCATTTTTGACAATACACAGAGCTGAAGCACTATCCATTAATAATGGAGTCTTAGTCTCTGTAATGCCATAATCCAGAAGTTGGTTCTGAAGCCAGAGTACCTGCGAAGTGCAACTTGCATCAGCAATGTACTCGGCTTCAGCAGTTGATGTAGCAACAGATGTTTGTTTCTTACTCTGCCAAGAAATCAAACAGTTGCCTAGGAATTGACAACCAAACTTATTCAAAAGTTTTTTTGTATATTTTGATGGATGAATAAAGGTTCCATCAGCCTTTTGTTTGATTTGCAAGCCTAGAAAGAACTGTAATTCTCCCATTGTACTCATTTCAAACTTTTGTTTCATTAGACTTGTAAAATCATCACACAACTGGGGATCAGAGGATACAAAAATAATATCATCAACATAAATTTGAACAAGTAGCTTATGCTGATCCACTTTCTTTATAAACAAAGTTTTATCTATGGAGCCTCTAGTGAAATTATTTTTAAGAAGAAAATTTGACAGTGTTTCATACCAAGTTCTAGGAGCTTGCTTCAACCCATAAAGAGCCTTATCAAGTTGATACACCCAATCAGGATGTTTATTGTCCTCAAAACCTGGTGGTTGACACACATAAACCTCTTCTTTTATTTTACCATATAAAAATGCACTTTTGACATCCATTTGAAAAACTTTAAGATTGCAAAATGCAGCATAGGCTAAGAACAATATAATTGCCTCTAGTCTGGCTACAGGGGCAAAGCTTTTATCATAATCAATACCTTCTTCTTGTGAAAACCCTTGTACAACCAGTCTAGCCTTGTTCTTGACAATAAGCCCATTTTCATCAGTTTTATTCCAAACACCCATTTAGTGCCTATTGCACACTTACCTGGGGGTAGAGGAACCAGTTCCCATAGTTGCTGCTTTTTGAACTGAAGTAGCTCAAGCTGCATGGCTTCAACCCATCCATTGTCTCTCAAAGCAACATGATAGTTCTTTGGCTCTAGCTAACTTATGAAGAGAGCATAGAAGCAGAAATTAGACAATTGACTTCTGGTTGAGACACCAGCATTGATATCACTAATCATTTGAGACATGGGGTGATTCTTCAGCTCTTGGTATACTGTAAGATCAGTGCAAGTGTTTGTAGCCGGTTCAGTAGCAGCAAATGGTGATCCAGATTCTTGAAACCAAGTATTAGATGGCAAGTCAAATGATGTAGGGGAGTCAGAAATCTCATCAGCATTTGTTGTGGATGGAGCTACAGAAGCTACAGGAACATCAAGTTTAGCAGACTCGGGCAGTTGGTCACTAAACATGAAAAGGTGAGTACTGATATCATCATCATCTTCAGTACTACCAGGTGGAAGACTTGTTGCAGAAGATGATTTATCCACATGATCTGCAACAGTTGGAGATTGATAAGGAACATATTGTAGTATGTCGAGATCAAACAACTTGACAGGGTTTTGTGGAATTTTATCCTTAGGAGATTCACTGAATTTCACATTCAAGGTTTCTTCAACTAACTTTGTTCTACAGTTGAAGACTCTGTAAGCCTTGCTTGTGGATGAATAACCTACAAAATACCCTGCATCCACCTTAGGATCAAATTTGTGGAGTTGTTCCTTTCTGTTGAGAATGAAACAAGGACACCCAAAGGCTATGAATAATGAAATTAGAGGAGCCAAATGATTTAGAAGTTCATATGGAGTCTTCACCCCAACCTCTGATTTACTAACACTCTATTCTGCACATAGCAAGCTGTGTTAACAGCTTCAGCCCAAAAGGTCAATGGCAAAACAAAGTCAGCCAACATAGACCTTGCAACTTCAATTAGGATCCTGTTCTTTCTCTCCACTACTCCATTTTGTTCTGGAGTCCTTGGGATACTAAACTACCTCTTGATTCCTTTTGATAGATAAAAATCATCAAGTGTATGGTTTCTGAATTCAGTTCCATTAACACTCCTTATACACTTGACTGATAGGGAATACTGCTTCTCAACATACAACACAAAGTTTATAATCGTCTGAGCAACCTCATCCTTTGAATGCAAGAAGAAAGTCCATACAAATCTGGAGTAATCATCCACAATTACCAGACAGTATTTCTTCTTTTCCATGCTCATCACTCTCACAGGACCAAATTGATCCATGTGCAGTAACTGCAAGCAGGCAGTGGACTTAGGTTCTTCAATAGGAGGGAATGAGACTTTGTGTTTTTTTCCTTTCAAACAAGCAGTGCAGGTTTCATCACAGTGGAACTCCTTTATTGGTAGACCTCTCACTAAACTATTGTGGATGAGCTGATTCATGTTTTTGAGATTAACATGACCCAGCCTTCTATGCCACAGTTTAGATTCCTGAGGAGAGGCTTTGGAGAACAAGCAAGGATGATCCTTCAAATCAATCTTCTTTGACAAATCCAAGGCATACACTCTTCCAATCCTGTTGGCCTTCAGGAGAGTATGTTCATCTAATACCTTGTCAATCAGCCTCAGAACTTGGGAAGACAGAATCCTGCAGTTCTGGCTTGTGAAAATTGCAACATGCCCTTTATCACACATGTGACTGACACTCAACAGATTATACTTGAGATTCTCCACATGATTAACATCATCAAACCTGATTTGTCCATTACACACATATCCTTTCCCGATGATGTAACCCTTGGCATCATTACCAAATGAAACAAATCCCTTCTTTCCTTGAGAGTAGTCATTAAAAAGAGAACTGCTCCCAGTCATATGCATAGATCCTCCACTGTCTACATACCAGATGCTCCTTTGGCATGCTGAAGAACCCTGCATTCATCATAAAGAACTAGTTAGGTTTTGAGACCCAAACCTTTTTGGTTTTGGGTCTGTTTTCATCAACAGATTTAACCATAACTTGTTTCTTATGATTAACAGCTGATGAAGAAGGAGATGGTGCTGAAATGGATTCCTTGGATTTGGGCTTGGAATGCCTTTTAAGTGGTTTGATCACAGGTGCATCTAGTTGGTTAACTCTCCCCAACAAATGTTGAACCATCATAACAAGTTATGTCTGATTTGTAGCTAAAGCTTTCAGTTCTTGTGACATATCAGTACCTGTGTTTGATGAGTTCCTGTGACCCACCATTTCCTTCTTAAAATTCACAGACTTAGTCTGATGTTTATCATGAGAAGCACTATCGGCTGTTTTATGATAAACCCTATCCTTTTTTTGGATTTGGTTGAAGGCTTAGGTTTATCACATTGGGATGACTGTGGTACAAACTTAGTCTCAAACTCATTTTTCATTTCATCCATCTGGATTTTAATGAGCTTATCTCTGTTGAGTTTGGAACCCTTTCTGTACCCACATTCATGAGAAAGATGATTGAATTTACCACATATTTCACATGCCTTATTTGTCATCTTGAATTGATCAATTGCTGATGTGCTTATCAGTAGTTAACCCATCAGCTAATTGATTTGCTGAGGTATCAACACTGATTTCATCTTGTGATTTTGGGTGATCACTTCAGGATGATGCACATGATGATGTGGTTTGGAAATTACTTTCACCTTCAGATTTTACTATTGGTTTTGGAGTAAAATCTGTAGGTGGTGCAATGTGGTTGTAACCTATTCCAAACTTCACATTCGAAGCAGATTGCTTGCTGGGCAGCATTTCAACTCCCTTGCATGATGATACCCAGTGGTCACACTCAACTTGGGTAACTGCAAGTTTTTCTTTGAGATCTCTATGGTTCTCAAGAATGACCTCTAGCTTAGCCTTTTCATCATTTAATTGGCATTTAAGCTTATAATCTCATCATCCTTATCCTTAAGGACAGACTCATATTCAGCTTTTCTTTTGGAAAGGGTTTGCTCAAGCTCTAAATTTTGATTTATTAAAGCTACATTTGCCTCTCTAATAGAGATAAATGCAGCTATGCAAGATTCAGAACATAACTTGGCCTTAGCCTCAGAGGATACCTGGGTTACCTGTGATGAAGATGCATTGGAGCATAAACAATCAGTAGATTCCAGGGCCATGAGAGCTAGATTCCTAAAAGGATGTTCACCACCATGTTGACCATCACTAGCAAATAATTGCTCATTACCAGAGAGATCATCTGGTAAACTGCTCTAGTCAACAATACCAGGGGTGAAGAAGCTGTGATGAGGTTGTGATAGAGATGATTGAGATGGTAGAGGCTCAGGTAGAGCTTGAGGTTGTTGTGCATTAGGAACTTGAACCGCATTTGGGTGTGGCATGTAATAGTAGGGATATGGATATGACATTGGATCCTGAGGGACAAAATATGCAGGAGATATAGGTTCTGAATGATGACCAGAACTAGCAGGATGTTGCCCTCTGTTTTGTGGACTATTGCTTGGAAAAGTCACAAAGGGTGCAGAGGAGTTAGATCCAGATGATCTACACTCTCTTGCAAAGTGTCCAAGCCTGTGGCATTTGTGACACCTCAACTTACTCTTTTCAAAACCAACTTTGGTTTTGCCTGAGACTCCTGGAAATTTCCTACCAGTTCTCTTGTACAACTTTTGAGATATGATATTAATCAAGGCCATTTGGCTCAGAATATCCATATCTTCTAAGTCATCATCAGCAATACCCTTTAAATCATCCATAATGAAACACAAATTGTCACTATTACAGCCTGACTGACTGTCAACACTAACAAATGCATGACCTGAACCGTTTGAGGAGAAATCTATATGCTCATCATAATTGCTTTCTGATGCAGCATAGTCTGACTCATGACCAACCAAGGTAGTGTTCCCTGGTACAAAGTCATCAGTGAGCTTTCCTGATGATGCCAGTTTCCTTTTCTGCTCTATCTCTCTTTCAAATGTAAGCAGTTTCCCATAGAGTTGGGTGAGAGATAGACTATCCAGATTTACACTGGAGCGTAGGACAATGGTATATGTGTCCCATCTCTCAGGCAGTGATCTGAGGAATCTGTTGTTCATCTGACTATTAGTGTATTCATGTTTGACCATTTTCAGCTCAGAGATCAAACAGGAAAAACGCTCAAACTGTTGAGTCAGTGACTCACCCTTCCTATGAGAGAATGTCTCATATTGTTGGGCAAGGATTTCTCTGTTGTTTGCTAAGACCTCATCTGTTCCACCAAATTGTTCCATCTGGGACTTAGAGGTTTTTCTGATCAGGCTCATTGGTTCTTTTGGTCCAACACTGAGTGATACTGATCATCTTAGGGATGGTCATCATCATGATAAGGACTGTAGATATCTGAAGTCTTCAAAGTGTTTTGGTAGCATCAGCCAAGGGGGAGTTTTTAAGATTTAATATAAGGCTGATGACACTCAAACACTCAATGTCTATCTTGCGTGCATGCACAAGTGTACTGAAGTAGAATGCTTTGGAAGTTTCACACCAGCAACATAATACATTCTAAGTGTGAAATGTTCTACCAAGACCAATATCTTTTGAAGTCAAAGATGAAGTCTTCCAAAGCTATAAAGAAAAAGTCTTCCGAAGCCAACACTAGTAGAAAGATTTCTTCCAAAGATTTTTAGCATACATGCTTTATCTGATGTACCTTTTACATAAAGCTGGACCTCTTTCCGCTACAACTATGATGAGACACCAACTTTACATAAGTTGGTGAAAGGTCCATGGTTTTGGTAACTATACATTGAGGTCTTGAGTTTGTAACTTTCTACTTTATGTACTTTATCCTTTTTGTAATACATTAGGATGTGAGCTATGGAATGTCATAGTCACTAGTCAAAAGGCAATCTGCCTTTTGACTCTACATTTGATTTTGTAGTTGTCTAGTCAATTGTATCCAGCTAGCCTTCAAAGTATGGCCAGCTGTAGGATGTAGTATATGTATCTCAAGTACTAGTAACTTTATAATATGCTTTTGTAACACTTGTAATAGAACTTGAGGAGTAATATACAACATTCTTGAAAACCAAGTACTTGTGTGTCTTTGCTATCTTGTTTTGTCTCTTACTTACTTGTATTCTTAGCATCTTTGCTAAAAGGTTATCCAGTTCCCTATTTGATCGGTTAAGTGTTCTTTAGCAACTATCCACATTGTGTTGTCATGTTGTAAGTGCATACCCTTAAACGGTCCTGCAGAGGAGGAGAAAGAAAGTGGAAGGGGAAACTAAGGGGAGAAAGTTCCTCTAGGTCTGCAAAATTCATGGAAGCTACAATCAAGGCTGCCCCCAAACCAAACACTCAAGATGATGAGTTAAGGGAAATCAGGTTTACTTACCTACAAACCAAGAACTATGATATTGATGAGATTATATCTCTCCCCTTAGAGGAACTTTATGAACTAGCTCACATGGAAGTGTCAAGAGAGAAGAAAGGAGAGGATGTAGAGTTACTTCTCCAAATCAAAGAGGAGAAGAGATAAAAGAGATTGTATAAGCATGTTTCCACTCTCTCCCCAGTTCAAGAAAGTCCTACACAAGAGGTTGTGGCTCCATAAGAACCTCAGGTAGACAAACACACTAATAGGATCAATATGATCAACTACTTGAGTGCCACGAGCATACACCAGGCATCTGCACTTCTTTCTTTGTCCTTTGAGTACATAGAGTTTGAGTATCTCAAATAGCTTGAGCTTCAAGTACTCAATGAACAAAAAGAAACAAAGAGAAAATTAAGGGATGATGCTGCAAGATCAAGAGCCATCAGCTAGAAGAGCATGAAGAAGTCTACTAACAGACAAAGGATGATGAGCTTCTTGAAGCTGCATGGATTCTACAGTAGGAGACTTGGCCCTATGTGCCTATCCATAATGGATGAGCACATCAGGGTAATCAAGCAGAAGATCAAAAGAGGAAAGCTACTTGACTTACTCTCCCCTCCAAGTGAAGTTCTTCTTGAAGTGATTGTTAAGGTTGAACAACTTGAGACAACTCAACCTAAACCTCCTACTAAGCCTTAGCAAGCTTTACCTTCTGATCCCCAGCCGGGTCAAACTTCCTCTCCTTCTAAACCTGTGAGGGAGGAACACCCAATTGAGCAAGACAAGACTGATAAACAAGGTACTGCAGACCAGTCTTCTTAGATAAAGTCATTAAAGATGAGGAAGAAGATGGCTTCTAGACCACAGTGAAAGAAGAAGAAGAAGAAATCTAAACCATCAACCTCCATACCTCAGGGTGAGTCAGATGAACTTGAGGAAGTGCATAAAGAGGCAGCCCGATCAACTCCAATTCAAGTGGCTCCTCTTGCTTCTGAGAGACCCATATTATCTTGGACCTTCACAACTAATCTAGAAATATGGCATGTGATTAGAGATCAAGGTGGTGTGAATGTCTACACATGGCAAGATTTATTCAACCTACCTCTGCATAATCTCTTTGAGATAAGAAGATACTATAATAGTTTGAGTGATTCTGACCATCTAATTAAGAAGGGTCTGGTCATCATCATGATGAGGACTGTCAACTGACGAAGATCTTAAAATGTTTTTTGGCATTAGCCTAGGGTGAGTTTGTAAGGATTCCAACAAGTCTGATGCAATCAAAACATTCAAAGCACCCCAAAGTCTCTCTACTTGCATGCATTAAAGTACTAAAGTAGAAATGCTTCGAAAGTTTTACACGTCACACTAGAAATATTCTATGTGTAAAATCTTTAGAAGTGAAGACCAGTATCTTCCAAAACCAAATATGAAGTCTTCCAAAGCTTCAAAGACAAATTCTTCTCATGCCAGTTTATGAAGACAGATTTCTTTCGAAGACTTTTATGAACATGCTTTTATCTGATGTACTTTTCCATAAATCTGAACCACCTTTCCACTACAACTCTGTTAGACTCACCAACTTTCACAAGTTGGTGAAAAGGTCCATTCTTTTGAAAAATTGTACATTGAGGTCTTGAGTCTGAGCATTCTACTTTATCTAGTTAATCCTTTTTGTAATATATTAGGATGTAAGCTAAGGAATGTCATAGTCACAAGTCAAAAGGCAATTTGCCTTTTGACTCTACATTTGATTTTGTTGTCTACTCATATGTATCGAGCTGGCTTCCAAAGTATGGTCGGCTATAAGATGTAGTATATGTATCTCAAGTACTTGTAAATTTCCATTATGCTTTGTAACACTTTCTAATAATACTTGTGTTGTTTGTTATCTTGTTCTGTCTCTCATTTACTTGTGTTCTTAGTATCTCTTACTCTAGTTAACCCGTTCTCTATTTGATCTATTAAGTGTTCTAAAGAACTCTCCTCAGTTGTGTCTTTGTGTTGTAAAGTGCATCACCCCTTCTAGCGGTCCTCGATCTTTATAATTTGTCCCCTTTGGACTAGTAATTATGTGGTAAGCTTAATTTTTCTTATATAACTAATCAAAAGTTTTAAAACCTATCAATTTCATTAAGAAACCCCAACTTTCCATAAAAGGAAACTTTTGATGCAAGCCTAAGCAAACCAAAGCTAGTTGAACATTTAACCTTTTAACACACCTAGTACACCTCTTTTGACCTTAGAGCAAGAAGCTTATCACTTAGTCTTGATGCTAGGGTGCTAGACTTGAAACATCCTCGTATGCAAAGAATATGTTGCTTGAAACCTAAGATGAGTTCTAGTGTTCCTTCTTTACTACTATTTTGTGTTAAAGCATGTTGTGTATAAATAAAGCTATTATTGTGCTATTTTATTATGTAGTATGTTGTGGTAATGTTGAACCTACCAACACTTGTATCACAATCATTAATTCTTGTGTAAACCACTTGTTTATATGGGTAGATCTACTTGGGGAATCCCCTACACAGTGCCTTCCGTGCTGAATGGGAAGGGTACCACACTGAGATCTTGTGGGTGATTTGTGGCATGCAACATTTTTTGTAAGATACTATGGTGAACCATTCGACAGGTTTGGTGCCTTGATTTTAGGCTCAGTTCTCCCAATGGGATTTAACAAATAACACAATTTTTAACAGGCTAGTCGGGGCTGAGTGCAGGGTTGATTGTGATCCACACAACAATGATACTATGATCCTTAAATCAAATGTTGGATTCTAATGAATCCTTTTGTTTTAAAACTTTAAGCACTTGTATTCAACAACTTTTTAGTTTACGTAAAAGTTTTTCTGAGCATGTTTTAGGTAATCCTTGATGGAGGTCTAGCTTGTGTAGAAGACTTGTGATAAGCTAACACCATGACCCATGGCATTGTTTTGTTTGGTCTTAAAACAATTAGAACAATTTAAATATTACGTATTTTCGAACAATGAAACAATTTGTACCGAACCATTTATGTTTTCTAACTAGGCTTGGCCATTCCTAGCCCGGTATTGTTTTGGAATGTAATGCCATGTAATGTTCTCTCCTTTTTTGCTATCGTGATGGTTAGTTTGCGCTGCCATGTATGTTGTTAGTGTGTGACGTCCCACCCTACTTGGACCCAGGGTATGACAGATTGGTATGATAACCAAAGGTTGCAGAGAAGTTAGGAGTACCACATTAGACCATATGCTACAACCCTAATACCTTAGGACTGTTCTTATGGGAAAGTGTTAGGATGATCAGGTTGGGTAAATTCCATCATGGACCTTTAGGTGATAATTGAACCTTTTCTTTTTGAAACTAGTGATTCAAGAAATTTTCTTCAAGTGGTCTGAAGGTTTTCTTAAAATGAACTACTTTGCTTGTTATTATTTGATGAAACTACTTATTTCTGATACTATTGATTACTCATAGTTTTGATTATTGATACTACTGCCATCGTTACTGTAAGTAATACTACTATTAACTATACTATTACTATCATGAGCTACAAGAAACCAAATTGCTCATGATGATTTTACAAGTTATCTGAGACTATGGCCAGCAAAGGCAAGGCACCAGCTCACCCTGTTAACGAGAGTACTTCAATCGGGAGCATAATAATATCACTACTCGGACTGAGAATGAGGCTTATCTCAGAAGGTATGGACACCCTGGATTTCTGCCTACAACATCTAATGAATCGGAACCTTTTCTCCAACCAGGATCCGAGCACGCTCCAACTTGCCGCATATCGCCGCACGTGCTCACTCACCTCTCACGCCTATCGGGGACCAAGGTGCACGTGCTATTACCCACCCCCGCAAAAGCATAAGACCAGGATCTTCAGTTTCTTTCAAGATGGCTTCTCCTCTGCCTCAGCCTGCTAGGACCCCGACACCTGCAACTTTGATGTTTGACTTGCTTAGACGCCATCATCCACACAATGAGTAATGGATGCCACCGAGGCATAGCATGTACGATGGGACGAGTTTACTCGCTGGTGATCTGTACTCTTAGTTTAGCCGTCGAGCTAGCGATGTAGGTCCTTCTGACCCTACACTGGACGAGACTTTGAGGATTGTCCGGCATCACGAGCTGACACTCCAGCATGCCACCTGGACTTCTCTGTTTGCCTAATTCCAGGCGATGATGACTTCGCATGGGCTCCAACAGTTGGAGCGAGAGCAGAAGAAAAAGAACTCAGGATGGCTAGGATGGCTAAATAAAATGTGGTTGTGAGGACATGGAGAAAAGTGTTGCGTCGTCGGTCTTTTAGACAATTTCAAGGGAATAATTTTATTTATATCACATACTATTATTATTTATATATGGGGGCAATGCCACCTTGCAAGTTGTGAACCATAACACGTATTTTATTTTAATCTTTATGATTGATGCGATTATGATTAAATGAAGAAACTATTGCTATCTCATGCTAACTTTGTGCAAGGCCCCGTTCCCGGGACGCCTTCAGCTGGTCAATCATCGCACATAAAAGATATATTTACATTAATTTTAATAAAATATTGCTGCGAAAACATTTAAACAACCATTTCATTTCATTATAATTGCTTTTGCAAAATAATACATTGTTGACTGATTACCAAATAACTTGTTGCATGAAATCACAAAAACATTATACAAAATGAATGCAATCCAAAATGAGCCAAGTAACCACTCCGTGCCATCCTCAGTAACCTCACCTGCCAACTGGAAACACATAAAAGTCAGCGTTGCTAAGTGAGCTCTAGTTTAAAATAGAATATACTTTACTTTTGTTTAAAACCATTCTTTAAATTCTTACGCGATCAAGCATCATACGTACACATAGATAATATCATTATTATCTTCATCATTCGTTTGTTAAAATTCGTTCATTCATCGTAAATCATTATCATTCACTTTCATTCATAAACTTCTTTACTTATCATTCGTACATTTGTTTCTTCCGACGACATCCTAAACCTAAACCCCAAACATTGTGCACAAAGCTGGTATCTAGGCCTGAGGTCTATCAAAGACCTCGAACATTATCTTTTCTCTGTCATTATGGATCAATGCTATACTCTATACCCCGAGCATTGTGCATGAAGTTGGGTACTAGGCCTTAGGACTATCATAGACCTCGAATATTATTCATGAAGCCGATTTTACTACATAGGGCAAGCAGCAAGGATCCCATACGTATGGTCAATCACAGAGATTAGACCCTAGTGTGCATCCTTTCGAGGTACCTAACCCGCACACAGTTAAGCTACACCCTTCATTGGATGTGAACATCTGTACTTTGCTTGGAAGAGTTTCTTACTTTCCTTCATTCATTAATGCATGCAGTATTTGATTATGTTCCTCATTTCATTGTTTTCCAATTTACGTTACATAATATTTTTCATTTCATTCATCAACATTCAACGGAAGTCATGGAAAATAAACATACACAACAACGAACATAAACATAACCTTACAAAACATCACCATACAAGGCATCATCATACACCACATAACAATCATAATACATGCCATAACATACCCCATACATAATCAAAACTCAACTTACTTCTCCCCCGAGAACATCCCAAGTCAAAGTCTCCATTTCATTTTTTCCCCAAAAATCAGAAAATAAATCTAAGGCTTAGGCGCATGGGCACTATGCAGGCGCATGGAGAACACTTAGGCGCACAGTGAAATTCTAGGGGCATGGGCACTATTGGGGTGCATGGCCAACACTTAGTTATCCTCGGAAAATTCTAGGCGCATTGGCACTATGCAGGCGCATGAGTGCCTAGGCGCATGGGTTTTTTAGGCGTTTGCACACTTAGTCAAATTTAGCCTTTTCTTGGTGCATAGCTACTATTTGGGTGCATGGGGTTTTGGGCGCATGGGAACACTTAGGCAGTTTATACCGTTGGGGGCATGGGCCACTACTTGGGGGCATGAGTAGTCTAAGTCACACTGAAACAACTAAATTTAGTTCCAATCAACATCTAACATGTTCTAAGCTAAAATCTTACATTTTAAGACTTAGAAACACATCCATAACATCATCATAACCATAAACATACCCAAATCAAACCCCACCCACAAACACATTCATACACATACATACGGGTGAAAACCCATTTTATTAAAAAGGTTCATACATGTATTTCCAGCCCCAAATCAGTTTAAAACGAGTAAAAAGGGGGTTCTAGAAACCATAGCAGCCTACTAGGTATGACTTCCTTCAAAACCTGAATGCAAATTCAGTTCTACCACCTAGAAATGCACCAAGCATACAGAACCGAACACAAACACATATAAGCATGCAACCAAGGCTATGGCTAGTTAAGAACACTCAAAAACCATGAATTCTTACCTTGAATTCGGATTCATCCTTCTTGTTCTTCAAAACCCAAGTGTTTCCACTCTTCTTCACTTTCTCGCTCTATAAAAATCCGATTGAGTGATGTGAGTAAGCAACATGGGCGGCCATGTTGCTTTATTCACCAACTTTTTATCAAAGTCCTTTTGACACTTTTAACCCCTTGGCTTGGGTTAAATTGCATTTCTTTCTTTTTCTTCACTTTTCTTCTTTCTTTCATGACTTTAAAAAACAACCAGGTGTTACATTTTGCAGGGTGAATTGTGTGGAATGTGCAATGCCATAAGTTACGGGAAATAATTATGTTCCTGATAATAAACTCACCTATGATGCTTAATGAAACTATCAATTGTGTCATGTTGTTCATATATTATGATTTTTCGTGTAACTATTAGCATGACCCTAAGGGTAATTGATGTGATGAGACGACTGAAACTAAATCATATGATGCTAAATGAGTTGTCTGTATTGAAATCAGAATACCGTCAAAGAAATGTGCTCGCGCGGGAAGAAGAGGATCTGCCATGGCCGCACACGAGGAGCCCAGACAAATGGAGAATCAACCACCTACCCCACCAACTAACAATAACCTTGAGGACAATAAGAGAATCGCAAATCTAATGACGCAACAATCGCCAACACCATCCCTACTATCATTGCCTAGATTAATGCACATCAGGACAACGCTACTGGAATGGGAGGACCTGGAACTGATGAAGTCCACCTGGATGATACTAAGGAGAATTGGATTTAGGGCTCATGCAAAACATTCATGGCTTGCAATCCCAATGACTTCTATGGCACCGAAGGTGCTATCGAGAAATAGTTCTTGTTAGGTGAAATAGAGGCGATACTAGATATAAGTGAATGTAAGATGGAGCATATGGTGAAATTTGCCTCGCAATCTCTAAAAGGTTCATTGCTTGAATGGTGGAAAACCATCATCCAGCCCTGAGAAAGAAACGTTGTAGACTGTATGAGTTAAACCAAGTTCAGGGATTTGATGATCAACAAATATTGCCCGATAAACCCGTTGGAAAAGTTGGAGTGTGAGTTCTTAGGCCAAGAAATGAAAGGGCCGAACTACCTTGTCACACCCTAACCTTAATGGCGGAAACGTCGAGAGATGAGTGTTAAGATTGTACACAACCACATAACGCTACCACTAAATAAAATTATAATTATCATACATTAAATAAACATTACATCCAAATGTTACAATGAAATAAACTAAACGAAGTTCAACATCCAAGGTTCAAGATATTTTATTTATTTTTCTAGGTCCAAATCCTAGGTGTAAGCATGCTTCAAAGATAATCATTAACCTTGTGCATTACCTGAAACATGATAACAAAAGGGTCAACATTCAAAGTTGGTGAGTTTCCATGGGTTAAGCATACATATACATATATAAAAGTTTACAAGTAGCAATTCATGTCAATGGTCACCAATAAAGCAAGTTTATAGATAGCATATAGCTATAATCAAACCTTGACCAAGAATAACATTTACAAGTATAACGATTATCTAAGTGTACTTGCTTCCCATGATGAAAAAGTCATATGTCATCAGGAGCTCCCAATAACCTCGGCTTTAGCACCAAATAGGCTTGTCATGCCCAAAGATCAATGACGTTGCTAGGCTAGCAATAGTTTACGATTGTTTTACAAGATGACTATCATATAAAACCCAAAATATTACAAATAACCATGACAAAAAGTAAAGATGAATTGCATGTGCATTTACAAGTATCAAGATGTTTACAAGCGTAAGTTTATACGTTAACATTTTCATCCCAAAAGATGTGAAATAATATAAAAAGGGGCATGAAAACTCATATGACGTATATATTTAAGATAATTATAAGAAATAAATGATGCTCCATCAATTTCCTATACAAGATACGTAAACATAAATATTATAAGATTAAGTTTAACAATAAGATTAATATTTAAACACGGACTAGGGTTTCAAGTGAAATTTGGGGATTTTCATAAGTAAATTAAATGATGCAGTCAGTTATATTTTGATTCGAAGAAATATACCATTTATGTATTTTAATATAGAGAAATGAAATTAAATAATTTATACTAATTAATATAGTTTAAATATAAAATTTGAATAATTATTTAAAGTAATCATGATTTAAACGCTAATAATTTATAGGTAACATTTGGTCTAATAATAATTTATTAATTATTATCTAAAATCTATTTTATAAGAAATAATTCAAGAATATCCTTTGTTAAAATGTTTTCTTAATAAGATATTTAATTATTTAAATTTAGAAAAATTACAAAAAATAATTTGGTGTCCTTAAAATTATTTAAAGTTTACAAAAACAATTTATATAATTATTAAAAAGTTTCTATAATTTATTTAAAGGTTGAAAAGCCTTAAAAATTTGTTTGAAGGTGCCCGCGTTCGAACCCGAGACCTCAAGGTTGTGAGGTTGAGTGTATAACTAGTAGACCAGGCCATAACCGTATTAGGAAATGATTCTTATTCTTAGAAACACAATTATAACGAAACCCCCAAAACATATGAACCCTAGGTTGATTCGAACCAAATTGAAGGTCAATTTGATTCTGAAAACATTGATAATCATGGGGCTTTTGTTCCCCATGTAAAGATGAGTGAGTAGTTGTGTTCAACTTACCCGATTACGAACAAATTGCTACAGTTTACTTTGGTTTGTCTTCATTTCTTTTGTGACGAACAAAGAGAGTTGAAATCGAATTTGTGATAAGTTGTTCAAGAAATTAAGAGTTTCAGAGAGTTAAAAGGGATCAATTGGGATGATTCCCCTTTGTTATATAGATTCAATTTGGATGATTTCATCCCGAACAGGTTTCTCGTTTGATTTGTTTGGTTCGGTTATGATTAGATGATTAAATGGTTGTTAAACTTGAATTAAACTACACATTTAGTTTCGCATTGATTAAACGAACGTTTGTAGTCGATCAAACGACTCCATTCAATGAATTTCAGCTAATATCAATTGGTATGTTTTGGTTTCATATGTTTTGTTAATGGAACCATCATTTCGATCAAATTAATAGCGGTTATTAGTTCGATTTGTGTCAACGTTCAAAGGAAAATGGTTTAATTTGGTTAAACCGGAAGATTGTTGGGTGTTTACCCTCGCCGAAGTTGGGCCGGGAGGATGGCCGGAGTTTCATTAAAAACCCGGGGGTTAAAATGTTAAAGTTTTAGTAGCTGTAGTTTCTTAGTTTTATTATTTTATGTAAAAACTTATATTTCAAGTCTCCAAACTGTCATAAAGCCCCCTAAACTTATTTAAGCATTTAGTTTTAACTATTTTACACCTTATTAGTTATTTAACTTTTATAAATTATAAATTATTATTATTATTATTATTTTATTTTATTTTGACTATTATTATTATTTTTATTATTATAACTTAATGTTAAGTTTTATAATAATAAACAAACGTTGTAGACACTAATATTATTATTATTTAATAAATTAATTTATTAACTTCTTATTAGCTAACATGCATAACAAGCCCTCAAAGTTTCATAAATGACAACAAGACCTTTACAAGAATATAACATATGAAAGAAATGAAAGGTTATAGTCTCCCCATCTTTTAAGAATTTTGTCCCGAAATTAAGAATAAATCTAAACGAATAAGTACAAGTATTTCTTCTTCATATGCTCCTCACACTCCCAAGTAAACTCAGGTTCATGCTTATTCTCCCAACAAACCTTGACGATTGGGGTGGTAGTGGTTCTAGTCTTCTTCATAATGTGATCTATGACTTCAACGGGTTTCTTGACAAAATGTAATGGCTCGTCAATCTGGATGTCATCCAATGGGACATGCAGACTTTTGTCGGCCAAAAACTTCCTCAAATTCGAGACCACAGGATGAACCGCACTAAGATAAGAAGGTAGTTCTAGTTATAAGCCACTTTCCTAATCCTTTTCAGGATGTTTAAAGGTCCTACAAATCGTGGAGCTAATTTACCATTCTTTCCAAAGCGAACGAGTCCCTTCCATGGGGAGACTTTAAGAAGAATCATATCCTAAACTTGTATAGATGACCAAAAGTGTGAAGTGAAACGAGTGTCTCGGTCGGATATAAAATGCAAAGGTACGCCATGACGACCACAATCTCATCAATGTATATACGAGCTAACCTTGATGTTTTGTAAGTGTCATGTATGGGTATGAAATATGCGGACTTGGTCAATCGGTCAACGATCACCCATATGCTATCATGACCACCAGAGGTTCAAGGTAACTTAGTTATGAAATCCATGGATATATGTTCCCATTTCCACATAGGAATCTTGGGTTGTTCAAGCAATCCACTAGGACATTGATGTTCAGCTTTAACCTTCATACATGCAAGACACTTAGCTAGGTAAGTTGCTATGTCTTTCTTTATTTCAGGCCACCAGTATTGACCGCACAGATCCATATACATCTTATCAGAACCCGGATGAATAGAGTAACAAGTTTGGTTAGCTTTATTCATCATGAAGGTATGAAGATTATCATGATCCGGAACGCAAATTTAATTCAAGAAATACATCAACCTATTGGGTTTCGTTTCCAATTGACCTTGAAGATTGTAATCTAATTGCTCTCCTATTTCCCTTGTTCTTGATCCGCTTGTTGAGCCTCCAAGATACAAGTCTCGATGTCATTCTCAATCCTCAAATTTTGCAAGAGCACCGTAGTCGTGTAAACATCTAGACGGATCTCAGTATCAAATTTTCCCAAGGTATCAAAACATTGTTGTCGATCGCAAATTTCTTGAAATTTGATCATCTTGTTATGAATCTTACAAATTAGTGCATCGGCTATGACATCTGCATTTCAAGAGTGGTAAGGAATGTCATAGTTATAATCACTATTCACCTCGACCCAATGACGTTGTCTTATATTGAGATCCTTTTGATTGAATACATGTTTAAGGGTTTTGTGATTGGTGTAGCTATACATTGCATACCGTAAAGGTAATGTCTCCAAATCTTTACGTGAAAAACCACAGCACCAAATTCAAGATTATGTGCCTTGTAATTCACCCCATGGACCTTCATTTGTCTCAATGCATATGCTATGACCTTTCCTCGTTACATGATAACACAACCAAGGCTTTATTTAGATGCATTACAGTAATGATGAAATCGTCATTTCCATCGAGAAGGGTCAAGATAGAAGCATTACCCAACTTGTGCTTTAATGCTTCAAAGGATTCCTTTTGTTTAGGCCCCCACTCGAATGGTTTATTATTTTGAGTCAAGGAAGTAAGCAGCTTCGAAATCCTAGAGACGTTGGGGATGAAACTTCGATAATAGCCAACAAGACCAAGGAAAGAAAACGTCAGTTGGGGTTGTCGGAATACTCCAATTTTTCATAGCTATTCAACACGTGTCCTAGAAATTGGACCTCCTCATGCCAAAATTCTCACTTTGAGAACTTTTCGTACAGTTGTAATTTCTTCAATAACTCAATAACTTGTCACAAGTGAAGTTCGTGATCAGTTTTGGACTTAGAATACATAAGAATATCATCAATAAAGACAATCACAAACTTGTCCAGATACGACTTGCATACTTGATTCATGAGATCGATAAAGACAACAGGAGCATTTGTTAAACTAAAGGGCATAATCATGAACTCATAGTGTCCATATCGAGTACAACACACAGTTTTTGGGATATCATCATCATGAACTCGTAATTGATGATAGCCAGAACGTAAGTCAATCTTTGAGAAAATAACAACTCTTGAAGTTGGTAAAAAAGATCATTGATGGGAAGAAGAGGATAGCGGTTCTTGATGGTAAGTTTGTTAAGATCATGATAATCAATGCACATATGAAACAATCCATCTTTCTTCTTCACGAACAAAACAGGTGCACCACAAGGCGAAGAGCTAGGATGGATAAAACCCATGTCGGGTTAACTTAGGCTTATGGGCAAGAGCCTAAGTAATTAAAGGGCCGTAATCAGCCTTTTAACCCATCTAAGCAGCCACTAACTTCCTCACTTGAACCCTAGCCTCCTAAATTTGTAAAAAGAGAAAGTCAAAGAGAAAGTGAAGAAAACTCAAGATTTGGAGCTTCAAAGGATAAAGGACTGAAGATCTGGGTGTTGGAGCATCAAACCAAAAGAATGGAGCAACAAATCGAGGTAAGAATCGGCCTGTAAACTCTTCTGTAGTTCAAACCCGGATTCTAGGGTTTTGGGTCTTGAAAAGTTGCAAAGAATCGCATAAAGGTCACATTTTTACGTATTGAAACATGTAAAAAGATTAGATATAGGCTCATAGTTGATGAACCAAGAGATTGGACGTAAAAAGTTACGATTTTGCGTTAAAAACGGCTGCTTGGTAATTTTTATGTGATCTGTGAAACTGTCTGTACATCTAGCAAATTTGCATATTCAAGCTGTGAAACTATGGGTTTTCTAGTTCGCAGCCATGGAATTCCAACAAAAGTTAGGCGAAAATGCCATGTTGAACTGTCATCGCAACTGGCAACGACATTGGCAGCGAAACAACTTTTCTGGCAGGGAATTTATGCAGAAATTAACCCCTTTAAGTGTTAACTTATCTACAGGTTGTGTAGTGTGATCCTAGCCTAGAATGTTTAGTTTAGAAGTTGCTCACGGTATCCAGGTGAGTTCTAGATCTCCTTATTTGTTAGTGTTTCCATGTTTTGGGGTTATTTATGCATACTAAACATACATTTTTAAATATACAGTATCCAATGTGACCCCACTAGGGGCTGCTGCCCCTAAGACCCTGCTATCATGGGCTGCCGGCCCCGAACTCCCACTGTCCTGCGGAGGGTTGGTTATGTTTTATGAAGACTAGTACTTGGCATGCTATGTATTTAATAAGATAAGTGTTATATATTAATGTGGAATATGATATTAACGAGAAGTGAAACTTAATGAATGTTACCCCCGAGCCCATTTGATGATGAAAAATCTTGTAAGCACTATGATAGACTTCACTTACGTGAGTCTGATGTATGATGATCGATCCATATTCATGAGCGGGCTATGTGCCTCAGTGTGGATCAACTGTCGAGGGTTAGCTACCATGATGATGTGTACCGACAGGGATCGACATTCATTGTTCATCAACATGGAGCTCTTGCTTTGTGAAGTCTTGTTTATGATGAAGAGAAAGATAATTAAAGAATGAAAGATAATGAACATCCTTATTATGATGCAAGAATATGTATTATGATGTATGTGTAGTCAATATATGAAGAATAAACTTTATATTTTCTTTCTTATCTTAAACTAGAACTCACTCCGCAAAGCTGACTTTATGCATGATAGTTGGCGGGTAAATGTTGATGCTGAGGATGGCACCAGGGAGATACTTGGAGAGTAATGGAAGGCATTCCTGTTTACGAAATCTTTTATTGTAATTTAAGAAAAAAAAGAACTATGTTTTATTTACAAATAAAGGAAAAATGTATGAGTACAATATAATTTCAAAGTTTTAAATGAATGATTAATTATTTCTGCTATGTTGTTTTGTTATTAAAATGATTTTATGCTATGATTAACCAGCTATGAGGCTTCTCGAGAACGAGTCCTTACAAGTTCGTACCAAAGACAAAGTTTAAGAGAATTGGGTAAGTAGTTTTGAAAACCTAAATTAAACTGAAAATGGGACTGAATGAAGGATGCCAATCCAAGTAGCTACATGCCATCAGGTAAAAATTTTCTTGTAAAACTGGGATTATGTGCGTGTGCAATTTGTTTTATATGCTTCTAGATTTTAATACTGATATGTGTTAGGATAGTGATTGCTTAGGACAAGAGGGTAAGGTAAGTAGTTAATCACACTTTGACACTGTAACTAAGGACTTACCGTACTTATAATGGTCAGAGCAATTATCTTGAATAACAATTTTGGTGTTTGAATCTTATATGAATTAGTAATGGCCGGTAGAAAATCAAGAAAAGCAACCCGAGGAGGTGCTCGTGGTGGGCGTACTACTAAGCCACATGTCACCAAGAGCAAAGCTACATGAGGTGTCAAACCTCCATAGTCACCCAGAGGGAGAGGGATCAACCACCCTCAAATCCACTGTGAAGGAGGCTATCGCTGATGAAGTCTGCATTGTCATGTAAAATGTCTTACCCTCGATGGTGATCAAGGTGATCAAAGCAGTCAAGGATGGAGAGAAAGGTGATAAGAAGGGGAAGGAAAAAGAGAAGAATCCTAGAAAGTCACCGGGAGGACGGAGGAATCTGAGGAGGAGCCATCAAACCCTAGGGTGGTAGTCCATGATGATGAAGTGATGAGGAGTCTGAGAGAGATGACTAGGGGGTGCAACTACGAGGCATTTCAAAGGTGCAAGCGCCCAACCTTTGATGGTAACAACAATGCTACTGCCACACATCGTTGGGTCAGAGTGATGGAAGCGATACTGGAAATTAGTGAGTGCCGAGAAGATCAGAAAGTTAAGTTTGCCACTCATTCTTTCGTCAACTCAGCGTTGTGCTA
Source organism: Flaveria trinervia (assembly GCA_025506515.1). Lineage (NCBI taxonomy): Eukaryota > Viridiplantae > Streptophyta > Magnoliopsida > Asterales > Asteraceae > Flaveria > Flaveria trinervia. The sequence continues at coordinate 47,141,089 of CM046451.1, forward strand.
GTGGGACAATATTGTCCAGGCTGAAGGAAAGCGATCGATAGCTAAAATGAAGTGGTCTGAGTTGAAAGAGTTTGTTCTAGAGGAGTATTGTCCACATCAAGAATTAGACAAGATTGACAAGGAGTTCTTGTATTTAGAGGCTGGGAACGTGACTCATCAAGAGTATACCCCCAAGTTCAATGAACTTGCAAGACTTGTGCTAGACATGGTGACACCTGCATCCAACACCATTAAGAGATATATGCAGGGTTTTCCCGTGGATATCATGAGGCACATGATTGTAGCTAGACTAGGCAGGCTTAGGTCTATGGTGGATTTAGCTGGGGGGGGGGGGGGGTTGTACGATGAGAGAGACCCAATGCGTGTATAGAAGAAGGTGGGGAATGGAGTGGGAACAAGAATGAAATGGGAAGAGGTTTGGAGGTGATAAATTTAGGAGTGGAGAGAAGAGGATGAGAGTTCAGGATTAGTCAGGGAGACGTGGATATACAGGTGAAGGAGGTGCTTGTAGCAAATGTGGAAAAGGTCATTCCGAAGACCGTAGAGTTAGGACTAGAAAGTGTTTTAAATGTGGAGGCGAGGGCCAATATGCTAGGGATTGCGAGGCGCTGAAGTCTTACAAGTGTGGCGAGATGGGACATGTGGAGAGGGATTGCAAGAAAGGAAAATCAGGAGGATCGGGAATGGTTAAAGCTGTAGATAAGGGAAAGGGTAACGATTCGAAGGCGAAGGCGATGGCAGTCAACATAACTCGTGAGTAGGCCAGGGTAGATCCAGAAGTAGTTTCAGGTATGTTTTTGGTAGACCAAGAGTATGCTTCTGTGCTTTTTGATTCTGGTGCTAGTAGGGGTTTTGTGTCTGCTGCCTTTTGTCATTTGTCGCATGATAAGAGTAGAAAGTTAGATAAGCTTTTCAATGTAGAAATAGCCATTGGTAAGTCCACTATGGTAACTAAGGTGGTTGAGGATTGCCTAATTGAGTTAGAAGATTGTAAGTTCCCTGCTAGGTTGCATGTTATGACTTTAGGAGGTTTTGATGTGGTGTTAGGCATGGATTGGTTAGCTATCTATGAATCCAATATAGTATGATGCAAAATGATAATTCATCTAACTGGGCCCGATGGTAGTTCTGTTACGGTTCACGGGGATAAGGTGTGTTGTGCACCGAAGATCGTGTCGATGATCACATCTGAAAAGTATTTCAGACATGGGTGTAGTGCGTACTTCGCCTATGTAAAGATATGGATGCGCCAGAGTGACAATTATCAGACATGCCGGTAGTGCGTGTGTTTCGTGACGTATTTCCTGAAGAATTGACTGGTGTGCCGCCTGACCGCGAAATCAAATTCCAGATTGATTTGTTACTGGGAGCACAACCCATCCCTAAAGCACCGTATCGATTAGCTCTTTCAAAGATGGTAGAACTAAGGGACCCATTGCAAGATTTATTAGATAAGGGCTTCATCCGACCGAGTATCTCTCCATGGTTGCTCTAATTTTTTCATGAAGAAGAAAGACGATAGCATGCGGATGTGTATTGACTATTGCGAGCTCAATAAGTTGATTGTAAAGAACCGATATCCGTTACCGAGGATCGACGACCTGTTCGTTCAATTATAGGGTGCCAACTGGTTTACAAGGATAGACCTGTTGTTTGGTTACCACCAACTGAAGGTGAAAGAACAAGACATTTCTAAGACAATGTACGTGTTATGGACACTACAAATTGCTCATCATGCCCTTTGGTTTAACCAATGTGCGAGCTGCTTTTATAGACCTTATGAATCGGGTATGTCGGTCGTTGTTGGATAAATCAGTGATGGTGTTCATCGATGACATCTTGATTTACTCAAAAAGTGAAGAGGAACATGCCAATCATATTCGGGAAGTATTGGAGACGCTCAGAAGCAAGAGGTTATATGCTAAATTCTCAAAATACGCATTTTGGCTTCGAGAAGTTAAATTTCTAGGTCATGTAGTTAATCTCGAGGGGATCAGGGTGGACCCTTTGATTGTTGATGTGGTGATGCAATGGGAACCTCAAAAGACGCCATCTGAGATTCGTTGTTTCTTAGGCCTGGTAGGTTACTATAGGATGTTTATCTAGGATTTCTCCAAGATAGCTTCTCCTTTGACTAAGCAGACCCGGAAGGACGTGAAGTATGAATGGGGTACTCATCAAGAGAACGCGTTCCTAGAACTGAAGATGAGCTTAACTCAAGCCCCTCTCTTGACGTTACCCGAAGGAAACAAGGATCTGGTAGACTACTCGGATGCCTCGTATGCAGGATTGGGTTACGTGTTAATGAAACCAGGGAAGGTGATAGCCTATGCTTTTAGACAATTAAAAGTTCACAAGGCTAATTATCCTACTAATTATTTGGAGTTGGCTATGGTGGTGTTTGCATTGAAGATTTGTAGCACTACCTGTATGGGTGAAGTGCACCATTTTCACTGATCATAAAAGTCTGAAGTATTTCTTTGAACAAAAGGAACTAAACATGATGCAGAGGAGGGGAGGTGGTTGGAACTAATCAAGGATCATGACTGCAAAATTCATTATCATCCAGGCAAAGCCAATATGTTGCTAACGCCCTTAGCCGGAAGGGACGACCCGAAACAATGGTGTGAGGCCTTATTATATAATCATGATGCCTGATGTTATGAAACAAGTGAGGGAGTTTCAAGATGAGGCATTGATAGATGACAGAGTCAACTTTGAAAATGAAAGGACAACTTTCAAATTTGGGGGAAAACACCCTCGGTGTTAGAACCCGATCCATGCGAATGTGGATCCCTTTCTATAGGGATCTAAGGTGGAAGACCATGTATGAGGCTTAAAAAACTCGATATTCCATTTATCAGGGTGCCATGAAAATGTATTAGGATTTGAAGAAAGATTATTGGTGGCTCGGAATGAAGCGAGACATGGCTAAGTATATGAGCAAGTACTTGACTTGTCTGCAAATGAAGGCAGAGCACGACAAGCCATATGGGAAGATCCAGCCTTTGGATATTCCTAAATGGAAATGGGAACACATCACAATGGACTTCATCATGAAGCTACCTCGTACGGTGAGAGGAAATGACATGATCCGGGTGATTGTTGATCGTTTAACAAAGAGCACCCATTTCCTACCAATTCGTGAGACGTTTTCCTCTAAGAGATTGGTAGAGCTACTTATCAAGCACATCATGGCTCGTTATGGGGTGCAAGTGTCTATCGTTTTGGATAGGGACACGCAGTTTACGTCCAAGTTCTGGAAGAGGTTTAATGACTAAATGGGGACTAGACTACATATTAGTACGGCTTACCACCCCCAGACGGATTTTTAGTAGGAAATAACGATTCACACATTAGAAGACATGCTACGAGCATGTGTAATCGAGTTTGGAGGAAGTTAGGATGAGCACTTACCGTTGGCAGAATTCTCATATAATAATAGTTACTTGGAAAGCAATGAAACTTGCATTAGTAACTATCATTGGCGGAGTTCTCATTATATGAAGGATAAACTTTATATTTTCTTATTTATTTTAAACTAGAACTCACTCAGCAAAGCTAACTTTTATGCATAATAGTACGCGTAGGTCTAGATCACAGGTTGAACATATAACCATGGATAAAGCTTGTATTGTGTGATTTCACCATTTACACCATTTACACATATGTAAAACATTATAGATCATGCCTATACATTCCCAAATCATTTAGTAACTTTCATTCTCATATAATAATAGATTTCATCAATAGGAATGCCATCCATTACTCTCTATGTAGCTCCCTGGTACCATCCTCAGCATTAGCATTTACCTGTCAACTATTATGCATAAAAGTCAGCTTTGCTGAGTGAGTTCTAGTTTAAAATAAATAAGAAAATATAAGGTTATCCTTCATATAGTAAGAATTCTACCAATGGATGGCATTCTCCAAGTATTGGGAAGTCTTGAAGTGATTGAGGTCACAACCGAGAAGTTAGATAAGATTAAGGCATTCATGGAAGCCACAAACGATCGCCATAAATCCTATACTGATAAGAGGTGTACACCAATAGAGTTTGAGGTGGTGACAAAGTTATGCTCAAGGTATCTCCCTAGAAAGGGATCTATAATGTTTTACATATGTGTAAATGATGCAAATGGTGAAATTACTCAATACAAGCTTTATCCATGGTTATATGTTCAACCCGTAAGCTAGACCTATTTTTCAGTAAGTTTTGTGATGTTAAGTGTGCATAAGGTGATGTTATTTATTGAAAATGATAAAAGTATGGACTTGTAGGCATTTTAAACTTATTTGATGACCCGAAAAGTGGTAAATACCTTAAAATAAGAAAAATTAGAAAATTACCATGTTAAAAAGTAATTTAAGTGGAATTTTTAAAATGGTTAGATTTGATGATAAATGGGTCAAAAGATAATTTAAGTGGAATTTTTCGTTTAAAAAGGGCCTTAAACGGGTAATATTTGGAAGAAACCATGGGAATATAAAGGGAAAACTAAAATATATAAAAAACACATTATTTCAGTAAGTTAAGCATTAAGTCATTACTTTGGTGAAAATTTGATCAAACACGTATTTGGACGGTCGGTTACGGGTAAAAACGCATTTTAACGGGTTAGTCTGAAAAAATGACATTTTCAACCAAAAGAGCTTAAAATACATTCTAAACAGATTGTTAAACTTATTAGAATTCATTAAAATACTATTTGAAGGTTAAGGATTTAAAACGGATATATTTAATTCATAACCGTTTAAGCCTTTGGTCTCACTGTAACCGGTAACTTAAAACATAAGTTTAACAATCCCAAATTTAAATTCTCGAAAAATTGGAAATTTAACTTATTAATAATGTACTATTTAACTCCCAAGATCTATTAAGGGGTCATAAAAGTCACGAAATAAAAGAAAGCAAACATTAAAGTAAAAATTGTAAAATTTGAAACTTGGGGGACTAAACTTTAAATTGTACCAAATTTTTATAATTTGACCCCTTTAAACAAATAATCACTTGTTAAGCTTAATTTTGTCTTATATAACTAATCAAAAGTATTTAAACCTATGAGCTTAATGTAAAAGTCTTTCGTGTCTTACATATATGTAATTGGATGGGTGAATGAAATACAATGTTTGGATTTTGCTTATAATGTTTAATATTTCATCGGTTATTGTGTATTAACGCTTATTAAACTAACTATGTAGGTTTGTGGTTGTTTGAATAGATCTAAGTCAAATAATGATTGCAAAACATATTCAAACTTAATCATATGAAGTTCTCATGCGAATGGCCCATGCTAATGGACCATATGCATGAACAACTTCATGCTAATGAACCAGTCGCATAACTAAACTAGGAGACTAGAACAGTCGCATGATTGTAACATGAGATTAACTCAGTTGCACGACTGAACACTCAGTCGTGCGAATGGATCAACCGCATGACTCAATCGCATGACTGAACATGCTAATGGTTCAGTCGCCCGAATGAGAAACCCTAACCTATAAATACCACTTAAATGGTGGAAAAACATAACACTTTGAAAACCTACGTACTAAATTGTACCCTAGCCGTCCAAAGACCTCTAAGAAGCTGTTCCAAGTTCTTAGATCGCACTACATCGATAACCAATCGTTCTCACTGATTGGATCGCCAATCAAATAGGATTCCTCACTATTTGACTTGGTTTACATGTATATCAGTTAGTATTTTGTTCAATACATGATCCTAACAAGTGGTATCAGAGCTTTGCCTTTTGATTTACATGTGATTCAGTCGATTTTGATATAAAAATTGTGTTTTTCACGCAAAAAACACAACCTTTTATGTTAAAAGTTGTTTTGGACGTCTCCAGATCGTATAGTTAACATTTTTCTGGCACACGACAATTAGGGTTCTTGAAAAATTTGTGTTTGCGTCAAAATACCTTAAACCTATGAATTTTCAAGTTTCAGTAGCTTCAGTCGCACGATTGACTCAATCGCACGACTGAATTCATACGCATCCCTCGTACGCACGATTGGACTCATTCGTACCTCCATTCATACGACTGAATAGCCCATTCACATTTTTCATCCGCACCTGTCCATTTGCACGATTAAGCCATCCGCATTTGCTCATTCGCCTGACTGAGTCAGCCGCATTGTTCAATCGCATGAAGTGTTCAATCGCCTACCTTCATTGGTACAAGTTAATCAGTTTGTTTCAAAGTTTAAAGTTCATAGCAATGGAGGATCAATATTCAGCGTTCACTACAGGAAGGGATACAAGGATTCAAAACTTATTGCTTCTAGAAAATGAAGTGGGAAATCATAACAAGCCCCCTAAGCTAATAACGTTAGATGATTATCCACAATGGAAGCAAAGATTTGAGATTTACTTAAATGGAGTAGATCCTAATCTGTGGGAGTCGATAGAGACAGGATATAGCATGCCGGTAGGTGCAGATGGAGTCAAACTCACCATAAGCGGTATGACTGACAGACAAAAGGTAAAATACAATGCAGAGAAGAAAGTATATGCATTGCTAACTCAGTCAATTCCGAAGGACATCTTCCATCAATTTTTTGAGAACAAGCAAGCTAAAAAGCTATGGGATGCATTGGAAAAATGGTATAAGGGAAATGCATGGTTGAAAGCTCTAAAGGCTAAATTGTTAATGAAGGAGTTTGACAACTTCTCGTCAATGGGAAAGGAGAGCTTGGACGATGTAATTGATTGTTTCTACCATCTGATGAGTGAGCTGCACACTCATGGAGTTACTACGTCTATGGAAGACAAAGTTTCAAACATTGCAGATGGTTTGCTCGAGAAGTGGAGTTCGTTTGTTTCCAACCTCGGATAGAATGATATGCTCGCGAAGTTAGACATCAACGAATTCATTCTGAAACTACAGGAGGAAGAGTTGAGGATGAAGTATAGGGCCCAGAAGTCATCATATGATCAGAGTCCGGCACTGTACAACTCAATCCCACAAGCTAAAACATCTAGAGCACCACTTCAAATGGCGTTTGTGTCGAGTTCAGCTGGTCCATCACAAGTTACTACTTCAGGATCGACACGTGAGGGTCGTCTTGTACCCAATACATAGCACCTGAAGCAAATGCTACAAAACTAAAGACCAAGAATCTCGGGAATATGACAGTAGGGGTAGCAAAAGAGCACATGGATCTCTTAGCAACTGTGGTCCACTCTTATGATGGGCTAGTTGCTTGAAATATTAGGAACTGTCATCTGGCAGATGAGGACTACGAGCAGGTAGACGAGACAAAGCTGGAACGGATGGACATAATGTGGGCCTTAGCAAGTGCTGTTAGGAGAACAAAGAAGTTTATGAAGAAGACCAGACAGAATCTGATTGCCATTAAGGACACAAATTTTGGCTTTGACAAGTCAAAAGTTACATGCTTCAATTGTGGGGGAAAGGGGCACTTCAAACGTGAATGTGTGAAGCCCAAGAAGACAGGAAATGGGAATCCATTCTCCTTTTTCACTCATCAGGATAAGCCCACAAGCAGTCCTACTTCGTTGAGCAAGGATCCAAAAGCCTTAACAACTCATGATGATGAAGGACAAGATTGGAGCTTCTGGTTTGTGTCTCCAGGAGAATCAAACATCGCTAGTGTTGAGGATCTAGATGACGACTCAGCAAGCGAAGGTGATATTTCAGTGGAGCTAGCAATGTCAAACGTTGAAGAATCTGCAACAGTAGTTGATCACCTATCTGAAGAAGGGACAAGTACAACAAGTCCAGAATCACCAGAACCAGAGAAGTCAGACACTGCTTTCATGGCTGATTCAACCTCACCCTCTCAGGTAAATACCACAACTCAACTTTTCAATAATCATGCTTGTTCTGATTGTAATAAATTTAAGGAAAGCATTTATATGAAATTTGATAGGTTATTAGATCATAATGATAACTTAGTAAATGACTTACAACTGTGCACTGAAGCCAATAGAATCTTAAAACGAAATGAGCACAACTATAAAGAAAAGATAGAACTCTTAAATAAACAGCTTAGGGAAACTGAAGTTGTAGCATTTAATCAAGCTAATGACATTAAGTTCTATCTTAACTCCCTAGAAGACACTAAGAAACAAAAGGCAGTTTTGGAAGTAGAAGTAAATTCACTAAAACAAAACTGCATAGTTGGACAAGTTCATCCCACATTGTCCAACACTTAGTGAGAGAGCACAATAATGGGGAGGGTTTGGGATATAAAGTGGTACCACCACCACATAAGACCTTGATGAATGCAAAAAGCAAACCGATAAATAATAACCCAATCAAGGATCATGTGGTGTCCACTCCTCTTGTAAGTGACCCAGATTCCACATGTAAACCTAATGAATCTAGCACTAAACTAAAGGAGGCCACTTCAAAATCAAAGGTAAAATGCCTTGTGTCAATCTAGACAAACAATTTGAAAAGGTTAAAGTTAAGTCTGGGTCAACCAAGTCTAACTCTGAACCCAAAAGGACCAAACAAATTAACCACCCACGTGCTTCATGTCTAAGTCTAGAGAAACAAAAAGGTAAAGATGTTAAAAATGTTCAAACAATTAATTTTGTTAAACCAGATAAAACATCTAAGCAAGAAATGCCAAAACCCAGACAAACCAATGTCACACGTGTGCCACATACTTCTCCACAGAAACAGGTAAATCGTCAAGTTTAAAGCAGATCATGTTACAACTGTGGCAAGTATGGGCACATAGCGTCTTATTGTCCTTATTATCAGACTCCAAAGAAAAGGATTGAACTTTATGACACAAAGGCAAGCTCTTCCAAAAGAGGCTCCATGACTCCACCAAAACGAGTCAGTGAACCTAAAGTTCAACCTATCAGCCAGTCGTTTGTTTATCATAAACAGGCCTTACACAAATCTGGCTTATGGAAAGAAAAGACTTTGTCTGGTAATGAGAACAATAAGATAGTTGATCATCCCTCACCCTCTAATGGACAATGGGTAGAGTTTATGATGTGTGATACCTCTGGGACACCCAAGTCGGTTAAGGCTTGGGTCCCTCACCTTAACTAATGTTTTCAATTGAATGTGTAGGGTGTTCGCTATAGTGCTGAAACAAACACTTGGGTTGTAGATAGTGAAGCATCAAGGCACATGACAGGAAATCGGGCACTCCTATCAAACGTCAAACACATCAAAGGAGGTCATGTTTCTTTTGCTGGAAACAAAGGAGCGTACAACACAGCTCAAGGAGAAGTAGGGAAGCAGAAAGTAAAGTTTGATAAGGTAAACTACGTTCAACAACTACAAAACAATTTACTTTCTGTGTCCCAAATATGTGACAAAGGCTTTAAAGTAGTTTTTGATAACAAAAATGCTATGTCGTCAAAAAGGACTATGTGATTCCGGAGGAACAAGTATTAATGTCAGCCTCAATATACAATGATCTTTATGTCTGGGATCTATCGAAGGCCTCCATAACTGATCATCAAGTACAGTGCATCCTGTCAAAAGCTACCGAGAAGGATTCAATCTCTTGGCATAGGAGAATGGGGCACATCAATCAATCGAAGATGAACCACTTGATCTAGAATGATCTAGTGCGAGGAGTGAATGTCAAGAACTTCCAACTCCTGGATTTTTGTATAGCCTGCAAGAAAGGCAAACAGACTAAAAAGTCTCATAAGATAAAGAAAGTTAATTCTATAGACTGCCTCTTGAGCTTCTTCACATGGATCTGTTTGGTCCAATGAGTACAAGAAGCATCACAGGCGACTTGTACTGCTATGTAGTTACAGATGACTACTCAAGATTCTCTTGGTAATGTTTTTGAAATCAAAATCAGAGACATTTGAGTCATTTGAAGAATTAGTAACTACACTGGAGTCTCTCTACAAGCTGAAGGTAAGACAAGTACGCTCAGACAATGGAACCGAGTTCAACAACCAATGGATGGAGGCTTTCTGCAACGAAAAGGGAATTGTGCACCAGTTCACTTCCGTCTACACTCCTCAGGATGGGAAGTTTAGCGAGAAGGCTGAAGAGGGCATCTTTCTCGGATACAACATACCGAATAAGAGAGTTTACAACAACTCAACGGGTCAAGTAGAGGTGTGGTGTAACGTCAATGTTCAGAGATATACCACCCCTCTGCTGGAAAAGGACCCGCTTTCTTTTTCGACTATGTTGGATTCTTGAAGTCCTTCAACATCCCTCTCTCTATGTCTGATGATGAGTTAACACCCAAAATGATGTATGATGTTCTAAACACACCATCACAGGAATCTACATCATCTGTCTGACAAGGTGAATCACCAACCAACTCCGGGGGAGCACTCAAGGTAAGTGACTCTTCCTCTAACGATGAAGCCATGGAGAATGATCAGGATACTCGGGAGCAATAGGTTCCTCCTACTGCAAGTCCACAAGCATCTGACATTGATGCCACTAAGTCTTCGGAACCCCACCACTCCTGGATCACGCCTAAACGTCTATCATCCTCTGGACAATGTCATTAGGGATGTCAGATTAGGAGTTCAGACAAGAAATCAGCTGTATTCAGCTGATTATGCCTCGGTAATGAAGAAAGGGTACCTTCACAATGGTGCTTATCGTTGTTTTGTGTCCCAGTTCAAGCCAAAATACGTTAGTGAAGCCCTAAATGATGAGGCATGGGTGAGTTCCATGCAAGAAGAACTTCTTCAGTTCAAGAAGTTAGGTGTATGAACACTCTTAGATAGACCTAAAGGTGCTAAGGTCATTGGAACCAAGTGGGTCTTGAAATGTAAGAAAGATGACCAAGGTGTCATCATTAGGATCAAGGCTCGGCTTGTAGTTCAAGGATTTCGACAAGTAGAGGGAATTGATTACAATGAAGTATTTGCACCAGTGGCGAGAATGGAAGCAATCCGTATCTTCCTAGCCTATGCCTCTTACATGAAGATTAAGGTCTATCAATTGGATGTAAAGAGTGCATTTCTTCATGCTGAAATCTGGGAAACTATGTATGTCAGTCAACCCGAAGGATTTGAGGATCCATATCATCAGGACAGAGTTTACAAACTAGATAAGGCTCTCTACGGGCTTCATCAAGCCCCGAGGGCATGGTATGAAAAACTCTCAACTCACCTTGTGAAACACGGATTTCGCAGAGGTGTAATTGACTGCACATTGTTCATCAAAGAAAAGTATGGTGATGTGCTGCTTGTTCAGATTTATGTTGATGACATAATCTTCGATTCCAAGAACGAAGAATTATGTAAAGAATTTGAAGCAGTAATTAAGGTAGAATTTGAAATGAGTGCCATGGGAGAGATAAAGTTCTTTCTTGGGTTACAGGTGGATCAAACACCAAAGGGGATATTCCAACATTAGACAAAGTATGTCATGGGCATTCTCTGTCAGTTTGATATGGAGAATGCTTCAGCAGCTGGGTCTCCACTTGCTACAAACCATGATGTAGCACCCGACGAGAATGGTGATCTGGTTAATGCCACCATGTACCGAGGAATGATTGGATCCCTCATTTACCTCACTGCCTTAAGACCTGATATCATGTATGCAATGTCTCTTTGTTCAAGATATCAGGCAAAACCAAAAGTAAACCATCTTATCGGGGTCAAGAGGATATTTCGTTATCTGAAGGGTTGTGGTATCCTCATGTCGATGACTTCGAGCTAACCATGTACAGTGACTCGGATTATGGCGGCTGCAAGATGAATTACAAATCCACATCAGTAGGTTGTTAATTCTTTGGGAGAAGAGTAGTCACGTGGCAGTGTAAGAAACAAACATAAGTAGTATTGTCAACTTGTGAAGCTGAATATGTTGCTGCGACAAGCTGCTGTTCTCAAATCATTTGGATTCAACAACAGATACGGGACTACGGTTTGCAATTTTCTAACACCCCTATTTTTGTTGATAATTCTGCTGCAATAGCCGTTACTAAAAATCCTGTCCAAAATCCTAAGAGACAAACACATCGGCATAAAATATCACTTTATATGTGATTGCTTTGAAAAGGATCTAATTGATGTTGTTAAAATATATACAAATTTTCAATGCGCTGACCTCTATACAAAAGCTTTTGATAAACCACGTTTTCTATACTGTTAGAGGTCAACGACGTTAAAAATAAAAGTGAGGTAATTCAAGAAGATGACCATGCTTAGTCCGATGCGTAAAGCCAATTTTATTTCATTTTCTTTATTTTAGTTTATTAAATTTAATTAATTTTATTGCTGTTATTTCTTCGCCTATTAAAATCCTAAAAATGCAATTCTTTTACGGTTTTAGAATTTTAGGGGGAGAATAGGTTAAGTCAGTAATTAAAAAAAACGAGGTAGGAGGACGAGCTAGCTGATAGAAATGAGATTGACTCTATGAAACCGATTCAATGATGTGGAAAATGATTGTACACAAGAACAAAATATTTGGGACTTTAAAATATTAAATTGAATTAGATGCAACATGAAAGTATAAGTCTGAGATGTATGGGCAATATAAAAGGAAAAATTACAGTACACTGGCTACTACTAACGTAATGCAAAGAAAGTAGATGTAGAGGTTGTTAGACCACTACATGATATGTTGGTAGATTCAACAAAATAGATGATTAGACCTCATTGGTGAACTCAATTTAAACTAGACTGTTCAACTATCTGTGGGTTACCATCTTATCACTGGTTAACACAATAAGTTATTTCAATAAGGGGTGACGAGCAAATAAACACCACAAATATGTGCGGATGACCACTAAAAGAGCAAAGCACGAAAAAAATGACAAATAAACGCAATCAAGCTCATAACCTATGTTGTTGGTGCGTTACGTGCAAAAGAAAAAAATATGCTCTAAAAGAAGATAGGTTGTGTGCCTCTCTGCTGTGCGATGGCACTGACCTAAGGATAAGCATAACCTAGGTATTCTAGAGTTCATTGTTGTTTGCCGCCTCTCTGCTGTGTGGTGGCACTCACCTGAGGCTTGGCTTCTCTTTGAAAGCTCTAAGAATAGTCTCTTCTTGTCAAAATACCCGTAGCCCGCTCAAAAATCTCCTGAGGAATGTTGATTACCATATAAGCGTGGGCTCCACAAATTTTGGTTGAAATAACATAACCTATTCTATCACCAATCTGTGTCAAAAGTCTGTGTATGGATTTAAGTGGACAATTATACTGACAATCAGTGTGGCTGCAATTCTTGAAAATCCAAATCAACGTATGGACCTCGTAGTACAGTATGATTTCCTAAAATTGCTAAATGACCCTCGATGAAAAAAGAATCGAGCATCAACTGAATTTGGAAACACATCCTGAATGATTTGGTTACTTGTATGATTCCATGAGGAATCGTTTCACTTATGGTCAAAATAACTTGAAGTTGCCTATTCAATGAAATAAATCTGGTAGATTTCAATCTTAGGATTTCCACTCCACACAAAAACATAAAAACATTTTAGTTCTTTTAGTTAAATTTTGTTTTGTTTAAATTTGTTTGAGTCAGTTTAGCTGTATCTGTCGGACTATGTCATGGAATTCAATCTGGAATTTAATCACTTAAAAGGGATGTCTGAGGTGACCACACAAGCTTTCAAATGTAAAATGAGTCACGTCTGAGGTGACAAATTATTTTAAAAGGATCACGTCTGAGGTGATCAATAGTTTTCCAAGTTAAAAGGATCATGTCTGAGATGATCGTATACTCAAAATGTTTAATCAATAGTTAAAAGGGTGTAAAATGTCAAATGGTCATAAAGTCAAAATCATGAGTATGATCCATTCGCACGACTGGACCATGAGTATGGATCAGTCGCATGATTGGACCATACTTATGCCCTAGACAACCGAATGGAGCATGAGTATGAACCATTCACACGAATGGCTTACAAGATTGAGCCAGTTGCCCGAATGGAGTTGACCGAATAGAGTTAGTCGCCTGACTGAAACCCAGTCAGCCGAATGAATGTGATCGACTGAACCAATTGCACGACTGAGGTCAAATCGCCCAAATGAACATAGCTAATAGGTCCAGTCGCCCTACTGAAATCAGATTCAGTATAAATAGGGCCATAGTCGATCGCATAAGCTCATTACCCCCCATTCGCCCTAAAATCGCACACCCTACCGTTACTCTGCCAAAATTTCTTCAGACCTAATTTGACTACATATTGCGACATTCTGATGTTTTCTGGTGATTTTACAGGTATAATGCGGTGCAATCTAACAAAGATTCTGCCGATTTGAACCCTAATTCATGACATTCGGCCCTAACCAAGAACCGAAACTAAGTTGGACAAATAACCTAACTAAACTAAGTAAAATGTTGAAATCAAGGTTATTAGGTGATTAGTAGAGTGATTGCGAGTCGAATGAATCAATACACGATGTCTAATTTGAAGTTTTGTTCAAATTTGAATTTCATTCGAACAGACAGTAGGTCAGGTGACTAGACACCCGGATGAACTCCAATCGCAAGACTAAACCGACAAACGTCTCAGTCGGCCGAATGAATAATACGAATGAGCTCAGTCGGCTGACTGAACCAATCACAGGTTCAGTCACCCGATTGAACTCAGTCACATGTTCAGTCACCCGACTGATTCAGTCGCATGTTAGGTCAAACGACTGAATCCAGTCGTGTGGTTCAATCGCATGATTGAACCAGACTGATTTCAAACAAGTTAATTACAAATGGTTTCTGTTGTGTGATGATCTAACTTGTATGCTCCTTGTGTTACAGATTGATGGCTCATAGGTGGACAATAAACACCAAGCATAATATAATTCTCATTTGGATGCTACAACTCGGGACGGTGCCGAGTTTGCTGGGATCATTGCATTCCTAAAGAGATCCCGGATCCAAAGAGCTATATCTACACCGTGCACTCCCTATAGCTCTATATAGCAGGCCTTCTAGGAGGGGGCACCGGTTGATCGATCCCATGAGCCCTACAGCATCCGGAGTACTATATTCGGGTAGGCTATGGAGGTGACTGCTGCTGATATTCGTTGAGTACTCGATCTGGGTGACGATGCAGATCACCTGACCAAGCTACACCCTCTAACAGTGAGAGGGTGCTTCCTCAGGATGAAGTACGCTGGGGACATAAATGCAGGTGTGCTGAACAAAAGCAACCTGTGTCCCTAGTTTAAGTACTTGGCGCATGTGATACTAAAGTGCTTGGCGTCAAGGAGGGGTGCCTTTGATGACCTCTCAGACCAGATCCAGAATGCCTACGTGGCACTTGTACTCAACCACCCCTTCAATTTCTCCAGTATGATATTTGCCTACCTCATAGAGAACCTTAAGGCCAAGGGCAAGGAGGGATTCTGCATGTATCCACGGTTCTTACAGATGATTATTGATGAGAAGTTTCCTAATCTTGCCCAAGGAGAGGCACGATGCTGTATCGCTTGAGATTATGGATCAGACGACCTAGGGCCATATGAAGGTCTACAGGGGGAAGCAAGTCAAGCCCCTGTGCAGAGACTCTTCAGGCAACTGGCCAAGGTGATTACATGGCGCCGGCTAGGCAAAAGTGGCACCATGAGGAGAGTGATTCAAATGTTGAGCAGATTGCTCTTCCATCTGATGACTCCGATGAAGATGACGGAGACATAGGTGGAGATTTTGGCCCTGCTATTTCTAGGGCCAGCCCTGCTCATACTACATCTCCACCCCTACTCATACAGATGTCACCACTACCAGCTTTCACCTGACCTCCCGATGAGGAGGCAGAGAGTGATGAGGAGCCTCTAACGAGGACTGTGAGCAGCAGATGGTAGGCATAGAGAGAGGGTTGAGGGTGGTTGGTCGACGCCCAGGGGAGTCTGGGGATGTTGCTGCTGACTCAGATCCCTCATATGCCCCGGACCTGCCCAACAGCCAAGGGGGAGCCTCAAAGGAAGAAGAGGATGGCTCACCCCTATGGTAAGAAGGGGAAAATACTAAAGTTTACCTTGACCTCATCTACCTTCATAGCCACTACCTCAGCCACACCTTCCACCACTACCACCACCATGCTACCACACCACCTGCCACCACCTCTACCACGTCACACACCACTACCATACCCACTCCACCACCTACCCACATCACATCCACCACCACTACGCTCACCCCCACCACCCACATCTATACCACCTCCCATATACACCACCACTAGCCACCAAGCCGGACCATCATCCCACCCTACATTTCACACAAGATCATCTATACCTCCCATTGGGGTAGAGGAAGAGCTCTCAGCACTAAACCGTATGGTGCAGAAGCTGTTAGCAGCTGATGACGAGAAGACTACTCAGATTCTTCACTTAGTAGAGCTTACTGCTGCACAATCTCAGCAGATATCTCAGCAGGCGCAATAGATTGAGGAACAAGCATAGCAAATGGCGGCTCAGAGTCTAGAGCTTTCCCAACTCCAGGAGCAAAATTTCCACTCAACAAAGAGGATAGAGGAGTTGGAGGCTTCTAACAATACCATCATGCTCAAGCTCAAGTGTAGAGATTAATGAAAAGGCTTATGCAACCAAAACATCCGATATCCATCGTGCATGCTACACAAGTACTATGAAGAAGAATGCTTAGGAAGTTTCACACATGCAACAGAAATAATCTAAGTGTGAAATCTTCTGAAGCCAAGACCAATATCTTCTGAAGAAATTGAGAGGGAGTGTGTACATTGAGCACTTATAAAGGGCTATGATTGGGTCTCTTATGTATCATACTGCTAGCAGGCCTGATATCACGTTTGCTACTTGCATCTGTGCAAGATATCAAGCTAACCCTAAGATGTCTCACCTCATCACTGTCAAGAGGATTCTAAGATACCCCAAAGGTGCATCAACACTTGGTTTATCGTACCCTAAGAATCCTGACTTCAATGTATATGCCTATACAGATAGTGATTATGGTGGTTGAAACATGACTGCAAAGTCTACATCTGGGGGATGTGAGTTCCTTGGTGGAAGGGTTGTCTCATGGCAATGCAAGAAACAATCTTGTGTCTCTGTATCAACTGCTGAAGCTGAATACATTGCTGTTGCAAGCTGCTGTACTCAAGTGCTTTTGATTCAAAATCAGATGTTGGACTATGGGTTAAACTTCAAGGAGACTCCCATTCACATAGACAACAATAGTGTTATCTCAATCACAGAGAACCCTGTGCAGCACTCAAGGACAAAGCATATCAATATTAGGTATCATTTAATAAGAGATAACTATGAAAAGGGTTTAATTAAACTAGTCAAAGTTCACACAGATGAACAATATGCTGATCTGTTTAGAAAGGCTTTTGATGAACAGAGATTTAAAATCTTATATCAGCTATTGGGATGATTAACTTGAGTAGATTTTTCTTAAAACTAATTATTGTTATTTCGTAAAATATGTGTGTCCTAAGTTGTCTAGTTCATCACTTTTATAAGCTCATGTTTTCTTTGGATGAAAATTTCTTTTTGAAGACTTTCCTTAGATTTTTGAAAATTTCTGATATTTTGGAAGTTATGCTTTTAACTTCGGAAGCAAATCATGTCTTCAAAATAAATAACTGCCTGAAAATTTTACCTTCGGAAGAATACTCAGATCAATCTTCCGATGCTTAAAAAAATAAACTTGTATCACACAATTACTTATTTTGTAGGACCATTTACTTCCGAAGAAAAATTAACTCTCGGAAGCTTTGTTGTCTTATATAAAATCACTCAAGTTTTAATTTTCTTCCAAAGAAAAATTCTCAAACTCTCAGGAAATTCTTCTAAAGTTATTTTAGCTTCGAAAGCTTTTTAATTAAAACTTCCGAAGATAATAAACCTTCGGAAGCTTTTTGACTTCCAAGAAAACTAGTTTTAGAGCAAAAGTAAACTACTTTTTAGAGGTGGGACCAACATCCGGATTTCAAAGTTTATCCTCTTTCATTAAACTTTATCTGAAATCCCTCTCACATATAAACTCAACGGTTTCCCCCTCTTTCTATCATCTGTTCCCTCCAAACCTAAAAACCCAATTTCTCTTTGAAATTCTTTCTTCCTTCTTTCTTCATCTTTAAGCTACCTCAAAATGGCCAACCTTGCTCACGGAAATGATCCTAACTTTACCATGCAGGTACACAGGAAACACAATCAGGTTGCTCTGTTAAGCTCTGAGAAAGATCCTCATTTCTCAAAGGTTTGTCGTTTCTTAGCTTTATCAAACTACTTCACCTCCCTAACCATTGATCCTCCTCTCTATGAGGATCAGCTGCTTGATTTCTGGAAGACCTGCCAAGAGGTCATTATGGACGGGAAAAAGGCACTCTCTGCCACAGTGAAGGGGAGAACAATCTTCATCACTCCGACCATCATCAATAGGCATCTTCAACTGGATGATGAAGAAGGTGAGGTGTTCTTCCCAAAGGAAGCTGTCAATCATCCTTTGAGCAGATGGGTTATGAGGGAGATTTCTAGTAAAGACCTTAAGGAAAAGGGAAGGTCTCATCCCAGTGGAGATTCATGCTCCATGTGGTCATCCATAGCTTATCAAACAAGCATGGTGGATAGGACCAGATTCCTAAGGATCTCTCCTTCATAATCCATGGAATGGTTCAGGGGGTCAAATTCAGTTATTCTTATTTTGTTTATACCAGTTTACCTGCTAATTTAGACTCCTTAGAGTATTACATGTTTCCTATATATGTCCAGTACATTCTTAACTATGAACTGGGCTCACAGTTGAGGGAACCAGGTAACATTCTTAGGATAGACGAAGACTGACATCTTTAAAATACTGAGAAAGCCCACTATTGGCTTCTCTGGTGGTAGAAACAGCCCTTGTCCGATAAATGTTAGAGCTCATTGCTCAAGGTGACAACCTAGCAGCACAATGTAGTATTAAGCCCACACCTGCTACCTCCCAACCACCCACACAGCATCAAATCACCATCACTTACCAAATAAAATCCAAACTAACCCCTGCTCAGGCTATTCAGTCTATGGAGGCCCCCATATACTCACCCATATAAGAAGAAATGGACATTGGAGCTCCTACTTCTCCTGAGGAGCAGACCACTCCTATCTCTCCCAAAATTAGTGCTGAAGTTCCTCATGCTCAGCCTGATGAGCTCATTAGCCCAGCTGCCTTAACCCATCACTCTGAGTCTCAACACTCTAGTGATCAACCTTCAAGGAACAGTTACCATCCCCAGCCTATAGATCTCAACCAACCAATTTCTAACCTTGACTTCTATACTGATGAAGATCTAGGTTTCAGTGAGTATAATGAGTGTCTCTTCTTTACCTCCAGTTAAAGAGAGATGAATGTTCCTGAGTCTCCTATATCTATCACACATCAGTCACCTACAACCAAAGTTGACACTTCTGAACCTGTTTAGGATGACCATATCGAAGAGGCTCTCACTTCTGTAAGTGATTAGATCATTAAGACCTCAAGCATGGCAACTCAGCCCACTGACATCTCAACTGAGATTGCTAGTGAACAGAGGAAAACAAGCAGCCAACAACCTGAAGCTGATGGTGAGAGAGAGGACTTTGGTCCATTCATCTCATCCCCCAATGAGTCTTCTCATAAAGATGAGGGGAATGCGAGACTAAAGGTGCACAAAGTGACTAAAACATGCACCTATTTAGTATCAATGGTCAGTCACCTTGAATCTCAAGTGACTACCTCCCACAACAGGATCAATTATCAGCAACTTGAGATTTCATATCTTAAGGAAAAACTAGTTGGGAGACCCTTAAGAAGAGCTCAACCAGGAACACAAGAACCTGTGGATGTAATTGACCTATCTTCCAGCTCACCTATGCAAGTGGGTGATGCTACCAAAAAGGGGGAGAAAGTCATCACAGTTACCAAACCTGCGAGTTCTTCATAGAAAATGGACATTGAGGACTCACCATCCTCACTTGAAATTGTGCATTCTCAGCAACGTCCTCAAATTCACCTTGATGTGGACTACACAATGTGATACATGTATGTCCCTAGATCATGATATGAAATGTAATAGATCTTGTTTATCTGATTCGGATGTAATTTGATATGATTAATGAAATGATATTGATTGTTTGTGATTTGTAATGTCTAATATTTCATTAATGAGTCGATATTGAATTGGTTAATTAGGTTAGTGATTGTTTGAGTGGTTACACATAATGTTTATTAATTAATACATTCAAACTTAACATAATGAAGTTCTCATGCGAATGGCCCATGCGAATGGACCACACGCATGAATAACTTCATACAATTGACTCAATCGCACGACTAAAACAGGAGACTGGATCAGTCGTATGATTGACACATAAGATTGGCTCAGTCGCACGACTGAACACTCAGTCGTGCGGATGGATCAACCGCATGGTTCAATTGCACGATTGAACCATACTTATGGTCCAGTCGCCCGAATGAACAATACTAACCTTTAAATACAATCCAATTCGTGAAAAAAAAGAGAAATTCATTCTATTACGACTCCAGACGTACCCTAGCCTTCCAGAAGCCTCCCAATTCGTTCTCCAAGTTCATAGAACACATTAGATCGATTCCCAATCGATTTCTAACGTTAGTTTCAATCTTTATTATTCTTCGTGTGTTCTCACTGATTGGATCACCAATCAAATAGGATTCCGCACTATTTGATCTGGTTTACACGCTAATCACTAGGTATTTCATTCAAATACCAGGTCCTAATACACAGACTCCTTCATACAGAGTTTGTTTGAGGATGGGATACCAAGGGCTATGTCATCTTCACCATCTTCCAATCATATCATTAGGTGGATATATGACAACATCAGGAAAGCCATAATCATCATAAGAGTTCAAGGACAGCAAGAAGTCTTCAATTTTCAGACTTTGAACTACTATGAAGGTCTAGATTTAGTCAACATGCCACTTGTCAATCCAAGCAAATCAAGACAAGCTGACAGACTGGCTCAAAGAATCCAAGACAGGATCATTGCAGAGTTCAGCTTAAGAAGGAGACTTAGGGAATCAGGCAATGCCATCGGTCAACTGGATGTTGAGGAAGACCCTAAGACTAGTTTCATAGGGGAAACCTTGACCGAAGGCCTAGTGGCAGAACCTGAGACCCCTGTCTCATCATCATCAACTGCTGCAGAGATCCACACTCCTATTGAGACACCTGCTAGTGGAGGTGCTTCTCAACCTCTCTCTGGCCAGAGCTTAGATGTTGCAACAAGCAATGACGGCCAAAGCTCTCTCCACCCTGAGTCATAAAAGTCTGTGAGTGACAAAGGGAAAAGAAAGATGACATCTAAGGAGATTGAGGAGGAGGAGAGAGAGAGAGGAAAAGGAGGCTGAGGGGAGAAAGTTCCTCTGCTGAGTCTTCAAGACTCATGGACTCTGCTATCAGGGCTACCCCCAGACCAAATACTCAGAATGATGAGTTAAGGGCAGTCGGGATAAATTACTGCAGAGTAGGAACTATGACATAGACATTGTCATTTCTCTCCCCTTAGAAGAGTTGAATGAAATGGTTGATCTCGAAAGGTCAAAGGAGAAAAAGGAGGCAGAAGATGCACAGCTTCTAGTACAAGTCAAAGAAGAGAGAAGAGGAAAAAGACTATATAAGGGTATGCCTACCCTCTCCCCAGTTCAGGAAAGTCCTGCACAAGAAGATGTGGTTCAACAGAACCTCAGGTAGACAAAGAAGAAGGGAGGATCAAGATGATCAACTACCTGATTGCCACAGGCTTCTATTAGGCCGATGCACCCTTTCCCTTGTCCTATAACTATGTGAGTTTGAGTACTTAAAACAGCTTGAACTTGAGATAATCAAGGACAGAAAGACAACTAAGAAGAAGCTAAGGGAAGAAGCTGCAAAATCAAGAGCTACCATCCAAAAGAGCATGAAGAAGTCTGCTGATAGGCAGAGGATGATGAGATTCTTGAAGCTATATGGATTCTCCGCAAGGAGACTTGGCCCCATGTCTCTATCCACTATGGATGAGCATATTAGGGTGATCAAGCAGAAGATCAAAAGTGGAGAGCTCATTGACTTACACTCCACTCCAAGTCAAGCCCCACTGAAGTGGAGGTTAAGGTTGAACAACCAGAGACAACACAACTTGGACCTCCTACTGAAACTCAGCAAGCTTTATCTTCTAATCGACAACAGGGTCAACCTCCCTCTCCTTCTGCGCCTGATAGAGAGGATGTCCTAACTGAGAAAGACAGTGAAGGTCATTCTGGTACTGCAGGCCAGTCTTCTCAGTTAAAACCTATAAAGAGAAAGAAAAGATTGATTCTAAACCAAAGCCAAAGAAGAAGACTACACCCCCTTCTAAACCCCAAGATGAGTCAGAACATCATGAGGTTGTGCAGCCAAAGGATGCTACATCAAGTCCAATTCAAACAGCTCCTCTAGCATCAGGAAGACCCATCTTGTCTTGGACATACACCACAAATCTAAAAAGATGGCATGTCATTAGAGATCAAGGCAATGAAGATATTACACATGGAAAGATATGTTTCAGCTGCCTGTGCATGACCTCTTTGATATGAGAAGACACTTGATAGTATGAAGGATCCTGATCACCTTATGAAGAAAGGATTGATGATCATCCTAATAAGGATTGTTGACATCTGAAGTCTACTAAGTGCTTTGGTAGCATCAGCCTAGGGGAGTTTGTAGAGATTAATGAAAAGGTTGATGCAACTTAAACATCCAATGTCCATCCTGCATGTTGCACAAGTACTATGAAGAAGAATGCTTAGGAAGTTTCACACATGCAACATAAATATTCTAAGTGTGAAATCTTCCGAAGCCAAGACCAATGTCTTCCGAAGCCAAGACCAATATCTTCCCAAGCCAAATATGAAGTCTTTCGAAGCCTCAGAAAAAAAGTCTTCCGAAGCTTCAACTCACGAAGACAGATTTCTTCCAAAGACTTATAATACATGCTTTATCTGATGTACTTTTCCATAAAGCTAGACACCTTTCCGCTGCACCTCTGTAAGGTCACCAACTTACATGAGTTGGTGAAAAGTCCATGCTTTTGGTAACTGTACATTAAGGTCTTGAGTCTGTAACTTTCTACTTCATGTACTTTATCCTTTTTGTAATAGATAAGGATGTGACCTATGGCATGTCATAGTCACTAGTCAAAAGGCAATCTACCTTTTGACTCTACAATTGATTTTGTTTTGTGTCTAGTCAATTGTATCCAGTTGGCTTTCAAAGTATAGCTGGCTGTAGGATGTAGTATAAGTATCTAATGTTCTTGTATCTTTGAATTATGCTTTGTATCACTTGTAATAGAGCATAGAGAGCAATATACTGCATTCCTGAAAACCATATACTTGTGTTCTTTGTGTTCTGTCTCTTTCATTACGTGTGTTCTTAGTGTCTTACCTTGGTTAATCTAGTCATACTGTTTGATTAAGTTCAGTTAATCTCCTCTTTGTGTTGTTATGTTGTAACTCTACACCCTTCAACGATCTTGCATCAAGGGATCAAAGGATGAGCCTCTCAAGATAAGAGAAGGAGATGATGATGATGATGTGTTGGGTTTGTTGGACCATATCAAAGTAGTTTAACCATTTTATACTATCAAAATGCAGCGGATTAAAACCTTAACATTGTCATTAGTAATCTGAAAAATTAAGGCATAAAACATATCATCAACAAACCCAAGAACATAGGATCATTTATATGTGTTTGAACTAGCTATCAACTACAAATAACAACCATAATATGACATACAAACTACCTTTTGTAAGCAGCTGAAAACATGATGAAGGAGGAAGAATATGAGCTTCTTGAATGACCAAGACACCAAGGAGAGGTGTCCTCAAGCATCCATACCCACAAGCATCAAGCAAAGACCACTCTTGATAGGATTTGTGCACCAAAATCAGGTCAAGAGGACTGCTGGAGCCTTGTTCCAGCCATGAACAATGAAGAAGGGTGCTGGACCCTTTTCAGCCTTGAACTCTTTCTTCCATAAGAAGAGTTGATGTTCTTGTGACCCTTTGCATATCAGAGAGAAAGAGAGATCTGGATAGAGTGTGTATTTTTTGAGTTCTTGGAGTATGGTATCTCAAAACAAGCAAGACACGCACACCCAAAAGGGGGCGGCCAAAACTTGTTGTTTTGATGGGGTTTTCCCCCCAAAACCAAAACCCATTTTATTAAACCAATGTTTAAAATAGATATAATTAACCTTTTAGTTATATACCATACACACACTTTTATTATTTGATGTTATTTAACTAAATTAAACAACATTACAAATAATATCCATGAACAAAATATCCATATAAGTTGTTCAATCTCATATGCAACTTATTTAGAAACCCATTTTCTAAATTGTGTATTTATTTAATTGCATGATCATATCATCAATTAAATAATATTTGGTGTTTGCTAAGCTTGTTATTGGATAAGACCCGACTTGGATCATAACATACTAACCACATAAATGTTCTATGTATCTTGGGCATAAATAATCCAACATGATGATGATAGTGAAGATGATGAGAGTGATGATGATGAGACAAGTGATAATGAAGAGACAAGGGAAAGGCAGAATAGTGATGATGATGAAGAAGGAGATGCAGCTGCATCTACCTCAGCTCAAGATCAAGAGAGATGTACAAAGAGTAATCAAGACCAAGGAGTCTCATCTTCTGACCCTCCTACTGGGGCGTTGGCTATTCAGGGGAAAAGTAATGTTTAGATATTTATGTACTTGAAAACATTGTAATTGAATTTTGGATTAATATTATGGAATTAATGTTTACGTATATATTTGATGTTTACTATTTTGATTATTGACTTATGTTGATGTGTTACATGTTCGAATCAAGCAAATCCAAATTTTCAAGGAGATGAATACAATGTTGCTCCCCTTTAGCAGATCAAGACTCAGCTCACTATGATTCTTGATCTGCAAGGGATAGTGAGGAGCTCTGTGAGTTACACTCCTGAAGAAGGAGAAATAATTCATGATCTCACTAATGAGCATTGACCGAAATATTTTAATTGAATCCTAAAGAGATGTGAAGGATGCCCTAAAGTAAACGTGGAAAGTGACGATGAGCTAAATGACATAGACGAGATAGAGATTGAAGATGTCACAGCCCAACATTATCAGAGTATGCTGACAAGGAGGGAAATGTAGTCCCCAATCTGGGTGACTCCCTTGTTAGTGATACTTTTGAAACTCTCGATAAAATGGAACATGAGTTGGAGAAGAATAAAGAGCAAGCCCAAGCCTCAGACGCTGATGTCAGTATTAGAAAGGCTGAATGGGCAGCATGTTTTGCAAAAATAAGAGCCCAGCCCAGTGCTCCAAAGTCAAATGTCTACACCAAACTCTATAAAATGAAGAAGCATCACAAGGTGTCAGGCAAAATTATATCTTGGCTACTTTTGAAGATCTTAACGTTTATGTTGTTAAAAGAGAGAAGGGGATGAGTACTTCAGATTCCCACATGATCTGAAGGACTCTTCCGGGTTTTGAGCTTAACCAGCTAGCAAAATTGAAGTTGCTATATGCCGACCTTCGTAAGATATCAGGCTGGTTTGAAGCAGCTTTAAAGAGAGAGTACCACACCCATTGGGTCAACTTCAAGCCTCAACAACCAACAAGGTATATCAAAAGATCTAAAGTTGATGCCATAACTGGGAAACCAAAAAAGTGCTGAAGTGGAGTCCTTCGCGCACGATGTCTAGAATCCCTCTACAGGAAATGCCTTAGGACTTCACTCCACACTTCAAGTGATGGTATTAGGATTGAAGAACAGGCGAGGCAGTCATAGTGTTGAACAGAAAAGGAAGTATGGAAACTATTAGGGTGTTTGACCCCATGTGGCTCACTAACTTGTGGCTGATGATGTTTACACCTTACACAATTGGCCACTGTTCTATGACTCGCAGGATATTGTACAAGCTCTCCAATTCCAAATGTGATACGACTCTGCTTTGCTTTGAAATACATGCAGGAGTCACAAGAGAGAAGTACAAGAAACACAAAGAGCTAATGAAATATTAGACAATAGTATTAAACTAGGTCCAAGGGGGAGTTTATAGGTACATATGTACTAGTTTATGAGCTTAATATAAAAGTCTTTCATGTGTTACATATATGTAATTAGATGGTTAAATGAAATACAATGTGTGATTTTTGCTTATAATGTTTAATATTTCATTGGTTATTGTGTATTAATGCTTATTGAACTAACTATATAGGTTTTGGTTGTTTGAATAGATCTAAGTCAAATAATGATTGCAAAACATATTCAAACTTATCATATGAAGTTCTTATGCGAATGGCCCATGCTAATGAAACATACGCATGAACAACTTCATGCTAATGAACCAGTCGCATGACTGAACGAGGAGACGGGATCAGTCGCATCATTGTAACATGAGATTGACTCAGCCGCACGACTGAACACTCAGTCATGCGAATGGATCAACTGCATGAGTCAATCACATTACTGAACCATGCTAATGCTTCAGTCGCTCGAATGAGAAACCCTAACCTATGAATACCACTTAAATCATGGAAAAACATAACACTTCGAAAAGCTACGTACTAAATCATACAATAGCCGTCCAGAGACCTCTAAGAACTTGTTCTAAGTTCATAGATCGTACTAGATCGATTACCAATCCTTTTTAACATTTAGATTCAATCAACAATTGTTTCTACATGCGTTGTCACTGATTAGATTGCTAATCATATAGGATTCCACACTATTTGATTTGGTTTACACGTATATCGGTTAGTATTTCGTTCAATACACCATCCTAACGCCTAACTTTCCATAAATGCGCTTTTGATGCAAGCCTTGGTGAATCAAAGCTAGTTGAACATTTGACCTTTTAACACACCTAGTACACCTCTTATGACCTTGTAGCAATTATCTTATCACTTATCTTGATTCTAAGGTGCTAGACTTGAGACATTGCCTGTACCCAAAGAAACTGTTGCTTGAAACCTAAGGTGAGTTCTAGTGTTCCTTTTTTAATACTATTTTGGGATGAAGCATGCTCCGTTTAAACTAAACTATTGTTTTGCTATTTTAATACGTTGTATTTTGGGGTAAGGTTGATACCTGCTCACACTTGTATCACAATCATTAATTCTTGTGTGAACTACTTGTTGATATGGGTAGACCTACTTGGGGAATCCCTCACACACAATGCCTTCCGTGATGAACGGGAAGGGTAACAGACTAATATCCTGTGAGGTCATTTGTGGCATGCAGCAGGTTTTATAAGATACTATATTGAACCATTTATCAGGTATGGTGGACTGATTTGAGGCTTAGTTATCCTAATGGGATTTAACCGTTAACACATTTTTTAAAGAGGCTAGCCGGGGCTGAGTGTAGGGTTGATTATGATCCCCACAACAATGATACTATGGTTTTAAGTCAAATGTTGGATTCTAATGAATCCTTTTGTTTTCAAACTCTAAGCACTTGAATTCACCAACTTTTTAGTTGACACAAATTTCTTTTGAGCATGTTTTAGGTAATCCTTGATAGAGGTCTAGCTTATGTAGAAGACGTGTGATGGATGACCTAGTATCATGACCCATTGCATCATTTTGTATTTTCTTAAAATGTAATGCCACGTTCTTGGAACACTCACAACTGGTGAATCGTCGCATATAAAACATAATACATAAAACATTCATTTACATTTAGTAAAATACTGCAGCTGAATCATTTGGCTAAAACTATTACATATGTTAATAATCACCATTGCAAAATAATACATCATTGGTTAAATTAAAAAATATCACTTGTTGCTTTACATCACAAAAACATTATCATAATAAAAAATTGATGCCATCCAAAAAGAGCCAAGTAGCTGCCCAGGCCATCCACAACAACAATCACCTACCAATTTGAAATATATAAAAGTTAGTGTGCTCAGTGAGTTCTAATTTTATAAATAAAATACTTTAATTTTGCTTAAAACCATCCTTACTTTCATATGTGATCATTGCATGATACATACAAATAGATAATCTTACTATTATCTTTCATCATCATTCATTAACTTTCATTCATTCATCAATGTACATCATCATTATTATTTATTCTCATTCATTATCTTCCTTACCGAACATTTCATACATGCATCATTATCATTCACCTTAGATTTGGACCAATGTCATGTGCTATAACCGGAACATTGTGCACGAAGCTGATTACTGGCATGAGGTCTCTAAATAGACCCCGAACATTGTGCATGAAGCTAACACCTATACCTAGGGCAAGCAACAAGGTGACTGGGGTGTAAGATTGATATACTCATATGGAACGAATATGATGATTGAGTTAATGATTGTATGGCGGAAGCATACAATGAAGAAACATTGAATGCAAAAGATACTTATAAATGCACTTTGTAAGATTGATATTCTCATAAGTCATCCTGAATACCTCATCAGGTTCATAGCCACAGTTGATTAAAAACATGGCTTTGACCATCAGGTCATCAGTTTGGGCTTTCTCAACCCTCTCTTGTACTAAGGTCACCTCCTTCACAGGGCTTTCATGAGCTATTGGTTCATCAACCATATAGCCACATCAATCTCTCCTTCTTCTAGATCAACAAATTCAACCTTTTTTTCAGTTGAGCTTTAGCCTTTTCATGCTCTTCTAGAAATTCAGCAATGGCTGCAAGGCTTCTATGGTCATCTTTTTGCTTTTTCTGAATTGGTTCTTCTTCTACCATTGGTCTTTTCTCATTTACCTTCCCTGATAAGTATTTCCTCCTCCTAGTATAGGTTTGCATAGTTGGGCCAGAGGAGGTTTAAGTTATTTCAGATTCTGTAGGCACTTTTTCAGCCCCTGACTTCTCCGTTTCTTGAGAAGCACCAGCTGATTTTTCTCTCTTTTGTTGCTCTTCACATAGTCTTCTAATAAGTTTTTTTGTTCATCAGTCAATGATATAGCAGGCACTATTTGCATACTCAATTCCTTCTCAACGGGGACATGACATTGAGGAATTACTACAATGGGTTCATCAACTGGCCTCTGATCAACTATAAAATCCCAAAATCATCATCTATGATGAACTCTTCTACAGTGAAGCTATAAGAGCTTTAATCATATCACCGAATTTACCTCTTCATTGTGAGTTTCATCTGGTTTCTTTGCATTAATCACCATATTTATGCTTGATTCATCATGTATTGATTCACTTATTTCTTCCTTATTCTCAGCCTCAGAGAATCTCATCTTTTTAGTAGGAGGTGAGTCATTACTACTCTCTCCTGATGAACTTTCAGCACTACCTTCTTTATCATCTCTCCTTTTCTTTCTCTTCTCTTTTCTCAACCATATCATCTTTTTCTATTTCAGATTTAGCTTCTCTTTTGATTATAACAAGCAGTTCTAGCTCATATACTCTCTTATTTAGGCTTTCTATCTGATCTGCAAGTCTATAATAATGTCAGATTGCTCAACAATCAATCCTTCTTGTTCTTCGATGGCAATGGTCTCGATGGCTAAAGTGTCAACATGACCACTTAGTTAATCCCTTGATTGTTAGAGAGCAGCCTTCAATCTTTCTATCTCCTTTTCTTTCTCTTTCATTTCAGCCTCATACTTTTCTTTTAGATCTTTTATCTCCTCCTTTTCATCCAACTCTAACAGTCTATCTTGAATAATACTAGATCTTCTGTTCAATAGTTTTCTCCATCTTTGCTACTTTCTTCATCAGCTCATAAATCATTTCGTCCTTCTCATTAGGTCTATTCACTTCTGATTCAACAACACTTTAAGAAGGAACAACCTCAGAAATAGCTTGTCTAACAGGCATCTTTCTATGATGATCCTCATTATCAATTGATGATTTTGATTACTCCGAAGAGCTGGTAGAGTCACCATACTCAACAGGCTCAGTAAAAGCAGGGGATGAGTGAACAGGAGATTCAAGTGAATGATGGATTGGTGAAACATAGGTGAGTATATGAATGATGTATGTGGAGAGATAATGGTTGTAATTGTGGTGATGAGATTGGTAGTCTTTGTGGTGATGGTATAGGTGAGGGCATAAAAGGTGAGGCTATATTAGTTTCATTAACAAATGGCCCTATGTGAAGATCACCCCCTAAATCAACTTGTGGTGACACTGTCCTTTGTCCTTCATCATGTTTTACAACTTGCTCATCGGTAGTTTGCTGATTATGAGCAGCTAGTTCTTCTTCTTGATTTGGCTTGTCAACAGAAGCCTCTTGTTCTTCAACATGTTCTTCTTGATTAATATGTTGAAGCATCTAGGGCAACAAATAAGAGTGGGTTCCACTATAAAAGCTCATAGGATGTCTCTTTTGATGTACTTGTAAGACCTAGCATCATAATAAGGAATATCCATCATAGGACCTTCAGGTTCAATGTCAGGAAATGCTTCATTATAAGACATTGTAAGAACCTTGGGTGGGTACATTAGGAACATATGTCTTCTCCCTTGTTGAATGTTTGAAACCAGACCACTAAACGCATAGGCAGACATGTTAAATGGCCTGTTAGTGCATAAAGCACATATGGCGGATGATGTGATTACAGGAATGTCATTCCATCCTATCTTCCTCTTTGACAAACAATGTTGGTAAAGGTGAATAAGGAACCTCCATTGTAAGTCAACTAATCCTTTTACAATCTGCTTGCCTTCGTATCCTCCCTCATATCCAACGTAGGCAAAGAAAGTAGTGACTTCATCATCTTCAAGCTCTAGAGGATTGTAGGCATCATCACCGAACTGAAGACATTGTCTCATAGTTTGTTTAGTGATGGTTAGAGTATGACCATCGGTGATCCTTCCAGATAGAGTTCTTTCACCATCTATCTCTGTTACCATAGCAGTGCTCCAAAAAGATCTTTTGAATCTCTCATCAATGACTAGTCTACCTATACTACATGAGCCACTCTGGAAGTGGAAATAAATCTGATCATGTCTCTAAGATCTTCAATCTTAGGTACATCAGGTCAGAAAACCGTTGACAGTATGGAGCTTGCTCCAAGTGAGATTTTCCATGTACCCTTTATTAGAGGCATATAAATTAGATTATTTGATAATACTTATTAGATTGTAAAACATACATCAAGCAATTTTTATCAGTTTGACTTTTGATGGTCAAATTGATTGTTTGAAAGTATAGTTGCATAGGATCATTCCTAAGCTTGAATTTCTCATGAATAATCACAATTATTTTGGTTTTCATGTTTGGAGAGATCGTGTTTGTTTTTTCAAACCTCTTTTCAACTCTTAGATTCAAGATTTGATTTCAACATTTTCATCTTTTGTTATGCTCTATTCATAAGATTAACACGATTATGAAATTCATTTGTTGATTGTTATTCTTCTTAGTTAACTTGTTCATTGTAGTTGAAAATGATCATCATTTCTTATATCAAGTCTCATTTTGAATTTTCTTTCTTGACCTAGGGTTCTATGTTCATCATGGGTTCAAAAGTGCGACATTTTAGGTCACAAAATTCAAAGATTTTTCATGTAAGGCCCCGTTCCCGGAGACCTCACACTTGGTCAACCACAGTAGCTAAAACATTAAACATTATAATTATACAAACTTAAGCAGCGGAAATAATTTATCAAAAAACCATTCACTTCATTTAAAACACTGCTGTTGAGCAATACATCATCATTTAACTGTTTAGAAAAGAATTGTTTTACTGCATTACAAAACAACAACAACATAAAATACGAATGGATGTTAGTCTTTTCCTGCCGAGTGGCTTCACCCTCGTGCCATCCTTAGTAATAATTACCTGCCAACTGAAAATGCATAAAAGTCAGTGTTGCTGAGTGAGCTCTAGTTTTAAAAGTAATAAAATACTTTATGTATGTTGTATATGAAAATACTCTTTCTGTGACATACAACTCTTTACTTTGTATGCGAGCACGCATTAACTATATGAACAGATACTGTTTGTTCTCATCACTATATGCCTTGTATGTTCTGTAATCTTTTATCTTTATCTTTCACTTTCTATATGCACCAATGAGCAATACCCTAAACTGTATGCACAATGAAAACCAGTGATGGGCCATCAATATCCCTCAAAAGGGTTCTGTTTACTATATACAGGCCGACCCAAACACCTAGGGTATGCTACAAAGGTCCTGCCAATCTCCAAGACTGGCCCTGTGTGCATCATAGGGTAGCTAACCCACAGCACAGTTGAGCTAACGACAACACGTCGTGTACCTCCTATAAGCTTGCAAGACTTGTTAACATTTTATTAATGTTCCTCTTCTTTTCTTTGTTGCTCTTATTACAATATACTTTACGTTATGATAATAAACATACCACGTAAAGTCACACATTATAAGTAATAATAATAGCAATAATAATAATAAGGAATAATCATAATCATGCATGAAACCCATCATTAATAAGCCCTGGTCAAACCTCGGTCAAAACCCTAAAAGCACAGACTCCCACAAATTCTGTAAAAATTTCAAAGTGTTTAGGCGCTTTGACACTATTTGGGCGCATGAGCCCTGTTTGGGCGTTTCATCACTATGTAGGCGCATCAGCCAACACTTAAATCATTTTATCACTTAGGCGCATGAACTATTCAGGCGCATGGACACTTAGGCGCATGGACCACTTGGGCGCATGGGCACTATTGGGGCGCATGACCCTACACTTAGTCATCCGACTAATATTTGTAGGCGCAAGGGCTACTGTTCAGGCGCATGGGTTATACTTAAATTCTTCTAAGGCATTCCCAGGTGCATGAGCCTTATCCGGGTGCATGGACCTTCTTTGCAACATGTTCCTAGGATGATTTCGAACCCATTCATCATACGTATCTATTCTAAGCTTACCAGGGCTATTCTAAACATGAACAACCTATAAGCATTCAAGAATCATCATCCAACATGCATAATACATACGGGTATACATACATAAACATTTGAAAATCGTTTTAATACATTTTTAGCCCCAAAAGAGTTTAAAACAAGTAAAGACCAGGGTCTAGAACTTACCTGGTGCAAATTAGGTGTTTCTTCCTTCAAACCCTTTTGCAACTGAGTTCAAATACCTAAAAACACCACCAAACACACACACCCGAGCATATACACAAACACATAAGCACATAAACATATAACCAGGGTAAAACCCGTCAT
Source organism: Flaveria trinervia (assembly GCA_025506515.1). Taxonomy (NCBI): domain Eukaryota; kingdom Viridiplantae; phylum Streptophyta; class Magnoliopsida; order Asterales; family Asteraceae; genus Flaveria; species Flaveria trinervia. Next base: position 47,174,195 of record CM046451.1, read on the forward strand.
AAATACTTAAAAACCTTGAATTCTTACCTTGAATTCATTCTTCTTCTTCTTCAAACCGAGAGTTTCTGCTCTCTCTCTCTAAATCCGATTTGCAAAAAGGTGAAAAGTAGCATGGTGTGGGCGGCCATGTTGCTTTTGTACCAACTTTTGAAAGATTTGTCCTTTTCGACACTTTTAACCCCTCATCTTGGGTTAATTGATGTTTCTTTCTTTTTATTACTTTTATAAAAATACCGGGTGTTACATTTCACCTTTTGTTTGATACTCTATTGTAGAGAATCGAAACTGAGGACTAATCGGATAAAATGAATTGTAGAACACAAGTTTGTTAATGGTGATGATGATTGATGAAGAACAATGAGTTTCGTTCGTCACACTTTAAAATCACTCAATTTTAAAAGTATTAAATGACCTTTTGAAATGGCTTTAAACAGTCAAATAATGTCTTTTACACATTTTTACAGCTTTCAGAACAAATGTGGTCACTTTTTAAATTCACTGTAGCAAATGCGGAAGAGTTTTGTGCATCAGCATTTGTGTACTTTTACAAATGTGGAAGTGAAAAACTTGAAAAGATTTATTCGCTGTAGCAAATGCTGTTGAACAAAGTCCGTTTAAGAATTTGTTCACTATTACAAATATAGCTGAACCAAGTTAGTTCGCATTTTTTTCACTGTAACAAATGCAGTTGAGAAAATTCATTTATCCACATTTACTTCAACAAATGCGGTTGAACAATAAAGTTGTCCACATTTCTTGACCTTCCTGATGATCGAAGAGATTAAGCACTTGTTTATTAATTTTTTATATACATAAAAAGTGTTGATGTCACACATTCATGAAATCCGGATGAGTACAAATAATGCGGTAATGAAAATGTATTCCACATTGACAAATGCGGAAGAACACTTTTATACGCACAAGTTTTTAATACTTCAAACCTTTTATGTATACTTGTTTGACTCAAATGCGATAGAGTAAAGTCCTTATCCGCATTAGTGTCACTTTGTTTTAAATGACATAAACAGTTACCCGCATTGGTTATATGGATGGATTACCATCACCCGCATTAACCAATGCACTTACCCGTATTAAATTTTGAATTTAGTCAAAACTCAATGTTTTTGTAGAGAAACTCTCATTTTTTGTTTTTTCTTGTATAAAGAACTGTCTTTGATTGTATTGTGTCTTATGAAGTTGTTGGTTGTTGTTGGGGTTATCAATTCTTGCTTGGATGGACTTGTATATCTAAAGTGATACAAGTTTCCCACTGTTTGACTAATCTTGGACTTCTTATGCTCCAAGAATCCATATAAGCTAAGATACTATGGTATAACTTCTACACCAACACAGACAGACTCTTTTTGATTTGTTTTGAAGTTTTAAGAAACTAATTTAAGAAACTAAATGTCTACACAAACCGATCAAAATTTTAAATTACTCCCCTTAAAGTTTATATCCACATCTAGGTAGAAACTTTGAAGATTTAAAACTTTTGAATATGAAATGTTTCTAAATTAGTTTTTTGTTTTTCTAATTTAAGAATGAAGAGAAGCATACCTCTTGTTGGGATCATATCAATCTTACATTACACATTTGCATTCTTTTGTAATAAAATGGACATGTTTATGAACTTATTGATTGAAGGTATGTTTGTCTTTTAAACTCATACCTAGTTAATATTTTAATGCATGTGATATATATCATGTTTTGGTTTATTTGATTATTCAACATGTACCTCACACTCAAAAGTATGGAATGATCAACCATCCTAAGGTAATGTATAGTAGAATTGTTTCACAACTTGATTTACCAGGTTATTTAAGTTATGAGATTTCAATTTAACTGATCTTCACTTTGATCCTTTTCATGATTGGATTCTTTTTGTTCATTCATAAAGAATGTATTCTTTTGTAGATTCATCCAATTTGGATGTGTTTCTTATTAGGAATATTTTGGATCAATACATCTTCACTATGTGCTTGTTTCATAAGGTCTTTGCTCAGCAAAACAGAGAAGAAACTTGATGTTGCTGTAAGAGATTCATAAAGTATCATTACCTAGTGTGTTTAGTTTACTACACACACTTACACTTAGATAAGCAAATACATACTTGTACTCTATGATGAGTGTTTCACTATTGAATAAGATTTTAATCCATCACATCATATTTCTTATCTTCCAAGTTGAGCTTACCAACATATCAGGTAAGTCATGATAGTCTTTCAAATTTTAAATTAAGCACAGTGAATGATATTGCGACTGTAATTATATCATTTCCCATTCTGTATATCTTATTCTTTATCAAAATTGACTTCCTTTTGTGATTTTCTAAATTTTTAACTTGTTTTTTTTATGTTTTTGATTTTATTTAATGTTAATCATGCCAATTGATTGAACTAGGTATTCAAACCAACTATGTTCAAAGGCTTTGGTGAATAGATCAGCTAATTGATTTTCAGTTGGAACTTGAATCAATTTGATTAACCTTTTTTCAGCGTAATCTCTCAAAAAGTGATATCTAATTTCAATATGTTTTGTTTTTGAGTACTGAACTGGGTTATTTGTGATCAAGATAGCTATTATGTTGTCAATGTGAATTGGAGTGTACAAGAAGTTAAAACCATTATCATGGCATCTAGTTTTGAATCAAGAGAACTTGAGAGCAACAAGCTGATGCTGCAATGTACTGAGCTTCTGTGGTTAAAACAATACGTTTGTTTACTTCTTGCACTGCTAGGAGACTAGCCTAGGACCAAGAAATTGACAATCTCCAGAAGTGGACTTTCTATTGAAGTTACATCCCCCATAATCCTTGTCAGTATAGGCATAGAGATTGAAGTCTCCTTCCTTTGGATACCATAAACCAAGAGCTGCCTTGTCCTTAAGATATCTGAATATTCTCTTGACAAAATTCACATGAGATTATTTAGGATAAGCTTGATATCTGGCACACACACAAACACCAAACATAATGTCAGGCCTACTAGTTGTTAGATACATAAATGTACCAATCATGGATCAATAGTGAGTCTGATCCACTGACTTGCCTTTTGGATCTAGACCACCCTTCACTTAGTATCAACAGGTGTTCTTATAGACTGATAATGAACAAGATGGAATTTCTTCAACATTGTTTCTACATATTTTGATTGATTGATAAAGATTACATCCATTGTTTGTTGGACTTGCGCTGCTAAAAAGAACGTGAGTTCCCCCATTGCACTCATTTGAAATTTTGAATGCATAAGGTCTTCAATTTCTTTATAGAGTTGCTTAGTTGTTGAGCCAAAAATGATATCATCCATGTAGATCTGGACTAGTAACATGTCTCTTCCTTTTCTCTTTCTAAAGATAGTCTGATCAATCTTTCTTTTTTCGTATCCATGTTCAAGAAGGATAGATGATAGAGTCTTGTACCACTTTCTTAAGGCTTGGTGAAGACCATACAAGGCTTTGTCAAGCTTGTAAACCTTGTGAGGAAACATAGGATCTTCAAAGCCAGGTGGTTGACTCACATACACTTCTTTAACAATCTTTTGATACATAAAAGCACACTTCACATACATTTGATGAACAGTAAACTTCATGGATGCTGAATATGCAAGAAAGATTCTTATAGCTTCTAATCTAGTAACATGTGCAAACACTTTGTCATAATCAATTACCTCTTCTTGTGTATACCTCTGTGCACTAGTCTTGCTTTATTTCTGATGACAATCCGTCTATCATCAGTTTTGTTTCTGTACAGCCATATGGTACCAATACGATATTGTCCTTCGGGAAGATCTACTAGTTGCCATACTTCTTGCTTCTTGAACTGTAGCAATTCTTCTTGCATTGCTTCAATCTAACTGTTGTCTTGAAAATCCTCTTTGATGTTTTTGGGTACTGTTTGACAAAGAAATCATGAGAAGAAACAGATGTTTGCAATACTTGACTTGCTTCTTGTCACCCTTTCGTTAAGTTCACCAATAATGCTTTCTACTGGATGCTCTTGTGTATTCTGGTGGTTGCAATTGAGTCGCCAGCAATGGTTACATCAAGATATTAGACATTCAGATCATCTTGGTGAGAGGCACCTTCATCTTGTACTGTTGGCAAGTTATGAAGATAGTCAGAATCTATTTAAATGACTGCTTCAACATTAGCAACACTTTGATTGCTTCCATCATTTGAGGTTCTTTCTGTTTCAACTAGAAGTGTAGCTTGATTTTGATTTCTGACTTTAGTTGATGGGTCCTTTAAAGGTGATGGTAACAAGCTATGACCAACTTTACTTGAAACAATTTGATCTTGAGATGATTGTCTGACACGATGAGCTTGGAGTGGAACATATTCATTCAGTTGTTTAGTAGAGTTAGGAAGAATCATTGGAAAGTTATCTCTTGTTTCTACACATGACGAAGGTTTTGCTTAATGTAGGTTTCCTGCATAAGGCATGTGAAATTGATCAATAGATTTTGTAAATGAGTCAATATCAAACAACTAGTCAGGACCATTTGTATATTTGGGAAATTAATGTTCTTTGAATTGAACATTTGTTGATTCATCAATAATGTTTAATTTAGGATTAAACACTCTGTAAGCCTTTCAAACATGACATTTACCTATAAAGAGTCCTTCACTAGACTTAGTTGAAAATTCTCCCAAATAGTCTCTGGTATTTAATATGAAGACAGGACTACCAAACGACTTGAAAAATCCAATAAATAGTTTTTTATGAGATAATAGTTCATATTGAGTCATGTTGTAATCTATTATAATCAGAGTTCGATTTTGCACAAAGCACGATGTGTTAACTATCACTTCTTATTGTTTTGACCTTATGATCAAGTTGGTTTCTAATTTTTGTGATAAATTTGGGATGCCTCATTTTTATGAAGTAAGAAGAAAACCCATGTCAATCTTGAAAAGTCATCAATGATCACCAAACGATACTATTTTTTCCAACACTTATAACGTGAGTTGGTCCAAACAAATCCATATGAAGTAGCTTCAATGGAGTATTGTTTAAGTTCACAAGCTTTGGTTTGTAGGAAGATTTATGTGTTTCCCTTTGAGGCATGCTGAATAGTGATCAACAAATTGAAATTCTTTTGGGGGAAAACCAATGACATGTTTCCCTTTGTGTGCCCCAAGCATCGGTGCCAAAGTTGAGACTCATCAAATGATGCTTTTGACAGCAGACATGTTTCTTCTTTTGGTGTAGTAGAACTTAGGTTTAAGATATTGGTGTTATTCTTCCTTGGAGTCTTTAGGATAACCCATTCTTCAGGAATCTGAAATCTTGGTTTTAGAATGTAGCAATGAGTGTCGGTAAAGTGAGTTGAATATTTCTTGTCACAAATCTGAGACACGCTTAGAAGAATGGAATTAAGTTGTTCACAGTAGTTCACTCTATCAAAGCTCAGCATCCCATTTGTCACAGATCCTTCACCAGTAATTCTTCCAACTTGTGAATCTCCTTCAAATGCTATAGTAGTTCCTTGTATATTCTTGAAGTCATGCTGGGAGCATCCACTGTCCAGGTACCATAAGCTATTGGACCTATATGGATGACCCTGCAAGCACAAAAGAACTAATTAGAATATGGTACCCAAGCAATGATGGTCCTGGGTTTCCCGTTCCTATCCATGATGGTCACCTCTTCGTACTTTCCTCTAAACTGTGATTTAGAGAGAGGTGTTCTAGGAGATTTTGGTTGAAATTTTTATTGGTTCATCTCATCAATATCAACTGAGAGTCAGAGGAATAATGAAACCTTTGGTCCCTATTTATTTGACGAAATTTGACCCGCTTTTTATTATCAAACATCATTTTTGATTTAGGAAGATCATATGTTTGCTTGATGTTGTGACATTTGTTTCTTTGACTTTTCCTCACCTCTTTTATGTTAGTTATTTGATTATCTAATCTAGATGTCCTAGATTGATTCTTATGAAAATGACTTATGGCTGTGGATTTCACAGATGATATTGGTGAGATGGGTTTGTTTTGGGAAATTCTGAAACCCATTTTCTTGAAGTAACAATCAGATGTATTGTGATTGTTCATATCACATGCTGAACAATATTTATTGAAATAGTAGTTTTTGGTGGAATGATTGTTCATGTTACATATAGAGTAGTATTGATCGAAAAAGCACTCTTCTGTTTTGTGATTAGACATTTCACATATGTCACAATACATATGTTTGTTTCTTGAATCTGATTTAGCTTTTGCACACATATTTGATTTATTTGTTCTTATCTAAGTCACAATCTTTGGTTTAAGGGAAGTAGCAAAATCAGCCTTTTTAGTAGTTTGCTTCACAACACTACTTTTGTTGACTGTTTTAGGCTGTTTTTTTCCTGAACCCTTTCTTGACTCCTTATTGCACATGTCAAAACCTACTCCTTGTTTTGATATTGATGATTAAGGTTTAACTGAATTTTAGTTTTTGAAATTAGTGAACTCTTGTTTTACTTTGGCAGAGAAATCTTGTCTGATTTGATTGAATTTCTAGAGATTTAATCTAATAATTAAAACTAATTTCAGCAGAAGCTTTCACTCACTCCACAACTTTCATCTTTACTTTTGAAATTGCAAGTATACATTTCACAAAGGGGACAATGGCCATGATTGGGCTTGATGGTTTAATGACATTCACTGTCTTGTCTGACACTCCTTGATTTTAATTGGGTGACCTTATTTAATTTTCTCCTCATTTGTTTCAATGTAAAGATTTGGTTTGTTTTGAGTATATGTGACTTGTTTTACTATTGTCTTTGGTTTAAGAGTATTGAGTTCAATTTGCTCTTTGAGTGTGGCAGATTCAGGCATGATAGTGTAGTCGTCATTGTAGGGTGGAGGACAAGAACTATACCCAATCCAAGACATATCCTTGGGATCTTTTGTGAGTCTAGCATCTCTTGTAGCTTGACTAAAGAAATTGAAACTTTTCAAGTTTCACTTCAGTAAGTGTTTGTTCAGCTATTGATTGAGCTAACTTTTTAGTTAGTTGTTCATTCTCAGCTGCAAGAGTGTACTTCTCACCATGCAATTTTTCAATATTAGATATGAGAGATTTAATTTTGATTTCAAATCCTTTACTTTATCTCTTAAGTTGAATTTGACCTCAGATGGAATAAGAGATGGACCATGATTGATGTGAGCCATGAGTGCATGATTCTAAAATTGAGGTTTCATTTCCTCTGCATACAAACTCCAATCACATACTCCATCTTGTCTGATAACAAGAGCATTTGAAGATGACTGACTGCTTCCATGAGCTTGATTAGTTAGTTGTGGCTGATTCTAATAAGGTTGTTGATGTTGTTGATGATGATACTATTGTTTTTGATTGTTAGAGTGGAAGCTTGTGCTAGGTTCTGAAGATGACTGACCCTGAGAATTCCTTTGGAAATTGTTGTTGTATGTTCTAGGAGCATTACATTCTCTAGAGAAGTGCCCAGTCATGCCACAGTTGAAGCACTTTACCTTGGATTTGTCATATCCAAGTTTGGTGTTTTCATTAAGGCTACGTTTTCTTCCTTTTCTAAAAAACTTCTTGGCTCTCGTTGCAATCATAGCCAGTTGCCACTGCAAATCTATTTCATCCACATCGTCTAGATCCATTTCTTCTAAGTCCTCTTGGATCAGATGAGCAGAAGTGAGTCTGCCTCCCAAGTAAGCTTCAAAGCTTGCAACAAAAGCATTCTAAGTTGCCTTTTGTTCTTCTGATCTTGGGTCTTCAGGAGTAGTTGAGGGGGTTGCAGAGAACCCTGTTGGTTGTGATGGTGTTGAAGGCTTGATAGTTGGTGGAGCTATGATGAAACCAGTTGTCTTCACTTGATCTCTTGAGGAAAGAAAATCATCATCCTTAGTGATGAAAGCATTTTCTACAGAGTGGATGTCTGTTGGAAATCTTTAAGCTTTAATAACTCTAGGTCAACCAAGATTTATGGTTCTCTCATCGAGATTAAGAGCTTCTATCTTGGCAATCATGATGTCCAATGTGGCAATCTCTAGATCAAGAGTGTTTTTCAGCATTGTAACATTTTGTTTCCAACTTTATAGAAGACTGTGAAGCATCTTCTTATTTAGTTCTTTGACATTGTATGTTACCCCCATGATCTCTAAATTATTCACCACCTGCATAAATCTATGTAGTTGTTTAGAGATTGACTCCCGCTTGGAGTGATGAAAGGTTTCATATTGATTAACAAGCTTGTCCTTGTTAATTTCACCAACTTCACTACAGCCTCCACACATTATCAACAATGCATCCCAAATTGTTTTAGCATTTCTATACTTTTCCAATCCTTTTAGCACATCCATTTTCAGTGCTTGAGTAAGTATAGAATAAGCTTTGAGATCAACTATTATCTTTTTGTAATCATCAACATCAAATGTGAGATCCTCAATAGGAATTCTTGAGGTTTTGTATATCGCAACTTGATTAGCAGAAAGAGTCACTCAAATGTAAGGGCCTTTGCATATTGAAATCTAGTAGTTCAGATCAACCCTAGTAATATAGTTTATAAATCTGATTTTCCATTGCTCAAACTCCTATTTGTGTTTAAGCATTGGTGGTTTTGGAGTATGGACAAGTTTAGAGAAACTATGTGAATCCATTTTTAATAAGATGTTGTTTAACTTTGTCAAATAATGCTTAGTTTGATTGTTAAATTTAACTTAGTCCAAATAGTCCAAAGAGGCTTATGTATAACTAGATTTGTTGATGTTTATAAGTTTTTGTTATAACAACTATTCATGAGTTTGTTCTTGAAGATGAGTACAAATGAACAGTGACCGTTGAAGAGATTTCTTCTGTTTACTAAGTAGAGGTACTCGAACACTCTATTAGTAACTCAATCATCAGATCAATCGAGTTCTATTCAGATCTAGGGAGATTTGAAGAAGAACCGAGAACCAATGCTCTGATACCAATTGACTGGGGCGTAAGATTGATATTCTCACAAGGATCGAATATGATGATTGAGTTAATGATTGTATGGCGGAATCATACAATCAGGAAACATTGAATGCAAGAAATACTTATAAATACACATTGTATTAATGTAGGTGATAGGTTACAATGAATGCTAGGCTTTGAGCATTAAATAGTAACAATCACCTTGAGAATATAAGACTAAACAAAATATTCTCATTGTCTATATTGTCTATCAATAGTCACTTCACATACGAGGTCTTCTATTCTATTTATAGGCTGACAAGATGCCTTTTACAAAATGACTAAACTACCCCTGACCTATACATCAGAAACTAGTCTATGTCTTCATCAGCATTCCTTTTGTTCATCCCCATTGACTAATGTGGATGTGTTGATCTTGATCAGCATTTCTTCTTTGTCTTCAGCATTAGTGTTTGGTCATCAGCATTGACAAATGCGGATGAACAAACACATGCACATTTGTTATTGCACATCTACATTAGTTAATGCTTATGTGAAGAATACTTGTTAGCATTTTTCCGGCTATCCACATTTCTTAATGCGAAAGAACAAATACTTATGCACATTTTTTCTATGTCTTCCGCATATACAAATGCAATTAGCCGCACTTGTCTTCTTTGCAGATTCTTCATCCGCATTAATACTGGACTTGTGGCATCTCCAACAGAACCACCATCAACCCACCACTTGAATTGGCATATATGATCCTTTCAGGGTCCAACACAAGGGTCTCATATGTATGGTCAATCACAAGGATTAGACTCTAGTGTGCATCCTTCTGGGGTAGCTAACCCGCACACAGTTGAGCTAACACCCTTCATTGTGTGTGAACCTCTTTATAGTGCTTGCATGACTTTTCATATATTCATTCTTACTTTCATGGATGCCTTCATTCTTTCTTATGTCATTTTCATTCATCATTAATTCTGTTTTCGTTACATAATATTTTACATTCATTGATAATAACACACCATGCAAAGATACAGAAATATATATAATGAAGAACTTAAAGAATACATAACATAAATATGCATCACAACATCATACACCATCATACAACATCATACATCACCCCGGGAACATCCCAAGTCAAATCCTAAAACTTCCCTTTTGTCCAAAATTCCAGAAAATATTCTAAGTCTTTAGGCGAATGTGCCTTATGCAGGCGCATGAGCCTTATGTAGGCGCACAAGCCTTATGCAGGTGCATGAGCCTTATGTAGACGCATGAGCAGTATGCAGGCGCATGACCTTTCGGATGCATGGGAACACTTAGGTGCATGGGAAACTTTTAGGCGCATGGGCACTATTCAGGTGCATGTCCAAACACTTAGTCATTTCAGGCAACTTCCTAGTAGCATGGGCACTTGGGCGCAGAGGTAGTTGGGCGAATAGGAACACTTAGCCAATTTTGGCATCAACCTAGATGCATGGGAACTATTTGGGCGCCTGGGTTCCAAGCGCATGGAACTTAGGCGCATGAGCAACTAATTTTAACTAACCAACATAACTTCAATCCCAAGTCCAATTCTAATATGTTATAAGCTTAGTACTTACACTCTAAGCAACAAAAACACATACATAACATAATCATAACATCATAATCTCCCAAAACATACCCTACCCACATACACATACACATGTACATACAAGTAACATACCCATTTTTATAAAAACATACATGTATTTCCAGCCCCAAAGAAGTTTAAACCTTTTAAAAATAGGGGATCTAGAACTCACCTCTTGCAACCTCGAGTAAGATTTCCTTTAGACCCGGATGCTATGAGTTCAAACACCTAAAACCTACCAAAACACCATAACACAAATTACATATATAAGCACCTACCCGAGGCTATAATCAGTTAAGAACACTTGAAAACATCGAATTCTTACCTTGAATCCGAATTCTTCTTGTTCTTCTCTCTAACCCCGACAATTCTCAACTTTCTCTCTTTAGAAACCATATGAAATGAGATGTGCAATAGGTGTGGGCGGCCATGCCCGTCTTTTTGAACAAAATTATAATAATTTTGTACCTTGCACACTTTTTGTTGGATCTTGTATGCCCAAGACACATACAAGATTGATATGGTTAGTATGTTATGATCTAAGTCGAGTCATACCTAGTAATAAGCTAAACAAACACCAATTTAGAAAATGGGTTTTCTAAATCATTGCTTTTGAGATAGTTCAACATTATATGGATAAGTTGTTCACGAGAAATTATTTGTTTTATTATTTAAGGTGGTTAAATAATAACAATAAATATAAATGTAAAGAGGTTTTATTTTTACAAACTTAAGGGTTATGGAGTGTAATATTAAGATTAAAATGGGTGGGAACCCATTTCAAATCAGATTTTTTGGCCAACCCCTTGGATCCCCTCCTTGGGATTCCGTTTTCTTGTTTAATGCAAGGCTTGAACCATTAAGATACTCCACCAAGATACACACTCTCTCTCTCTCACACACACAAGAACTCTCTCCTCTTGTTTTCAAGCTGAAATTTTCGGGTTTGAAGAGGTTCTTTGCTGAAAAATTCGGATTTGATAAGAGGAGCAAGAAGGAGGCTTTGGTGTTGCACTTCCTAACAAGTGGGGTGTTTGCAAGAGCTTGTGGGTATACTAGCTTGAGGCCTTCTCCTTTGGAGGCTTGCATTCAAGAACATCATCATCTTCTCCATTGAATTCCATCCATCTTCTTGTTCATAGAAAGGTTGTATTCTATGAACACCCTATGGTTGTTTATTTTTGATAACATGTCTTTTCACATATATTTGATCTTTGTTCTTGGGTTTGTTATCTTGAAATATAAAATGGTTATTTTTAGAATATAAACATGTTTATATGTCTTATATCCACTGCATTTTTTGGTTTAAATGGTTAAACTATATTTGTTAAACTTGTAACAAACCCAATAATGGCATCTAGAGCCGTTATGTGGAAAACTTGCTTCAAAAATCCAAGAAAACTCATTTTTGTTGTACTTTTTCAACCCATTAGGGGCTGCATTGTTATGGATAGATGAATCCCTTGTCTTTCAAGTTTTATTTTACATGCTTTAGAATAAAACTTGAAAGATTAAAGTCAAGTGGTTGATTATGTTGTTTGGAAAAAAAACCTAAAATCTTAGTTTATGTTGGCTGAAATTTTATGGGTTAAAAAGGGAGTTCGTTTTTGTTCTTGAATATTGTATTTGGATACATGTTTTGGTGCATAACATAGCCTTGACCATGTGTGCTTTGGATTTGGTTGAATGTTTGTCATGTTTGGTTTTATTCTTTCAAAGGGATGTAATAATATTTTATGTTTGTATCTTTGGGTTGTAATTTATTCATTTTCGGTTATGTAATAAATATATTAGGTTAATTTCTTTTTTTAGAAAAATTGTATTAGGATATAATTTTGAAAAAGAAGAGGCACAAGTGGAAGACCCAAAGGAAGACACAAAGGAAGGACACAAAAGAGACATGGACACTTGAGGCATTTGGATGTGGATTCATGTGGGAGTTCATGGAAACGTTTTGATGCGTTATTGTTAACCCTTAGAAAAGACCTAATGACAACACTTGTGATGGAAAACAAGTGTAGTCAACTTAGTGGCTATGGTTATGCACTTGTGGTTGTATGATTATGCTTGTTTGGTTGTTTGTTTTATGTTTGGTTGTTTGATATTTGGATATGCATAACAAACTTATAAACAAACATAACAAGCTGAAATTTTATGATTCTTTATCATTAAGTGGTTAATAAAAGGTTATTAAAAGGATTAATGATTGTACTAAAAGGGGTTTTATTGAAAGAGAACATAGGGTACCATGTGTTTGAAAGCATGCAAACTAGAGTTATGAAAATATAAAATTTCATTTAAAAACAAGTTTAACACCATCCTTTTGCACGACACTGAGTCACTTCGAAACTCCTAGTGGATAAAGGTCACCTAACCATTTTGAGGGAACTTGTGATTTGAGGTAGGAATACCATATTAGTAGGATAAAGGTCACGTAACCACTTATGTTGGTAAACCCACTTGTGTGTGGAAGAAGGGTGACTTGATCTGCAAACCATGTTAAATGGATCACCTACAATGTGGTTTACAAATAGTGTTGTTGGGATCAACATGCCGACTATACATATGATGTTAAAGTCGATCCCATACCTCTAGAAGTTGCAAAGGGTTGCAATTGTCAAATGTTGACTACCTTTTCAATTTAAATAAAGGGATAAAGGTCACCTAACCACTATTTAAATGTAACGTTGAATTCTAGAATTTTAAATTGTGTAAGACACATAAAAGGGTATTAATAAATAAAACATGATTATATTGAAAATACTAAAATTGAACTTTGTTAAATTTGTTGGGTTTTGTAACATGTTAACAAAGAAAGTTTAACGATTTAAACTTCAAAAACGCAGCGGATATTAGGGTTTAAAGTGTGGTTAACAATCTGAAATTTGGACAATTTTAAACAAAAAATAAAACCCAAGAACAAGGATCATATATATGTGAAATGAAATGCTATCATGAACGAAAATGCAACCATAGGGTGTTCTTTGAAACTACCTTTCAAGCACAAGATGTTGTAGATGGATGAGATGAAGATGATGATGCTCTTGAATGTCCAGCCCCCAAGAGAGAAAGCCTAAGTTTGTATACCCATAAGCCTTAGCAAACACCTAGTCTTGTTAGGTAGAAGAACACCAAAAACCCAAGACCTTCTTGCAAATCCGAAATTCCTCAACCAAAACCCAGATTTTCAGCCTTGGAAAATGAATTTTTCAGCATTGTTTAGAGAGGAAAAGAACTTGCTTTTTGGGTGTGAGAGAGAGAAGTTGATGGAAGAGTGCAAGAGAGTATAATGTCTTGCAAAGACCAAGATTAAAATGGATTCCCAATGCCCAAATGGGCGGCCGAAAATCCTTTTGAAATGGGTTCCCCCCATTTCAATTTTAATAAAAATGTTACACTCTTAACCCAGAAGTTTATGAAATAAAACCTCTTTTAAATTTATAACATTAACACATTTTATTTGTTATTATTAACTCACTTAAATAATGAAACAAAAAAATATCTCATGAACAAATTATCCACATAATGTTGTTCTATTACAAAAGCAAAGTTTTAGAAAACCCATTTTCTAAATTGGTGTCAATATTTATTTGTATGATCTCATCAACAATAAATATTTATTGGGTTGTATGGCTTGTTATTAGGTATGACCCGACTTGGATCATAACGTACTAACCACACCAATATTGTATGTGTCTTGGACATACAAGATCCAACAAAATTTTATAGATGGCCACCAACAACAATGAAAATAATGATATCCCGTCTGCTCAATCACTATCACTAAGGACCATTCTCCAAAAGGAGCGTCTAAACCATAATAACTTTATAGATTGGTTTCGAAACTTGACAATTGTTCTCAAGCAAGAGAAACGATCGTATATTTTAGACGATCCGATTCCCGATCAACCCAATGAGGAAGATGAGGAGGCCTATAACAATTGTGTGAAATAAACTGAGGACTCGGTCCAAGTGGCTTGCCTAATGTTGGCAAGTATGACTCTAGGTCTCCAAAATGAGTATGAACATCACGGAGCATATGACATGATTACCTACTTAAAGGAAATGTTCCAACAGCAAGCAAGGGTAGAGCGCTTCGAAATGGTACGAGCACTCCATGCATGTCGTATGGATGACACCCAATCGGTCTCATCTTATGTACTTAAGATGAAGAGCCTTATCGACCTCCTCGAAAGGCTGAGTTATCCCATCTCGAAAGAGTTGGCTACGGATTTTATCCTCAACTCTTTGTAAAAAAGGTTTGAAAACGTTGTTATGAATTATAACATGAACGGGTGGGACAAGAACATAAGAGAGCTTTACCCTATGCGCAAAAAAGTTAAGGAAACCTTGGGTAAAAACTTTTTTACCCGTTCTTACCATCAATGAAGGTGGGAACAAGAAGAGTCCTCACCCCGCACCCAAGGCAAATGTTGCCAAAGGTAAAGGGTACATCAAAGGGAAGGGAAAGGGAGTGGTAAGAGCGCCACCACCAAACAAACGAAGAAGAAGCAAAAGGTTGCTTCAAATGACCCATGCTTCAAGTGTGGGGAGATTGGACATTGGGTAAGAAATTGTCCAGTCCATCAAAGAGTTGCAAGCTAAGGGGGATGCCTGGAAAACCTCAGGTACAATTTTCATGATTCATATTGATCTAAATTATATCCTCTAACACATTGGTATTGGATACCGGATGTGGAACTCGAATTTGCAACTTATTGCAGGGATTCAAAAGAAGTATGGACTTCAAGAAAGGGGATGTTAGCCTCACCATGGGGAATGGGGCAAAAGTTCAAGTTGAAGACGGAGGGGACTACATCTTGAAGCTTCCAAATGGTTTGTAAGCAATTTTGAACAATGTTTTGTATGCTCCTAGTTTGACTAGGAACATTATTTCAGTTGCCCAATTAAGACAATATGGTTATGTAATGACATTTATTGAAAATGAAATCCATGTTTCTTTGTTGGCGTCTTTTATTTTAAAGGTATTCCTATTAATGGTATTTATGAATTGGTTCGTGAAAACACATTATATGATAGCTCACTGTACCAAACCACCACCGAATTCTTCTTGAATCCGAATCATTTTGGGGTTTCGCATTTTGAGATATGGTTTGATCTATGATGGCTAGAAGCTTACTGCCTCTATCATTTTGGGGTTTCGCATTGCTCTTACCTTGAATCCGAATTCTTCTTGTTCTTCTCTCTAAAACCCAACAATTCTCAGCTTTCTCTCTTTAGAAACTTCTTGCACACTTTCTATTGGATCTTTAATGCCCAAGACACATACAAGATTGATGTGGTTAGTACGTTATGATCCAAGTCGGTCATACCCAATAACAAGCTAAACAAACACCAATAAATATTTATTTCTTGATAACATCAACAAATAAATATTTACACCAATTTAGAAAATGGGTTTTCTAAATCTTTGCTTTTGAGATAGAACAACATTATATGAATAAATTGTTCATGAGAAATTATTCGTTTTATTATTTAAATGGGTTAAATAATAACAAATAAAAGTGTGTTCAAGTTATAAAATTAAAAGGGTTTTAATTTTACAAACATAAGGTTATGGAGTGTAATTTTAAGATTAAAATGGGTGGGAACCCATTTCAAATAAGATTTTTCGGCCAACCCCTTTGATCCCCTCCTTGGGATTCCTTTTTCTTGTTTAATGCAATACTTGAACCATTAAGACACTCCATCAAGATACACCCTCTCTCTCTCACACAAGAACTCTCTCCTCTTGTTTTCCAGCTAAAATTTTCGGGTTTGAAGAGGTTCTTTGCTGGAAAAATGGATTTGATAAGAGGAGCAAAGAGACTTCAGTGTTACACTTCCCAACAAGTGTGGTGTTTGTAAGAGCTTGTGGGTATACTAGATTAAGGCCTTCTCCTTTGGAGGCTTGGATTCAAGAACATCATCATCTTCTCCATCGAATTCCATCCATCTTCTTGTTCATAGGAAGGTTGTCTTCTATGAACACCTATGGTTGTTTATGTTTTTTAGCATGTCTTTTCACATATATTTGATCCTTGTTCTTGGGTTTGATATCTTGACATATAAAATGGTTATTTTTCATAATATAAACATGTTTTATATGTTCTTATATCCGCTACATTTTTGGTTTAAATGGTTAACTATATTTGTTAAACTTGTAAAAACCCAACACTTTCAACCCTTCAACTTGGGCTATTTCATTTTTATTCACTTTTCTTCTTTTTTCTTTAAGTTTTCGGGTGTTACATAAAACATTTGGAACAATTAAACTTGATAAATTTTAGAACAATGAAATAATTTGTACTAAACATTTATGTTTTGTAAGTAGGCTTGGCCTTTTCTAGCCCGGTATTATTTTGGAATGTAATGCCATATGATGTTCTCTCCTTTTGTGCTCTCGTGATGGTTAGTTCCGCTACCATATATGTTGCTAGTCTGTGACGTCCCACCCTACTTGGCCTTGGGTGTGACACATGACTAGAGTGCAAAACCACTAATGTCGTAGCAAACCTTTTACCGTTTTGCCAATATTAGTGGTGAGCACTAACAGTGTGTTGTGGTAGCGGTGATGGGGTGATGTTGGAGGTCCACGGTTGCGCTGTAACGATGGCGGTGTGACGATCATGGGGTTGCTATAGTGATGGGCGACGGTGACGTTACGTCGCAGTGCAAAAATGACGATATGATAGTCGTGGGGTCGCATTGTGATAGTGGCAGTGCAACAGTGGTGGTTCCTCCCACAGAGAGCTCATCTTTCTACAAAATAACCGGGATGAGAAACTAGGTTGGCTTCACCACTAATTTTTCGCATTTAAACTCGCATGGGGAGCAAAATGCATAACTATGCGGCCAAACCACTAAAACAACTAACTCAGATCATCTTTATTTTTTATATAATAGGATAATATTTAATTATCATTTATCTTCGTAGTTTTATATGACATTTGGTGCATAGAGTTTGATCTATCAATATGTGGGTTTTATTTGTTGCCCAACTAGGCATAAAGTTTAATGGAGGCGGTTTGTTTAATAGTTATCAACAATCTTTGTGAATATCACATGGTATTATACATTTTATACTAGTCGTGTTACATCTAGGAACAATAGATCCAGATCATTTTGTATAGGCTTAGAACATTAATCAATATTTTTAATGAACGATTGTAATTCATTATTATAATTTAGGCATTGTGTATATAGGTTAACCCATATGTTTATTGATCTGTGTATGATTGCAGGTACAAACATAATACTTGGTCAAAATCTAAAATTGACCAAGTGTAAGAAACATCTATGGATGAACATTTTGTTCTTCCGTAGATACGTTTCTTACAAGTATCAAACATCCGAAGATCATCTGCAGATGAACAATCAACTGAAGTTCAAGTGAATCAGAGTTCAAGTGAAGACTATAGATGAGCAAACTCCTATGGATGAGCAAACTTCTATGGACGAGTAAATTTCCTGCGGAAGAAAAAGTTTCTACAGAATCCAAACTCTTGCATTTAAATAATACAACTATTACCATTCAACAAGTGAACAAGTCAGTTGTGTGAATCCTAAAAGATCTGGTGTTTCCTTAACATAAACAATTTCAAATTTCAAGAGATCGGTGTTTCCTTAATAGAAACATCATTGTCTATAAATATGGATCATAGGTTTCACATCAAGGACGGCTAGATGACACACGAACCCAAACAACCAAGCATCAATATGGAAAACCCAACATCACATCAACTCACACAAACATAAACCCTAGCAATCGTCACATCAACTCAACACATTCAAAGCAATTATTAGTCATTCATTATTTATTCATCTCTAATCATTAATATGTTTTAATGAAATACGTTTGAATCAAATCTTTTGTTTGATTATTAAGTGTGTTCTTCTTATTGTGTTTGTCTTAATCATAATCATTATAGTTGATATTTAATTATCAGAAACAACTAAATAAGGTTAATATTGATTCCGCAAACTTTAACTTGACTCCATATTAACACTGATAATTCTTGATTGCGATCATTGGATACATAGGTGGTATTAGAGCCAAGTGCTCATTGACTTAGATTGATTGATCTTTTAGTGTTAATATCATTTAATTGTTTGCTTGTTTCACTAGATTTGTCAGACTTTGCTGATTAGATCTATTGTTTTTTAAGCAAATCGTTTTTGTGTGATTTTATTAAAATAGTGAATTGTCCTTCAGCAAGTACTGTTACATTGCTTGATTAACATGGGTCCATATTCAATTTAAATGCATAGTAGATCTTGGTTATTGATTGACATTTATAATTTGTTTAGTATTTAATTGAACAAATATTAAACAAATCAAAACATGAGTAACTTTGGTGGATCATCATACGAACCTCCAAAGGTGTAAACAAAAGCAGACTTTAAATCCCGGAAAAAAAAGTTCAGGAATCATGTGAATTATACAAATTCTGACTTATGGTTTCAATAACTGAAGATCTTTATATTCCACCCACTCTTGGGCTGGATTATAATGACAATATCAACCCATAAGTACAAAGAATTGATGATATTAAGAAGGTTAAAGTTGATATTAAATCATACAGCTTGCTTAGTATGGGTTTACGTGAAAAAATATTAATCAAGTGTGAGAATTACAAAACGGAAAATTCGTTGTGGAAGATTCTTCATACTCTCTGTGAAGGAGTGATGAAATCAGAAGCATTAGGATGGACACCCTTCATTCACAATATGAAACTTTTCATCATATTGAGGGTGAATAAATTTCTCAACAACTCCATACATTTATGCAACTTGCTACAAAGATGAATATCTTGGAGTTGAAATACACAAATGAGGAATTAAACAAGAAATGCTCCATACTTTGCCATAAAGTTGGAAGCAAACTATGTCCATGTTCAAGATCACCATTGATCTCAAAGCAACTGGTTTAGATACACTGGTAGCTAAAGTTAAGGCTTTTGAAATGGATGAAAAATCTAGAAACAAGAGTGTGAGAACTCATGTCTCACCCTATCACTTTAAATAAACAAAAAATGCTGGAAGTGCCTTCATTTCCAACAATGATAGTGATAACTCTTGTACTTTGAGTGAAGATGAAGACGACGTAAGTTTCTATGCATCAAAGCCTTTAAAGAATTCTTCTCAAAGTAAGTCAAGAAAAGATAAAGGAAGAACTGGTGATCAAAGAGATATATCATTCGCAAAGTCTTTATCAAATAACAACCAAACAGTGCCCATCACTGTCATTCTGGACTCTGAAGAACAAAAAGTAGCTTTTGCAGCTTTCAGGTCAAGTTTTGAAGCTTACCTGGGAAGCTCATTAACCTTTGCCAACGTTTTCCAGCAAGACTTGGAAGAACTACATTGAGATGTAGTGGAGGAGATGGATCTACAATGGCAAATGGAAATGATTGCTTATAGAGCCAAACGATATCTCAGGATAAATAAGAAGTTAGCTATTGCAAGTAAATCATCAAACATTGGTGTTGATAAGTCAAAGGAAAGATGCTTCAAGTGCAATCTTTATGGACACTTTTCTAGAGAATGAAATAAACAATCAACTCCCGATTTGACACAACATCAGCAACATCAGTCTCACCAAACATCATCATCTCAAAGATATTTTAGGCAACCACAACTTACCAACTCATCCCCACCAGCCACTAATACATTAGCAAGAACAAGTAACTCTAAAGAAACTGGGCTGATCATACTTCAAGATGGAACCTATGATTGGAGTATGTATGAGATGGAAGTCTTGGAAGGAAATCAGGCTTTAATGGCTCACATGGAAAACAAAGTTCCACCCGTGGCTAGTGAGGTAAGAAATAGGTTATGTTCATCGTGTTAAGGAAGTTGAAAGATATAAAGTCCATGCTCAACAACTGGCTGATAAAGTTAAAGAAACAATGACTTTGAATGAATCTCATGTAAGAGAACATAAATTATATCAATTAAAAATTAACTCTTTACAAAATGATTTAGATAAAATTGTTTCAGAAAATTATAGTTTAAAAGCACAAGTGGAGCATCTAACCACTTCCTTAACTAAATCCATGGTTGATCATGCATCAACTAAAGTGAAACTTCAAAAGTTTCAACTTTCATCTCAGCAGTATGAGAAATTATTAAATTCTCATATTAAATCAAAGAACAGGTTTGGGTTGGGATATAATGTTGTGGCACCTCCTATAAACAATAATTACACACCTTTACCCAAATCAGTGACAAATAACTTGTCAAATCATTTTGTGCCAAGCACCAAGTTTGAAACAAATTCTAATAAACAAGATATTTATAATAAAACTAAGGTGAATGAAACTGAGTCTTCTGAATCATAAAAGATTAATGAGAAGGATTCAGAATTTGACTTTGATAAGTGTGATGACTTGGATGATTTTGATGAACATGATGAAGATCTAGTGAACAAGGGTAAGAATATTGTTTTTGAAACAAACATTCCAAAAGATGTTGAAGAAACAATGTTGCAATATCCTCCAAAACAAAGAAACATGCTGAAGACTATTTGCAAGAGAATAGCTCAGCTAAATGAAGGTCTTCAAGAACTACATCAGCAACAAAGACCTTCAAATGAAGTAATTGAAAAGTGTGCCTCTATTGAGGAAGTACACAAATCATCCGTGGAAAAAGCAAAGAAGAAGCTATCAGTTGATCTTAAGCGGAAGAAGAAACCTTCTTTAGTAGAAGTTCATACTGATTCAGTAGATGATCTACAAAAGGCAAAGTCAACAACAAACAAATCAATACTTCAAAGCTGAAAAAGGATAAATCAACTTCAAAACTGAAAAAGGATGCAAAGTCTTAGAAGTTGACAACTAAGAAGAAAGTAACTAATTCTGACAAAGAATCAGAGGAGACGTATTGCAAATGGTGTGACATAAAAAACTATAATACTGAAGATTGTTACTTTAGTAGTTATTGTTCTATTTGCAGTATGAACAATTACATGACATCTGACTGTTACTTCAATAAACATTATGCTATTTGTAACAAAAATAACCATTCAACTAAGGAATATTATTTTAACAAAAAGAACAAGCCAAAGAGCACAAAGAAGAAAGAATCAGATAAAGCTGAATCAGACACTCAATCCACTGATTGTGAAAAAGGTTCAAAAGTTAAGAAGCCACAACCAAAACAAAAGCAAAAACCAAAGGAGAAAACTTCCACTAATGTTCATCCTTTGAAGAAAAGAACAACATTCTAGCAATCAAAAACACCTAACAAAAGGGTGGATTTGACTGAAGAGGAAACAAATGATGAGATGCTTTCTTTGATAATTTTGAAAAGGGAACTCATATACCTTATTAAAAATCAAAACATAGTGAAACTCTCAACAATCAAGATTCATTATCAAAACCAAAGCATCAAACCAACAAAAATAAGGTGAATGAAGAAGAGATTGAAAAAACAGGACATAGTTCATCAACATCATCTTCAATAGAATCATCCTCACCTGCAACAACTAAGAATGAATCAAACAAAACTAAAACTGAAACTTCAAGACTTATTCATGAAGAAGTAACAATTTTAGAGACTGCTAGCAAACCTAAGATCATTAAGGCTTGGGTTGTCAATTCTAACTGATCTCTTTTTGAGGGTAGGAACAATTTTGGAGAGCTGACAACAAGTGGTATGTTGACTGTGGTTGTTCCAGGTATAGGACAGGAAACTGTTCACTTCTCCATGACTTCAAACATAAAAATGCTTCATATGTGGCATTTGGTGGGGATGCGAAGGGAGGCAAAATAGTTTGTGAAGGAATGGTAACTAATGGTGTGCTCAAAATTGAGAAAGTAAACTATTGTGAAAATTTACAATTTAATTTACTAAGTGTGTCTCAAATTTGAGATCAAAATTGTACCATATTATTTGATAACACTAATTATTACGTTCTTTAGCCATATTGTTCTGTTCCAGAAGATTGGGTCCTTCTTAAAGCATCAACAAAAGGAAACACATATGTTTTGGATATGAAAAACACTTCACTCACAAGACATGAAACATGCCTTTTATCTAAGTGATCAAAAGATGAATCTCAATTGTGGCAAAGAAGGCTTGTCCACTCTAACATGAAGAACATGAACAAATTGTTGAAAATTGACTTAGTCATTGGATTGCCAAAGAAACAGTTTTATTGTTCAAACCATTGTTCTTCTTGTTATAAAGGAAAACAATATAGAGTGTCTCATAAATCCAAAATCATCAATACAAACACTATGCCACTCAAATTGCTGCACATGGATTTGTTTGGACCAACCAATGTGATGAACAATGGAAAGAGGCAATATTGTTTGGTGATAGTTGATGATTTCGCTAGATTCACATGGGTCTTCTTCTTAAAACTAAAGAGTGAAACATCAGTAACAATAATGGACGTTGTCATCAAGATTGAGAATCAACTTGATTTAAGAGGTAAAATTTTCAGGAGTGATAATGGGATTGAATTTGTTAATTCTGACTTAGATTCATTTTGCAGGTTTAAAGGTATTGCAGGTCAATTCAGTGCACCAAGAACTCCACAACAGAATGGAGATGCTGAGAGAAGAAACAAAACCGTTATTGAAGCAGCAAAAACAATGCTAGCTGATTCACAATTGCCTATCACCTTTTGGGTTGAGGCAGTGAATACAACATGCAATGTTCAAAATATGACATTGATTGTAAACGAACATAACCAAACACCTTATGTGCTTTTATTTAAAATAAAACCTTGCATAGGATATCTTAGAGCTTTTGGGTGTCATGTATCTGTTTTAAACATAAAAGAACAATTGGGAAAATTTTTAGAAAAAGCCTATGATGGTTTCTTTGTTGGATATTCTTCAACATCTAATCTTATAGGATCTACATTCCATAACATAACATTGTGGAAGAAACTCTTAATGTATCTTTTGATGAATCCTTATTTACTAAATCAATAAAGGATCATCATGGTTGTTTGATATAGATGCACTAACAGATTCATTTAACTTTGGTTATTTAAATAATGCAGGATCTAATGATACATGCTATCCATTGTTCTCACAAATTTGAAAGAAGTGTCATTATCTGTTGATCCTCCAAGGATAAACACTTCAAGTATTATGGAACAAGGAATAACAAATAAAGAAAATGATGATACACAAATCCAACTATCTGAAGGCACATCCTCAGATGAAAACACTTCATCAGCAGCTGGTGACTCTGCATCCGCAATTGTACATTGTGTATCCAGAGATATGAATAATGTCTCTGCAGTTGTTCCATGCTCTCAAGAAGATACAAAAAGCGTTGGAAATGATTCACCAAGTCCTCATATACCATCTGGAGAAGTTTCAGTAACTCCTATAGAAGAACAAAATGCTTCCGGAGAAGTTCCTACGTAAGACATTCATTATACTCCTGATGACTCAGGAGGACCACTCAATACCTAATGATGAACAAGAAGAACACTTTGACTACTTCCTAAATTCATTATCTAGATTGGATGAGTATGCACCAATGAATATGACTAACTTGGAATCATCTATTCCAGTTGAATCAACTCCAACAACAAAAATTCATAAGACTCATCGAGTCAACAACATTATTGGAGATCTTGACAAAAGAACTACAAGAAGCCAAAGTGGAACTGCCAACATATGTCTTTTCACTTGTTTTGTTTCATAAGTGGTTCCTCCAAACATCACAGCTGCACTAAAAGACAATAGCTGGATTGAAGCTATGCAAGAAGAGCTTCAACAATTTAGAAAGCATAAAGTATGGAATCTAGTTGATTTACCTGAAGGCCCACATCCAATTGGAACTAGATGGCTCTTCAAAAATAAACAAGATGATAGAGGTATAATTGTGAAAAACAAAGGAAGGTTGATTACACAAAGATACACACAAGAAGAAGGAATAGACTATGATGAAGTTTTTGCACTAGTTGCAATAATTGAAGCCATAAGAGTGTTCCTAGCATATGCATCATATAAGAAGCTCATTGTCTATCACATGGATGTTAAGTGTGCTTTTCTATATGGGAAAATTGATGAAGAAGTCTATGTATCACAACCTTTTGGATATGAAGATCCTCACTATCCACACAGGGTATACAAGCTTGATAAAGCTTTGTATGGTCTTAAGCAAGCACGAAGAAACTGGTATGAGACATTATCATCTTTCTTGCTCAAGCATGGATACAAAAGGGGAACCATTGATCAGACTTTATTCTCAAACAAGAACATCAGGATCTCTTAGTTGTACAATTTTATGTTGATGACATTATATTTGGATCAACTAACAAGAGATTGTGTGTAAGCTTTGAAGAATTGATGAAATCTGAGTTTCAGATGAGTTATGGGAGAATTAACTTTCTTTCTTGGTCTACAAGTTCATCAGAAGACAGATGGCATTTTCATTAATCAAGAGGAATACGTACATCAAATATTGAAGAAGTACAACCTTGCTCATACATCTTCATGCAAAACACAGCCTCAACTGAAAAGATTATACCTAATCCTACAGGAAAAACTGTTGATCAAAGATTATATAGATCAATGATAGGATCACTTATGTATTTAACTGCTAGTAGATCTGACATTATGTTTGATGTGTGTGTTTGTACTAGGTACCGGTCAGATCCAAAAGAGTCTCATCTGAATGCTGTGAAGAGAATATTCAGATATCCTAAAGGAAAACTAGCACTTGGACTTTGGTATCCAGTGGATGGTGATTTCACTCTCTACTCATATTCAGATAGTGACTTTGGAGGATGCAACAACAACTAAAAATCCACAACTGGTGGATGTCAATACATAGGACCAAGGCTAGTTTCATGGCAGTGCAAGAAGCAAACAAATGTATCTTTATCCACAGCTGAGGCTGAGTACATAGCTACTTCAGCTGATTGCTCTCAAGTACTTTGGTTGCAAAAGTAATTGTTTGATTATGGTTACAATTTCCTTCAAACTCCAATTTACATTGACAATTCTGTTGCTATGTTTATAACTACTAATCCTGTGCAAGATAGTAAAACAAAGCACATTGGAATAAGATACCATTTTCTGAGAGATTGCTTAGCAAAAGGTTTGATCAAGTTAGTCAAAGTGAATACAACAAATCACCTTGCTGATTTATTCACTAAAGCCTTTGATTCAATTAGATTTAATTTTCTAATTGAGTCTCTTGCATGATTAACTTAGATTAATCATTATGAACAAATAAAGAAAAGCATGTGGTTGTCCTTATAAATTGTAATAAATAGATAATACAAAAATTATTTTCTTTCTGTGTATTTTTATTCAACATGACATATGTTTGGGAAATCATAGTACACTATGCCTTTGCTTCTACCTGAATTCTTAAAAATCATTAAAATCTGATCAAGTTACTTGATTAATGAGTAGATTCATCTTGAGTGAAAATTACACTAAGAGCATGCCAAACATAATGCAGAGTGATTGTTTGTGGGAAACTTCATTTTGTGGATACAGAAAGTGAGTATTATTCTTATGTGACCAAATCACTCATCTAAGCACACTGTGTACCAACACTTTATAATATCTATCTTTGCAAATCATACTCCCTCTGTTTTGTGTAAACAAAGACCTGGGTGTATGATCACCATGGCTTACAGTAGTAACCAACTGGTGAAAAGATTATGATCCTCATCAGCCCTCTATTTTATGTAAACAAATACCTGAGTTAAAGGCACCTCTGTTTTACGTAAGTAAAGACCTGGTGACCTCATGATGATCATATCTAAGCTCTTAAAACAATCATCTATTATCAATTGTATATTAAATCTAGAGCTTTTCCATCAATGCATTAATGAGATTTCAAATGCATCTCAAGATAGAACTTTTAACTTAAAGTACATAGTTTCTAGGTGTGAAAAAAGTGATGAATTGACTCACAAAGGGAGGACGAACTCTAAGTGAATTGAATGTGAAGCCCATAATAGTTACTCTCTAATAAACATGAAAACATGATAAATAGCATGCCTTGCTCATACAATACTCTAGTATGGATTTAAGTTGACAAACATACGTATAATTAGAACTAAGATCAGGTATCATTTCAATAAATTAACTCATCAGGAAGATGCTTAGTATCATAGTATGATCCCATTCTGTATGTATATATGTTTGTACATAGTCCTCATTTTAATTTTGCTTAGTTTAATTTCCTTCTGTTTGGTCAGACATGTGTCTTTCATGATATTCTTCTTAATCAAAAATTTAGGGGAGTAGAATCCTGAAAATAAGTTAACAACAGAATTGTCAAATGAATTATCAATATGAAAGAATTAGAACCTGAGCACTACCTTGGCTTTTGGATACATGAAGTTTTTGAATTTTAAACCTTCTTGTGCACAATTGTCATGAATACAAAGTTAACAAGGTCTAATAGCAATAAATGGTTCTAAGCAGTTGACTAGGACCATACAATAAAATAAGTTTCAAACAGTGCATCTCAAGCGTTAGTAGAAGATATAGTGCATTTCAAGCATCAACAAAACCTACAATAATTTTCAAGCTTTAGCAGAAGCTACGATGGCTTTAGCATCAGCAGAAGCAACAATGTGAAATTTAATAAAACTTGTCTATCCGTAGATTGGTAAATTATGGATCAACCAATGCTCCAAAATGTATAATCTAATTTTGTAGATTGGTAACCTATGAAAATTTAAGTTATACTTCATCAGCAGAAGTTTTTAATGATCTACGGAATCTGTAGATGATCCCTCGAAGAAAGAGAAACTGTGGGTAAGTTAAATTGGATAGAGGGTCCCACATCATTAAATAAATAAAATTAATTTCTCTGAGAGAGTATAAATTGATGTCCTTGACTTAACCATTCATTATTCATTTTTTCAGAATACCTTTTCATACCTAGAAAATCACACTTAACAAACATTTTTCCCTCTTTCAAAAACATTCAAAATCAACGAGTCAAAACATCAAACAAACACATAATCCATAGCTCGTATCATTGTGTTCAAGGTAAAACATGTCATAATGATCTATAATGAACTGTTTGATTCTTAGTTATCCTTACAACTATTCATATACTCATGTGTATAATGCTGATTCTAACATAATCTTCTTTATTTGTATGTTGAGAAGATATCTAATCGATTTGCAAGGCAGCACAATGTCTGTGCATTCTTAAACCCTAACGATCCTATTTCAGAAGGATGTCAAGACATCATCTGATTTCTGAGAAGATCTAGGTTGTTTTATGCCTTCGCAGCAGAGCTGGTGATACATCAATCGCACGTTATTGATTTCTGGAACTCCGAACGAATAGATGAAGATGGAGAAGTTATCATGGCAGAAGTGAAGAATCAAAGACTGAGGATGGATGAACAGACCATAAGGAGGGTTCTAGAGTTGGGAGAACTAGAAGCTGGTCACCTTGATGCGTTTGAAAATGAATACATAGAGAAAATATTCTACCTAATGGGATATGATGATGACTTTGAAAAGGGGGAGATCAAGAAAGGAAGACTATGCAAGCCATACAGATTTCTATATTACACTTACCTAAAGTGCATGTTTAATACGAAATTTGGGCTCGACAGATTTTCAAGGCACATATCTTCTGGGATCATTGGTATCTTTGAGGGAAGAACATACAACTACTCCAAGTACATCTTCAATTGTCTATGTGACGACATCTGTAAGGCCCCATTCCCGAGATGCTTATAGCTGGCCAATGAATGCTCATAAAACATATAATTACATTAACTTGAAATAAACATTGCAGCGGAAACACTAAAAACAACATGTTCATTAAAAATGCTTTTGCAAAATAATACAACATTCGTTACACAAATTCATTTGTTCATATTACAATGAAAAAACATTAAACAAAAGAATGCCATCCAAAAGAGCCAAGTAGTCGCCCCGTGCCATCCTCAACGACTTTACCTGCCAACTGAAAAATGCATAAAAAGTTAGCGTTGCTCAGTGAGTTCTAGTTTTACGTAAAACATACTTTACTTCCATTAAAACCGTTCTTTACATTAGCATGCAGTCACACATCATATGTACACATAGATAATATCATTATTATCTTCCTCATTCATTCATTGACTTTCATTCATTCATGCTTTCTTACTTTCATTCATACGTTCATCTTTACTTCCTTACATTCCATCCAAAACCATGAACTTTACCCCACTGTCTTGCACAAAGCGGGTACTGGGCCAAGGTCTATCATAGACCCCCCCATCATGGCGCATAACAGCCTGGCCACAGTACCTAGGGTAAATTCAGGTGTACCATTGTCATGTGCTATACAAATCGTCATGCATAAAGCGGATACTAGGCCGAGGTCTATCATAGACCCCCCCGTCATGGTGCACAGTAGCCTGACCACAGTACCTAGGGTAAGCGAAAAAGGTTCTATACAAATGGTCGGTCATAAAGACGGACCCCGGTATGCATCCTTCTGGGGTAGCTAAGCCGCACACCGTTCAACTAACACCTTAATTGGGCGTGTTTCCACATACAAGGCTTGCAAGACTTACTTTACTTCCCTTCGTTCATTAATGCATGCATTCTTTCATTATGTTCCTCTTTTCATTATCTTCCACTTTATGTTACATAATACTTTCATTCATTCATTAGCATTCAACGTAAAGCCATGGGAAAATAAACATACAACGCAGGGAACATCAACATACATAGTTAACATCATCATACATACACACATAACACACATCATACAAGGCATCATACTTACATAACATACATCATACATACCATCATGTATAAGCATCAATCATACATCATAACATCATCATACAATGCCCATCACATCATCTATGACCTCAAAAGTCAGCTTACAAGAACCGTCGGGAACCTCCCAAGTCAAAACCTATATTTTGCTATTTCCCCAAAAAGTCAGAAAATATTTCAAGTGTTCATCTGTATTTCTTTTTGTTCATCCACAGTTCTTTTTGTTCATCCACATTTCTTTATGTTCATCCGCATTTCTTTTTGTTCATCCGCATTTCTTTTTGTTCATCTGCATTTCTTTTTATTCATTTGCATTTCTTTTTGTTCATCTGCATTAACTTTTGTTCATCCGCATTAACTTTTGTTCATCCGCATTTACTTTTGTACATCCGCATTTGTTCATCCGCATTTCTTTTACTCATCCACATTTGTCAATGCTCATCCGCATTTCCTCTTTACTCATCCGCATTGACTTTTACTCATCCGCATTGACTTTTTCTCATTCGTATTGACTTTTACTCATCTGCATTTGTCAATGCTCATTCGCATTTCCTCTTTACTCATCTACATTTGTCAATGCTCATCCGCATTTCCTCTTTACTCATCCGCATTGACTTTTACTCATCCGCTTTGACTTTTGCTCATTCACATTTGGAACACTTAAGCAGTTATTCTAAAACTTAGGCGTATGAACTACTGTTTGGGCGCATGAGTAGCATAAGGCACACATAACAACATAACTTGGTCCCCAAACACCATCTATCATGTTCTAAGCTTTAATCTTACATTCTAAGCCTTTGAAAGACAACCATAACATCATCAAACATGAACATAGTCCTAAATCAAACCATACCTACAACATACACACATTTAAACATACGGGTATGAAACCCAGTTTTATAAAAACGTACCTTCATGCATTTCCAGCCCCAAAACAGTTAAAACAAGTAAAAGAGGGGTTCTAGAACTTACCTTTGAAGCTATTTGGTAAGACTTCTTCACACCCATTTGCAAATTGAGCTCAAACACCTAAAACCACCAAACACACACAATTGAACACACACAAACGCATATAAGCATACAACCGAGGATAAAACCAGTTAAGAACATCATAAACACATGAATTCTTACCCTGAATTCAAACCTTTCCTTCGTCTTCTTCAAAGACCTGAATGCTTTCAGCCTTTATCGCTTTCTCTTGCTAAATATCCGATTGATATGGGTGAACAGAGGGTGATGGGCAGCCATCACCTTGTACACCCACTTTTTCACACATTTTGTCATTTTGGACACTTTTTACCCTTCCACTTGGGTAAAATATCTTTTCTTTCTCTTTCTTCACTTTATTCTTCTTTCTTTGTCTTTTATAAATAACCAGGAGTTACAAGTCCATCCCCTTATTTAGGTTTCGTCCTCAAACCTGTTATTCCTCAAACAATCGTGGGTAATGTTATCTCATCTCTTCCTCTGTCTCCCACGTAGACTCAGATCCCTTCCTATGCTTCCGCTGTACATGCACAAGATGAACTACTTTATTCCTTAACCTCTTCTCTTTACGGTCAATGATCGCCACTTGTTGCTCCAAATAATTGAGCCGTTCTTCTACCTCGATATCTTCCAGTGGTAAAACCATGTCTTCGTCTGCCAAACATTTCCTCAGATGAGATACATGGAATATCAGATGAATTCCACTTAACTCATATGGTAACTCCAATCTATAGGCCACCTCTCCTACTGTAGCAATGGTTCGGAAAGGCCCTATGTATCTCGGGCTTAACTTGCCCTGCTTTCTGAACCGAATGATACTCTTCCAGGGTGAGACTTTCAACATAACCCTGTCACCCACCTCGAACTCAATCGGTCTTTGTCGTTTATCATCATACGACTTCTATCTATCTTTGGCTGTGTTCATGAAAGTCTTGATCCTTTCAAGCTTCTCAGTCGTAGCCTCTATCACCTCGACACTCCCTAACTCTTTCTGACCAATATCACCCCAACACACAGGTGTTCGGCATCTCCTACTGTATAGCATCACATAAGGGTGCATACCAATGCTGGCATGATAACTGTTGTTATATGAGAACTCACCTAATGGTAAGTGGTCATCCCAACTTCCTCCAAAAGCAATGACGCATGCCCGAAGCATATCTTCCAGTGTCTGAATCTTCCTCTCCGACTGACCATACGTTTGAGGATGATAAGTCGTACTAATATGTAACCTCGTCCCCACCGCATCATGGAATTTCTTCCAAAATTTAGATGTAAACGGGTGTCACAATCAGATACAATTGACACCGGCACACCATGACGAGTTAAAATCTCCTTAATGAAAAGATCATCCAACCTCTCGGATGAATATGTCTCGCGGATCGGTAGAAAGTGAGCACTATTTGTCAAACGATCAACTATCACCCATATAGCATCATACCCTTGCGTAGTACGCGGTAGCTTCGTAATGAAATCCATGGTGATATGTTCCCACTTCAACTCCGGTATATCCAAAGGTTGTATCTTCCTATACGGCTTTTGGTGTGCAGCCTTCACTTGTAACAAGTAATGCATTTACTCACATACTCCACCACATCACATTTCATACCCGACTACTAATAATCTTTGTTCATGTCATGGTACATCTTTGTAGCATCAGGATGAATAAAGTACCAAGTCTTGTGAGCTTCATCCATAATCTTCATGCGTAGATCCCCAAAACAAGGAATCCACATCCGTCTGAATCGGGTTTTTACACCGAGTGTGTTGTCACCCAATTCCACAACCAGACCTCTCATTCTATTGGAGTTAAGATGATCTTCTTTCAATGCCTCATCTTGAAACTCTTTGAGTTGCTTCATCACATGAGAGGTCACGATCAACTGGTAAGCTTTCACTAGAATCGGCTCGGGTCTCTCTTTTCGGCTAAGGGCATCCGCCACCACATTGGCTTTGCGCAGATGGTAGTGGATCTCGCAATCATAATCTTTTATAAGCTCCAACCATCTCCTCTGCCTCATGTTCAAATCTTTCTGCTTAAAAAAGTACTTCAGGCTCTTGTGGTCGGCGAATATGGTGCACTTCATTCCGTAAAGGTAGTGCCTCCAAATCTTTAAGGCAAAGACCACGACTGGTAGCTCCAAGTCATGAGTAGGATAATTGACCTCATGAACCTTCAACTGTCAGGATGCATAGGCTATAACCTTTCCGCTCTACATTAACACACATCCCAACCCCAAGTAGGAAGCATCAGAATCAACCACCAGATCTTCACTTCCATCGAGTAATGACAAAACAGGAGCTTGATTCAATATCACCTTTAACTCCTCGAATGCCTTCTCTTAAGCTTGACCCCATAAAAACTTTACATCCTTATGGGTCAACTTGGTTAGTGGAGAAGCGATCTTAGAGAAGTCTTGAATGAATCTTCTGTAATAGCCCGCCAAACCCAAGAAACTACGAATCTCGATGACGTCTTTGGAGACTTCCATTGCATCACCGCCACCACCTTTACTGGATCCACCATAATCCCCTCGGGATTCACTACATGACCCAAAACTGAACTTCGCGTAATCAGAACGCGCACTTGGAGAATTTAACATACAGTTTCTCCCTTCTCAACGTCTTGGACAACTCCCGAGTATGACTGGCATGCTCCTCCTCATTCTTGGAATAAATCAAGATATCATCGATAAATACAATCACTGATTTATCGAACATCGTCCGACACACTCGATTCATCAGATCCATAAAAGCAGCTAGCGCGTTGGTCAGGCCAAATGACATAACGAGAAACTCGTAGTGACCATAACGCGTGCAGAAAGCTGTTTTAGGGATATCATGTTCTTTCACCTTTAACTGATGGTAGCCGATCGAAGATCTATCCTTGAGAACCAACTTGCACCTTGAAGCTGATCAAACAAATCATCAATTCTTGGTAAGGGGTATTGGTTCTTTATCGTCAACTTATTCAGCTCATGGTAGTCAATTCACATCCTCATACTACCGTCTTTCTTCTTCACGAATAAGACCGGAGCACCCCCAAGGAGAGATACTCGGTCTAATAAACCCTAAGCAGCTCTTGCTATTGCTCCATCAACTCTTTCATCTCACTCGGATCCAACCGATACGGTGCCTTGGCAACAGGTTGGGCACGGATCAGATCAATCTAAAACTCGATCTCGCGGTTTGGTGGCACTCCATTTAAGTCTTTGGGAAATGCATCTGGAAACTCACACACCATCATTACGTCGATCAATTCTGATGTTGGCGTATCCACATCCTTCACGTAGGCCAAGTAGGCGCTACATCCACGCCTCATGCACTTTCCCGCCACCGCCATCAAAATCACCTTCGGGATCGTAGTGACTCGATCACGATAAACCATCACCAAACTCCTGTCAGGCGCTGTCAAACGAATCATCTTCTTGCAACACACAATGTACGCCTCATAGTCCGCCAACCAATCCATCTCGGGACTACGTTAAACCCACCTAACGTCATCATAAATGGTCTAACAGGAAACTTGTGACCTTCTAATTCCACCTCACATCCCTCTATCATCTCAAAAATCCTAGTAGACTTACCTATGGCAGTTTCTACATCAAAGGGCGCATCTACACTCCTACTACTAACAGGCCGTTTAGCACAGAAAGTAGCAGAAATAAAACTTTTACTAGCACCAAAATCAAATAACACAGAGGCTAAATTTTGGTTTACTAGAAACGTACCTGACACAACATCAGGGTCTGTCCTAGCCTCCTCCTGCGTCATCGTAAACACTATGGCACTCGCCCTTGGTCCTTCTCCTCCAGTATTCTTCACCCCAGAACCCTCAGCCCTCGGCTTCTTATAGTCTCTACCCATGTGACCCTCTCTACCACAGTTAAAACATTTGACCACACGATAGTCCCTCGCTATGTGCCCCGTCCTCCAACATTTGAAGCATAAGTTTGATCCCAACCTACATCCTACGTTATGCTCCCTTCAAAATTTGTCACACTTCTTCGACCCTGCACCAGATGTGACCACACGACGGTGATCTACCCATGCCTTCTTGTTACTCATCGGGACACCACCTCGACCATACCATTTCCCACTCCAATTCCGGTCACCACCACCTTTCTTGCTCCCTTCGGCCACCACCACAGTTCTGTCATCATACAACCTCCCTGCCAAATCAACCGTTGCCCTAAACGTGCTCGACCGGGCGGCGGTCATGTTTGTATGGATGTCCGCTGGCAAGCCCTGGATATACCTCTTGATCTTTCTTGACAAAGGCGTTACTTGATCCGGAACCAGCCGTTCCACTTCGTTGAATTTGGTAGTCTATTGTTGATGTGTCATTCTTCCCGCCTCCAACTGTAGAATTCCCTTTCTACCTTATCCTTTTCGCTGTGAGGACAGAACTCCTCAATCACCAACTTTTTCAAATCAGACCACCTCATTCTCCTAATTGCCGACTACCCTCGACTTGGACTATATTGTCCCACTAACACAGAGCCGAGTCCACAAATGAGTGGGTAGCAAATTTCAACTTATGGTCTTCTCGGCACTCGCTGATATTCAGAAAAACTTCCATTTCCCTCACCCATCGGTGAGCAGCAGTAGCAATGCCATTACCATAAAAAGTAGGGGGCTTACACCTTTGAAATGCCTCATAGTTAAAGCCTCATGCCGCCTCCGGCGCAGGCTCTTCTTCTTCCTCCTCTTCATCATCGGAGTGAACCGTTTCAGTTTCGAGCTGTCTCCTTTTGCCTGTAGGTCTACTCCTTTCCTTTTCGCTGTGAGGACAGAACTCCTCAATCACCAACTTTTTCAACTCAGACCACCTCATTCTCCTAATTGCCGACTACCCTCGACTTGGACTATATGTCCCACTAACACAGAGCCGAGTCCACAAATGAGTGGGTAGCAAATTTCAACTTATGGTCTTCTCGGCACTCGCTGATATTCAGAAAAACTTCCATTTCCCTCACCCATCGGTGAGCAGTAGTAGCAATGCCATTACCATCAAAAGTAGGGGGCTTACACCTTTGAAATGCCTCATAGTTAAAGCCTCATGCCGCCTCCGGCGCAGGCTCTTCTTCTTCCTCCTCTTCATCATCGGAGAGAACCGTTTCAGTTTCGAGCTGTCTCCTTTTGCCTGTAGGTCTACTCCTTTCCTTTTCGCTGTGAGGACAGAACTCCTCAATCACCAACTTTTTCAACTCAGACCACCTCATTCTCCTAATTGCCGACTACCCTCGACTTGGACTCTATTGTCCCACTAACACAGAGCCGAGTCCACAAATGAGTGGGTAGCAAATTTCAACTTATGGTCTTCTCGGCACTCGCTGATATTCAGAAAAACTTCCATTTCCCTCACCCATCGGTGAGCAGCAGTAGCAATGCCATTACCATCAAAAGTAGGGGGCTTACACCTTTGAAATGCCTCATAGTTAAAGCCTCATGCCGCCTCCGGCGCAGGCTCTTCTTCTTCCTCCTCTTCATCATCGGAGAGAACCGTTTCAGTTTCGAGCTGTCTCCTTTTGCCTGTAGGTCTACTCCTTTCCTTCCTCTCCCCCTCCCACATAGCTTTTGTCACTTCAGTCACCACAGACGGTAAGATCGTCTGCATGACCTGATGCACCTCCTCAACTACATCCTTCTTCACCGAGGCCCTTAAGTTAGCACTCTTATCACCGCCCTCCGGATGAGGGGTCTCTGGTTCTTCATGAACCACATTTTCAGCTCTAGGCCTTCCTCTCGTAGCCCGTCGTTCAGCACCACTACCTCTACCACGTGAAGCTTTAGATGATCTACAAATGGCCATCCTCTAACACACTAAAAGATTTAAACACCAACACGGTCATTCAAGGGAACAACTCAATTTATGTCAAGTATAGTAAGACCATAATTATAGTGGCCAGTTGTGATTGGCCACTTACTTTACTCTTCATACCCTGAGTATTACCTATCCTGACTACATCAGTATCTAAATCTACAAGCAGCATATAAAGCACATAACATGTGCACGTAATATCGGTTTACACTAAGAAAATACCTAATGGCACGTAGCTACTTAGACTGGCATCACTTCCCCTTCCGTCCAATTTTCAGTTTAGGTTTATTTTGAAAATGTACCTGTTTCACTTAAACTTTAGCTCTCATACCAACTTGTAAGGCCCCGTTCCCGGGACACTTACAGCTGGCCAATCATCGCTTATAAAACATATGATTACATTAACTTGAAATAAACGTTGCATCAGAAACACTAAAAACAACATTTTCATTAAAAATGCTTTTGCAAAATAATACAACATTCGTTACGCAAATTCATTTGTTCGCATTACAATGCAAAACATTAAACAAAAGAATGCCATCCAAAAGAGCCAAGTAGTCGCCCCGTGCCATCCTCAGTAACTTTACCCGCCAACTAGAAAATGCATAAAGAGTCAGCGTTGCTGAGTGAGTTCTACTTTTAAGTAGAACATACTTTACTTTCATTAAAACCATTCTTTACTTTTGCATGCGGTCACACATCATACGTACACATAGATAATATCAGTATTATCTTCATCATTCATTCAATAACTTTCATTCATTCATGCTTTCTGACTTTCATTCATTCATTCATCTTTACTTCTTTACATTCCATCCAAAACCATGAACTTTACCCCACTATCATGCATAAAACGGGTACTAGGCCAAGGTCTATCATAGACCCCCCGTCATGGCACACAGCAACCTGGTCATTGTACCCCGGGTAAATTTAGGTGTACCATTGTCATGTGCTATACCCACCATCATGCATAAAGCAGATACAAGGCCGAGGTCTATCATAGACCTCCCATCATTGCGCATAGCAGTGTGACCACAGTACCTAGGGTAAGCGACAAAGGTTCTATACAAATGGTCGGTCATAAAGACGGACCCCGATGTGCATCCTTCTAGGGTAGCTAACCCCCACACCGTTGAACTAACACCCTTCTTTGGGCGTGTTTCCACATACATGGCTTGCAAGACTTACTTTACTTCCCTTTGTTCATTAATGCATGCATTCTTTCATTATGTTCATCTTTTCATTATCTTCCACTTTATGTTACATAATACTTTCATTCATTCATTAACATTCAACGTAAAGCCATGGGAAAATAAGTATACAATGCAAGGAACATCAACCTACACAGTCAACATCATCATACAAGGCATCATACATACATAACATACATCATACATACCATCATGCATAAGCATCAATCATACATCATAACATCATCATAAAATGCCCATCACATCATCTATGACCTTAAAAACCAGCTTACATGAACCCCCGGGAACCTCCCAAGTCAAAGCCCATATTTCACTTTTCCCCAGAAGGTAAGAAAATATTCTAAGTGTTCATCCGCATTTCTTTTTGTTCACCCACATTTCTTTTTGTTCATCCACATTTCTTTTTGTTCATCCGCATTTCTTTTTGTTCATCCGCATTTGTTTTTGTTTCATCCGCATTTCTTTTTGTTCATCCGCATTTCTTTTTGTTCATCCGCATTTCTTTTTGTTCATCCGCATTAACTTTTGGTCATCCACATTTACTTTTGTTCATCTACATTTATTCATCCGCATTTGTCAATGCTCATCCCCGTTTCCTCTTTACTCATCTGCATTGACTTTTACTCATCCGCATTCACTTTTACCCATCCGCATTCACTTTTACCCATCCGCATTGACTTTTACTCATTCGCATTTGTCAATTCTCATCCGCCTTTCCTCTTTACTCATCTGCATTTGTCAATGCTCATCCGCATTTCCTCTTTACTCGTTCGCGTTGACTTTTACTCATCGGCATTGACTTTTACTCATCTGCATTGACTTTTACTCATCCGCATTTGGAACACTTAAGCAGTTTTTCTAAAACTTAGGGGTTTGAACTACTGTTTGGGCGCATGAGAGCCTAGGGCACACTCAACAGCATATTTCGGTCCCCAAACACCATCTATCATGTTCTAAGCTTAAATCTTACATTCTATGCCTTAGAAACACAAGAATAACATCATCAAACATGAACATAGTCCAAAATCAAACCATGCCCACAACATAAACACATTCAGACATACAGGTATGAAACCCTAGTTTTATAAAAACGTACGTTCATGGATTTCCAGCCCCAAAATAGTTAAAACAAGTAAAAGAGGGGTTCTAGAACTCATCTTTGCAGCTCTTTGGGTAAGACTTATTCAAACCAGTTTGCAAATTGAGGTCAAACCTAAAACCAACCAAACACACACAACCGAACACACCCAAACGCACATAAGCATATAACCGGGGATAAAACCAGCTAAGAACATCATAAAAACATGAATTCTTACCCTAAATTCAAACCTTTCCTTCTTGTTCTTCAAAGACCCGAATGCTTTGTGTCGTTTCCACTTTCTCTCTTTAAAAATGTGATTGATATAGATGAAGAGAGGGTGATGGGCGGCCATCAACTTTTAAACCCACTTTTTCAAACATTTTGTCCTTTTTGACACTTTTTACCCTTCTACTTGGGTAAAATATCTTTTCTTTCTTTTTCTTAACTTTATTCTTCTTTCTTTGTCTTTTATAAATAACCGGGTGTTACAATATCAAAGTCCAAAAGGCTGACAAAATGTTCATGTGCCCAAGGTTTCTGCAACCGATCATCAATGGTCAAATACCTAGAATAGCAAGAGATGGAGATAAGTTTGTGCAAGCACATTTAGGTAGATCAGTTTTGTACAAGTTCAATGGAAAGTATGAAGGAGGAGACATGCCCATGTGTGCTCATGAGATGGATGCCAATGCCAACATTACACAAGAACTGCTATAGGAAGACCAGCAAGGAAGTTCACCTGGTAACTCTATGGAAGCCTCCCATTCACCCCATCAATCACCTTAACATCACTCTCCAGCCAGTCAAAACACCCTGCCCATATCACCCAACCAACCCCATCAATCACCTCAACATCACTCTCCAGCCAGTCAACACACTCAGCAAATCTCTCCATTTCTTCATCAATCATCTAAGAGTGTGCATACTGAACCCATCACTGTCACTCAGTCTCTAAATTCAATTCACACCGGTGAGACTGAGTTAATTTCCCACTCTCACACTACGACTCTCAAAATCCAGTTACTTCCAATCAAACAGAACCTTTATTGCCCAGCATAAATCTGAACAACAACCACATCAAGATAAACCCATTCAAGATAAGAGCCATGCTCAAGCTCAGAAATTGTAGCCCATACTAAAGATCATAATGATGAGATTGCTAATCAACAACAAGAAATGAAAGAAGGAGAAAACTATGTGGATATAATTGTCTATCATGAAAATGAGTTAAGTGAAGATGACATCCCTGTAAGCAAAAGCTATTTGGTTGCTAAATACAACAAGCTTGTTGTTAAGTCCAACAATAGAAAACAAAGAATTCAAAAGTTGAAGTGGGTGATGAAAAAATATGATGATCTTATGAAGAAGGAATCTAATATGAAAAGATTAAGAGAAAATATACAAGAAAACAATGAAGTCATTGATGCTTTGCTTGAGCTTGTTGAAGAACAAAAAGAGTTAGTTGCATATGAGAAGGCTAAAATAGAAAAGCTTGTGTTAGAGAGCAACCAAGATAACAAGAATTTACAAGGACAATATGCTCAGCTGCAAATAAAGGATGGAGAGATTGATGGGCTGAAGATGAAAATAAGTGCCCTGGAATCAAATGTTGCCCCTATAACAAAACAACCAAAAGAACCTACTAAGAATTCTAAGAAACTTATTCAATACTACAGGAAGAGAAAGTACTTGGTTTCTACAAAAAAAGGTGATCAATGTTGAAGATTCACCTAAAAGGTTAAGGCATACAGAGCACACTCCTTGAGTGGATGTTCAACATCAAAGCGAGTAACTCATGATGAAGCTGAGAATGATGCGGAATGGAATGAGCTCACGAGTGATGAACCTTCCAAAGATCAAAAAGAGCAAAGGCTGATAACCTACTGACCACTAAAGACATACTTGAAGAAAGGCCAGAATCTTTAATGTTTATGACCCTAATCAATCATTGGTTCCCCTATGACTTGGTTGAAAGTCTTAATATGAATGAGATGAAGAACAATGTGAAGGAATTCGAGCTAGCTAGATTCATGATTCCAAATTACAACTATGAAACATTCACAACCTTTCAATCAATTCAGAAAATCAAGAAGAAGTTAGGTCACTGCAATACAGCAAAGCTCTCCAAATACAACATGATCTGCTGGTTCAGGGTCATAACTGCAAAGGGTATGAACTTAAGGGAAGAACAAATGGTGAGCTAAGAAGGATGATGGAACATGTCATGGCTGTTGAGCTTGAAACTAGAGTGAGATTCAGGACAGAAGCTCCAAATTTTATTGCTGAGCAACAAAGCAAACTGCATGCTGATCCTATAATTGTTGAATCAAAGATCAGCACAAAGGGACAGATAAGTTAATCAGAGACCCTAGGGCAGTTATCCCTGGCAAAGTGTGGCCTCTAGGCACAACTCTGAGAGAGATTACTAATGAAAAATCTTCTCTGATCCAGTTGTTTGATCATCTCACAGCTCCCTCTACTACTAAAGAAAACAGGATTATAGTTTGGAAATATGACTCAGAGTGGGATTGTACACTTATCAAAAGAGAATTTTGAAGAGTTGAATACTTCCATCTACTTGAATCAATCTTGGTGTTGCCAAATGCTGACATTAAAGATCTTCAAAGCCTGATCAACTCCAACTACCCAATAAGCCCAAGAGGAAGAGAATTCTCTGTGTTGATAGGAAAGTTGAAAACTAAGTTCAAGGATGATGTTTTCAAGAAAGCAAGAAGGGAAGATGAAGAACACAAGAAAATACTCCAAAGGAAAAGAAGATCAAATACCAACTCCTTTAATCTAGTTGATGATGAATTCCTAAGGAGGGTTGGATACACTAACAGAAAATAGTAGCCATCAAAGTCATTGAAGGGAATCAATACACTCTTCCCATAATTGAGTGGGGATATGTGGAGAAGACTAAAGAACTGGTGCTAATGAGAAATGAAGAAAAGAAGAAAGCTAAAAACATAAGTCTATTTGATCCAATTGAAATCAAACTTCTACATCTAAGCTACATTTCATACCTACATGATAAGTTCTTCCCAAAACTCAAAGATGATCAAGCTCAAAATGACCTATGCTTATATTTACATATCATACAAGTCATTGAAAAACTACATGCAAAATCATGATATGAGGTTGGGATGTTGAAAGGAGTTGATATCAAGGAAGCAACTAAGCTGAGAATGTAAGAACAAGATGAGTTGGAAATAGTCAGCAATCAAAGTGTTGTCAAAACTCTGACAACGTAAGATACATTCTGGGATTGAGCTTTGACACACTTAAATATATATGCAGAATTGAGATCAAGTACAATATGACGATTAAAAGAATGTGGTATCTTTTTTCAACAAGAAGATGGTTTCAAGAATAAAAGAGTTGTCAGTCTTGAAGAGCTTATTAGAAGTATCTAAGCCTAAAGGGGGGTATTATTAGATCTAGGAACAATAGATCTAAATCTTTTTGTATAAGCTTGGAACATTAATCAATATTTGTAGTAAATGATTGTAATTCACTATTGTAATGTATGATTGTGTATATAGGTTAACTCATATATGTATTGATCTGCGTATGATTGCACGTACAAACATAATAGTTTTCAAGTACTGAAATTGACTAAGTGTAAGAAACATATACGGATGAACATTTTGTTCTTCAATAGATATGTTTCTTACAAGTATCAGACATCCGAAGATCATCTACGAATGAACAATCATCTGAAGTTCAAGTGAATCAGAGTTCAAATGAAGACTACAGATGTGCAAACTCCTGCAGATGAGCAAACTTCTACCGAAGAGTAAATTTTATGCGGAAGACAAAGTTTTTGCAGAATCCAAACTCTTGTATTTAAATAATACAAGTGTTACCATTCAACAAGTCAACAAGTCAGCAGTGCGAATCCCAAGAGATCCGGTGTTTCCTTAACAAAAAAAATTTCAAATTCAAAGAGATATGGTGTTTCCTATTAGAAACATCATTGTCTATAAATATGGATCCTAGGTTTCACATTAAGGACGGCTAGACGACACACGAAACCAAACAATCATGCATCAATTCAGCAAACCCAAACATCACATCAACTCACACAAACATAAACTGTAAGGCCCCGTTCCCGGGATGCTTATAGTTGGATTCTCATTGCACATAAAACAAATATTTACATTCGTATTTCATAATCATCACAGCGGAAAATTAAAATAATCTTTCATTTCCATGTAAATTCTTTTGCAACTTAATACAACATTCATTGCAAAACGCTTTGTTCGCATTACAATGCAAAAACATTAATCAAAAGAATGCCATCCTAAAACAGCCGAGTAGCCGCCCATGCCATCCTCAGCAATCATTACCTGCTAACTGGAAACACATAAAATTTAGCGTTGCTGAGTGACTTCTAGTTTTATAATAAAACATACTTTTCTATCGTTAAAATCGTTCTTTACTTTCTTTCAAATCATACTGCGCTTTACATTCACTCGTGAGCATGCAATAGATATACACATTGATAATATAATTATTATCTTCATTACATTCGTTAACTTTCATTCATTCTATACGTTCATTCTCCGAGTCTATTGCGACAACAGGGTCGCTCACCTCATTAGCAATCCTAATGATTGCACGCTATCCGAGTCTGTTGCAACCATAGGGTTGCTCACCTTATTTCCAATCTCAACGATAGCACGCTATCCGAGTCTCTTGCAACAACAGGGTTGCTCACCTCATGGCAACTTCACGATAGCACGCTATCCAAGTATGTTGCAACCATAGGGTTGATCACCTCATAGTCAATCTCAACAATTGCATGCTATCCGAGTCTGTTTCCAGAACAGGGTTGCTGACCTCATATATGTTCTTGCAAGCCTTTTATTACATTCATTCATCGTTCAATAATGCATGCATTCTTACATCATATTCCTCTTTCGTTATCTTTCACTTTACGTTACATAATACTTCATTCATTCATTAACATGACACGTAAAGCCATAAGAAAGATAAACATACATCATAATAAGGAACATATCATACACAGTCATAATCATCATACTGGGCAACATCATACATACATAACATCCATAAACATGTAA
The DNA here is from genome assembly GCA_025506515.1 of Flaveria trinervia. NCBI lineage: Eukaryota > Viridiplantae > Streptophyta > Magnoliopsida > Asterales > Asteraceae > Flaveria > Flaveria trinervia. The sequence continues at coordinate 47,217,651 of CM046451.1, forward strand.
CATCATCATTATCATGCCCAACATGCTCTCTAAGGCCTCAATCGTCATCTTAGATGCTCTTACGGTAACCTTTACGTCAAAAATTATGTCTGCACTTCCCCCGAAAGTCAGAAGTCAAACTACAATTTCCTTGGGTGCAACAGCCCTATTCGGGCGTATGGACACCCTTCAGTCGCATGGCCTCCATGCGATTGAAAATCATGCGAATGAACCAATGCGGATGAACACTCATGCTAATAAACACCCAATCGTGCGAATGGACTAATGCGGATGGACCTCATGCGTATGGGACTAATGCGGATGAGCACTTATGCGACTTGACCTTCTATCGCATGACCTCCATGCGACTGGCCCTTAAATTGTGCGAATGGACCTCAATCGTACGAATGGACCCCAATCGCACCCTATTCGGCCGTATGGCCTCCATTCGGTCTCAAGTCGGTCACCTAGACCTAGCTGATGCAGAATGCAATTCCAGCCAAACACAAACTGCCTTTTTCGACTTCCAAACTCATCTAAACCCATTCTAAGCCCAAATCGACCATCCTAAACCTTAGGGATGCATACCACGACTCCATTCAAGCACACACAAGCCCGGAAACAAACTCTAAACGCATCACACGCAACACACCCAAATCGGTCAAACACACATACATACAAAAACGGGTTTTCTATGATTTCCAGGCCCAGAATCGTTTGAATACAAGTAAAAGTGGGGTCCTAGAACTCACAGAAATGACAAAAAGAACTAGAGCTTCGGTTTGACTTGCTTCTCGATGATTTCCGCTCACTCGAACCAACCCGAACCAACTTTTCTCTCTTTTCTCTTCTTCTCTCTTCTCCTCTTTCTTTTCGCTAAAATATTGGTGTGGGGAGAGGGTAAGGGCTTCCCTCTCCCTTTATATACCCCCGCCCGTTTTCTTTCGTTGGCGAGTTTGGTCCCTCGACTTCGACTTTATTTCTTTCTTCTTTCGTCGGCTTCAAAATAGACAAATAACCGGGTGTTACATAAACCCTAGCTAGCATCACATCAACATCAACACATTCAAAGTAGTTATTAGTCATTTATTATTTATTTATGTGTAATCATTAATATGTTTAATGAAATACGTCATAATCAAATCTTTTTGTTTGATTATTAAGTGTGTTCTTCTCATTGTGTTCGTGTTAATCATTAATCATATAGTTGATATTAATTATTAAAACAATTTAACACGGTTAATGTTGATTTCTCAAACATTAAATTGACTCCATACTAACACTGATATTCCTGATTGCGATCCTTGTATTCACAAGTGGCATCATGCTTAAGCATTGCTTTGACTTTAAATGTTTGTTAACTAAATTGAATATGATAATTGTTAAGTTGGAGGTTGATGTGGATGGAAGCTCATTAATTCATAGAGATGGGTTGTCTATAGTTTCTATTTGGGAACCTATTTCCCATAAGAAATTGCCACTAGAAGCCATCTACAATATGAGCAAAATGAAGATCCATGTGCTGAGCAGGGAAAGGATGTCAGAAGCAACAAACTTTGTCAACATGATCAAGGCTATTTTGGATCCAACTCAAGCAGCACCTTTTATGCCTCCACAAGACCCAGCAGAATCTTCACAATCTCAATCACCACCCAAACATTAAAAAACATAGGATATATGATCCTTAGGGGGAGTATTGTTGGACCCTAAAAGGACCATACATGGCTATTCAATTAGTGAATTGATGGTTGTTTTGCTAAGCTTCCCACAAGTCCAAGAACCAATGCGGATGAAGATCCTTCTAATAAAAGAACCAAATATGGCTAACCGCATTTGTTAATGCGAAAGTCATAAAACAAATGCTCACACGTGTTTGTTCTTCCGCATTAACAAATGCGGATAGCTTAGAAGAATGCGGGCAAGTGTTTGTTTATCCGCATTTGCCAATGCGGATGACCAGACATGGGTAGAAGTACTTGTTCATCCGCATTAACCAATGCGGATGACCAACATACTAATGCAGAAGATCAAGTAAAGAAATGTTAATCAAGTCAACTCATCCGTTTGCCAATGCAGATGAACAAGAAAAAACACGAATGAAGACTTAGACTAGTCTGATGTAATAGGTTAGGGGTAGTTTAGTCATTTTCTAAAGGCACTTGTGTGCGTATAAATAGAATAGACAACCTCGTACATGAGGTGACGAGAATAGACAATTAGAATATTGTTTGTATTCCTAGGTGCATTATTACTTTCCTTCTAAACCCTAGCAATTATTGTAATCAATTACCTTTATTAATATATACCAAGCATTTATGAGAATTTGTTCTACATTGAAGTTTCTTGATTGTATGATTCCACCATTCAATCATTAACTCAATCATTATATTTGATCCTAAGTGAGAATCTCTATCTCGCTACCCAGTCAAATTATAATAAAAATAATAATTAAATAATAATAACAAATTATATTATAATAACATATAATAACTAAAGAAATAATAATAATAATAATAACCATAATGTTAATAAAACTTTGATAATAACGGTAATGATAATAATGTAATAATATAAATACTAAAGTAAAAAGTATTAATGAAGTAATAACTAATAAAAGTTAATAATTAATAAGTTGTAAAATGATTAAAACTTAAAGTGAAGTTAAGTTTAAGGGGTTACTTTGCCAACTTTGAAACTGACAGGATCAGTGATCACAAGTTTGATGTATCAGAATAAAAAGCAGCGGAATACACACACGAATTAGACAAATTGTAGCAAGCAAACAATATATGTAAGCGTTAAGATCGCATACGGTTATAGGGAGAGAATATGAATTTCTGATTTCTAGGATTGTTTATAGATGTAGAATATTTCTAATCAAATCAATCAATCATTCCATTCAATTGCTCATATCGCTCAATGATTACAATGGGTTGTCACTCCTTATATAGAGTGCAACAGTCACTGCTGTTATCACGGAAAGTGACAACTGGCAGATCCAATACAGAAATAACTTAAATCTTAACAAACTACTGAAATGTTCACAACTACTGAGAACATATCAGCAAGTTAAGTACAAAATATAAAACTACTGAAACTACAACGACTGAAGAACAAGCTCTTCAGTCGTTTTACAAAACTACTGAAACAAAGAAAATAAAACTACTGATATCACAACTACTGAAGAAGTACTCTTCAGCAGTTGTGACAAACTACTGAGGCTTCAGTACTTGATCTTCAGACTTTGACCTTCAGGCGTTTCATCAGCTGATGACTTCAGTAGATATCATCAGCTGATGTCTTCAGTCTTTGTCTTCAGACTTTGTACATCAGTTGTTGATCTTCAGTACTTGTGAACTCTTCAGCTGTTGTACTTCAGTACTTTGGTCTTTCAGCTTCAGCACTTGTGTTCTTCAGCTGTTGTACTTCAGCACTTTGGTTCTTCAGCAGTTAAGGTCTTCAGCACTTGATCTTCAGCTGTTGAAGTCTTCAGCACTTGTCAAACTACTGATGAGGCTTTCAGCAGTTGTTGTGATACCGTGTGGGACTTAGAGGTTTTCTGATCTTGGCTCATTGGTTCTTTTGGTCCAACAAACTCCCCCTGAACCAATGCAGCCAAAACCTCTAACTTATTTATACTCCCACTTATTGATGGCAAAATGTTGGTCTTTTTCCTTCTTGATCAGTAGAGAAGATGACCCATGTACGCTCCGGCCTGGGAAGAACCTCAAATATTTGTTTGGCAGAGTATGAATGGGAACTCTGTTTTGGGGAACTGGACACAGAGTTGTTATCCCATTCATGAGATTCACTTCCCCATAATGAGTCTGTACGACTCTCTTGTGTAGGCCTCAAGGAAGGTGATTTGTTCCTCCATGGTTAGCTCTTCAGCACCTCCTTCAAAAATGATTCCGGCCCATAATACTCAGACAGGTATTTGGCCTGTTTCCCATTCTTTAGCTCCACAGTTGTTATTACTCTATAAGCGAACTCATCCGGGTGATTACCCTCTAGGAACAACTGGAGCTCATTTTTCCTGACTTCCTCAAGCCTCTTGTAAACTAACCCCTTTTTCACTATTTTGTTTTCCAGCATCTTCTGAGGGGTTAGATTAGCTTTGTAGGCCTTCTTGAAGTCTTCTAGGATTTCCCAGGGTGAAACTACAAAGACCAGAGAGATCACTTCATCTACGATCTTTTTCACCTGGCCAATGTATCTCGAGGTATATTGTTCTTATGAATCTGTGAGAGACCCTGGGATCAGGCCAAATCCTCACTCTTTCCTTTTGATATTGAAAGGTATGCCTGAGAGTGTAAAGTCTGAGGGCTTGCTCCTTCATATTGATGATGGAAGATGTGGCTGCATAAGCTTTGTCAACTCTTCAGCAATTCCTCATCATGCTGTTTATGAAGCTCTTCTTCTTCTAGCTTCACTTTAACCATTGTCTCTGGACTTCAGGAGTAATTGCTGAGGAGTGACTTGTGGCCTTAGGCAACTGAATCACAGCTGATAGCGGCAGCCTGTCTTCATCATCTTCTTCATCTTCTTCTAGCCTCAATATCCTTCTCTTCTTCTTCAAGGGTATATCATCGGCTATGGGTTTTGAGGGAAAGGGAGTTGGTTTGGTGGGTTGTGTTTTGGGTGGTTTAGGTGTGGGAATGTTGACAGGTGTGCTAGCATCCTTGAGGTGAGTGTGGCTTTTGATTGCTTTGCTAGCTCAGTCCTGCTCCAGCACCCACTTCATTCAAAGCTTCAATAACAAGCCCCTTAGTGTATGCTTCAGACGAACAGATCTTGGTGGTGATTGCCAAGATACTGTCCCTGGACCAAGCTTTGATCTCAATCATTGATCTTCCAAGATATTTTGCAATAAATCTTATCATGATTTCTAGCCTTTCTCTTTCTAACACTTCATAACTTGCCCATCTATTCTGGATTTCTTCAATCTCTAGTCGTCGAATCTCAGAGTCAAGTTTGTTGGTGTCATGACCTTGCCTGAAAGCTGATCAATGATGTTGTCCATTGATCTACTGTGTTCGGCATCAGCCTCTTTATCAGTAGCTCCAAGGCTTTATCTTCAGCAGTGTGCTCATCAGCACCTTCTTTCGCTTGTAGGTGAGCATTGGTTGCTGTTCTTTATCCTTTTGGGCTTGCTTTGCTTCCTTCTTTTCCTCGGATCTTTTCCTCTTCTGTTCTTTCACTGCAGTACTCTCCCCCTTTTGGTTGCATTGGAGGAAGGGGTTGAGACCGCAGAAAGAGTCTTGTGGACAGCAGCATCAACCAAGGGCTGTAATGTTGAGGAAAGCCTCTCATCAAGGGCTTTGATCACTATATCAGTGATTAGGGGTGATGAGAGGGAGGGAATTTTTGAGTGCAGCACCTATTTGCTCAGGAGGGTTCTGTTCCTGAGAAGTAGGGCCTGAAGCAGAGGCGGGTGGTTGATTTTGGGGTGGCTCTGTGTTTGGGAAACCTTCAAGGGAAGGTGCCATCTGTGGGTGTATGAGGGTGGCAGATGGACTTGCATCCTGAGACATCTTGGCCAGCAGCTCTTTGAGTCTGCTAACCTCATCCTCTAGAATGGTGTTTTGAGCAACTACATCGAAGAAGAAGCTCAGGTCATCATCAGTTGATACTGAATCACCTGACCTCCTGCTTAGAGCAGGATGTACATGCACTGGGTGTAGACCAGTTGGTGCATGTGCCCCTTGTGCTTGGTACTGGGGACTTCCAGCCTCAGGACAATGTCCATCATCAGCTGTTGCCTCTAGGAGGTCTTAGCAATGTTACCAGCCTCACTCTGGTCATGTGCTGAGTCAGAGGAGGTGGCAGCCTCACTAGATATTCTAAGCTCCTTCTCTACACCAGGAGATAGAATTGGGAAACCCCTGTGCTGGGGTTCTCAAGTGCACTGTGTTCCTCCCCCTCAATTGTAGAGGTATTCCCAGTTGGAAGTGGTTTCTGGGGAGGGGGTGAGGAGTGCAATTGAGTCAGCACTTGTGCAACTATTAAAGTTGGGCTGTGAGGGGCGGTTGTTTGGGGTACAGGGGTAGAAGCAGTGTGCACCTGGGGTGGATGGTGCTCTTCAATGGCAATCTCCTCAAGTGAGGAAGATCCCAGATAAGTAGGTGCCCCTTGGGTTGCTGCAGGCTCCTGTTGAGAGGAAACCTGAGCGGCTGTGGCTGGAGGAGTCATGGTATCCACTAGGGGGTTTGGACTAGTGGATATCCTGCGTTTGTGTGCAGGGGCATCCTCAGGGGACTCAATTCCCTGAGTAGCCATTTTGGGTTTCTTTTTGGTGGGTTTGGTGGGGACATTGGATTTGGAGGTGGTGGCTGTGGGTTCCAGCTGCGTGGGTTTTCGCAGCTTGGCAGCCAGTTTGAGTGTCCGGTCAGAGTTGTGCCGGGAGTATACTTCTGGCAAAACAGCCGTAGCAGGGACTCCCAAGCCAACAAGTCCCTCAGCATTAAGCTGGTCTATTATAATGGCCATTATGAACCGTGGATAGAGTATCCAACGGTTGGCAGTTAGTTTTTGAGCCATATCTTTGAGCTCTGAAAATATTAATTCTGAAAAGTTCAGTGGTTGTTGCTCAAGGATAGAATACATACCTGCTGCCATTTGGTGGACATTTGATCCCAAGACGATGTCTTAGGGGCCAAACATACATTGACCATGTGAAAGATCAGGCGCTCAGCGTCATTAAAGTGTTTCTTCATGATGGTGGTGGCACTGAGATCACCTTGATATCCATGCTGAGCAAATGATAGATCTATGGTGCCCTTCGGATATCCAGCAGGAGAGGTAGCATCACTCAGTTGAAGAATTTTACGGATTGTTGCAGGAGTAATCACTACTTCTTTGTTGTTGACGACTGACCGGAGGGATAGTGTGTTGCTCCTCAGTAGTAACATTAACGTTCATCCAAAATTGGTTCAAGGATTCGGCATGTAAAACGGGGTTCAGAAGGAATGCCTTGTTGTATTGGGACTGAACCATAAGATCGATAGCAGTATCGAACTTAGTCCAGATCGGCGATTTTGTGAGGTAGGCAACACAGTTGTGTCGCGGTTTAATTTGCATAGACGCCATGGAAATGTTGGAGAGGAACGTTAGGTTTGAAGAAGATAAGCATGGAGAGCTCAGGTTAAGGGTATTTATAGGGTACGGGTGAGGAAACGACTGAAGGATGTGTGTTAGTCATCAGTAGTTTTAAACGACCGTTGACATGGTATTATCCTTTCAGACGTTGAAACAGCTGAAGTCGCGGTGTTAGGCATCAGTAGTTTAGAAAACTACTGAAGACCGTGGTTTTGACTTCAGGTGATTGAAACAACTGAGGACATGGTGTTTGTCATCAGTAGTTATGAAACTACTGAAGACAGTGGTTTTGTCATCAGCTGTTGTAAACAACTGAAGACTTGGTATTGGTCATCAGTAGTTATAAAACTGCTGAAGACGTGGTTTTGCTTCAGTTGTTTAAAATGAACAGCAGTGGTACAAACGACTGAGGAGAAAGTTCTCTTCAGCTGTTTTCGTCAATTCTTAGCTTTTCAGCTGTTTCAAACTGTCCTCAACACATTCATCAGTCTTTATGGCTGATTTCAGTGTTTCATAGGACATCAGTACTTATCTGTTTTTACTGATTTCAGTAGTTATGACTGCATCAGTAGTTGTAACTACTTCAGTAGTTTAGAACAGATGAAGTACTTCAGTACTTGTGAGAACTTTTAGCCTTCAGTAGTTATAAAAACTACTGAGGTTAAAAGAGCTCATCAGTACTTATATGTGACAGACACTCATGATCATCAATAATTACTGAGATCATCAGTAGTTGTCACCTATTCTAGCTGCAGCATACCAAGCCTTAACACCAGGTTTTGGAAAGTTGAACTATCCAAAGGCTTAGTAAAAATGTCTGCAAGCTCATCAGCACTAGGCACAAACTTAGGATCAATCAGACCTTTTTCAAAACAGTCTCTTATAAATGGTGTCTGATCTCTATATGTTTGGTCCTAGAGTGCTGGACTGGATTTTTGACAATGCAAAGAGCTGAAGCACTATCCATTAACAATGGAGTCTTAGTCTCTGTAATGCCATAATCCAAAAGTTGGTTTTGAAGCCAGAGTACCTGAGATGTACAGCTTGCAGCAGCAATGTACTCTGCTTCCGCAGTGGATGTAGCAACTGAGGTCTGTTTCTTGCTCTGCCAAGAAATTAAGCAGTTGCCTAGGAATTGACATCCACCAGAAGTTGATTTCCTGGTCAACTTACACCCTGCATAGTCACTGTCAGAAAAAGCAACTAATTTACCAGAATGTCTGGTAGAATACCATAAACCTAGAGATGGAGTGCCTTGCAGATATCTAAAGATCCTCTTGACTGCAATCAGATGAGACTCTTTAGGTGCAGCCTGAAATCTAGCACAAACACATGTAGCAAACATAATATCTGGTCTAGAAGCTGTTAAATACATCAAGGACCCAATACATCTGTAAAGTGTTTCATCAACCACTTTACCTTTCTGATCTGAGTCCAGTTGTGTGGTGCTGCTCATGGGAGTAGAACAGGGCTTACAATTTTGTAAATCAAACTTTTGCAAAAGATCTTTTGTATATTTGGATTGATGAATAAAAATTCCATCAGCCTTTTGTTTGATTTGCAACCCCAGAAAGAACTGTAATTCTCCCATGGCACTCATTTCAAACTTCTGTTGCATCAACTTTGTAAAGGCATCACACAACTTTGGATCAGAGGATGCAAAAATGATATCATCTACATAAATTTGAACAAGTAGATTATGCTGCCCAGCTTTCTTAATAAATAAAGTCTTGTCTATGGAGCCTCTAGTGAAATTGTTTTCCAGAAGAAAGTTTGATAATGTCTCATACCAGGCTCTGGGAGCTTGTTTTAACCATAAAGAGCTTTATCAAGCTTATACACCCAATTAGGATGTTTGTTGTCCTCAAAGCCTGGAGGTTGACATACATAAACCTCTTCTTTAACTTTTCCATACAAAAATGCACTTTTGACATCCATTTGAAAGACTTTAAGTTTTTGATAAGCAGCATAAGCTAAAAACAATCGAATTGCTTCCAGTCTGGCTACAGGGGCAAAGGTTTCATCATAATCAATACCTTCTTCTTGTGCAAACCCCTGAACAACCAGTCTGGCCTTGTTCTTAACAATAAGCCCATTTTCATCAGTTTTGTTCCTAAACACCATTTAGTGCCTATTGCACACTTACCTGGAGGTAGAGGAACCAGTTCCCACACTTGCTGTTTCTTGAACTGAAGAAGCTCAAGCTGCATGGCATCAACCCATCCATTGTCCTTTAAAGCAATGTGATAATTCTTTGGCTCTTGCTGACTGATGAAGAGAGCATAGAAGCAGAAATTGGACAATTGACTTCTTGTTGATACTCCAGCAGTGATATCACCAATGATTTGAGACATGGGGTGATTCTTCAGATCTTGATACACAATGAGATCTGTGCAAGTGTTTGTAGCCGGTTCAGCAGCAACAGATGGTGATGGTGAATCATTTCCTTGAAACCAATCAGTGGATGGTAATTCAAAGGAAGTTGAATTCGAAGAAATCTCATCAGCATTTGTTGTGGATGGTGCTACTGGCGCTACAGGAACATCAGGTCTAGTTGAATCAGGCAGCTGATCACTAAACCTGAAGAGGTGAGTACTGCAATCATCATCATCATCAGCAGTACCACCAGGTGGTGAACTGTTGACAGGAGCAACAGCAGGAGTTTGATAAGGAACATATTGCAGTATGTCCAGATCAAATAACTCCACAGGACTTTGTGGAATCTTGTCCTTTGGAGATTCATTAAACTTAACATGTAGAGTTTCTTCAACCATCTTTGTTCTGCAGTTGAAGACTCTGTATGCTTTGCAAGTAGATGAATAACCAACAAAGTATCCTGCATCCACCTTAGGATCAAATTTGTGGAGTTGATCCTTTGTGTTGAGAATAAAACAGGGACACCCAAATGCTTTGAAAAATGAAATCAGTGGAGCCAAATGATGGAGAACTTCATATGGAGTCTTCATCAACCTCTGATTTACTAAAACTCTATTTTGCACATAACAAGCTGTGTTGACAGCTTCGGCCCAAAAGGTCAATGGCAAACCTGAGTCAGCCAGCATGGACCTTGCAGCTTCAATGAGGGTCCTGTTCTTTCTCTCCACTACTCCATTTTGTTCGGAGTCCTTGGAATGCTGAACTGCCTTTTGATTCCCTTTGAGAGATAGAAGTCATCAAGTGTATGATTTCTGAACTCAGTTCCATTATCACTCCTAATACACTTGACTGGAAGGGAATACTGCTTCTCAATGTACAGCACAAAGTGGATAATCTTCTGAGCAGCCTCATCCTTTGAATGTAGAAGAAAGTCCATACAAATCTGGAGTAATCATCCACAATTACCAGACAGTATCTCTTCTTTGCCATGCTCATTACTCTCACAGGACCAAATAGATCCATATGCAGTAATTGCAAGCAGGCAGTGGACTTGGACACTTCAATAGGAGGAAATGAGACCTTGTGCTGTTTTCCTTTTAAACAAGCAGTGCAGTGTTTTCACACTGGAACTCCTTTTGGCAAGCCCTGACTAAACTATTGTGTATAAGCTGATTCATGTTTTTGAATTAACATGACCAAGCTTCTGTGCCATAGTTTAGATTCTTGAGAAGAGGCTTTGGAAAATAGGCAAGGATGGCCTTTGAGATCTATTTTCTTAGAAAGATCTAAGGCATACACTCTTCCTGTCCTGTTGCCTTCAGGAGAGTGTGATCATCCAACACCTTGTCAATCAAGGCAAAACTTGGATGACAGAATCCTACAGTTTTGACTTGTGAAAAGGGCAACATGGCCTTTATCACACATTTGACTGACACTCAAGAGGTTGTACTTGAGATTTTCCACATGATTAACATCATCAAATTTGATTTCTCCATTGGAGACAAAGCCCTTACCGATGATGTAACCCCTAGCATCATTGCCAAAAGAGACAAATCCCTTCTTTCCTTGAGAGTAGTCATGAAGAAGAGAGATGTTCCCAGTCATGTGCATGGATCCCCCACTGTCTACATACCAGATGCTATTTTGGCATGTTGAAGAACCCTGCAATAATAAACAATCAGTTAGTTTTAGAGACCCAAACCTTTTTGGTTTTGGGCCTGGTCTCATCAATAGATGGTAAACTAGCATGTTTATTTGTAACAACAGCCTGAGAGGAAGAAGATGGTGCAGAAGAGGAGTCCTTTGGCTTAGACCTCCTTTTCTGTGGTTTCAACATAGGAGAATCTAGTTGGTTAACTCTACCAACAGATGTTGTACCATCATCACCAGCTGTGTCTGATTTTGTGATAAAGCTTTCAGCTCATCAGACACATTGCTAGTGGAGTTAGATAAGGTCCTATGTTGCACCTTCTTCTTTTGAGCACCCTCAGCTGTCACCTGTTTAACTCCTTCCTTTTTGGATTGCTTTAAGGACTTAAGGGTTACAGGATTTGATGTTGCTGATACAAATGTGGTCTCAAACTCAGTTTTCATTTTTACCATTTTCTCATTAATTTCTTCCTTTTGTTTGAGTTTGGAACCTCTTTTGTACCAACAATCATCTGTAAGATGATTGAACAAACCACATACTTCACATGGTTTCTTCTTCATCTTAGGTTGATCATCAACTAAAGATGGTGAAGACTTGTTCTTCATGCTTTGGAAGCATTGGTTGCTTTCTTGACAGCTCTTTAGTAGTCTTCAAACTCTTTCTACTGCCAGTTTTCTTCTCTTCAGTACTGACAGCAGTTGAAGTTTGAACTTCAGGAGTTGAATCCTGCTCTCCAGTCCTTTCAGGACCTTCAGGATTGACTCCTGAGTTGATCAACTTATTGATCATGTGAATGTCAGCATTTGGACCATCAACATCAGCTGATAGGTTCAAAGAGGACTTGATACTGACTGCTACTTCTGATTGTGCTGTATCAGAAGGTAGATCACATGACTTGATGGATTGGTTATCACTCTCACCATCAGATTCTACCTCTGCTCTTGGGGTAAAATCTGTAGGTGGAGCAGTGTGATTGTAACCAATTCCAAACTTCACATTTGAAGCAGATTGCTTACTAAGAAGCATTTCAAAACCTTTGCATGATTGTACCCATCTATCACACTCGACCTGGGTAACTGCAAGGGTTTCTTTGAGATCTTTGTACTTCTCTAAAAGTACATCTTCTCTAGCCTTATCATCAATTATTTTGCAATTCAGTTTATAAACCTCATCATTTTTATCTTTGAGCACAAACTCAAACTCAGCTTTGTTTTTGGAAATTACTTGTTCTAGCTCAATGTTCTTATTAATTAAAGCTACATTTGCTTCTCTAATGGAAGCAAATGCTGCTATGCATTGTTCAGAACATAATTTGGCTTTTGCCTCAGAGGATACCTGTGATACCTGTGGTGTAGAGGCATTGGAAGATGAAGTATCAGCAGACTCCAAAGCCATAAGAGCTAGATTCCCAAAGGGACTGTCACCACCATGTTGACCAGCACCTGAGAACAGTTGATCATGACCAGACAAGTCATCTGGTAAACTGCTCCAGTCAACAACTCCTGGGGTGAAGAAGCTGTGTTGTTGAGATGAGGTTGTTGATGAGATAGGGAAGGCTGAGGTTGGTTCTGGTAATGCATGAGGTTGTGGTGTCATAGGAACTTGAACTTGACTTGACTGTGGCATGTAATAACAAGGGTACTGATAAGGCATTTGACCCTGAGGAACAAAATATGCCGGAGATTGTTGTTGAGGATGATGACTAGATGTGACAGGATGTTGCCCTCTGTTTGTTGACTGTTGCCAGGAAAAGTCACAAAGGGTGCAGTAGAGTTCGATCCAGTTGATCTACACTCTCTTGCAAAGTGTCCAAGCCGTTGGCATTTGTGACACCTCAACTTGCTCTTGTCAAAACCAACTTTGGTTTTGCCAGAGAGTCCTGGGAATTTTCTTCCAGTTCTTTTGTAGAACTTCTGAGATCTGATATTTATCAAGGCCATTTGGCTCAAAATATCCATCTCTTCTAAGTCATCATCTGCAATCCCCTTGAGATCATCCATGATGAAACATACATTGTCATTATTACCTCCAGTAAACTGACCATCAACACTTACAAATGCAGAATTAGAAGTGCTCGAAGAGAAATTAATATGCTCATCATACTGGCATTCAGATGCAGCATATTCTGACTCATGACCACCAAGGCAGTGTTGCCTTGTATAAAGTCTTCAGTGAGCTTTCCAGATGAAGACAGCTTTCTCTTCTGTTCTATCTCTCTCTCAAAAGTGAGCAATTTCCCATGGAGTTGGGTGAGAGATAGTTTGTCCAAACTTGCACTGGAGCGTAGGACAATAGTATATGTGTCCCATCTCTCAGGCAGTGATCTGAGAAATCTGTTATTCATCTGAATATTGGTGTATTCAAGTTTGACCATTTTTAGTTCAGAGATCAAACAAGAAAACCGCTCATATTGTTGAGTCAGTGTCTCACCCTTTCTATGAGAGAATGTCTCATATTGTTGGGCAAGAATTTTCTATTATTTGCCAAGACCTCATCAGTTCCTCCAAATTGTTCTTTCAAAGCAATCCAGAGGTCATGGGCAGTTTCATGATGCATTAGCCCAGAATAGATTTCATTGGGCAAAGCCATGGCCAGAATTCCATGGGCTTTTGCATCAATCTCAAGCAACTTTTATCCTCATCTGAGTATTGCTCCCTCCTCTTCGGAACCATTTGATTGGTTTCCGGGTTATTCACCATAGGCTTGTGTGGACCATGTACCACTGATGTCCAACACCCTGCGCTGTTAACAGACAGGTGATGGAGCATACGTCTTTGCCATATGTTATACTCATTCCTAACCAGCATAGGAGGCTTGGTTGAGGAACCAGTATTGTGAGGATCATTGGAGGGAGTGGTCATTTTCAGTTCAAAAACAGTTTAGTTCAAGTTTTAAAAAGTTTTAGACAAACCACAACAAACTCAATGAGAACCAAGAAAAGATCTCAGGATGAATGAGCAGAAATACAGAAAATTCAATCTCTATAACCGTTTCTTGCAAAAACAAAAGCTAATTCAATCAAACTTGGATCTTGAATAGCAGTTTCAATGATCAATTATTAGATCGATCAATGATTAACTAGCTCTGATACCATTTGACAGGATCAGTGATCACAAGTTTGATGTATCAGAATATAAAGCAGCGGAATACACACACGAATTAGACAAATTGTAGCAAGAACAATATATGTAAGCGTTAAGATCGCATACGGTTATAGGGAGAGAATATGAATTTCTGATTTCTAGGAATGTTTATAGATGTAGAATATTCTAATCAAATCAATCATTCCATTCAATTGCTCATATCGCTCAATGATTACAATGGGTTGTCACTCCTTATATAGAGTGCAACAGTCACTGCTGTTATCACGGAAAGTGACAACTGGCAGATCCAATACAGAAATAACTAAATCTTAACAAACTACTGAAATGTTCACAACTACTGAGAACATATCAGCAAGTTAAGTACAAAATATAAAACTACTGAAACTACAACGACTGAAGAACAAGCTCTTCAGTCGTTTTACAAAACTACTGAAACAAAGAAAATAAAACTACTGATATCACAACTACTGAAGAAGTACTCTTCAGCAGTTGTGACAAACTACTGAGGCTTCAGTACTTGATCTTCAGACTTTGACCTTCAGGCGTTTCATCAGCTGATGACTTCAGTAGATATCATCAGCTGATGTCTTCAGTCTTTGTCTTCAGACTTTGTACATCAGTTGTTGATCTTCAGTACTTGTGAACTCTTCAGCTGTTGTACTTCAGTACTTTGGTCTTTCAGCTTCAGCACTTGTGTTCTTCAGCTGTTGTACTTCAGCACTTTGGTTCTTCAGCAGTTAAGGTCTTCAGCACTTGATCTTCAGCTGTTGAAGTCTTCAGCACTTGTCAAACTACTGATGAGGCTTTCAGCAGTTGTTGTGATACCGTGTGGGACTTAGAGGTTTTCTGATCTTGGCTCATTGGTTCTTTTGGTCCAACAGAAACTTAATTATTAAATTCACATTTAATACTAACTATTAACCACAGGGAACGAAACCGTTTAAATTATAAAAACCCAACCCCACCCCCTTCTTTAACTTTTGCAATTCTGGCCAATGCTCCAGCCAGGGGTAAACGACCAAAATTTAACCGGTTTAACCAAATTAAACTCTTCTTATTCGAACGTAAACATGAATCGAAGACATAAACGGCGTTAATTCAATTGAATCGGTGGTCCATTAAGAAGTCCCTTAAAACCAAAACATATTAATCGAATCACCTGAAACTTAATGAATTGAACCGTTTGATCGATTAGAAACGTACATCAATCACTACGAAACTAAATCTGTAGTTAATTGAGATTAACAACCAATTAATCATTGAATCATAACCGAAGCAAACAAAGCAAAAGACGAAACCCGTTTGGGACTAAATCGACTAAATTGAACCTATTTAATTGAGGGGAATCACCACATTCGATCCCTTTAACTCATTATACATTCAATTGCTTGAAAATATAACGAAACCATCAAAATCAGGACTCCTATTCATCGCGTAAAGAACTGAAGTTGTACCGAGCAAACACTTCACTTCGGTTGCAATAAAGTAAGTTTTATACACCATTGTGCTCGATTACACTTAGGGATCAAAAGCCAAATGGTTAATCCGAGTGATAACATCGAATTGATCTTTAATTTGGGGATTGTAGAGATGAATGAAGAGGCTGATGCAACCTAAACATCCAATGTCTATCCTGCATGCTGCACAAGTGCATTGAAGAAGAATGCGTAGGAAGTTTCAGACATACAACAGAAATATTCTAAGTGTGAAATCTTCCGAAGCCAAGAACAATATCTTCCAAAGCCAAATATGAAGTCTTCCGAAGCCTCAGAGACAAAGTCTTCCGAAACTTCAACTCATGAAAACAGATTTCTTCCGAAGACTTTTACACATGTTTTATCTAATGTACTTTTCCATAAAGCTGGACACCTTTCCGCTACACCTCTGTAAGGTCACCAGCTTACATGAGTTGGTGAAAAGGTCCATGCTTTGGTAAATGTACATTGAGGTCTTGAGTCTGTAACTTTATATTTCATGTACTTTATCCTTTTTGTAATAGATAAGGATGTGAGCTATGGCATGTTATAGTCACTAGTCAAAAGGCAATCTGCCATTTGACTCTACAATTCATTTTGTTTTGTGTCTAGTCAATTATATCCAGCTGGCTTTCAAAGTGTATCCAGCTGGCTTTCAAAGTGTATCCAACTGGCTTTCAAAGTATAGCCGACTGTAGGATGTAGTATAAGTATCTCATGTTCTTGTATCTTTAAATCATGCTTTATAACACGTGTAATAGAGCATAGAGAAAGCAATATACTGAATTCTTGAAAACCATATACTTGTTTTCTTTGTGTTATGTCTCTTACGTTACTTGTGTTTTTAGTGTCTTACTATGGTTAATCCAGTCATAGTGTTTGATTAAGTTTAGTTAATCTCCTCTTTATGGTGTTGTGTTGTAACTCAACCCCCTTCAACAATCCTGCATTTGGTATCAGAGCATTTCAGGCTCTTGATATAAGATCTCACCATCTTAAGATCTCTCACACACACAAATACTAAACTTTTCAAATGGCAAACATTTCCAAGACTGATATGGAAACTGGAACCATGAACAAGTCCCCACTGATCACTCTTGATGAGTTTGACACCTAGTGTTTAAGAATGGAAGGTTTCATCAGGTCTCTTGATTCAAGAATGTGGGAGTCTATAGAGAATGGACCTTTCATACCTAGCACCCCTTCTACTACTGGTGCTGGTATGATCCCTAAAGATGTGGCTAGCTATTCTGATGAAGATAGGAAGAGAGTAGAGATTGACAGAAAAGCAATGACAGCGCTTCAAACTGCCCTTCCAAACTCTATGTACAGAGGTTTCAAGAAGTGCAAAATAGCCAAGCAATTGTGGGATGCACTAAAACTGATGTATGAGGGTTCCTCTGAAGCCAAGGAGAACAAGAAGGATCTCCTAAAGCAACAATTCATGTCCTCACTTCTTAGGCAATGGACACACTACTGTGTGGTGATCAAGAGTACTGAAAATCTCAAAACTCTTAATCTGTCAGAGTTATATAGGATTCTCAGTGGCTACCAGATGGAGATGAACATGCAAGGTTCATCTAGAAACTCCAACAATCAAATGGGTTTAGCCCTACATGTGGTTGAAAGGGACAGCATAGAACCCAAACATCATCTCATATGCTATCCTGACAACTTACCAAAGGGTCCTTTCATCACCTTCCAAGTGACACCAAGAGAGAACTACACTCAAGGAAGCCCATTCCAAGAGACAAGCTCTTCTCAAGCTTTTGTGTCTTCTGATGAAAGCTATGGCAACTCTCTTTCACTCTTGAAGACCTGGACTATATTCATCCAGATGATCTGGAATACATGGAAATAGTCTAGCAAATGGCTCTTCTCACTCACAGAGCCAAGAAGTTCTATGAGAGGATTGGAAGGAAGTTTCCAAGCAATGCAACCAATGGAAAGTTTGGCCTGGACAAAGGCAAAGTCAAGTGTTACAACAGAAACTTGATGGGCTACTTTGCCAGAGAGTGTAAGGCACCTAAAACAAATGGTGGCCAAACACGGTCCAGACCAAACTACACCGACAAAGCTCTCCGGAATAAGAAGTCAAAGCAGCAGGCTGTTGTTCCTATTGAAGAAGGAGGCTTTGACTGGAGCTTTCAGGTGGAAGATGCTTCTCCTAACCAAGGATTGATGGTAGATCATGATGAAGCCATGGTATTGGAACATCTCTATACTCCTGAATGCATTGCTAAAGTTAATAGATACAAGTCCTATAACCTGGAGATGAGATCTGACCTTGAGTCCTTAAACATTTTAAAATCTGATTTTAGAAAGTATGAAAATGATTATAAACTGAAGATAGAGGACCTTTAGAAAACCATTTCAGTTCTAAAACATGAACACACAAATTTTAGGACTCAAATCAAAGATCTTATAACCAAGTTAACTGAGTGCCAGGCTGAGCTCGTGATCAACAAAGCCAGGGCAGAAAAGAGTGTTCTTGAAGAAGAGACCTTTAAGAACATGAAATCCTCATCCCTGCAAAACAAAGTGTGCTATCAAAACAGGCAGGGACTAGGATCCAATGAGATAGCTCCTCCACACACAATCTTGTCTGTAAGATCTCCTAGGTGTGGAACTTGTGATGATGAGCTTCCTCTCATAGATCCTATAAGTGAAGAGGATGAAGAAGAGATAGTGAAGAATCCCTCTGAAAAGACTGAAGAGGAGGATTCTAAGAAGGGCCACTATCCTTCTAGGAGAAGAAGAAGACGGTGATGACCAAGTCCATGAGAAAGAACTTGATCAGAAAGAGCAAAAGAAAGGCAAGGAAGGCTCAAGAGATCAAGGCTACTTTTGACTCTAAGCAGAAACAAGTTTTCATCTCTACAGGGTTTAAAGTGGTAGGGACTAAAGACATCAACCAAAACTCTTCTGCTAAGAGTTCTGGTTCTTGTTCAACTCATCTTAGTAACAAGAAGAAGACGATCTGCTGTGTACCACTGCTGCACAGCCTAAACATCAAACTTCAAGAACAGTTCCCAGCCCAAAGGAACTGTCTTCGCATCTGCAAAGATGAAGGTGGAGAAGAGATGTGACCAAAGAAAGTCTTGTTCCAAGCAAAAGATTCTTGTGAAGAAGAAAATGGTGTGTGTCATGTCTGAAAGTATCTCTCACATTGCTAAGGATTGTCCATACAATCCTAAAGGTACTGTCCATATGACCAGTACAAAGACTTCAAAGAGTTCTAAGAAGATTCAAGCTTCGGAAAGAAAACTTGTTTCCTTCAGAAGCTCCAAGTCTAAGAAGAACGGAAGTGGAAAATTACTCTCTGGAAGAAAAGTTGGTCTTAGAAGAAAGGAGTTCTTCCGAAGCACTGAAGTCTACTGCCGTGTTTGCAGAATCTTCCAAAGGTTCAGTCATCAAAACTTCCAAAGTCCAAAAGCTTCCGAAGTTTTGAAGGTCAAGTCCAAGACTCCAAAGGTGGTGTGGAAGTCTAAGAAAGACCAAGTGACTGAGAATTCTCTATCAACAATAGCTCAAGATCCTCTTAGTACAACCATAGTATGTATTACTTTTGAACTACCTTCTGTTAATGAGCCCAAGACAAGCAAGGCTTGGTTTTCCAAATGTAACTAATCATTTTTCTTTGTGCAGGGATAGCTGAAAACAAACAAAAATGTCTAGATCATTGATAGTGGCTGTTCCAGGCACATGACAGGCAATAGGTCACTACTCCAGAACTTTGAAAGAATTGATGGATGACCAGTTTCCTTTGGAGGAGATGAAGGTGGTTATATTTTTGGAAGGGGCAAGGTCACAAATGGTAAGCTCAACATTGATAAGGTAAACTTTGTCAAAGAGCTTGGGTACAATCTTCTGAGTGTATCTTAATTTTATGATCAGAGTCATAACATGCTCTTCACTAAGCATGAGTGCATTGTTCTTAAGCCTGGTGTGGTCATTCCTCATGAGCATATCCTGCTTAGAGCCCCCAGGAAGGGAACATGTACAAGATGGATTTGCAAGAAACATCTCCCTATGGAGAAGTGGTATGCTTTCTGTCTAAAGCAAATAATGATGAGTCTTTCCTATGGCATAAAAGAATGTGCCATGTAAACTTTAAGAACATGAATAGATTAATTAAAAATGATTTGGTAACTCGAATACCTAAGAAAGAGTTTACAAGTGATGACCATTATGTTGCATGCCTGAAAGGGAAGCAACATAAGGTATCTCACAAGCCTAAGGAAAGGAACTCCATCACTACACCCCTATACTTGTTACGTATGGATCTCTTTGGCCCCACCAGTGTAATGAGTTCAGGAAGGACCTCTTATTTTTTAGTGATCAAAGATGACTTTACAAGATTCACCTGGGTTTTCTTCCTCAGAACTAAGGACGAGACTCCTGAGATTCTGAAGAATTTCATCTTAAAGTTTGAGAATCAATTTGATCACAAGGTCAAGATCATAAGATGTGATCAAGGAACTGAATTTAAGAACCAAATCCTTGATATATTCTGTGATGAAAAGGGTATTACAAGACAATACAGTGTTCTCAAGACTCCTCAGCAGAATGGTGTTGCTGAGAGGAGAAATAGGACACTGATTGAAGCTGCAAGAACCATGCTGTCTGACTCTAAGCTGCCCATCACTTTCTGGGCAGAGGCAGTCAACACTGCCTGCTATGTGCAGAACAGAGTTTTAGTAGTTAAGACTGATGGCAAGACTCCTTATGAACATGGGCACAAGAGGAAACCTTTCATTGGTTTTCTCAGGTCATTTGGTTGTCCTTGCACCATCTTGAATACCAAAGATCAAATTGCCAAGTTTGCTTAGAAATCAGATGATGGACACTTTATTGGATACTCTACACAAGCTAAGGCTTATAGAGTATACAGTATGAGAACTAGAGTTGTTGAGGAGTCAGCCAATGTGACTTTCAATGAACACACACCCTGTGTTGCTGGTTCTGATCCGGATTGGTCATTTGATCTTGATTTTGTTACCAACTGTTTCAACAAATCTTGTGAGAATGTTTCAGGATCTATAGAAAATTTAAATACAGGTGATGCACATCCAAGATTTGAGCTAAGAAGTCCTTCAAGTCATACATCTTCAGCTCAAGTCGAAACTACTTCTGCAAATGAGGTTTCTGTCAGCACTACAATGATAAAATCAGCTAAAACATCTGGGGTGCCTTCAAACTCCAGCTCAAAGGCTCCATAACCAGATAAGAACACCTCAATTATAGAAGACAACAATGGTGGCGATGACAGTGACCAAGAATTTCTTGATGTCACTAACCACACTATAGATAAGAACATCAATGATGTCACACACTGCTTGGATCAAGTCTCTCTTGAAATGTGTGCTGATGTGGTGGGAGAAACATCTATGCCAGATTTGAATTTCTCTAATTTAGATCTTTCTCAGCAACTTGTTGTGATCCCTCAGCTTAGGATCCACAAGTCTCACCCCACCACAAACATCATTGGAGATGTTATCTCAGGGGTAAGAACAAGAGGACAAACCCATGAATCAAATATTTGTCTTCACTCTTGTTTCTTATCCCAGATAGAGCCAAAGAAAGTTGATGAGGCTCTAAAAGATGGAAGTTGAGTTTAAGCTATGCAACAAGAGCTGCTTTAATTCAAAAGACAGAAAGTTTGGAACCTTTGTCCTCTTCCTTGTGGGAAGACTACCGTTGGAACCAAATGGGTGTTTAGGAACGAGAAAGATGATAGAGGAATCATCATCAAGAACAAAGCTAGACTGCTTGTTTTAAGGATACACACAAGAAGAAGGGATTGACTACACTGATGTCTTTGCTGCAGTAGCAAGATTAGAAGCTGTTAGGATATTCCTGGCATTTACTGCATCCAAGAACTTCAAGGTCTTTCAACTTGATGTGAAGTGTGCACTTTTGTATGGAGTGATTGATGAAGAGGTATATGTCAAACAACCATACGGTTTTGTAGACCCTGATCATCCTGATTATGTCTACAAGCTTGACAAAGCTCTCTATGGGCTGCATCAGGCACCCAGGAAATGGTATGAGACACTGTTTGAGTATCTTTGGAAACATGGATACAGGAGAGGTACTATAGATGGAACTCTCTTCAACAAAGGACAAGGAAATGACATATTTCTAGTTCAAGTGTATGTGGATGACATCATCTTTGGTTCAACTAATCCAAAGCTCTACAAAGACTTTGAGAAGCTGATGAAAAACATATTTGAAATGAGTGCCATGGGGGAACTCAATTTCTTTCTAGGAATTCAAGTGAAGCAAATTGAAGATGGCATCTTCATAAGTGAGTCAAAGTATGTTCAGGACATACTGAAGAGATTCAACATGACTGATTGTAAGATTGCTAAGACACCCATAGCTAGAAACCACTCCCTTGGACCTGATCTTGAGGGGGAGTGTGTAGATGAGCCCTTATACATGGCTATGATTGGGTCTCTTATGTATCTTACTGCTAGCAGGCTCGATATCCTGTTTGCTACATGCATTTGTGCAAGATATCAAGCTAACCCTAAGATGTCTCACCTTATCACTGTCAAGAGGATTCTAAGATACCTCAAAGGTGCATCAACACTTGGTTTATGGTACCCTAAGAAACCTGACTTCAATCTGTATGCCTATACAGATAGTGATTATGGTGGTTGCAACATGACTACAAAGTCTACATTTGGGGGATGTCAGTTCCTTGGTGGAAGGGTTGTCTCATGGCAATGCAAGAAACAATCATGTGTCTCTGCATCAACTGCTAAAGCTGAATACATTGATGCTGCAAGCTGCTGTGCTCAAGTGCTTAGGATTCAAAATCAGTGCTATCTCAATCACAGAGAACCTTGTGTAGCACTCAAGGACAAAGCACATCAATATCAAGTATCATTTAATAAAAGATAACTATGAAAACGGATTAATTAAAGTAGTCAAAGTTCACACAAATGAACAATATGTTGATCTGTTTACAAAGGCTTTTGATGAACAGAGATGTAAATATCTTATATCAACTATTGGGATGATTAACTTTGAATAGGTTTTTCTTGAAACTAATCTTATTATTTCTAAAAATATGTGTGTCCTAAGTTGTCTAGTTCATCACTTTCATAAGCTCATGTTTTCTTTGGATGAAAATTTCTTTTTGAAGACTTTCCTTAGATTTTTGAAAATTTCTGATACTTCGGAAGTTATGCTTTTAACTTCGGAAGTAAATCATACCTTAAAAATAAATAACTGTCTAAGAAATTTACCTTCAGAACAGTTCTTTGATATATCTTCCGAAGCTTAAATACTTGTCTCAGACAATTACTTATTTTCAATGACCATTTACTTCCGACGCAAAATTAACTCTCGGAAGCTTTGTTGTTTTATATACAAAGAACTAAAGTATAATTTTTCTTCCAAAGCAAAATTCTCAAAACTATCAAGAAATTGTTCGGAAGTTATTTTAGCTTCGGAAGCCTTTTTAATTAAAACTTCCGAAGATAATAACTTTCGGAAGCTTTTTGACTTCCAAGAAAACTACTTTTTGAGGAAAAGTAAACTACTTTTTCAGAGGTGGGACCGACATCCGGATTTCAAAATTTATCCTCTTTCATTAAACTTTATCTGAAATCCCTCTCACATATAAACCCAATGGTTTTCCCCTCTTTCTATCATCTGTTCTTCCTCCAAAACCTAAAAACCTAAATTTCTCTCTGAAATTTCTTTCTTTCTTCTTTGTTCATCTTTAAGCTACCTCACAATGGCCAACCTTACTCACAGAAATGATCCCAACTTTACCATCCAGCTACATAGGCAACATAATCAGGTTGCTCTGTTAAGCTCTGAAAAAGATCCTTATTTCTCTGAGGTTTGTCGATTCTTAGTTTTATCAAACTTCTTCACCTCCCTAAGCATTGATCCTCCTCTCTATGAGGATCAACTGCTTGATTTCTGGAAGACCTGCCAAGAGTTCATTATGGACAGGGAGAAGGCACTGTCTGCCACAGTGCAGGGGAGAACTATCTTCATCACTCCAGCCATCCTCAATAGGTATCGTCAGCTGGATGATGAAGAAGGTGAGGTGTTCTTCCTAAAGGAATCTATCAATCATTCCTTTGAGCAGATGGGATATGAGGGAGACTTCCCTGTATAGACCTTTAGGAAAGGGAAGGTCTCATCCCAGTGGAGATTCCTCCTCCATGTGGTCATCCATAACTTATCAAACAAGCATGGTGAATGGGACCAGATTCCTGAGGATCTCTCCTTCATAATCCATGGAATGATTTAGGGGTTCAAATTCAGGTATTCTCATTTTGTTTATACCAATTTACTTTCTAGTTTAGACTCCTTAGAGTATTACATGTTTCCTAGATATGTCCAATACATTCTTAACTGTGAACTGGGCTCATAGTTGAGGGAAACAAGTAACATTCTTAAATTTGGACAGATGAAGCCCGACATGTTTAAAATACTGAGTAAGCCCACTGTTGGCTTCTATGGGGTAGAAACAGCCCTTGTCCCAAAAATGTTAGAGCTCATTGCTCAAGGTGACAACCTAGCAGCACAAGCTTGTGTTGAGCCCTCACCTGCTACCTCCCAACCACCCACACAGCCTCAAATCACCATCACTTACCAAAGAAAATCCAAACGAACCCCTGCTCAGGCTATCCAGTCTGTGGAGGCCCCCATATACTCACCCACACAGGAAGAAGTAGACACTAGAGCTCCCACTTTTCCTGAGGAGCAGACCACTCCCATCTCTCTAAGAATCAGTGTTGAGGTTCCTCATGCTCAGGCTGATGAGCTAATTAGCCCAACTGCCTTAAGCCATCACTCTGAGTCTCAACACTCAAGTGATCAACCTTCAGGGGACAGTTATCATCCCCAGCCAATAGATCTCAACCAATCAATTCCCAACCTTGACTTCTATACTAATGAAGATCTAGGTTTCAGTGAGTATAATGAGACTCTCTTCTTTACCCCTACTCAAAGAGAGATGAATGCTGATGAGTCTCCTATATCTATCCCACATCAGTCACCTACAACTGAGGTGGACACTTCTGAACCTGTTTAGGATGTCCATATGGAAGAGGCTCTCACTTCTGAAGGTGATTACATCATTAAGACATCAACCATGGCAACTCAGCCCACTGACATCTCAACAGAGATTGCCAGTGAGCAGAGGAAAACCAGCAGCCAAGAACCTGAAGCTGGTGGTGAGAGAGAGGACTTTGGTCCAATCATCTCATCCCCTAATGAGCCTTTTGATGATGATGAGGGGAATCTGAGACTAAAGGTACACAAACTAACTAAAACATGCACCTATTTAGTCGCAAAGGTCAGTCACCTTGAATCTCAGGTGACTACCTTACACAACACGATCAATGATCAGCAACTTGAGATTTCATATCTTAAGGAAAAACTAGCTGGGAGACCCTTAAGAAGAGCTCAACAAAGAACACAAGAACCTGTTGATGTGATTGACCTATCTTCCAGCTCACCTATGCATGTGGGTGATGCTACCAAAAAGGGGGAGAAAGTCATCGCTGCAGAGTTCAGCTTAAGAAGGAGACTTAGGGAATCAGGCAATACCATCGATCAACTGGATGTTAAGGCAGACCCTAAGATTAGTTTCATAGGGGAAACCTTGACTGAAGGCCTAGTGGCAGAACCTGAGACCCCTGTCTCATTATCATCAACTGCTGTAGAAATCCACACTCCTATTGAGACACCTACTAGTGAAGGTGCTTCTCAACCTCTCTCTGGCCAGAGCCTAGATGCTACAACAAGCAATGAAGGCCAATGCTCTCTCCACCCTGAGTCACAAAGGTCTGCGAATGACAAAGGGAAAAGAAAGATGACATCTGAGGAGATTGAGGAGGAGAGAGAGAGAGGAAGAGGAGGCTGAGGGAAGAAAGTTCCTCTGTTGAGTCTTCAAGACTCATGGAGTCTGCTATCAGGGCTGCCCCCAGACCAAATATTTAGAATGATGAGTTAAGGGCAGTGAGGATAAATTACATGCAGACAAGTAACTATGACATAGATAGTGTCATCTCTCTCCCCTTAGAAGAGTTGAATGAACTGGTTGATCTGGAAAGGTCAAAAGAGAAGAAGGAGGCAGAAGATGCAGAGCTTCTAGTACAAGTCAAAGAAGAGAGAGGAAGAAAAAGACTATACAAGGATATGCCTACCCTATCCGCAATTCAGGAAAGTCCTGCACAAGAAGATGTGGTTCAACAAGAACCTCAGGTAGACAAAGAAGAAGAGAGGATCAAGATGATCAACTACCTGAGTGCCACAGGCTTCTATCAGGCAGATGCACTCCTTCCCTTGTCCTATGACTATGTTGAGTTTGAGTACTTAAAACAGGTCGAACTTGAGATAACCAAGGACAGAAAGACAACTAAGAAGAAGCTAAGGGAAGAAGCTGCAAAACCAAGAGCTACCATCCAAAAGAGCATGAAGAAGTCTGCTCATAGACAGAGGATGATGAACTTTTTGAATCAATATGGATTATTTGGAAGGAGACTTGGCCCCATGTCTCTATCCACTATGGATGAGCATATTAGGGTGATCAAGCAGAAGATCAAAAATGGAGTCCATTCCAAGTCAAGCCCCACCTGAAGTGGAGGTTATGGTTAAACAACCAAAGACAACACAACCTGGACCTCCTGTTAAAACTCAACAAGCTTCATCTTCTGATCCATAATAGGGTCAACCTCCCTCTCCTTCTGAGTCTGAGAGAGAGGAAATCCCAACTGAGAAAGACAGCGAAGATCAATGTGGTACTGCAAGCCAGTCTTCTCAGTTAAAATCTGTAAAGAGAAAGAAGAGGATGGCTTCTAAACCAAAGCCAAAGAAGTAGAAGACTGCACCTTCTTCTAAACCCCAGGATGAGTCAGACAATCTTCAGGTTGCGCAGCTAGAGGATGCTACATCAACTCCAATTCAAACAGCTCCTCTAGCATGAGGAAGAACCATCTTATCTTGGACATACACCACAAATCCAGAAAGATGGCATGTCATTAGAGATCAAGGCACTGAAGACATTTACACATGGCAAGATATGTTTTAGTTGCCTCTACATGACCTCTTTGATATGCGAAGACATTTTGATAGTGTGAAGGATCCTGATCACCTTATGAAGAAAGGATGGGTGATCATCCTAGTGAGGACTGTTGATATCTGAAGTCTACTAAGTGTTTTGGTAGCATCAGCCTAGGGGGAGTTTGTAGAGATCAATGAAGAGGATGATGCAACCTAAACATCCAATGTCTATCGTGCATGCTGCACAAGTGCATTGAAGAAGAATGCTTAGGAAGTTTCACACATACTACAGAAATAATCTAAGTGTCAAATCTTCCGAAGCCAAGACCAATATCTTCCGAAGCCAAATATGAAGTCTTCCGAAGCCTCAGAGACAAAGTCTTCCAAAGCTTCAACTCATGAAGACAAATTTCTTTCGAAGACTTTTAACACATGCTTTATCTGATGTACTTTTCCATAAAGCTGGACACCTTTCGGATGCACCTCTATAAGGTCACCAACTTATATGAGTTGGTGAAAAGGTCCATGCTTTTGGTAACTGTACATTGAGGTCTTGAGTCTGTAACTTTCTATTTCATTTATTTTATCCTTTTTGTAATTGATAAGGATGTGAGCTATGGCATGTCATAGTCACTAGTCAAAAGGCAATCTGCCTTTTGAATCTACAATTGACTTTGTTTTGTGTCAAGTCAATTGTATCCAGTTGGCTTTCAAAGTATAGCCGGCTGTAGGATGTAGTATAAGTATCTCATGTTCTTGTATCTTTGAATCATGCTTTGTAACCCTTGTAATAGAGCATAGAGAAAGCAATATACTGCATTCTTGAAAACCATATACTTGGGTTCTTTGTGTTATGTCTCTTACATTACTTGTGTTCTTAGTGTCTTACATTGGTTAATCCAGTCATAGTTTTTGATTAAGTTTAATTAATATCCTCTTTGTCTTGTTGTGTTGTAACTCCACCCCCTTCAACGATCCTATAGGGATTGAAAACACTAGGGTTCATGCGATTTGGGGTTGTTTAGCATTTTGTTTTTTTAATTTTTTAAAACAAAACCTTAATGCGGCTAAGGCCCTTGGTTCACTAGTAAGTTGGATGTACCCCTAAGCAGGAGGTCCCCGGGGAACCTCACATTTTTTAGGCATTTTTAGCCTTTAAATTAAATGTTAAAAATTTCTAAAAATTATAAAAAATCATTTTATAAACTTTGTTTATTTTAAAATAACTTAATTATTTTTCTGTAAATTATTTATTAAAAAATTCATACATATTTTTATTAAATATTATAAAACTAATATTATAGTTAGCTTATTTTTAGAAAAATTAGACAATAAATAATAGTTTAATTCACAAAAATTATTATTTCAAAAGTTGCTTTTAAATTATTGTTTAAATCGTGCTTATTTCATTTAGTTATAAAAATTTATTTAAACTTTATATATAAATCTTACAAATTATTATGAAGGTTTTCTTATTTCATATCTTTATATAAAATATAAATATATTTTTCCAAGAAAATATAATTGGTTCCCAATTGTTAAATATAATTATTAGACAAAGCCCCAAATGCCAAGTTGAAACCCTACTTCTCGTTAAATCATTAGACTTATTATTATTAAACGTTAAATCTTGTATAAATATATATATATATATATATATATATTATATATATATATATAATATATATATATATATATATATTGTAGAGATTAATGAAGAGGCTGATGCAACTTAAACATCTTAAGTCTTTCCTGCATGCTGCATAAGTGCATTAAAGAAGAAGCTTAGGAAGTTTCACACATGAAACAGAAAAAATACTCTAAGTGTGAAATCTTCCGAAGCAAAGACCAATATCTTCCGAAGCCAAACATGAAGTCTTCCGAAGCCTTAGAGACAAACTCTTCCGAAGCTTCAAGTTCATGAAGACAAATTTCTTCCGAAGACTTTTAGTAACATGCTTTCTCTTATGTACAGCTCCATAAAGCTAGATACCTTTCCACTGCACCTCTGCAAGTCACCAAATTACATGAGTTGGTGAAAAGGTCCATGCTTTTGGTAATTGTACATTGAGGTCTTGAGTTTGTAACTTTCTACTTTATGTACTTTATCCTTTTTTGTAATAGATAAGGATGTGAGCTATGGCATGTCATAGTCACAAGTCAAAAGGCAATGTGCCTTTTGACTCTACAATTGATTTTGTTTGTGTCTAGTCAATTGTATCCAGCTGGCTTTCAAAGTATAGCCGGCTGTAGGATTGTAGTATAAGTATCGTTCTTGTATCTTTCGAATATGCTTTTGAACACTTGTAATAGAACATAGATAAGGCAATATACTGCATTCTTGAAAACCATACACTTGTGTTCTTTCTGTTCTATCTTTTGCATTACTTGTGTTCTTAGTATCTCAATACTTGGTTAATTCAGTTTACTGTTTGATTAAAGTTTATTTAATCTCCTCTTTGTGTTGTTGTGTTGTAACTAACCCTTCAACAATCCTGCATTTGGTATGAGAGCATTTCAGGCTCTTGATATAAGATCTCACCATTTTAAGATCCCTCACACACACAAATACTAAACTTTTCAAATGGCAGCCATTTCCAAAACTCATATGGAAACTGGAACCATGAACAAGTCCCCACTGATCACTCTTGATGAGTTTGATACCTGGTGTTTAAGAATGGAAGGTGTCATTAGGTCTCTTGATTCAAGAATATGGGAGTCTATTGAGAATGGACCTTTCATACCCAGAACCCCTTCTGCTACTAGTGCTGGTATGATCCCCAAAGATGTGGCTGACTACTCTGATGAAGATAGGAAAAGAGTAGAGATAGACAGAAAAATGATGACAACTCCTCAAACTGCCCTTCCAAACTCTGTATATAGAGCTTTCAAGAAGTGCAAAACAGCCAAGCAACTGTGGGATGCACTGAAATGATGTATGAGGGTTCTTCTAAAGCCAAGGAGAACAAGAAGGATCTCCTGAAGCAACAGTTTGAAAACTTCACCTTCAAAATAGGTGAAACCATTACTCGACAGTATTTCAGGTATGTTGAGATTGTGGATACCCTAGTGGATGGAGGAGTTTCTCTTGAAAACAGAGACATAGTAAGGAAGTTCATCTCCTCACTTCCTAGGAAGATCATGTCCTCACTCAAGTGATCAACCTTGAGGGGACAGTTACCATCCCCAGCCTATAGATCTCAACCAACCACTTCCCAACCTTGACTTCTATACTGATGAAGATATAGGTTTCAGTGTGTATAATGAATCTCTCTTCTTTCCACCTACTCAAACAGAGATGAGTACTCTTGAGTCTCCTACATCTATCCCACATCAGTCACCTATAACTGAGGTGGACACTCCTAAACCTGTTCAGGATCTCCATATGGAAGAGGCTCTCACTTCTGAAAGTGATTACATCATTAAGACCTCAACCATGGCAACTCAGCCCAGTGACATCTCAACTGAAATTGCCAGTGAGCAGAGGAAAACCAGTAGCCAAGAACCTCAAGCTAGTGGTGAGAGAGAGGACTCTGGTCCAATCATCTCATCCCCCAATGAATCTTCTAATGAAGATGAGGGGAATCTGAGACTATTGGTGCAAAAATTATCTAAAACACGCACTTACCTAGTCTCAAAGGTCAGTCACCTTGAATCTCAGGTGACCATCCTACACA
Organism: Flaveria trinervia; assembly: GCA_025506515.1. NCBI lineage: Eukaryota > Viridiplantae > Streptophyta > Magnoliopsida > Asterales > Asteraceae > Flaveria > Flaveria trinervia. The sequence continues at coordinate 47,248,051 of CM046451.1, forward strand.
ACAGGATCAATGATCAGCAACTTGAGATTTCATATCTTAAGGAAAAACTAGCTGGGAGACCCTTAAGGAGAGCTCAACCAGGAATACAAGAACCTGTGGATGACATTGACCTATCTTCCAGCTCACCTATGCAAGTGGGTGATGCTACCAAAAAGGGGGAGAAAGTCATTACAACCATAGAACCTAGGAGTTCTTCAGAGAGAATGGACATTTAGGACTCACCGTCCTCACTTGCAATTATGCATTCTCAGCAACCTCCTCTAGTTCACATTGATATGGACTACACAGACTCCTTCGTACAGAGTCTGTTTGAGGATGGGATACCAAGGGCTATGTCACTTTCACCATTTTCCAATCACATCATTGGGTGGAGGTATGACAACAACAGGAAGGCCCTAATCATCATAAGAGTTCAAGGACAACAAGAAGTCTTCAATTTTCAGACCTTGGACTATTATGAAGGTCTGGATCTAGTCAACATGCCACTTGTCAACCCAAGCCAATCAACACAAGCTGACAGACTGGCTAAAAGAATCCAAGACAGGATCACTGCAGAGTTCATCTTATGAAGGAGAGTTAGGCAATCAGGCAATGTCATCGGTCAATTGGAGGTTGAGGCAGACCCTAAGATTAGCTTCATAGGGGAAACCTTGACTGAAGGCCCAGTGACAAAACCTGAGAGCCCTCTCTCCTCATCTCTAACTACTGCAGAGATCCATATTCCTTCTGAGACACCTACTGGTGAAGGTGCTTCTCAACCTCTCTCTGGCCTGACCTCAGATGTTGCAACAAGCAATGAACGCCAAAGCTCTCTCCACCCTGAGTCACAAAGGTCTGTGAGTGACAAAGGAAAAAGAAAGATGACATCTGAGGAGATTGAGGAGGAGGAGAGAGAGAGGAAAAGGAGGTTAAGGAGAGAAAGTTCCTTTGCTGAGTCTCCAAGACTCATGGAGTCTGCAATCAGGGCTGCCCCCAGACCAGATACTCAGAATGATAAGTTAAGGGTAGTCAGGATAAACTATCTGCAGACTAGGAACTATGACATAGATAGTGTCATTTCTCTTCCCTTGAATGAGTTGAATGAACTGATTGACCTGGAAAGGTTAAGAGAGAAGAAGGAGGCAGAAGATGCAAAACTCCTAGTATAAGTCAAAGAAGAGAGAAGAAGAAAAAGACTGTACAAAGGTATGCCTACCCTCTCCCCAGTTCAAGAAAGTCCCGAACAAGAGGATTTGGTCCAACAAGAACCTCGGGTAGATAAAGAAGAAGACATAATCAAGATGATTAACTACTCGAGTGCCATAGGCTTCTATCAGGCAGATGCACTCCTTCCATTGCCTTATGACTATATTAAGTTTTAGAACTTAAAACAACTTGAGCTTGAGCTAGTCAAGGAAAGAAAGACAACAAAGAAGAAGCTAAGCGAAGAAGCTGCAAAATCAAGAGCCATCATCCAAAAAAGCATGAAAAAGTTTGTTGATAGGCAGAGGATGATAAGCTTCTTGAAGCTGTATGGATTCTCCGGAACGAGACTTGGACCCATGTCTCTATCCACTATGGATGAGCATATCAGGGTAATCAAGCAGAAGATTAAGAGTGGAGAGCTCACTGACTTACACTCCACTCCAAGTCAAGCCCCACCTGAAGTGGAGGTTAAGGTTGAACAACCAGAGACAACACAACCCGGACATCCTACTAATGCTCAGCAAGCTTCATCTTCTGATCCACAGCAGGGTCAACCTCCCTCTCGATCTGAACCTGAGAGAGAGGAAGTCCCAACTGAGAAAGACAGTAAAGATCAATCTGGTGCTGCAGGCCAGTCTTCTCAGTTAAAATTTGGAAGGAGAAAGAAGAGGATGGCTTCTAGACCAAAGCCTAAGAAGAAGAAGAAGCCTGCATCCCCTTCTAAACCCCAAGATGAATCAGAACAGCCTGAGGATGTGCAGCCAGAGGAAGCTTCACCAACTCCAATTCAAATAGCTCCTCTAGAAAAAGGAAGACCCATCTTGTCTTGGACATACACCACAAATCTAGAAAGATGGCATGTTATTAGAGATCAAGGCATTGAAGACATTTATACATGGCAAGATATGTTTCAGTTTCCTCTACATGACCTCTTTGACATGAGAAGACACTTTGATAGCCTGAAGGATCCTGATCATCTTATGAAGAAAAGAATGGTGATCATCCTAATGAGGACTGTTAATATTTGAAGTTTTCAAAGTGTTTTGGTAGCATCAGCCTAGGGGAGTTTATAGAGATTAATGAAGAGGCTTATGCAAACTAAACATCTTAAGTCTTTCATGCATGCTACACAAGTGCATTAAAGAAGAAGCTTAGGAAGTTTCACACATGAAACAGAAAAAATACTCTAAGTATGAAATCTTCCAAAGCCAAGACCAATATCTTCTGAAGCCAAACATGAAGTCTTCCCAAGACAAAGTCTTCCGAAGCTTCAAGTTCATGAAGACAGATTTCTTTCAAAGACTTTTAGTAACATGCTTTATCTGATGTACTGTTCCATAAAGCTGGACACCTTTCCGCTGCACCTCTGCAAGTCACCAACTTACTTGAGTTGGTGAAAAGGTCCATGCTTTTGGTAACTATACATTAAGGTCTTGAGTCTGTAAATTTCTACTTTATGTACTTTATCCTTTTTTGTAATAGATAAGGATGTGAGCTATGGCATGTCATAGTCACAAGTCAAAAGGCAATCTGCCTTTTCACTCCACAAATGATTTTGTTTGTGTCTAGTCAATTGTATCCAGCTGGCTTTCAAAGTATAGCCGGCTGTAGGATGTAGTATAAGTATCTCATGTTCTTGTATCTTTCGAATATGCTTTTGAACACTTGTAATAGAACATAGAGAAGACAATATACTGCATTCTTGAAAACCATACACTTGTGTTCTTAGTATCTCAACACTTGGTTAATCCAGTTTAATGTTTGATTAAAGTTTAGTTAATCTCCTCTTTGTGTTGTTGTGTTGTAACTAACCCTTCAACGATCCTGCATATATATATATATATAATATATATATATATATATATATATATATATATATATATATATATATATATATATATATATATGTATGTATATATATATATAGGTGCTAACCTTATCAACTTACACATGTAAACTTTTTATACTTGTAACGCACATGTAATTCATATTTACTTTTTCTCATGGTTATTTGAATTATTGTGAGTGTTATATGAGATACATTATATGTTGACAATTATTAACTATTGCTAGCCTGGCGACGTCATAGATCTATGGGCTTCACAAGCCTATTTGGTGCTAAAGCCAATGTATTGTCGGCTCCTGATGACGTATGACTTGTTTATCATGGGAACCAAGTACACTTAGCCAATGGTATAAACATGTAAACTTGTAATCTGTCAAGGTTTGATTGTACCTATATGCGTTCTATAAACTTGCATAACTCATAACCTTTGACCATGAATTGCTACTTGTAATCTTTCGATATATTATGTATATTAAACCGTTGGAAACTCCCCAACTTCATAGTTGACCTTTTATTTTTAACATGTTTCAGGAAATGCCCATGTTTGAAGTCATCTTTTGAAGTTTGCATAAAACTAAGATTTGACCTAGATTAAAGAATAAAAAGGTTGGATTATTTTGTTATGTTTTGACTTGTTTCATGTTAAGACTTATGGTTGTATTTACTTTTGAAACTTATAATAATAATATTTTCATTTAAAGATAGCGTTATGTGGTTATGAACAATCTTAACTTTCACATCTCGATGATTCTACCATCAAGGTTGGGGTGTGAATGATTGGTATCAGAGCCCATAACTATAAGGATTTAGGTTATTAGAAATGATGACCTAGACTATAGCTTATACATGAACCTTATAGAATAATATTCATATTCTTGTAAAAATATATTGTTTGCATGCAACATAATGCTATGCGTTCTTATGTGCAACTTGATGCCTCAGCATAGGATTGTCTTGTGACTCTTTGATTCTTCCTGACAAATGAAACATCCTAAACTTATTCTCGACGACATATGGGATCATACACTTATTATCGTGGGTTTAATTTCTTAGACTCTATGTCTAATCTATGAAAATCTCATCAAGGATTTGATTACATGAACCTAAGAATTTGTGTGACACATAGACACCTATATTCTAATATTCGTGGAAAAAAGCCTTCGGGCTAAGGTAAGAATTTCACATAAATCCTATGGGACTAGTTATGCTTATCTAGAGTTTTCTAGGATGAGTGATAAACTATGATCAACATACACAAGCTTCTAAGGCAAATGGGTCAATTTACCTTGACGTGTCAACGTTTCCATGTGGTAATGTGTTACTAAATGGAACCATTCCATGTGCCTTACAACTCTTGATTTATCCTTGTTTAAATTATTTTCCTTTTTATCCATATTCCCATGGCTAAGTCACCATATCGACTGGCACCATCGGAAATGCAACAGCTAGCCAGTCAGCTTCAAGAACTATCTGGATAAGGGTTTTATTCATCCTAGCCTTTCACCTTGGGGTGCACCTATTCTGTTCGTGAAGAAGAAAGATAGGTTGTTTGGTATGTGCATCAATTATTGTGATCTTAACAAGCTTACCATCAAGAACAGTTACCCTCTTCCTCGTATCGATGATTTTTTTGACCAATTCAAGGAGCTGCGAATATTCTCAAAGATTGATTTATGTTATGTTTATCATCAATTACGAGTCCATGATGATGATATCCCAAAGACTGCATTCCGTACTCGTTATGGGCATTATGAGTTCATGGTTATGCCTTTTGGTTTAACAAATGCTCTTGCTATCTTCATGGATCTCATGAATCGAGTATGCAAGCCATATCTAGACAAGTTTGTGATCGTCTTCATTGTTGACATACTTACCTATTCCAAGTCCAACACCCATTATGAACTTCATCTGCGACTAGTTCTACAATTGTTAAAGAAAGAACAATTGTACATGAAGTTCTCGAAGTGTGAATTTTGGCTTGAGAAAGTTCAATTTCTAGGACACATGGTGAATAGCAAAGGAATTCATGTTGACCTTGCAAAGGTGGAAGCTGTGAAGAATTTCGTTCTTTTCTTGGTCTTGCTGGTTGTTACCGGCGATTCATTGCCAATTTTTGAGGATTGCGAAGCTGCTTACTTCTTTGACACAAAAGAATAAACCATTCGAATGGGGTCCGATCAAGAAGAAGCTTTTGAAGCCTTAAAGCACACGTTATGCAATGCTGCAATCTTGACCCTACCCGATGGAAACGATGATTTCACCATTTATTTTGATGCATCTAAACAAGGTATTGGTTGTGTTCTCATGCAACGTGGTATGGTCGTAGCCTATACATCGAGACAATTGAAAGTCCATGAGGTGAATTACATGCACATGATCTCGAACTTGGCATTGTGGTCTTTGCTTTGAAGATTTGGAGGCATTACCTTTATGGTACATAATGCATTGTCTACACCGATCACAAAAGCCTTCAACATGTTTTTAATAAAAAAGATCTTAATATGAGACAACATCATTGGGTGGATTTGATTAATGATTGCGATTGTTTATGGGTTTTGTAACAAGTTAATCAAAGCTAGTTTAACCATTTTAAACTTAAAAAATGCAGCGGAAGAATGACTTAAACATGTTATTACATTCTGAAAATTTTCAACATTTGAAGCATAAACAAAAACCCAAAACAAGGATCAACAATATATGTGAAACACTATGCTATCAAACAAAACAATCAACCAAAGGGTGAACAAGAAACAACCTTTCTTGCACTAGATGTTGTAGATGAAAAGAATGAAGATGGTGATGTCCTTGAATGTCCAGCCTTCAAAGGAGAAGACCTCAAGCTTGTATACCCACAAGCTTAGCAAACACCTTACTTGTTAGGAAGTAAAACACCAAGAACAAACCCTCTTGTACAATCCGAAATCTACAAGAAGTTCTTGAAGGGCAGCCAACAAAAACGAAATTTTCAGCTCTCCTCTTTGCCTGTATAATCCGAAATGCAGCTTGTTTTGGAGAGAAAATCTTATGTGTGTGTAGAGCAAGGTGTGTTATGAGGGAGAGACTAAGTGTGTTAGTCTTCTAGTCTTCCATAAGACAAGACAAAAACCAAAACACACCCACACAAGGGCGGCCGAAAAACACTTGAAAATGGGTTTCCCCCCAATTTAGTTTCTATAAAATTACACACCTAGCCCTTGATTTTTATAAAATTAAAACTTCTTTTAATTTTATAACAATAACACACTTTTATTTGTTATTATTAACCAACTTAAATAATAAAACAAATAATCTCTCATGAACAACACAAACATACAATGTTGTTCTTTTACAAAAGTATAGTATTAGAAAACCAATTTTCTAATAGGTGTTAATATTTATTTGTTTGATCTTATCAACAAATAAATACTAATTGGTGTTTGTATAGCTTGTTATTGCATATGACCCGACTTGGATCATGACGTACTAACCACATCAATCTTCTATGTGTCTTGGGCATATAAGGTCCAACAATCTCCCACTTGCACAAGATTCATAGAAGACTGATGCAAGCAGTAAATACCGCCTAACAAGGGTTACTACCCTTAATATGTATGACTAAGTGCCATTCAATAACATCATCCCCTTCAAGTACCATACTTGAAAGGCTTTAGGTGAACCAATCATCTATCCTTTTGTCACAGATATCATGTTAAATCCTAGAGACACAGAGTGGTCATTCTCTATTGATTTAACTTTATCAGGCCTTAGACATCTTACTCTCAACGAATAAAAGGGACAAATCCCATCTTCATAACATACGTCTCTCACAATTACCTTATATCATACTTGAACTCAGACTTATGTATTGCCATGTTTCAGGACAGCGAAGAGCTAAGTCAAAATATAATATTTGGTAAATATCAAGACCTAATATGTATCTCGGGTCAAAGGATACCAAATGATGTTCGCCTTTACTCAAAATTACTTATGATCAATAAGGAAGATTTCATGTAGTAATATTTGAGATGCAGGTCGGTCTAATATTTGCCTCCCACAAATACCTATGAACTTTGGCAATAACCTTTTGCTCTATATTCATCCATATGAATATCTACCAATCCAAGTTTATAATAGCATTACCTTCATACTTGTTCCCACAAGCATGAACAGCTACGTACATTTTGAGTAAACAATTTACTCATGGATTTTAAACATGCAAAATAGGAATATTAGTTGAATCATTATAACAGAATAATGCATTCAAGTAATAAAGGTTCCAATATCTCATTAAAGAAATTAAAGATCAAATCCAGTCACTTGAATATCGAAGTCCCATGGCACAAGCATGACTTTCATGCTTCGCCTTTTCAAGAAGCTTCGTGAGTGGATCCGCAATGTTTTGATCCGTTTGAACTTTGCGAATACATATCTTCCCCTTTTCAACTTCATCTCTTATGTAGTTGAATCTTCGTTCAATGTGCCTAGTCTTCTGATGTGCATTGGTTCCTGAATGGAAGGGACCACCCCTAGATCGGCAATGAACTTCTTTAACCATGCAGCTTCCTGAGCTGCTAATGAAGCGGCAATGTGTTCTAACTCTGTAGTTGATAATGCCACCATATCTTGCTTAGAGCTGATAGGATCAAATGAATATATCTGTGATGATTTGTAACACAATTCAATGAAATTCACACAAAGTAATCAAATCAAAACAAGATATTAATAAAATTTAAGTTTTCATTAATATCAAACTAAGGCAATTACAAGTATGAAAGTAGATTAGAATATCTTGTGTATTTGTTCCTATCTACCTGCAAATCTAAGCTATTTATACTAAAAACACAAAGTAAATGAACTAAAAAATTACAAAAATAGTCCCTATACTATTAAAAAATATCAAAAGACAAATAAAGACCACATGTTAATCTTTCTTAGAGCACTTAACAATACTCCCCCTAAGATTAACATGGTCTTCAGTCTTCAAAATCTTCAAGCTTGACTGCTAACTCTATCTTCAATTCTATCTTCAGCCTTGACTTCATCATTCAAAGAAATCTACTGGTTCTTTTTTGACTTTGAACATTGGCTTCTGTTTGTACATATCTAACTCTTTCAAAGCTTTTGTATAGCAGACTTGAATTCACTTGCAAGAATGCCTTGTTCTGGTTTAGCTTCATTTGTTTTAATTTCCATCTTGTCCATTCTTTCCAATGTATCTTTTGAAAGACATGAAATATCAATGTTAGCATATAACTCAATAGGTTTGTTACTTTCCTTTGAGTACACTTCTAAGACCCCTTTCCTTGATATTCTCATGAATTCAATATCTTTAATATCATTCTTAACAATGTTGGCATACGCAAGTGCTTTTCTCAAAGAAATCCTTTCCATAGCAGCATTCATCACATTGATAATAGAAATGAAATATTTCTTGTCTTGCTCAGCCATTTCAGGAGAAACTTTCTCAAATTTGTGTACTGACAAAAATGAGATATAACTTGGATGTAACAGTTTTAGCTCAAAAACTCCAAATAAAGTAATCATGTCCTCATCCCATCTTTCTAGATTTCGGACTAACTTCAGCTCAAATGTCACAGTGTTATAAAACCATCTGAGAATTGGCTTTGAGTTTTGATTACCGTCAATCACTTTTAGTCCAGGAGTTGTAACTTTTTCAAAATATTTATCACAGAATTCTATCAACGAATGTTCTTCTTCTGATTGAACTCCCTTAAGTTTCTTGTTTTTCTTCAAAGTAACAAAATACTCCTTGCCTTTTTGATCACATCTTGTGTTAAGAAAATTACTTGATCTATCCAATCCACGTCTTAATAATTCCACAAACATCTTCCCACGCTTTGAATCAATATGATTGATCAGAGGTAATCTATTAAGCTCTTTTAAGTCTTGCACAAGAAGTTTTATGATACTGGAGTAAAAATGATAAACATCACATACAGCATTTACTCTCTTTATCAAGAAGGCATCAAACACTTCATCATACTTCCATGCAATAATCTTTACTTGGTTTGTAAAATCTGGAGCTATCATTGCATTCAACAGTTCAGCAACTGATTGTCCTTTTTGCAATATATTTCATACCAAATCTCCGGTTGTTCTTGAACTATTGAGAATATGCCTTTGATCAGTTGATGCTTTATAAGTCTGTCTTTCTGGATCAGCAAACATTTCCATTAATTCTTTTCTATGAGCATGAGCATCATCAAATCTTGACATTTGTTTTATTTCTTAAGGTTTTAACATTCTTGTTCTTTTTGTTATCTCAAGATACAGAGGGTTATCTGTATCAAGCACTATTATTTTCTTCATTTGTTTCTCAGTTTCTTGAAAGCTTCTTACAAGATTTCTCAGAGATACAGATTGTAATCTCTTCAGCTTCCTCCAAGGGTAATTTCTAGCTTGCAACCATGATCTAAGAGCACGAATACTCATATCATAAGGATGAGGATGGTGCAGCTCAGAACTAGACAATTCTTCTACATTTATAACCTCCTTTGTTCTTATCCAATCACCATGCTCAACCACTATCTCATTTGGATCTATTGAAGCAACTGACTCAGCATAGATGCATTTCTCGTATTCATCATTAATTTGAGAAACAATCAGTCCATCCAAATACACTCGATTGTATTTCATGTTCACAAGATAGTTATATTTTTCTTCAAAATCCTGTGGTACTTCATCTTGTGCTTGTATATATTCTTGTGAAGAGAAATGTGACACAAATTCAGTTTCATCAATATCTTCATTCTCAAGAACTTCATCATACCAATCATCATTATATATTTCTTTAATATCATCTAAAGCATCAATCTGTTCTTGAACATTTTGCTCTTCAACCAATTCTTCAGTTCTTTGAAGCTTAGAAGAGGATTCAGTTTGATCAATATCTTCTAACTCATTCACTTTCCTTTTGCCTTTTCTTTGCTCAAGATTTTCTTCAACCTGCATCTCAGTACTAATCACATGTACTGGTGATATAGATTTCTGAGCTTCTATTTCCTTTATCAATTCAGCTTTGAGATTTTCATTTTCTTCAATAACTTCTTGAATTTCTCCTCAAGACTATCATAATCTTTAATCATAACTTCAAAGTTCTTTATCACATCTTCTTTATCTTGGGCAAAACTAACAATCTTTTCATCTTTTAACACATTTTCTTCAGACAACTTTAAATTTTCATCTTTGAGCTTTTGAATTTCTTTTTCACAAGAACTGATTATCTCTTTCATTCTTTCGTTTTCAACTTTCAACTCTTCAATCCCTTTTTCTTTATTTACATTTTCTTCTTTCAGTCTTTCAATCTCATCAACTTCAACTATTTCCTTTGTTTGTATAAACACATTGTGTGACATACTAACAGGGATTGCTTCTGCTCCTTCATTTGTATCAATTTCAAATATTTGATTGAATGAAATATCATTGATAAAATCAGAATCAGATGTTTGATTTTGAGAATTCCTTTCTGTTACAGCTTTCTCAACATTTTCTTCAATCATAGCCTGTGGCTCATTTTCAGTATCTTTAATATTCCCTTCTTCATTTCCTTCTTGATTTACTTCAGTGATATCATTATTGTCATCATCATCATCATCACTTTCTTCACTTGATGAAACTTCAGACATATCATCATCACTTTCTTCATCAACTTCTACATCTTCAATCAGATCATTTGGATCCATTGGTTCTTCTTCAGTTAGATGGAAGTGTGGCCGAGTAATATCAACTTCATCCATTGATACATTCCTGATATAATAAAAAACTGGAATGTTTTGAGCACCAGTGATCATTGCCAGTCTTTGGTACACACTCTCTGACATGTGCTCTAGCTGAATCTGATCACCAATAACTTCTTCAGCATACAAAACTAGATTTGCATCATTAATGAGAAGTTGAAGAAATCTTGGGTACATCAGATACTTATGCCTTACTCCTCTTTCCAGATTAAAAATGAATCCATTCATTATCGACTTAGCCATATTAAATCTTCTGTTTGTGGATAAGGCTACAATTGGAGATGCAATGTCAACAGGGAATGAATCCCAACCTGCACTTCTTTTTGACATGCAATGTTGAAAGATATAGCATAAAAGCTTCCAATGCTTAAATACACGAGCTCGAAAAAATGTTTCTTAGGGAAATGATCAGGATGACCCATCTGTAGAAAAACTTCTCTACACTCATTAAATGTATATCAGATAAATCTTCAGGATCATTATCTCCCAGTCTTAAAGCTTGTCTAATTGCTTCTTCAGAAACATCAAGCATTCTTTCTGAAGTGATAAAGGCTCTTAAGACTTTATTTCCTTGAACATCTCTTTCAACTTGAGTAGTTCTCTAGAATTTTTTAATCATTCTTCAATTTAACATGGGCCTTGCACACATGGCATACACATATTTTGTTCTTAGTAAGAATCTGATAATATCTTCATATCCTGTAGCTTCTCTGTTTTCATAATTTAAGAAAGCAGCTACATTGTGTTTTGGCTCAAATTTTAATTCTGCCATCTGCAAAACACAACAAAAGAATTATGAAAACATTGAATATTGATTTAATGAAATTTATTTCCACATATGACTTTTGATTTTGACTTTTGAATTTGACCTTTTTATTTTTACTTTTGAATTGAGATTTCAAGTTGTAAAACATTTGAATTTGTACCATTTGACTTTTGAAATTTATCTTAATTCATTTTGAATTAATTATTTAACATTTCAATTATGATTTAATTTTAATAATATTATATTATTTTTTTGTTCAAAAATTGATTGTCTATTCATCTTCTTCTTCGACTATGCAAAGTCGACAGATTTCATCATTCACAAAAATTTTCACTTTAAGATCAAAACAATACATCAATAGACTCGAAAATGTGTTCTTATCAATAATCCAGTATCAATTTTTGATATGATACTCATTTGATCAGATTAAACTTGGATTATATTGGTTCGAACGCCCAAATAGCATTCAACCGTCTATTGACAAAACACTGATTTAACCCAAAATTTTTATTTTGAATCACAAACTTATGTTTATATATTGAAATACAATGTATACTCAAAGGATTTGATTCGATTTCTCATGAAATAAGGATATGTTGGTGCTCGACAGTCACAGTTCCAGGGTTTTCGTTCTGAAATTTTGAAGTGTGAATGAAAAATACGCATAAGTTTTCAATATATATAAGTGAAATTTTAGGTGCATGAGCCCTGTTCGGACGTATGATCCCTGTTTGGCGTATAAAAACCTAGAATTCACTTATTTTGTTAGACGCATGAGCACTGTTGTGGCATGAGAACTGTTCAGACGCATAAGCACTGTTTAGGCGCTTTTGCACTGTTCAGTCGCATGGACTTTGTAAAACGTCTAACACTTGAAATTTTGAAACTATTTAGACGTATGAGACATGAAAAACGTCTAACACACTATTTAGACGCATGGGATCACACAAACGCCCACTACTTGAAATTTTCAGATGTATTACAACTGTTTAGACGCATGGGAATGAATCAAACATCCTAACACTTGTAATTTTATAGATGTATTACAACTGTTTAGACGCATGGAAAACGTCCAACACTTGTATAATCCTGAAAATTTCATCATGCTCCTATTGAGACGCATGTGCACTGTTTGTGTACATACACTTGTGATTCCCATTTTTTTTCACTTGCACACTTTTTACCATTTAGATCCCCAAATTTTGAAAATTCTTTTCTATTTTGCACTTTCAATTTATAAAAATTTTTATTTTATTTCTTCTTAAATTTCTTTTGTCCCCTCATTTTAGTCTCAACAAAAAGTCAAATATCATTTGATTTTCAACTTAAAAATCATTTATTTGCAAGATTATGTATATTCATATTGTAATTTTCAAGCACATTCTATTTTCAGTTTACACAAATACTTTGAACATAAAGCATCATCCTTTCAATTCAACATTTCAAAATTTGATTATGATTATTGAATATTTTCTGAGAACAACTCTTTCAGATATTACTCCCCCTAAACTTTTAAGTTTGAAAAACTTATAAGTTTCTTATGAAAGAGAATAAGATCACACAACACATTGTGACATTGCCTTCACACACAAAAACATGCATAAAAGGAAAATGAATATAGAATTAAAATCTAAAAATTAAACATAGAATAAATGTCTGCAGAGAGATCATATTAGTGAAGATCAGCACATTAAAATAAAATAAAGGTGGAGAGTCATAGACAATAAATAATCCTGATCAAGTGTGTTCCAGGTCAGTGATGTCAAAGCAAAGGAGACACTAGATCTAAGGATAGACAATGAGTGTTTTTAACACAATTATCAACTCACTTACTTTTCAATTCTTGGATTGATTAGTGTTGATTTAGATATGACATGATATGAAGCATACAGAGACTAAGAGAGCTCAACTATCGACATGAAATGTAAGAAAGAACACATGCTCAACTTATTACCTGAAATATAGATATCACCAGAGTTCATGTTACTTAGTTAATATAGTATGATCATGGATAACCATTTGATCAGCTCTGACTATTCATTTGAATAGGTTGTGCACATTGGCATCTCTTTGCATCAAAAAGAGAATCCAGGTCTGTAATGACTTACAACAAAGGATATCTCAGTACTTTAGGTCTATGATGACTCATAACAGAGAAGTGAAATGATGCTTTGTAACAGATCTCATGATTTCACATAGTTTCAACAGGTGTGAGAGATGTATCTTAACAAACATTCATTCTGATAAACTAAAACAACTCAAAAGTACTCAGATGAATACACACAAGCATGTATGTTTAGTTTCATCACAAGAATTTACTTTTCAGCATAATAGTCAGATATTAGTTACACATCATATCTGATGTACTATCATTTCTCACATATTGCAAAACATAATCCTTTCCAAAAAAATATTTTTTTATTTTTGATATATATTTTTGTATTTGATTTTTCTATAAAAAACATAAAATCACACACACACAAAAATATAAACAAGCAATTCACAATGAGAGTATCACTTATTATGATCTTTTGATTTAGGGAGATCACATATGATTTATAAGACCAATTGATTTTACTAAGTACTCAAAACGTCCTGGTAGGAAGGCTTTAGTTAATAGATCTGCCAATTGTTTTTCTGTTGCAATTTGAATCAATATGATTAATCCTTTTTCAGAGTTATCTCTAAGAAAATGATATCGAATTTCGATATGTTTTGTTTTTGAGTGTTGAACAGGATTAGCTGTTATGAACATAGCAGCTGTGTTATCAATATAGATTGGTGTTTTAAGAAAGTTGAATCCATAATCTAGTAATGATTTTGCAACCAAAGGATTTGAGAACATCCTGCTTAGGCAGCAATGTACTCAGCTTCTGCAGTTGAAACAGAGACATTTGTTTGTTTCTGCATTGCCATGAGACTAATCTGGGACCAAGAAATTGACACCCACCCAAAGTAGATTTTCTATCTTGACAACATCCACCATAATCACTATCAGTATATCCATATAATTCAAAATTTCCCTCGTAAGGATACCAAATCCCTAAGGCTGGTTTACCTTTGAGATACCTGAATATTCTTTTGACAGCAATTAAGTGGGATTCTTTCGGGTCTGATTGATACCTGACACATACACAAAAAGCATACATAATGTCTGGTCTAGATGCATTAAGATACATCAAAGATCCAATCATTGATCTGTATAACGTTTGGTAATAGATTTTCCTTTTGGATGAGGTTCAATCTTGGTGTTAACATCTGCTGGACGTCGTATGGACTGATAGTCTTGCAACTTAATTTCTTTAAGAGCTTGTCAACAAACTTTTCTTGATTGATGAAGATTCCATCTGTAGTTTGCTTGACTTGAAGTCCAAGAAGAAATTAATCTCTCCCATAGAACTCATTTGAAATCAAGATTTCATTATTTCTTCAAATTCATTGCACAATTTTGGACATGTAGAACCAAATATGATATCATCAACATACACTTGTACACATAAAAGATCATTATTATCCTTCTTTATGAATAAAGTTGGATCAATTTTCCCTCGTGTGTATCCATGTTGGACTAAGTGTTGTGATAATGTCTCATACCAAATTCTAGGGGCTTGATGAAGTCCATATAAAGCTTTACTCAGTTTATATACTTGATGTGGAAATTGTGCATCCTCAAAGCCTAGAGGTTGCTTCACAAACACATCATCAGTGATTGGACCATATAGAAATGCACCCTTTACATCCATTTGACACACCTTGGATTTCACGAATGAAGCATAAGCTAGGAAAACTTGAATTGATTCAAGTCTTGCAACTGGTGCAAACACTTCATCATAATCTTTACCTTCTTCCTGTGTGTATCCTTGTGCAACAAGTCTCGCTTTATTCCTTATTAAAACACCACGATCATCAGTCTTATTTCTAAATAACCATTTCGTGCCAATTAAATTTTCTCCTTCAGGTAGATCCACCAAATTCCACACTTCTTGTTTGCGGAATTGAAGTAATTCTTCTTACATGGCTTCTATCCAACCATTGTCCTTTAATGCTTCGGTAACATTTTTAGGAACAATTTGAGAAAGAAAACAAGAGTATAAGCATATGTTTGCTTGTTCTGATTTACTCCTTGTTGTTCTCTCATACAATGAACCAATAATCTGAGAAATTGGATGATTCTTGTGAATGCGAGAAGTAGTAATCTGATCACATTGAACATTAACATCCAGATTTGTTTGATTCAAGTTGGAAAACTCATGTATCAAAGTAGAAGAATGTGGATTGAAGTTTGGAACTTGAGTAGGTGAGTTGACAATGTAATCAAAGTTACATGTATCAACTACATCACCTGAAATGGATGATGTTCCGGACTCAGGTATCACAAACTCATTACCATCATTAGGAATATTTTGTGATTCTTCCTCATTAATTGACTCTCAATGATCTGAAACTATATTTTCATGGTATTGAATTGTTGAATCCTTGACAAATGATAAAAATGGGTAGTCTGAGTTTGAATCATCTGGGTCATCAGAATCTGAATCTTCACTGAAAGATCCAAGATCTCCTTTTGAGTTCTTCTTATGTGTAGAATTAAGAAAATTTGATTGATCAAACAAATTGGATTGAAAAGAGTTTGATAATGAATCTAGTTCAAATAACCATGCAGGACCATTTGAAACTGATGGAAAAGAATTTTCCATAAATTTAACGTTGAATGTTTCAAGGATTACATTCGTCCTAGAGTTGTAGACTCGATAGGCTTTTCAAACTGATGAATATCCAACGAAAAATCCATTATCAGATTTTCCTAATTGATCACTTGAATTAAGAATCATAACAGGACAACCAAATGATTTTAAAAAATTTATGTTCGGTTTTCTGCCAAACGTTAACTCATATGGAGTTTTCAGTTTATCTTTGACAATTAAGATTCGATTCTGAACGAAACATGCAGTTGATATTGCTTCATCCCAAAAAGTGATAGGTATTTTTGCATCAGCTAACATAGAACGAGCAGCTTCAATCAGTGTTCTATTCTTCCTTTCAGCAACTCCATTTTGTTGAGGAGTTCTGGGAGCACTGAACTGATGAGCTATCCCTTTCTGTGCACAAAACATTTCAATGTTAGCATTTTTGAATTCTGTTCCATTATCACTTATTATTATTTTCACTTTGTTGTCTAATTGATTTTCAACTTTAATGATAAATCCTTTTAATAATTAGCTGTTTCAGATTTGGCATAATGAAAGAAAACCCATGAAAATCTTGTAAAGTCATCAATGATAACTAAACAATATGATTTTCGTCCAATACTCTTGACGTTTGTTGGTCCAAAAAGGTCCATATGTAACATCTGGAGAGGTTTGGATGTTGAGTTTATAGGCTTGGACTTATAAGATGCTCTGTGTTGCTTTCCCTTCAAACATGCTGAGCAGTGATCATTTGTTGCAAACTTCTTGAATGGAAGTCCAATGACATGAGTTCCTGCTACAAGCTTGTTCATGTTCTTGAAATTTGAATGACCGAGACGTCTATGCCAAAGCTGGCTTTCATCATTTGATGCCTTTGCAATTAGGCATGTTGTTTCAGTCAAAGGATCAACTTGAGACATATCCAATTGGTATACATCTCTGTCTCTCTCAGCTGTAACAATCACCCAATCTTGGCTTATCTTGAAACCTGGTTTCAAAACATAACAGAATGAATTATCAAATAGAACAGAATAAGATTTGTCACATATTTGAGATACGCTTAAAAGATTAAAGTTCAACTGTGAACAAAAGTTGACTTTATCAAAGCTTATTATCCCATTGGATACTGTTCATTCTCCAGTTATTTTTCCTCCAGCATCACCACCAAAGGCGACGTGAGTTCCATCTTTTGACTTAAAATCTGGTTACACGGCAGTATTGCCTGTCATGTGCCGACTACACCCACTATCCACATGCCATGTATTAATTGGTCTTTTTGGGCGTACCTGCACTACAAGAAAGTTAAGTTGAAATATCTAC
Organism: Flaveria trinervia; assembly: GCA_025506515.1. Lineage (NCBI taxonomy): Eukaryota > Viridiplantae > Streptophyta > Magnoliopsida > Asterales > Asteraceae > Flaveria > Flaveria trinervia. The sequence continues at coordinate 47,265,592 of CM046451.1, forward strand.
CCAAGCCAAAATGGTCTTGGGCTTTCCAATTTATCAACAATTGTAAATTGTTTATAATGGAGATTATTCAAATCAGGTTTATTTTTGATGAATTTACCAATTTTATTTTAAAAATTGTTTGATTTATTTTTGTGAACAATCATACCATTCGATTGATCATTTTTTGAAATGTATTGATGTCTAACATTTTTATTAGTCATCCTTACAGATCTTGGTATAAAGTGTTCTTGCATATTATGTTTTGAGCTCATATAGTTGTTCTTAAGAAAAGATCTCAAACCTACATTAGGTTGATTAATGTCTCTTTGAAATCCATTAGTTTGATTTCTCAAATACTGTGGATTAGCAAATCCTTTGCTTATGTTTGATTTTGCAAAGTTTCTAGTGAGAGATCTATTTCTAAAGTAACAATTTGCAGTGTTGTGAGTCTTTTCATCACAATAGGTACAATATTTGTTATAGTAACAATCTGCTGTCGAATGATTTCTCATGTCACATATGTGACAGTACTTGTTGAAGTAGCACTCAGTAGTATTGTGATTTTTCATATCACAAATTTCACAGTACTTTTGTGGTGTTAAAAACAACTTTTTGTTAACTTTTGACAATGACATAATGTTTGATTTTGGTGTCATATAGTTAAGCTGTTGTCTTTCATTTTTCACAGTTTGATTTTGTGTGAGATTATTGTTCATTTGTTTAACATGAACTTCCTTCTTGAATGTATTAGAAACAAATCTTTTTGCTATAGCGGAAGTCTTTGAATCTGAACTAGATTTCAGATCAGAGTTTGATTTGTTCATAACATTTGCTTTATTATTTGAAAGAGAATTCATATTTAACATACCTGCTGACACAAATTTAATTGGTTTTATTTTTGTTGTTTGAATTGTTGCTTTAATCAAATTTTCTAAACTTTTGTTTTTTTCAGATGTTGCTTTTGCAGATTTTTTTCTTCTTCTTTGATTCTTTGATTTAGAAGAGCTTGGTTTATTTTCAGATTGAACATCATCAGAAGAAGATTCCTCTTCTGATTAAAATTGTTTCATATTGATTGTGTTTGAATCTTCTGATGTTCCTATCTGTTGTTTATCCTTGTTTTGAATTCTGACTTCTTCTATTACATTATGAATTTGATCAGAAGAGATATTTTGTTTTGGTTGTTTTGGTTCATATGATTTTATATTGATTGGATGTCCATTTTTGATTTTTTCTTGATCTTTTTCAACAAACACTTGGACATTTTCTTTTTCTTTTTCTGCATTCTTGGTTTTGATCTGAAAGGCTTTAAGCTTTGCTTTATTTTTAGGTGAATGATCATGAGTATTGAAATTCTCTGGTAATGTGTTTGTGATAGATTCAGGCATAGGTTCATGAGTGAAACCTAATTCTACCTTTTGTTTATCTTTTCTTTCACTGATTAGTTTTTCTACTATTATTTTTAAACTCTTTACTTTTGCTAGATAACTTGAGTAGCAGCATGTGCTATTTTCTCTTGTTCAAGATTCTTGGTCATCTCTTCTAGTTGTTTTGTAACAATTTCTAAATCTTTGATTGTTTTGTTCCATGAATTTTGAAGAGAGATAATCTTTTGATCTGCAGTTTTATGATCAGATTTAAGTTGATTATGCATAGATTCCTCTTGTTTTAGCTTTTCACAATTTTTGAATGAATAGTTTATGTAGTGTTCAACATATGGTATTTCAGGAAATTTTGGAACTGTGGTTTCAGATGATGAAGTAGAAGATTTAACCTTTGGTTGATTAGACTAAACCATTAGAGCTACTTCCTTTGTATCCTCTTTAGGGTCAGACTTGTCACTCCAATCATAGTTATCTTCCTTTCATCACTTTCCACTTTTGGGTCATTGTTTTCTGACCAATCTTCCTCTTGAATTTCTGCAATAAGAGACAAACTTGATGTTAAGTCATTTGTAAATTGATCTGCATATGCACTCCAATCATATCCATCTTTTATGTTGACTACTAGTGCTTTCTTTGTTTCATTAGATGATTTGGTTTCATCTTTAAGCTCTGGCATAGAAAGACTTTGATAAGGCTTTTGAAAAGTCTTTTGAGCTTGTTGAAACCTTTGATTATTTGTGCTTGAATGAGCACTTCCTCCATTATTCCTTGGAGCTTTGCATTCTCTTGAAAAGTGTCCATAACTGTTGCAGTTGAAACATCTACCTTTTCACTTGTCAAATCCAACAGTCTTGTTTGCACTAGGCTTGTATTTCTTGTTGACATCAGAATGTTTTCGAGTCCTGTAGGAAATCATCACCATCTGCCAGTTCAGGTCTATCTTTTCAACATCTTCAGGATCCATCTCAAATAAATCCTGTAAAACAAAATCTAGTTGAGTTAAATGGCTACCTTGATATGCTTGAAAGCTGGCCATAAAAGCAGTAAATGCAGTTTTGGACTCTTCATCCTCTAATAGGATGTTAATCACATCTTTAACTTTGCTAGAATTAGCAGAGTTAGATGATGAAGAAGTCTCTGTCTGAATATTTGATGATTGTGACTGTGGTTTAGGAGGAGATTGAGAATGAGACTGAGTTGTATATGCAGGTGCACTCGTAAATGATGAGTCAGTGAAAAATCATGCTCCTACAAATAAGTCTCCTTTTCTTCAGGACTTTTCTCACTCTTTGCCATGAATGCATTTTCTATGGTGGTTGCAGGTGAAGCAACAAACTGATATTGAGACATTGATGTTGCTCTATCATTGTTCCTTGAGCTTTCATCAATCTCCACTTATTCTATTTTTGCAATAAGAAGATCTAGATCCATTGGAAACTTCTCAATATGCTTTAGTAGTGTTATAGTTTGTTTCCATGAAGATGGTAAAGCATTGAGTAGTCTGAGATTTAAATCTTCAAGATCAGGTTTGATACCAGCTGTTGACATCTCAGTTATAAGTTGAACAAATCTATTCATCATTTGATTTATTGTCTCTCCAGACAAATGTTGAAATAATTCTAATTGTCTTTTAAGCTTTTGTTTCTTTAATTTTGAATCTCTTTACCTCCTTCACAAATGATCTTCAATGCTTTATATAGTGTATATCCAGTTTGATATGCATCAAGCCTTGTAAGAACTTCCAAAGGTAGTCCTTTACACATCAATGAATGGGCTTTAATATCATTCTTAACTCTTTTCAGATCATCTCCTTGAAGATCATCTTCGGGATAAGGTTCTGGAGAATCTTTAGTATACACAAATCTTGTGTCTGGTCCATCAGTTATTATAGGAATGTATGGTTCTTTTTCTATAGATTTCCAGAGATCAGTGTCAATGGAATTAAAATGTTGTTTTAGTCTAAGAGACCAATTCTTGAAATCAGCTCTATTTTTAAGTTTTGGAACTCTGTTTTCAGAATCTTCTGATTTTACCATTCTTATATTTTTAATTATTTTTTTTAATTTGAAAATGTTTTTCAAAGAATTTTCTTTAAAAAAAAGTCTAAGTATCAAGATTAAAACGTCTGAACAATACTCAAACGTCTGAACAGTACTCAAACGTCTCAACAGTTGATGCGTCTAAGTTGATAAACGTCTAAGGGAATGCCTTAGAAAAATTTTCCCAAAACGTCTAAAATTGATGCGTGTTAACAGTTGTAAAACGTCTAAACAGTTGTAATGCGTATACACAGTGTTGATGCATCTACACAGTGTTGATGCGCCTACAGTTATCAAACGTCTAAACAGTTCAAAAACTTCTCAACAATGATACGTCTGGACACTCGAACAGTGATCAAACGTCTGAACTGAAAACGTCTACACAGTGTTGTTGCGACTAAATAGTAGTCAAACGCCTAACACTTAGACAATTTTTCAGCAAACTTCAACCCTAATGCGTCACATTCATCATGTTCATATGAATATAACAGACTCAAATCATCTAAATTCTTCAAATGTTGATGAATTCAATTGAAACTTTTCAATTAAGCAAGTTTTATGGCGATAAACATTCTTCTTAATATCAATTTCCTCAATTTCAACAACAAATATGTTAGGACCTGGTATTTGAAGGAATACCTAGTGATTAGCGTGTAAACCAGATCAAATAGTGCGGAATCCTATTTGATTGGCGATCCAATCAGTGAGAACACATGAAGAATCAATAAAGAATTGAAACTAACATTAGAAATCGATTGGAAATCGATCTAATGTGTTCTATGAACTTGGAGAACGAATTGGGAGGCTTCTGGACGGCTAGGGTACGTCTAGAATCGTAGTGAATGAATGCTCTATGTTTTTCACGAATTAGATTGTATTTATAGGTTAGTATTGTTCATTCAGGCGACTGGACCATAAGCATGGTTCAGTCGTGCGATTGAACCATGCGGTGATCCATCCGCATGACTGAGTGTTTAGTCGTGCGACTGAGTCAATCTTATGTTTCAATCATATGACTGATCCAGTCTCCTGGTTCAGTCGTGCGACTGAGTCAATTGTATCAAGTTATTCATGCGTGTGGTCCATTCGTATGGGCCATTCGCATGAGAACTTCATTATGTTAAGTTTGAATGTTAATTAATAAACATTATGTGTAACCATTCACACAACTACTATCCTAATTAACCAATTCAATATCTACTCATTAATGAAATATTAGTCATTACAAATCACAAACAATCAATATCATTTCATTAATCAGATAAAATTACATCAAAATCAGATAAACAAGATCTATTACATTTCATATCATGATCTAGGGACATACATGTATCAACAAACTCCCCCTTGGACCTAGATCTCTCTAATGTCTGTTTTCTGCATCACCTCCGCATATTTCTTTTACTTGTTCTCTTTTGTGACTCCTGCGTGAATCTCAAACGCGAAGCAGAGTCTTATGACATTTTGGAACTGGAGGGCTTGTACAATATCTTGCGTATCATAGAACAATGGCCACTTGTATAGCGTGTAGACATCTTTTTCTGACAAGTTGGTAAGCCACATTGGGTCGAATACCCTGATCGTATCCATTTGGCCTCCTTGTTTAGGACTATGACCGCTTCTGCTGTTCTCTAATCGTAGTACCACCACCTAAAGTGTGGAGTGAAGTCCTGTGGCATTTCCCTGAGTAGGATTCTTGACATTGTGCGCAGAGGACTCCACCTCAACACTATCTTCAGTTTCCAGTAATGGCATCAACCTCAGACCTTCTGATATACCTTGTAGGCTGTTAGGGTCTGAAGTTAACCCACCTGGTGTGGTACTCCTTCTTTAGGGCAGCCTCGAACCAGCCTGACATCTTCCTCGGGTCAGCATACAAAAGCTTTAGTTTGGCCAGCTGGTTGAGCTCAAAACCTGGTAGAGTCTTCAGATGATGTGGGAATCTAAAGTACTCTATGCCCTTTCTCTCTTAACTGCATATACGTTAAGATCCTTAAAATACGCCCCGCTATGATCCTGCCAGTCACCTTATGATGTTTCTTGACTCTGTAGAGTTTGGTGTAGGCATCCTGTTTCGGTGCAGTGGCGTTGGGCTCTAACTTCTTCAAACACATAGCCCACTCAGCTTTCGAATATCTACATCACCAATGAGGCTTGGGCCGTTTCCTTACTTTCTCCGACTCTAGCTCCATCTTGTCTAACACCTCAAAAGTATTGCTGACGAGGGATTCACCCAGATTGGGGACCACATTTCCCTCATTGTCAGCGTACTGAGGGTAGTGCTTGGCAGTGACATCTTCAATCTCAATTTCATCAACATCGTTGAGCTCTTCGTCACTAGTCGAGTCGCATGTCGGAGCAGTCTTCACTATCTCATCTGGATTGAGCTTGAAAATTTCTGCGAGTTGCTCGTTTGATAGGTCGTGAATTATTTCCCCTTCTTCAGGGGTATAACTCACCGACCTCCTTACAATCCCTGCAGATCAAGAATCATTGTTAGCTGAGTCTTGATCTGCTGAAGGGGGGCAACATCAAACTCATCCTTTTGGTAATTGGATCTGTTGATTTACACATTCAACATATCAACCATTAGTAATTCATCAAAACAGAAATGCATTAAACTGAATTTATACATTAAATACATAGATTTCAATACATGATTCAAATACAAAAGTAATTTAGTACATAACATCTAATCTTACTTTCGTCCTGTATCATCGTCTCGTCACTTGGTGGAGCGAGGAAGAAGCTGGTTGGTCTTGTATGTTCTTGGATCCTTTCTTGACCAGAAGCAGAGGCTGGTGCAGCTGCATCTCCTCCTGATGTATCATCATCATCCTTCTCCTCTGTCCTTTCTTCTCTCTCCCTCATCCTCTTCTGTCTCATCATCCTCATCATCACTTTCATCATCATCATCATCTCTGTCTCCTTCTTTGATCTTCAAGGGCTCTCCTTAGATCCCTTTAACTTTAACATGATTGTCTTCTTCGCCTTGTCCAACTCCTCTATCTTCTTGTTTGATGAGACACTCTGTGCTTGGTGTTGGGCTATCTCAAGGCTCTGAGCAGCCATCTGTTGGGCCTGCTCCTTTTTCACTCTAGCCTGCTCTTCTATCTGGTGAGACTGAGCAGCAGTAAGATCAGCAAGCTGACGGATATGAGCCGCCTTCTCCTCATCTGCTGCTAATAAGCGCATCACCATCCTGTTGAGCGCAGACAGTTGTTCCTCTACCCCAATTGGAGGTAGAGGTGATACATATGGATGAGATGGATGGGCTGAGGATCCAGCTTGGTGGGTAGCGCTGGTGGTGGTTGCTATAGTGAAGATGGGTCTGTGAAGTGGTGGAGGTAATGGGGGAGTGAAAGATATGGTGGTAGATGGAATCTGTACAGTGGTGGGTGGTGTGGTGGTGGTAGTAGTAGCTGTGGTGGCTGTGGTGGCTATGGCTGTGGAAGTGGTTGTGGTGGTGGCAGATGTGGTGGCTACGGTGGTGGATGGTATGATTGTGGAAGTGGTAGTGGTGGTGGCAGATGTGGTTGTGGAGGTAACGAAGGTGAGACGTCTTTCTTCTTCTTCTAGCCATGGGGTTGAGCCATCCTTCCTCCTCACCCATTGAGGTGGATGCTCCCCTACAACCCTGCTAGCTGGCTCCGGTACATAACTCGGATCCGTGGCTGTCTCTCCTGAGTCTCGTGGGTGTCACAAACACCCTTAGCCCATGTTCCGTGGGAAACAACTTGCTTCCCACAGTCCGTGTTAAGGGCTCCTCTTCTGACTCCTCTTCTCTCTAATCAGGACAAAACCCTGATGGAAACCAGCAGACTCGTTCATCATGGGTGGATGGTGGAGATGGTATATCAGTGGTAGTGCCCTAGATGGAATGGGGCTGTATCTCCACCATCACCACTGTCGTCATCATATCGTCATCAACTGGTAGACCTATAGGTTCAGAATCAGAGTCACTGTCATCCTGACGCCATTTTCGTCTTCCCAGCGCCACATAGTTCTCGTTTGCCAAATGGCCAATCAACCTCTTCACTAGGGGCTTCACTTGTTTGCCCCTATACACCCTCATTCGACCCAAGGTCTGTCATCCATAATTTCCAAAAAGTATACTGCATCATGACTCTCCTTTGAGAAATGGCAGCTTGTCGTTGAAGATTAGCTGTAGAAAACCTGGGGTACATACAGAATCTCGTTCCCTTTTGCTTCCAGGTTCTCTTCAGATAGGAAAAGATCATACTCGAGAAGCTGAAGGGTGTGCAGGATCGTTCAAGGACTTGGACACAATTACAACACAACAACACAATGAGGAGATTAACTAAACTTAATCAAACAGTGAACTGGGTAACAAAGGTGATGCAGAGAACACAAGTAAAGCAAGAGACAGAACAAGAGAGTATAGTTTTCAAGGTAGCAGTATATTGCTTTCTCAAGTTCTTTTACAAGTGTTACAAAGCATTACCGAAAGATACAAGAACTTGGAATACTTATACTACAACCTACAGCCGGCTATACTATGAAAGCCAGCTGGATACAATTGACTAGACACTAACAAAATCAATTGTAGGATCAAAAGGCATATCTGCCTTTTGACCTTGTGACTATGACATGCCATAGCTCACATCCTTATACATATAAAAAGGATAAAGTACATAAAGTGGAAAGTTTCAGACTCAAGACCTCAATGTACAGTTACCAAAAGCATGGACCTTTTCACCAACTCTTGTAAGTTGGTGACTTATCAGAGACGCAGCGGAAAAGGTGCTTTATGGAACAGTACATCAGATAAAGCATGTGTACTAAAAGTCTTCGGAAGAATCTGTCTTCATAGGTTGAAGCTTCGGAAGACTTTGTCTCTTCAAGCTTCGGAAGACTTCATGTTAGGCTTCGGAAGATATTGGTCTTGGCTTCGGAAGATATTACACTTAGAGTATTTTCTAATGCTTTGTGTAATTCTTCCGAAGCATTCTTCACTTCAGTACTTAGTGCATGTTGCTGAAACACTTAGGCAGTTTTGGGTTGCATCAGACTTCAGGAATCCTTACAAACTCCCCCTAGGCTGATGCTACCAAAACACCTAGAAGATCTTTAATGTTTGTAGTCTTCAGAATAATCAATACCATCCCTTTCTTCATTTGATGGTCAGGATCATTAAGACTCTCATAGTATCTTCTCATTTCAAAGAGATCATGCAGAGGTAAGTTGATTATGTCTTGCCATGAGTAGACATTTTCAACACCTTGATCTCTGATAACATTCCATCTTTCTGGATTGGTAGAGTAAGTCCAGGATAAGATGGGTGTCTCGGTTGCTAGAGGAGCCACTTGCATAGGAGTTGATTGGGCTGCCTCATCATGCACTTCCTCAGGTTGATCTGATCAGCCTGGGGAGTAGAGGTAGATGACTTTGGCTTCTTCTTTTTAGTCTTTGGTTTAGAGGCCATTTTCTTCTTCCTCTTTAATGTCTTTAACTGAGAAGACTGGTCTGCAGCACCATGTTGATCATCAGTGTCTTTCTCAGTTGGGTGTTCCTCCCTCACAGGTTCAGAAGGAGAGGGAGTTTGACCCTGTCTTGGATCAGAAGATGAAGTTTGCTGAGGCTCAGCTGGAGGTTCTGGTTCAGGTGTCTCTGGTTGTTCAAACTTGACCTCCACTTCAGGTGGGACTTGACTTGGAAGAGAGTGCAAATCAATGAGTTCACCACTTTTAATCTTCTGCTTGATTACCCTTATATGCTCATCCATTGTAGATAGAGACATGGGACCAAGTCTCCTTCCGGAGAATCCATATGACTTCAAGAAGCTCATCATTCTTTGTCTGTCAGCAGACTTCTTTGCATTCTTTTGAATGATGGCTCTTGACTTTGCAGCTTCTTCCCTTAGCTTCCTTTTGTTGTTTTTCTTTCTTTGACTAACTCAAGCTCAAGTTGCTTTAAGTACTCGAACTCAATGAAGTCATAGGACAGGGGAAGAAGTGTATTGCCTGATAGAAGCCTGTGGCACTCAGGTAGTTTATCATTTTGATTCTATCCTCTTCTTTATCTACCTGAGGTTCTTGTGGAGCCACATCTTCCTGTCAGGACTTTCTTGAACTGGAGAGAGAGTGGGAGTATGCTTGTGAAGTCTTTTCTGTCTCCTCTCCTCTTTGAATTGGAGAAGTAACCTTGCATCCTCTTTCTCCTTATCTCTCTTGACACTTCCATGTCAGCCAGTTCATTCAACTCTTCTAAGGGGAGGGAGATGATTTCATCAACATCATAGTTCCTGGTCTGTAAATAATTAATCCTGACTGCCCTTTGTTCATCATTTTGAGTGTTTGGTCTGGGGGCAGCCCTGATTGCAGCTTGCATAAATTTTGATGACCCAGAAGAACTTTCTCCCCTTAGCCTCCTTTTCCTCTCTCTCTCTTCCTCCTCAATTTCCTCAGGAGTCATTATCCTTTTCCCTTTGTCACCAACAGACCTTTGTGACTCAGGGTGGATTGAGGCTTGGCCTTCATTGCTTGGTGTAGCTTCCATGCTCTGGCCAGAGAGAGGCTGAGAGAACCTTCACCAGCAGGTGTCTCAGATGGAGTTTGGACCTCTGCAGCAGTTGTTGATGGTGAGACAGGGGTCTCAGGTTCTGCCACTGGGCCTTCAGCCAAGGTTTCCCCTATGAAACTAATCTTAGGGTCCACCTCAGCATCCAGTTGACCGATGACATTGCCTGATTGCCTAAGTCTCCTTCTTAGAGAGAACTCTGCAAGGATCTGTCTTGGATTCTTTGAGCCAGCCTGTCAGCTTGTCTAGATTTGCTTGGGTTGACAAGTGGCATGTTGACCAATCCAGTCCTTCATAGAAGCTCAGGCTTTGGAACTGAAGGACTTCTTGTTGACCTTGAACTCTGTGAAGTATGAGGGCTCTTCTGTCATCATCATACCTCCATCTGATAATGTAGTTGCCAGTTCCATGTGGTGGAGATGAGACAGCCCTTGGTATACCTTCCTCAAAGAGACTCCTGATGAGAGAGTCTATAGAGTCCACATTAATGTGAACTTGAGGAAGTTGCTGAGAATGCACAACAGCAAGTGAGGATGGTGAGTCCTCTATGTCCATTCTCTTTGAAGAACTCCCAGGTTCTGTGGTTGTGATAACTTTCTCCCCCTTTTTGGTAGCATCACCCACTTGCATAGGTGAGCTGGAGGATAAATCAGTCACTCCACAGGTTCTTGTGTTCCTGGTTGAGTCTCCTTAAAGGTCTCTCAGCTAGTTTTTCCTGCAGATATGAAATCTGGAGTTGCTGATCATTGACCCTGTTTTGCAGGGTAGTCACCTGAGATTCCAAGTGACTAACCTTAGAGACTAGATAGGTGCATGTTTGTGACAATTGTTGTACCTTTAGTCTCAAATTCCCCTCATCTTCATCAGAAGAATCACTGGGGGATGAGAGGATTGGACCAAATCCCTTCTCTCACCACCAGCTTGAGTTTCTTGGCTGCTGGGTTTCCTCTGCTCACTGGCAACCTCAGTTAAGATGCCAATGGGCTGAGTTGATGGTTGAGGTCTTAATGATGTAATCACTTTCAAAAGTGAGAGCCTCTTCCATATGGACATCCTGAACAGGTTCAGATGTGTCCACCTCAGTAATAGGTGACTGATGAGGGATAGACTGAGGAGAGTCAGAGGTACTCATCTCTCTTTGAGTAGGGGAGGAGAAGAGAGACTCATGGTACTCACTGAATCCTAAGTCTTCATCAGTGTAAAAGGATAGGTTGGGAATTGGTTGGTTTAGATCCAAAGGCTGGGGATGGTAGCTGTCCCCTGAAGGTTGTTCACTTGAGTGTTGAGACTCAGAGTGAAGGCTTACAGTTGTTGGGCTAATGAGCTCATCAGGTTGAGCTTGAGGAACCTCAGCCCTGATAGGTAAAGTAATGGGAGTGGTTTGCTCCTCAGGAGAAGTGGGAGCTCTGGAGTCCACTTCTTCCTGTAAGGTTGAGTATTGGGGGCCTGCACAGACTCAATAGCCTGAGCAGGGGTTCGTTGGGATTTTCTTTTGTAGGTGATGAATATTGGAGGTTGTGAAGAGGGTAGGAGAGCAGTAGGTGTGGGTTCAACACTAGCTTGGACTGCTATGTTGTCACCTTGAGCAATGAGCTCTAACATTTTTGGGACTAGGGCTGTTTCTACCCCTGAGAAGCCTACAGTTGGCTTCTTCATAATTTTAAAGATGCCGGGCTTCATCTGTCCCAGTTTAAGAATATTGCCTGTTTCCCTCAACTGTGAGCCCAGTTCAGTTAAGAATGTGTTGAACATATCTAGGAAACATGTAATATTCTAAGGAGTCTAAGTTTGCAAGTAATTAGTATAAACAATTGTGAATACCTGAACTTGACCCCCTGAACCATCCCATGAACTATAAAGGAGAGATCCTCAGGAATCTGGTCCCATCCACCATGCTTGTTTGATAAGCTGTGGATAACCACATGGAGCAGGTATTTCCACTGGGATGAGACTTCCCTTTCCTGAAGGTCTTACAGAGAAATCTCCTTCATAGCCCATCTGCTCGAAGGAATGATTAACGCTTCTTTTGGAAAAAACACTTCACCTGCTTCATCATCCAGCTGAAGATGTCGGTTGATGATGGCCGGAGTGATGAAAATTGTTCTCCCCTGCACTGTGGCAGACAGTGCCTTCTCCCCATCCATAATGACTCTTGGCAGGTCTTCCAGAATTCAAGCAAATGATCCTCATATAGAGGAGGATCAATGGTTAGGGAGGTGAAGTAGTGAGACAAAGACAAGAAACGGCAAACCTCTGAGAAATGAGGATCTTTGTCAGAGCATAACAGAGCAACCTGATTGTGTTGTCTGTGTAGCTGCATGGCAAAGTGAGGATCATTTCTGTGTGTAAGGTCAGCCATTGTGAGGTAGCTCAGAGATGAAGAGAAAAGAATGGGAAGTAAATTTCAGAGAGAAAGCTTTGGGTTTTAGGTATGGAAGAAAAGCAGATGATAGAAGAGGGGGGAAACCGTTGGGTTTATATGAGAGAGAAGGATTTCAGATAAAGTTTAATGAAAAGGATAAACTTTGAAATCCGTATGTCGGTCCCACCTCTGAAAAAGTAGTTTACCTTTTTGCTCAAAAAGTAGTTTTCTTGGAATTCGAAAAGCTTCCGAAGGAAATTTGTCTTCGGAAGTTTGATTGAAAAAGCTTCCGAAGCTAAAGTGACTTCGGAAGAATTTTCCTGAGAGTCTTAAAGATTTATGCTTCGGAAGAAAAATAAACTTTTGGATGCTTTGTATAGGAATGAACAAAGCTTCCGAAAGTAATTTTTGCTTCGGAAGGAAAAAGTCCTTAAAAATGAATAAGTGTCTAAGTTGAGAATTTTAAGCTTCGGAAGATAAAGTTTGACTTCTTCCGAAGGTAAAATCTCTTAGACAGTCATTTATTTTGAAGACATATTTTTCTTCCGAAGGTAAAATGTTATCTTCCGAAGTGTCAGAAAATTTTCAAGAATCCAAGGAAAGTCTTCAAAAAGAGTTTTTCATTCAAAGAAAACATGAGCTTATGAAAGTGATGAACTAGACAACTTAGGACACACATATTTTAAGAAGAAATAATTAGAATTAGTTTTAAAAAAATCTACTCAAAGTTAATCATCCCAATAGCTGATATCAGATACTTAAATCTCTGTTCATCAAAAGCTTTTGTGAACAGATCAGCATATTGTTCATCTGTGTGAACTTTGACTAGTTTAATTAACCCCTTTTCATAGTTATCTCTTATTAAATGATACCTGATGTTGATGTGTTTGGTCCTTGAGTGCTGCACAGGGTTCTCAGTGATAGAGATAGCACTGTTGTTGTCTATGTGGATAGGAGTCTCTTTGAAGTTAAATCCTGTAGTCTAGCATCTGATTTTGAATCCAAAGCACTTGAGCACAGCAGCTTGCAGCAGCAATGTATTCAGCCTCAGCAGTTGATGCAGACACACAGGTTTGTTTCTTGCATTGCCATGAGACAACCCTTCCACCAAGGAATTGACATCCCCCAGATGTAGACTTTGCAGTCATGTTGCAACCACCATAATCACTGTCTGTATAGGCATACAGATTGAAATTAGAATTCTTTGGATACCATAAACCAAGTGTTGAAGCACCTTTGAGGTATCTTAAAATCCTTTTCACAGTGATTAAGTGAGACATCTTAGGATTAGCTTGATATCTTGCACAAATACATGTAGCAAACATGATATCAGGCCTGCTAGCTGTAAGATACATAAGAGACCCAATCATAGCCCTGTATAAGTGCTCATCTACACACTCCCCCTCAAGATCTGGACCAAGAGAGTGGTTTCTGGCTATGGTGTCTTAGCAGTCTTACAATCAGTCATGTTGAACCTCTTGAGTATATCTTGAATATACTTTGACTGACTTATGAAAATGCCATCTTCAACCTGCTTCACTTGAATTCCCAGAAAGAAATTAAGTTCTCCCATTGAACTCATTTCAAATCTATCTTTCATCAGCTTTTCAAAGTCTTTGCAGAGCCTTGAATTGGTTGAGCCAAAGATGATGTCATCCACATATACTTGAACTAGCAGAATGTCGTTTCCTTGTCCTTTGATGAAGAGAGTTCCATCTATAGTACCTCTCCTGTAACCATGTTTACAGAGATACTCAGACAGTGTCTCATACCACTTCCTGGGTGCCTGATGCAGCCCATAGAGAGCTTTGTCAAGCTTGCAGACATAATCAGGATGATCAGGATCTACAAAACCAGGTGGTTGTTTGACATAACCTCCTCATCAATCACTCCATATAAGAAAGCACACTTTACATCAAGTTGGTAGACCTTGAAGTTCTTGGATGCAGCAAATGCCAGGAATATCCTAACAGCTTCTAGTCTAGCTACAGGAGCAAAGACATCAGTGTAGTCAATCCCTTCTTCTTGTGTGTATCCTTGAACAACTAGTCTAGCCTTGTTCTGATGATGATTCCTCTATCATCCTTTTTATTCCTAAAACCCATTTGGTTCCAATGGTAGTCTTCCCATGAGGAAGAGGACAAAGGTTCCAAACTTTCTGTCTTTTGAATTGAAGCAGCTCTTGTTGCATAGCTTCAACCCAACTTCCATCCTTTAGAGCCTCCTCAACTTTCTTTGGCTCTAACTGGGATAGAAAACAAGAGTGAAGACAAACATTTGCTTCATGGGTTTGCCCTCTTGTTTTTACCCCGGAGATAACATCTCCAATGATGTTTGTAGTAGGATGAGACTTGTGGATCCTTAGCTGAGGGATCACAGCAAGTTGCTGAGATAGATCCAAATTTGAGAAATTTAGATCTGGTCTTGAAGATTGATCCTCCACATTATCACACTTATCAAGATTAACTTGATCCAATGAGTGTGTGACATCATTGATGTTATCATCTATGGTATGGTTATTAGCATCAAGAGATTCTTGATCACTTTCACCATCACCATTGTTATCTTCTGCAATTGAGATGTCTTTATCTGGTTGAGAGGCCTCTGAACTGGAATTTGAAGGCATGCCAGATGTATCAGCTGGATTTGTCATTGTTGTGCTGATAGAAACCTCATTTGCTGAAGTGGTTCCAACTGGAGCTGAAGGTCTTCCAAGCTCAAATCTTGGATCAGGATCACCTGTATTTAAATTTTCTGCAGATCCTGAAACATGCTCACAAGATTTATTAAACAGTTGGTAACTAAATCAAGATCAAATAGCCAATCCGGACCAGAACCAGCCACACTGGGAGTGTGCTCATTGAAAGTCACATTGGCTGACTCCTCAATGATTCTAGTTCTGAGATTGTATACTCTATAAGCTTTAGCTTGAGAAGAGTATCCAATGAAGTGTCCATCGTCTGATTTCTCAGCAAACTTGGCAACTTGATCTTTGGTATTCAAGATGGTGCAGGGACATCCAAATGACCTGAGAAAACCAATGAAAGGTTTCCTCTTGTGCCAAAGTTCATAAGGAGTCTTACCATGTGTCTTAACTACTAAGACTCTGTTTTGCACATAGCAGGCAGTATTAACGCCTCTGCCCAGAAGGTGATAGGCAGTTTAGAGTCAGACAACATAGTTCTTGCAGCTTCAATAAGTGTCCTGTTTCTCCTCTCAGCAACTCCGTTTTGCTGAGGAGTCCTGGGAGCACTGTATTGTCTTGTAATACCCTTTTCATCACAAAATGTATCAAGGATTTGGTTTTGAATTCAGTTCCTTGATCACATCTTATGGTTTTGACCTTGTGATCACATTGATTCTCAATCTTTAAGATGAAATTCTTTAGAATCTCAGGAGTCTCATCTTTAGTTCTAAGAAAGAAAACCCAAGTGAATCTTGTAAAATCATCTGTGATCACTAGACAGTATAAGGTCCTTCCTAAACTCATTACACTGGTGGGGCCAAAGAGATCCATATGTAATAAGTGTAGGGGAGTAGTGATGGAGTTCCTTTCCTTAGGCTTGTGAGATACCTTGTGTTGCTTCCCTTTCAGGCATGCAACACAATGATCATCACTTGTAAACTCTTTCTTTGGCATTCCAGTTACCAGATCATTTTTGATTAATTTATTCATATTCTTAAAGTTTACATGGCACATTCTTTTATGCCATAGGAAAGACTCATCACTATTTGCTTTAGATAGAAAGCATGAAACTTCTCCAGAGGGAGATGTTTCTTGCAAATCCATCTTGTACATGTTCCCTTTCCTGGGGGCTCTGAGCAGAATATGCTCATGAGGAATGACCACTCCAGGTTTGAGAACAATGCACTCATGCTCAGTGAAGAGCATGTTATGACTCTGATCACAAAATTGAGATACACTCAGAAGATTGTACCAAGCTCCTTAACAAAGTTTACCTTCTCAATGCTGAGCTTACCATTTGTGACTTGCCCCTTCCATAAATGTAACCACCTTCATTTCCTCCAAAAGCAACTGGTCCTCCATCAATTCTCTCAAAATTATGAAGTAAAGACCTATCGCCTGTCATGTGCCTGGAACAGCCACTGTCAATTATCCAGACATTCTTGTTTGTCTTGAGCTGTTCCTGCACAAAGAAAATGATTAGTTACATTTGGAAACCCAAGCCTTACTTGTCTTGGGTTCAGTAAGTGTAATAGAAGGTAATGCAACAGTAATAGATCCTATGGTTGTACAGAGGGGATCTTCGGCTGTTGTGATGGAGAAACCTCAGTCATTTGGTCTTTCTTAGACTTCCACACCACCTTGGAGTCTTGGACTTGACCTTCAAAACCTTAGAAGCTTTTGGAGCTTCACAAGTTTTAATGACTGATACTTCGGAAGAATCTACAGTCACTGCAGTAGACTTTAGTACTTCGGAAGAACTCCTTTCTTCCGAGACCAACTTTGCTTCCGAAGGTAATTTTCCATTTACCTTCTTCTTTGATTTGGAGCTTCCGAAGGAAACAGACTTTCCTTCCGAAGCTTGAGACTTCTTGAGATTCTTTGAAGTCTTTGTATTGGTCATGTGGATAGTACTTTTAGGATTGTATGGACAATCCTTGGCAATATGAGAAGTACTTTCACACATAACACACAGCATTTTCTTCTTCAAAGAAATCTCCTTTTGAGAGCAAGACTGGCCTTGGTCACATCCCTTTTTCACCTTCATCTTGGTAGATTCAGATACAGTTCCCTTGGGCTGTGAACTGTTCTTGGAATTTGATGGTCCAGGCTGTGCAGCAGTGGTACACAGCAGCTCAGTCTTCTTTTTGTACTGAGATGATTTGAACATGAACCAGAACTCTTGGATAAGAGGCTTTGGTGGATGTCTTCAGTCCTTATTGCTTTGAAACCTGCAGAGATGAACACTTGTTTCTGCTTAGCATCAAAGGTAGCCTTGATTTCTTGAGCCTTCTTTGCTTTCCTTTTGCTCTTCCTGATCAAGTTCTTTCTCTTGGTGGTCATCACAGTTAATTTCTTCTCCTCAGAAGGATAGTGGCCCTTGGAGGAATCCTCTTCTTCACTCTTCTCAGAGGGATTCCTCACTATCACTTCTTCATCATCCTCACTTACTGGATCTATGAGAGGAAGCTCATCTTCACAAGTTCCACACCTAGGAGATCTTACAGACAAGATTGTGTGTGGAGGAGCTATCTCATTTGATCCCAGTCCCTGTCTATTTTGATAACAAACCTTATTGTGTAGGGATGAGGATATCATGTTCTTGAAGGTCTCTTCTTCAAGAACACTTTTCTCTGCCAGGGCTTTGCTGATCACAAGCTCAGCCTGGCACTTAGTCAACTTTGATGAGATCTTGGATCTGAGTTTTAAAATCTGTATGTTCATGTTTTAGTACTGAAATAGTTTTCTCCAAGTCTTCTATCTTTAACTTGTAATCATTTTCAGACTTTCTAAAGTCAGATTTTAATATGTTTAATGACTCAAGATCAGATCTCATCTCTAGGTGTGTAGGACCTGTATCTATTTACTTTAGCAATGCATTCAGGGGAGCAAAGATGTTCTAATACCTTGGCTTCATCATGATCAGCCATCAATGCTTGGTTTGGAGAAGCATCCTCCACCTGAAAACTCCAGTCAAATCCTCCCTCTTCAACAGCAACCGCAGCATGTTGCTTTGTCTTCTCAGCCTGAGGGGTATTGTTGGTGTAGTTTGGTCTGAGTTGTGTTTGACCCCCATTTGCTCTGGGTGCCTTACACTCCCTGGCGAAGTGACCCATAAGGTTACAATTGTAACACTTAACTTTGCTTTTATCCAGGCCAAACTTACCACTGGTAGCATTGCTTGGAAATTTTCTTCCTGTCCTCTTGTAGAACTTCTTGGCTCTGTGAGTGGAGAAGAGCCATCTGCTGAACTATCTCCATGTATTCCAGGTCATCTGGATGGATACAGTCTAGATCTTCAAGAGTGAAGAGATAATTTCCACAGCTTTCATCTGCAGACACAAAGGCTTGAGAAGAACTTGTCTCTTGGAATGGGCTTCCTTGAGTAAAGTTCTCCCTTGGTGTCTCCGGGAAGGTGATGAAAGGACCCTTTTGTGAGTTGTCAGGGTAGCATAGAAGATGATGTTGGGGTTCTATGCTGTCCCTTTCAACCACATGAAGGGCTGAACCCATTTGATTGTTAGAGTTGCCAGATGAACCTTGTAAGTTCATTTCCATCTGGTATCCACTGAGAATCCATATAACTCTGTCAGAGTAAGAGTTTTAAGGTTCTCAGTCCTCTTGATTACCACACAATAGTGTGTCCATTGCCTAGGAAGTGAGGACATGAACTTCCTTACAATGTCTCTGTTCTCAAGAGGAACTCCTCCATCCACAAGGGTATCCACAATCTCAACATACCTGAAGTATTGTTGGGTCATGGTTTCACCTGTTTTAAAGGTGAAATTTTCAAACTGCTGCTTCAGAAGATCTTTCTTGTTCTCCTTGGCTTCAGAGGAGCCTTCATACATCAGCTTCAGTGCATCCCACAGCTGTTTAGCTGTTTTGCACTTCTTAAAACCTCTGTACACAGAGTTTGGATAGCAGTCTGAAGAGCAGTCATGGCCTTCCTGTCAATCTCTACTCTTTTCCTATCTTCATCTGAGTAGTTGGCCACATCTTTAGGAATCATACCAGCACCGGTAGCAGAGGGGGGGTGTAGGTATGAAAGGTCCATATTCAACAGATTCCCACATTCTTGAGTCAAGAGACCTGATGAAGCCTTCCATCCTCATGCACCAGGTGTCGAAGTCATCAAGAGTGATCAATGGGGATTTGTTCATGGTTCCAGTCTCCATATCAGTCTTTGAGATGGAAGCCATTTGAAAAAGTTTAGTTTTTGTGTGTGTGAGGGATCTTAAGATGGTTAGATCTTATATCACGAGCCTGAATGCTCTGATACCAATTGCAGGATCGTTCAAGGGCTTGAACACAATTACAACACAACAACACAATGAGGAGATTAACTAAACTTAATCAAACAGTGAACTGGGTAACCAAAGGTGATGCAGAGAACACAAGTAAAGCAAGAGACAGAACAAGAGAGTATAGTTTTCAAGGTAGCAGTATATTGCTTTCTCAAGTTCTTTTACAAGTGTTACAAAGCATTACGAAAGATACAAGAACTTGGAATACTTATACTACAACTACAGCCGGCTATACTATGAAGCCAGCTGGATACAATTGACTAGACACTAACAAAATCAATTGTAGGATCAAAAGGCATATCTGCCTTTTGACCTTGTGACTATGACATGCCATAGCTCACATCCTTATACATTATAAAAAGGATAAAGTACATAAAGTGGAAAGTTTCAGACTCAAGACCTCAATGTACAGTTACCAAAAGCATGGACCTTTTCACCAACTCTTGTAAGTTGGTGACTTATCAGAGACGCAGCGGAAAAGGTGCTTTATGGAACAGTACATCAGATAAAGCATGTGTACTAAAAGTCTTCGGAAGAAATCTGTCTTCATAGGTTGAAGCTTCGGAAGACTTTGTCTCTTCAAGCTTCGGAAGACTTCATGTTAGGCTTCGGAAGATATTGGTCTTGGCTTCGGAAGATATTACACTTAGAGTATTTTCTAATGCTTTGTGTAATTCTTCCGAAGCATTCTTCACTTCAGTACTTAGTGCATGTTGCTGAAACACTTAGGCAGTTTGCAGTTTGGGTTGCATCAGACTTCAGGAATCCTTAAGGTGGTTCAACCCAGGCCATGAAGGCATTTGAAATTTGATCTGATAGATCACGAAACCCACCCCCTCGAAGTAATGCACTTCAGAATCACATGTGCCAAGTATTTGTAATGAGGGCACAGTTGCTCTTATTGAGAACACCCGAGTTTATGTCCCCCGCGTACTGATCTAAGGAAGCAGCCCCTCAAAGTCAGTGGTATAATTGGTGGGGGAATTCGTTATCTTTTTTTATTTGTCCCAAATTCAAGAACTTTTGGAAATCAGCAGCAGTAGCCTCGATATCTTACCCAGAATGGAGCTCCGTATATGTACGGCTCACGAGAGCGATCAAATGAGGCATTCTCCCAGAATGCCTGGTGTAATGACCTGTAGGGCGTGCAAGGTGTAGATATAGCCTTATCTATTCGGGAGCGTCTAAGGAAGGCTATAATCTCTGAGAACTCGCCCGTTTGAGTGTATGATCCAAGTGAGCAAATATGTTGTGCTGGGTTAATGGACCATCTATCAGCCATTTTTGAAAAACACAAGAACAGAATCATTAGTACATAATACATCAAATTCAGTTCTAAGTGTACGTTAAATTCATATGATTCATTCGTGTGAATGAATCATGCGAGTGGAGTCAGTCGCTTGTTCTTTCGTGCGACTGAGCTTGTTCGGGTGAATGAGACATGTGACTGAGTCAATCTACTGACTAAGTCTGCGATTGGTTCAGTCGGCCGACTGAACTCATTCGCTGGTTCATTCGGCCGATTGACCCAATCACAAGATTCAATCGTGTGATTGGAGTTCATCCGAAGACCAGTCGCTTGTTCCACTGTTTAGTCGCCTATGGTTTGAATCTTGACCAATTCAAGTAATTTAACAGGATTAATGGTCCATTAGACTCGCCATCTTGTCACTAATAACCTATTAAACTTAATTTTAACATGTTGCTTAGTTTATGCAGGTTATTAGGGCATTTTTCAGTCCGGTTCTTGTTTCATTTGAATATCACATATTTGGATTCAAGATCTTCTGATTTCGGTAAGATTTAACTGCAATGTACCTGTATAACAGCAATGTGGACACAAGATCTCTAGAAATATTGGCAGAGTAACGGGAAAAAATGCGAATTGGGTGCGATTGAAAGTGATGAGTACAACGCGATCGACTGAGGCCCTTTAAATACTGAACCGAAGTTCAATCGGCCGACTGGCCTCATTCGCTCAGTTCATTCGGGCGACTGAGTTTCAGACGTGCGATTGGTTCAGTCGGTCGGCCGACTAAGTCTCAGTCGGTCGACTGACTCATTCGTGCCTTTCATTCGCACCCTCAGTTAACCGACTGAGTCTCAGTCGGTCGACTGACTCATTCGCACCCTATCATTCGGTCGAATGGATCATTCTTATACGCCATTCGGGTGAATGACTAAATTTCATGTCCAGTCGTGCGAATGGGATCCATTCGCATGGTTGGTCCTATTCATGGTCCAATCGTGCGAATGGGTCACACTTAGTAAATGTTCTGCCATTTGAACATTTTACTTTTAAGACCCTTTTAACTTTTGAAATAAACATTATGAGTGTTTTTGATCATCTCAGACATGATCATTTTAACCAATTTAGTCACCTCAGACATGACTCTTTTAAACACTTTGTCACCTCAGACGTGACTGCTGTAAACTTGAGAATTCATGTGTCATCTCAGACATGAAACTTTTAGTGAGTAGTGATAATAATAAAAAAGTAAACTATTTTCATGATGTATCCGGCAAAACAAACAAAATCAAAAGACTAAGTGAATAATAATAAAAGTAAACTAACGTACCAAAAATAAAGACTGTTTTTTTTTTGCTTTTTGTGAGAGATAAATCCTAAGATAGAAATCTACGAGATTTGGTTCCGGAATTGGCAGCTTCAACTTAGATTTCCACACCTGGACCAATTCAATTTTGGAATCATACAGGCAAGTCAAATCATTTGGGACTTGTTGTCAAAATCTTTTGATGCTCTATTATTGGTTTTCATCCAGAGTCGGTAGCAACTTTTAGGAAATCATACTGGAACTATTAGATTATCACATTGATTTGAACTCTCAAGAATCGCAGCCACAATAATTGTCAGTATATTTGTCCTCTTAAATCCATACACAGACTTTTGACACAGACTGGCGATAGGTTTAGGTTTAATTATTTCAACTAACATTTGTGAATCCCACACTTATATGGTAATCAACATTCCTCAGGAGCTTTTGAGCAGTCTATGGGTATTTTTACAAGAAGAGACTAGTCTTAGAGATTTCAAAGAGAAGCCAATCCTCAGGTCAGTGCCATCGCACAGCAGAGAGGCGGCAAACAGCAATGAATCCTAGAATATCTAGGTTATGCTTATCCTCAGGTCAGTGCCATCGCACAGTAGAGAGGCACACAACCTATCTCCTTGTTAGAGCAGCTTGATTTTATTTTGTACAGAATGCACCAACAACATAAGTCAGTAGCTTGATAGCATTTTTCTTTCATTTTTTCGTGCTTTGCTCTATTTATGGTCATCCGCACACATTTGTGGCGTTTACAAGCTCATCCCCTTATTGGAATATTGTTGGTGTTAACTAGTGATAAGATGGAAGCCCACGTCTGTTGAACAACTTAGTTTGATCTTGAAATCACCAGTCAGGTCTTCTCATCTATTGTGTTGAATCTACCGACATATCATTTGTGATCTAGGAACCTCTAGGTCTACTCTCTGTGTGTTACCTTCATAGTTACCAGTTTTTCTATCATCTTCCCTTTTTGTATTGCTTAGACTACACAGACTTATACTTTGAATTTTTGCATCTTTCTAAATTAAATTTTTGAAGTCACTCTTGATTTGTTCCTGTGTACTATCATATTCCAAAGGGTTTGAATCGGTATCACAGATACGATCTACCTTATATCATCTTTCCACTCCTTCTCTCTCGTCTCTTTTTTTTAATAATGTTACTTGCTGACTTATTCTCCCCCTAAAATACTAACATCTAACTAGTAAATTATTTTAGGATTTTAATAAACAGCAGAGTACCATGAGTTTAAATTTAAAACGGACTAAAGTGAAATAAAATGAAAGAATTACTAAGCTACATCGGACTACACATGATCATCATCAGCAGGAAAACATCACTTTGCTTTTTAACGCCGTTGACCTCTAGTAGATGTTGAAAACGTGGTTTATCAAAGGCTTTAGTATAGAGGTCAGCGCGTTGAAAATCAGTGTTAATTTTTACCATATCAATTAAGTTCTTTTCAAAACAATCTCTTATGAAATGGTATTTAATACCGATATGTTTGGTCTTTGGATGTTGGACCGGATTTTTAGTTACTGCAATTGCAGCAGAGTTATCAACAAAAATAGGAGTAGAAGAAAACTTTAAACCGTAATCCCGCATTTGCTGTTGAATCCAGATGATTTGTGAACAGCAACTTGCAGCAGCAACGTATTCGGCTTCACAGGTTGACAATGCAACCGATGTCTGCTTCTTACACTGCCAGGTAACTAGTCTCCTCCCAAAGAATTGACACCCTGCTGATGTAGACTTGTATTTCATCTTACAGCCCCCGTAATCCGAGTAACTATATGCCGTGAGCTCAAAGTCATCATCTTGAGGATACCACAACCCAAGTGTGGGTGTACCCTTCAGATAACGAAATATCCTTTTGACCCCGATCAGATGGTTGACCTTATGCTTAGCCTGATATCTAGAACATAAACATGTAGCATACATGATATCAGGTCTTGAGGCGGTGAGATACATGAGGGATCCAATCATTCCTCGGTACATTGTGGCATCTACAAGATCTCCATTTTCATCAGGTGCTATATCGTGATTCGTAGCAAGTGGAGTCCCAGTAGCAGAAGCATTCTCCATGTCAAAACGACTGAGAATGTATCCTACATACTTGGTCTGATGTAGAAATATTCCATTTGGAGTATGATCCACCTGTAACCCGAGAAAGAACTTCTTCTCCCCCATAGCACTCATCTCAAATTCTTTCTTCATAACTGCTTCAAATTCTTTGCATAACTCTTCGTTCTTTGAACCGAAGATTATGCCATCGACATAGATCTGTACGAGAAGTAGGTCGCCACTTTTTTCTTTGATGAACAGTGTGCAGTCAATGACTTCGCTGCAAAAGCCGTGTTTCTCAAGATGAGTCGAGAGTTTCTCATACCAAGCTCGTGGAGCTTGATGAAGCCTGTATAAAGCCTTGTCGAGTTTGTAAACTCTATCCTGATGATAAGGATCTTCAAATCCCTCGGGTTGACTGACATAGACTGTTTCTCTGATTTCCCCATGAAGGAATGCACTCTTCACATCTATTGGTAGACTTTAATCTTCATGTACGATGCATAGGCAAGGAAGATGAGAATGGCTTCCATCCGTGCCACGGGTGCAAACACTTCATTGTAGTCAATTCCCTCGACTTGGCGAAATCCTTGAACCACCAATCGAGCCTTGTTCTGATAATGACTCCTTGGTCATCTTTCTTGCATTTTAAAACCCATTTGGTGCCAATGACCTTAGCACCTTTAGGTCTGTCAACTAGAGTCCATACACCTAACTTCTTGAACTGAAGAAGTTCTTCTTGCATGGTACTCACCCAAGCCTCATCATTTAGTGCATCACTGACGTATTTTGGCTCAAACTGTGAGACAAAACACCGATAAGCACCATCATGAATACATCCCTTTTCCATAACTGAGGCGTAATCAGCTGAGTATAGCTGATTTCGGGTTTGTACTCCTGATCTGACATCCCCAATGACATTGTTAGGGGATGATAGACCTTTAGTCGTGATCCTGGAGTAGTAGGAACAGCTACCTCAGAGCCAAGATTATCAACATTTGGTTCTGCAGCTGAGGTAGTTGGAGTTTGAGGCTCCGAAGTCGAAGGTACATCACTGGTAGATGATTGTGGACTTCAGCAACTGGAACCTGTTCTCGACTTGTTCTGGTCATCTTCTTCAGCTTCATCTTCAGAGGAGGAGTCACTGTCGTCGACTACTCCCCCTGACTGAGTAGATGATCCTCCAGTGAGCTTAATGCTGGTGTATTCAAGATATCATACATCATCCGTGTAGCTAACTCGTCATTCGAGGGGAGAGAGAAGATGTTGAAGGACTTGAAGAGTCGATCATAGTCGAAGAAATAGGCGGGTCCTTTGCCAGTAGGTGGTGTGGTATATCGCTGAACGTCAAAATTACACCACACTTCTACTAGACCCGTTGAGTTGTTGTAAACCCTCTTGTTCGGAATGTTGTATCCTAGAAAGATCCTTCATCCGCCTTCTCGCTGAATTTACCCTTGTGTTTTCTTCAAAAGTGTGCACGGTGCGCCAAATGGTTCGAGATACTCCAGATTCGGTTTGCGTCTTTGTAGTAGCTCGTAACATGTCTTGCTGTGACGCTTGACAATCAGAAATCGATTCAGTGTATGACATGCATTAGCAATTGCCTCATTCCAAAATTGGATAGGCAGTTTCGAGTCTGCCAGCTAGTCTGTGCTGTCTCAATCAAGCTTCTGTTCTTCCGCTTAGCAACACCATTAATCTGAGGCGTGTAGGCAGAAGTGAATTGATGTACAATACCCTTTTCCTTGCAGTAAGCCTCCATCCACTGGTTCTTGAATTCCGTCCCGTTGTCTGAGCGTACTTGTCTAACCTTTAACTTGTAGAGAGATTCCAGTGTGGTTACTAACTCCTTGAAGGACTCAAATGTTTCTGATTTAGACTTCAAAACATTACCCACGAGAACCTTGAGTAGTCATCAGTAAACACTAAACAGTACAAGTCGCCTCCTATGCTCTTTGTACAACTGGACCAAACAGATCCATATGAAGAAGTTCAAGAGGAAGTTCTATTGAATGAATTTTCTTTTCCTTATGAGACTTCTTCGTCTGTTTGCCTTTCTTGCAAGCTACACAAAAATCAGGAAGCTGGAAGTTCTTGACATTAACTCCTCTCACCAGATCCTTCTGAATCAAGTGATTCATCTTCCTTTGACTAATATGTCCCATTCTCCTATGCCAGGAGAGGAATCCTTCTCAGTAGCTTTAGATAGAAAACACTAAACCTCATGATCCATTGTAGCAGCTGTTGACAGATCCAAAACATAAAGGTCTTTATATCTTGAAGCAGTCATCAAAACTTGGTCTTCTGGGATCACGTAATCTTTCTTGAGCACGTAACACTTCTTGTTGTCGAAGATGACTTTAAATCCCTTATTGCAGATTTGGAAACAGAAAGTAAGTTATTTTGAAGTTGTTGAACGTAGTTCACCTTATCAAACTTAACTTTCTGATTTCCCACTTCTCCTGAGCTGTGATATATCCTCCCTTGTTTCCAGCAAACGAAACATGCCCTCCTTTTATTTGCTTGATGTTAGATAAAAGAGCCCTGTTCCTGTCATGTGCCTGGATGCTCCGCTGTCTATAATCCACGTGTTAGTTTCAGCACTGTAGTGAACACCCTGCACCTACAATGTAAAGGATTAGTTTAGGTTAGGAACCCAAGCCTTTACTGGCTTGGGTTTCCCAGAGGCATCACACATCATAAATTCAACCCATTGACCCTTAGAGGGTGAGGGTAGCCCAGGTTCCTTCTTGTCATCATCATCAGACACAGAGGTTGACTTCTTTTTCCATAAGTCAGATTTGTGCAATGCCTGTTTGTGATACACAGTCGACTGGCTAACAGGTTGAACTTTATGTGCACTAGTTCTTCTAGGTGGAGTTAAAGAACTCCTCTTAGAAGACCTAGATTTGGGTCCTGAAGTTCAATCTTTTTCTTAGGTGTCTGATAAAGAAAGCAATAGGAAGCAATGTGTCCACATTCTCCAAGTTGTAGCATGACCTGCTATCAACTTTACGATTAAACTTTCTTTGTGGAGACATGTGTGACACTCTAGTAACATCACTTACTTTAGGTTTTGAGTTTGGTTCTTTTGATGTTTTCCCTTGTTAACAGAGTTAACTGTTTTAACATGTTTAACATCTTTTTCCTTTTGGTTAACTGGTTTTGACTATTTGAAGTCCTGTTAGGTTCTGATTTGACTCTGTTTGACCCTGACTTTTAGTTAACCTTTTCAAACTCTTTTTCCAGATTAGCACAAGGCAATTTACCCTTAGCCTTTGACGTGGCCTCCTTTTGTTTGTTTCCAGAGTCAATGGTTGAGCATGAGGAATCTGGATCACTAACAAGAGGAGTAGACACCACATGATCCTTGATGGGATTGTCATTACAGGTCTACTCTTAGTGTTCATCAAGGTCTCAGATGGTGGTGGAACCACTTTGTAACCCAAACCTCCCCATTGTTTCTTTCTCTCACTAAGTGTTGGACTATGTGGGATGAACTTGTCTAACTGTGCAGTTTTTGTTTTAATGAGTATACTTCTACTTCTAAGACGCCTTTTGCTTCTTAGTGTCTTCTAGGGAGTTTAGATAGTACCTATTGTCATTAGCTTGGTTAAATGCAACTACTTCGGTTTCCCTAAGCTGTTTAGTCAAAAGGTCTATCTTTTCTTTGTAACTATGCTCATTGTTTTAATATTCGATTCGCCTCACTGCACAGTTGTAAATCTTTTACCAAGTTATCATTATGATCTAATAACCTAGCAAATTTCTCCTCTATGCTATTTCTAAATGTATTACAATCAGAACAAGCATTATTAAACTTTTGGTCAGTGGTACTTACCTGAGTTGGTTCAGAAGCATTAGCCATCAACGCAGCATCAGATGTCTCTGGTTCTGGTGATTCTGTCTTTTCTATCTTTGCTCTAGTAGTCTCCTCTTTAGCTTGTAGCTGACCTCAGATGCAGTTTTCTCTTCAATATTAGACATCGTATATCAACTGCTAGATCTCCTTCACTTGCAGAATCATCATCAAAGTCTTCTACACTTGCAATGTTTGATTCCCCTGGAGAGACAACCTAAAGCTCCAGTCCTGTCGTTCATCATCATGAGCAGTCAAGGCTTTTGGATCCTTGCTTGATGAAGTAGAACTAGTAGCTTGCTTGTCTTGACGAGTGAAGGACGAGACTGGGTTCCCGTTTCCCGTCTTCTTTGGCTTAACACATTCTCTCTTGAAGTGCCCCTTCTCCCCACAGTTAAAGCAGGTCACTTTGCTCTTGTCAAAGCCAAATGTGGTATCCTTAGTAGCTACCAAGTTTGTTCCGGTCTTTTTCACAAACTTCTTCGCTCTCCGGACAGCACTAGCTAAGGCCCACATTATGTCCATTCTCTCAAGCTCCATTTCGTCCATCTGCTCGTAGTCCTCGTCTGCCAGATGACAGTTTCCAATCTTCCCAGCAACAAGTCCATCATAAGAATGAACCACTGCAGCCAAAAGATCCATGTGTTCTCGAGCTACTTCTACCGTCCCATTACCGAGGTTCTCGGTATTCAGTCTAGTAGCTTTTGTTTCAGATCCGATATGATGGGTACAAAAAGAACCCGACGTGTCTGATCCTGAAGGAGAAGCATGTGAAGGACCCGATGAGCTAGACACAAATGCAGTTTAGAGAGGTGCTCCAGATGTCTTAGCTTGAGGTGTGGCATTGTACAAAGCTGGATTCTGAGAATACGAAGACTTCTGAGCTCTGTACTTCATCCTAAGTGCTTCTTCTTGTAGCTTTAGAATGAAGTCATTTATATCCAGCTTTGCCAGCATTCCATTCTGTCTCAGGTTAGACACGAATGAAGCCCACTTTTCTGGCAATCCGTCTGCAAAGTTAGCAACTTTCTCTTCCATGGTAGTAGCCACCCCATGTGTATGCAGTTCACCCATCAGATGGTAGAATCTATCTATAACATCGTCCAACTCTCGTTTCCCATCGATGAGAAGTTATCGAATTCCTTCTTTAACTCCTTAGCCTTGATTGCCTTCAACGAAGCATTCCGTCGTATCTCTTTTCCAGCTCATCCCATAGTTTCTTGGACTGCTTATTCACTGAGTACTGGTGAAAAATGTCTTTAGGGATAGACTATGTAATCAATGCATAAACCCTCTTCTCTACATTATATTAACTTTCTGCGAGTCTGTCATCCCTCCTAAGGTTAGCTTTACTCCATCGGCTCCCACCGGCGTACTATACCCAATCTCGATAGCTTCCCACAGATTCGGATCCACTCCATTGAGGTAGATCTCAAAATGTTGTTTCCAGTGGGGAAACTCATCTAGTGTTAAAAGCTTTGGTGGTTTATTATGATTACCCACCTCACTCTCAAGTAACAGCAGGTTCTGGATCCTAGAGTTCTTCCAGCAGTAACGGCTGATATTTGATCTTCCATGGCGAATAACTTTAAGTCAACTTACACAAACCGTCAACTGGTGTGACTGAATCTTGCGATTGGGTCAATCGGCCGAATGAACCAGGCGAATGGTTCAATCGTGCGGCTGAACTAAGCGATTGGTTCAGTCGTGAAATGAAGCTGATGCGTATGAACACTGCGAACGAATGGTTCAATCGTACGAATGGCAATGCGACTATGTCCAATCGCACGTCTAAGCAATGCGAATGAGGTCCAGTTGGGCGAATGGCTCACTCGTGCGACTCAAGCTGCTGTTTTGTGAAAATTTCTTGTTAAACGTGTTTTAGACGTAAAAATTCGAACTTTCGCAAGGTCTAATCGCCTAAGTCCGTAGAAACCAAACTTTGATGAGCAGGGAACGTCCAAGATCACTTCTGACACAAAAGATTGAGTTTTTTAGTGCAAAAACACAAGCTTTTTATCAATCTTGGTTGAATCACACGTAATCAAGAGCCAAAGCTCTGATACCACTTGTTAGGACCTGGTATTTGAACGAAATACCTAGTGATTAGCGTGTAAACCAGATCAAATAGTGCGGAATCCTATTTGATTGCATCCAATCAGTGAGAACACACGAAGAATCAATAAAGAATTGAAACTAATGTTAGAAATCGATTGGAAATCGATCTAATGTGTTCTATGAACTTGGAGAACGAATTGGGAGGCTTCTGGATGGCTAGGGTACGTCTGGAATCGTAGTGATGAATGCTCTTTGTTTTTCAAAAATTAGATTGTATTTATAGGTTAGTATTGTTCATCATCGGCGAGTGGACCATAAGCATGGTTCAGTCGTGCGATGAACCATGCGGTTGATCCATCCGCACACTGAGTGTTCAGTCGTGCGACTGAGTCAATCTTATTGTCAATCATACGACTGATCTAGTCTCCTGGTTCAGTCGTGCGACTGAGTCAATCGTATGAAGTTATTCATGTTGTGGTCCATTCGTATGGGCCATTCGCATGGAACCTCATTATGTTAGTTTTGTTAGGATCAGTGATCTACGTTTGATTGATTAGAGAGTATAGCAGCAAATTCTAACAATGAATTAGCCAATTCACAAGAACAAAGAGATATTCATGTAAGAATAAAAAACGGTTATAGATAGGGAGAATTCTGCAGATATATTTCATTCAATATTCGATTCGTGGTAACGGAATGTCACAATTACAATTAGGTCGACACCTCTTATATAAGAGATGTGACATCTGCTGATGTCACTTGATAGTGACATCTAACAGAATTTATCACAAACTATTGATAGTTACACAACTACTGAAGATGTCAAACAGTGTCATCTTCTTACAAAAATGCTAAGTGTTAACTATTATTACAACTACTGAAAAGAAACTACTGAAACAATAACAACTGAAGAACATACTCTTCAGTTGTTTTACAAATACTGAAACAAAGAAAACTACTGAAAGGTAAACCATCACAACTACTGAAGAAGACCTCTTCAGCTGTTGTGACAACATCTGATACTTTGTCTTCAGCACTTGTGTCTTCAGACTTTGTCTTCAGCACTTGCGTCTTCAGACTTTGTCTTCAGCACTTGTGTCTTTAGACTTTGTCTTCAGCACTTGTGTTCAGACTTTGTAATCAGCTGTTTTGGTCTTCAGTAGTTTGTTGTGACGTCTGTGGGACTTAAAGGTTTTCTGATCTGGCTCATTGGTTCTTTTGGTCCAACAACTCCCCCTGAACCAATGCAGCCAAAACCTTTAAGTTTATTGAGGTCCCACTTATTGTTGGCAGAATGGTTGGTCTTTTTCCTTCTTGATCAGTTGAGAAGATGACCAATATAAGCTCTGGCCTGGAAATGAGTTTCTGAAGATTTGGTTGGCAATGTATGGATGGGAGCTCTGTATTGGGGAATTGGACACTGAGCTGTTCCCCCATCCATGAGACTCACTTCCCATGTATAAGCCTGTAGGATTCTCTGGTGTATGCTCTGAGAAACATGATTTGTTCTTCCATGGTCAGGTTCTCGGCTTCACCATCAAACAATCCTTCTCGCCCATACAGCTCTGAGATGTACTTGGCCTGTTTACCATTTTTGAGCTCAACTGTTGTAATCTGTCGGTATGCAAACTCATCAGGATAGTCCCTTCAAGTAACAGACTGAGCTCATTTTGTTTGAAGTTCTCAAGCCTCTTGTAGACTAACCCCTTTTAATAATTTTGTTCTCTAACATCTTTGGGTGGTTGTTTAGTCTCATAGGCCTTCTTGAAGTCTTCTACAATCTCCCAGGGTGATACTACAAGGACCACTGTGATCTCTTCATCTACGATCCTTTTGACTTGGCCCTTGTATCTCGAAGGAATGTCTTTCTTTACAATCCTGTGAGCCACCCTAGGATCAGGCCATACTCTCACCTTTTCCTTCTGATATTGAAATGTGTTGG
Organism: Flaveria trinervia; assembly: GCA_025506515.1. Lineage (NCBI taxonomy): Eukaryota > Viridiplantae > Streptophyta > Magnoliopsida > Asterales > Asteraceae > Flaveria > Flaveria trinervia. The sequence continues at coordinate 47,297,386 of CM046451.1, forward strand.
CAAGGGTGTACAACCTCAGAGCTTCTTTCCTCATACTAATAATTGATGACGAAGCAGCATAAGTTTTGTCAATGTTTTTCAGCATTTCATCATCATGAAGCTTTTGCTGCTGTTCTTCTTCAATCTTTACTCTCACAGCTTACATCTGTGAGGTGGGAGTGATGGGCATGGGTTTGGCTTTAGCCAATGTTAGGACTGCAGACAGAGGCAGCCTATCTTCTTCCATATCATCCTCTTCTTCTTCTTCTTCTAGCCTCAACACCCTTCTCTTCTTCTTCTTAGGTGCATCATCGGCTGTTGGTTTAGATGGTAAGGGAGTTGGTTTTGTGGGTGTGGTTGTGGTTGTTTTGGAGAGGGAATGTTGACAGGCTGAGTTAGCATTTTGGAGGTGAGTGTTGCTTTTGAGTATTTGGCTAGCTCAGTCCTGCTCCCTGCTCCTGCTTCATTCAAAGCTTCAATAACAAGTCCCTTAGTATATGCTTCAGATGAACAGATCTTGGTGGTGATTGCCATATACTGTCCCTGGACCAAGCTTGATTTCGATCATTGATCTTCCCAGATATTTTGCAATAAATCTAATCATGATCTCAAGCCTTTCTCTTTCTAACACTTCATAACTTGCCCATCTATTCTGGATTTCTTCAATCTCTAATCGTCGAATCTCAGAGTCAAGTTTATCGGTGTCATGGCCTTGCCTAAACAGCTGATCAATGATGTATCCATTGATCTGCTGTGTTCGGCTCATCCTCTTTTATCAGTAGCTCCAAGGCTTTCTCTTTTTCCTTCTCTTTATCGGTCTCCACATCATACTCCAACTCTTCCTTTCCACTCCTTTTCCACACTCTCCCTTCTGTTTCTTTCTCCTTTTCTTTCTCCTCTGTACTCCTCTTTCTTTTCCTTTCACTGACTTAATCTCCCCCTTTTTGGTTGCATTGGTTGCAAGGGGTTGATTGCCAGAAAGTTGTTTGCCCACAACCTCCTCTATCAATGGGTGTATTGCTGAGGAAAGCCTCTCATCAATGGCTTTGATCACGATGTCAGTGATTATGGGTGTGATGAGAGGGAGGGATTTTGAAGGATAGCAACTATTTGCTCAGGAGGGTTCTGTTCCTGAGAAATAGTGCCAGAAGCAGAGGCAGGTGGCTTAGTTGTTTTGGAGTGGCTCAGTGTTTGGGAGACCTTCAGATGAAGGTGCCATCTGTGAGGTGGTAAGGCAGATGGTCTTTGTTCCTTAGAAGTTTTGGCAAGCAGCTCTTTGAGTCTGCTCACCTCCTCTTCCAGGATGGTGTTTTAGGCGATTACATCATAAAAGAAGCCCAGGTCATCATCAGTAGATACTGAATCACCTGACCTCTGATAGGATCAGGATGAACATGCACTGAGTGTAGCTCAGTTGTAGCATGTGCCCCTTTGTCTTGGAACTGGGGACTTCCTGCCTCAGGACTTTGTCCGTCATCAGCAGTTGCCTCTGTAAGGTCTTAGTAATGGTACCAACTACAACCGATCATATGCTGACGCAGGAGAAGTGGCAGCCTCACCAGAAGTTCCAATCTCCATTGCTACACTAGGAGAAGGAACATTGTAACCCCTATGCTGTGGTTCTCAGCTGCACTTTGGTCCCCCCCTCAATGGTAGAAGTGTTCCCAGTAGTAATTGGTATCTGGGGAGGGGGTGAGGAGTGCAACTGAGTCAGCACTTGTGCAACAAGTAATGTAGGACTTTGGGGGGCGATTGCATGGGGAGATAGGGTAAAGCAGTCTGCACCTGGGGAGGATGGTGCTCTTCAATGGCAATCTCCTCAAATGAGGAAGATCCCAGATAGGGGTACCCCTTCTGTGGTTGCTGCAGGCTCCTTTTGAGAGGAATCCTGAGCGGTTGTGGCTGGGAGAGTCCTCATATCCACTAGGGGGTATAACCAGTGGATATAGCTTGTGTTTGTGTTGCAGGGGCATCCTCAGGGGACTCATTTCCCTGAGTAGCCTTTTTGGTTTTCTTTTGAGTGGGTTTGGTGGGGACTTTTGATTTGGAGGTGGTGGCTGTGGTTTCCAGCTGCGTGGGTTTGCGCAGCTTGGCAGCCATTTTGGTGATTGGTCAGAGTTGTGCCGGGAGTATACTTCAGGCAATACAGCCATAGCAGGGACTCCCAGGCCAACAAGTCCCTCAGCTTGAAGCTGGTTTGCAATTATGGCCATTATGAACCAAGGATATAATATCCAACGGTTAGCAGTTGTTTTTTAGCCATATCCTTGAGCTCTGAAAAAGTATTTCCGAAAAATTTAAGGTTGTTGCTCAAGGATGGAGTACATTACCTGCTGCCACCTTGTAGACATTTGATCCCAAGACAAGTCTTAGGAGCCAAACAGACATTTACCATGTGAAATATGAGACGTTCAGCATCATGGAAATGTTTCTTCAGTATGGTGGAGGCACTAAGGTTTCCCTCATATCCATGGTGGGCAAAGGATAAGTCAGTTGTGCCCTTTGGATATCCAGCAGGAGAAGTGGCATCATCCAGGTGTAGGGTTTGACGAAGTATATCAGGAGTGATGACCACTTCGTGGTTGTTGATGACCGACCGGAGAGACGCTGTGTTGTTCTCCCCAGTGGTGAGGGTGACGTTCATCCAAAACTGGTTAAGGGATTCGGCATGAAGGATTGGATTGAGAAGAAAGGCCGTTTTGTAGGGTGACTGGACCATAAGATCAATAGCATTATCGAACTTAGCCCAGAATGGCGATTTGGTGAGGTAAGCTACACAGTTGTGTCGCGGTTTGAGCTGCATGGACGCCATTTATGAGAGAGAATTTTGGAGAGATGAACGTTAGGTTTGAAGAAGATGAGGCTCTGAAGGATTAGGTCGGATATTTATAGGATACGGGTTAAAAACAACTGAAGGGTTTGGTGTTAGTCATCAATAGTTTTAAATGACTGTTGACATGGTATTACCCTTTCAGACTTTGAAACAGCTTAAGTCGTGGTTTTAGGCATCAACAGTTAGAAAACTACTGAAGACCATGGTTTTGACTTCAGATGATGAAACAACTGAAGACTTGGTATCAGTCATCAGTAGTTGGAAACGACTGAAGACATGGTTTTGTCAGCAGTTGTAAACAGCTGAAGACTTGGTGTTAGTCTTCAGTAGTTGTGAAACTACTAAGACATGGCTTTGTCATCAGTTGTTGAAAATAGCTGATGACTTGGTATTAGTCATCAGTAGTTGTGAACTACTGAAGACATGGTTTTGTCATCAGTTGTTTAGGATGAAACAGCAGTTGTAGAAACAACTGAAGAGAAGTTCTCTTCAGTAGTTTTCGTCAATTCATAGCCTTTCAGCTGTTTCATACTGTCCTCAACACTTACTCTTCAGACTTTGCATCTACTTTTCAGGTGTTTCATAGGACGTCAGTACTTATCTGTTTGTACAGATTTCAGTAGTTGTAACTACATCAGTGGTTTTGAACAGATAAAGTACTTCAGTACTTGTGAGGCATTTAGCCGTCAGTAGTTATAAAAACTACTGAAGGTGAAAAAATCATCAGTACTTATATGTGACATGGTTACCAATGATCACCAGTACTTTTTACTGAAATCATCAGTAGTTGTCACTTATTCTAGCTGCAGCATACCAAGCTTTAACACAAGGTTTTGGAAAGTAGAACTATCCAAAGGCTTAGTAAAAATATCTGCAAGCTCATCAGCACTAGGCACAAACTTAGGATCAATCAGACCTTTTTCAAAACAATCCCGAATAAAGTGATGTCTGATCTCTATATGTTTGGTCCTAGAGTGCTGGACTGGATTTTTGACAATACACAGAGCTGAAGCACTATCCATTAATAATGGAGTCTTAGTCTCTGTAATGCAATAATCCAGAAGTTGGTTCTGAAGCTAGAGTACCTGAGAAGTGCAACTTGCAGCAGCAATGTACTCGGCTTCAGCAGTTGATGTAGCAACAGATGTTTGTTTCTTACTCTGCCAAGAAATCAAACAGTTGCCTAGGAATTGACAACCACCAGAAGTTGACTTTCTAGTTAACTTGCACCCTGCATAGTCACTATCTGAAAAAGCAACTAATTTGCAAGAGTGTCCAGTGGAATACCATAAACCTAGAGATTGTGTACCTTGCAAATATCTAAAGATTCTCTTGACTGCAATCAAATGAGACTCTTTAGGAGCAGCCTGAAATCTAGCACAAACACATGTAGCAAACATAATATCTGGTCTAGAAGCTGTTAAATACATCAAGGACCCAATCATACATCTGTAAAGTTTTCATCAACAGCTTTACCTTTCTGATCTGCATCCATTTGTGGTGTTGCACATGGGAGTAGAACAGGGCTTACAGTTTTGTAAATCAAACTTATTCAAAAGATCTTTTGTATATTTTGACTGATGAATAAAGGTTCCATCAGCCTTTTGTTTAATTTGCAAGCCTAGAAAGAACTGTAATTCTCCCATTGCACTCATTTCAAACCTCTTTTTCATTAATGTTGTAAAATCATCACACAACTGGGGATCAGAGGATGCAAAAATGATATCATCACATAAATCTGAACAAGTAGCTTATGCTGATCCACCTTCTTAATAACAAAGTTTTATCAATGGAGCCTCTAGTGAAATTATTCTTAAGAAGAAAAGTGGAAAGTGTCTCATACCAGGCTCTAGGAGCTTGTTTCAACCCATAAAGAGCCTTATCAAGTTTATACACCCATTCAGGATGTTTATTATCCTCAAACCTGGTGGTTGACACACATAAACTTCTTCCTTTATTTTACCATATAGAAATGCACTTTTGACATCCATTTGAAAAACTTTAAGATTGTGGAATGCAGCATAGGCTAAAAACAATCTGATTGCCTCTAGTCTGGCTACAGGGGCAAAGGTTTCATCATAGTCAATACCTTCTTCTTGTGAAAACCCTGTACAACCAATCTAGCCTTTTCTTAACACAAGCCCATTTTCATCAGTTTTATTCCTAAACACCCATTTAGTGCCTATTGCACACTTACCTGGGGAAGAGGAACCAGTTCCCACACTTGCTGTTTCTTGAACTGAAGTAGCTCAAGCTGCATGGCTTCAACCCATCCATTGTCTCTCAAAGCAACATGGTAGTTCTTTGGCTCTAGCTGACTGATGAAGAGAGCATAGAAGCAGAAGTTAGACAATTGACTTCTTGTTGAAACACCAGCATTGATATCACCAATAATCTGAGACATTGGGTGATTCTTCAGTTCTTGATAAACAATGAGATCTGTGCAAGTGTTTGTAGGACCTTCAGCAAGCAGATGTTGATGCAGACTCTTGAAACCAAGAATTAGATGGTAACTCAAAGATGTAGAGGAATCAGAGATCTCATCAGCATTTGTTGTGGATGGAACTGCTGAAGCTACAGGAACATCAAATTTAGCAGACACAGGCAGTTGGTCACTAAACTTGAATAGGTGAGTATTGATATTATCATCATCATCATCAATACCACCAGGTGGAAGACATGCTGCAGAAGATGATTTATCCATGATCTGCAACAGCTGGAGGTTGATAAGGAACATATTGCAGTATGTCCAAATCAAACAACTCCACAGGGTTTTGTGGAATCTTGTCCATAGGAGATTCATTAAACTTCACATGCAAAGTCTCTTCAACTATCTTTGTTCTGCAGTTGAAGACTCTGTATGCCTTGCAAGTAGATGAATAACCAACAAAACCCCTGCATCCACCTTAGGATCAAATTTTTGGAGTTGATCCTTTGTGTTGAGAATAAAACAGGACACCCAAATGCTTTGAAAAATGAAATTAGAGGAGCCAAGTGATGGAGAACTTCATATGGAGTCTTCATCAACCTCTGATTTACTAAGGCTCTATTCTGCACATAGCAAGCTGTGTTAACAGCTTCAGCCCAAAAGGTCAGTGGCAAACCAGAGTCAGCCAGCATGGACCTTGCAGCTTCAATTAGGGTCTGTTCTTCCTCTCCACTACTCCATTTTGTTCTGGAGTCCGTGGTATGCTAAACTGCCTTTTGATTCCCTTTGAAAGATAGAAGTCATCAAGTGTATGGTTTCTGAATTCAGTTCCATTGTCACTCCTAATACACTTGACTGAAGGGAATACTGCTTCTCAACATACAACACAAAGTGAATAATCTTCTGAGCAACCTCATCCTTTGAATGTAGAAAGAAAGTCCATACAAATCTGGAGTAATCATCCATTTACTTCTTTTGCCATGCTCATCACTCTCACAGGACCAAATAGATCCATATGCAGTAATTGCAAGCAGGCAGTGGACTTAGGCTCTTCAATAGGAGAGAATGAGACTTTGTGCTGTTTTCCTTTTAAACAAGTAGTGCAGGTTTCATCACAGTGGAACTCCTTTATTGGTAAGCCTCTGACTAAACTATTGTGGATCAGCTGATTCATGTTTTGAAATTAACATGACCCAGCCTTCTGTGCCACAGTTTAGATTCTTGAGAAGAGGCTTTGGAAAATAGGCAAGGATTGCCTCTGAGATCTATTTTCTTGGAAAGATCTAAGGCATACACTCTTCCTGTCCTGTTGGCTCTTAGGAGAGTGTGATCATCCAACACCTTATCAATCAAATGCAGAACTTTGGATGACAGAATCCTACAGTTCTGACTGGTGAAAAGAGCAACATGGCCTTTATCACACATTTGACTGACACTCAAGAGATTGTACTTGAGATTTTCCACATGATTAACATCATCAAACTTTATTTCTCCATTGGAGACAAAGCCGTTTCCAATGATGTAACCCCTAGCATCATTGCCAAAAGAAACAAACCCCTTCTTTCCTTGAGAGTAGTCATGAAGAAGAGAGCTGTTCCCAGTCATGTGCATAGATCCCCCACTGTCTACATACCAGATGCTACTTTGGCATGTTGAAGAACCCTGCAATTATAAACAATCAGTTAGTTTTGGAGACCCAAACCTTTTTGGTTTTGGGCCTGTTCTCATCAACAGATGGTAAACTAACAGGTTTGATGGAAACAACAGCCTGAGAGGAAGAAGATGGTGAAGAAGAGGAATCCTTTGGCTTGGACCTCCTTTTCTGTGGTTTCAACATAGGAACATCTAATTGGTTAACTCTTCCCAATAGATGTTGAACCATCATAACCAGCTGTGTCTGATTTTGTGATAAAGCTTTCAGCTCATCAGACACATTGCCATTGGAGTTTGATAAGTTCCTATGTTGCACCTTCTTCTTTTGAGCAATCTCAGCTGTTACCTGTTTAACCCCCTCCTTTTTGGATTTCTTTATGGACTTAAGGGTTACAGGATTTGATGTTGCTGATACAAATGTGGTCTCAAACTCAGTTTTCATTTTAACCATTTTCTTTTAATTTCCTCTTTATGTTTGAGTTTGGATCCTCTTTTGTACCAACAATCATCTGTAAGATGATTGAACAAACCACATACTTCACATGGTTTCTTCTTCATCTTATGTTGATCATCAACTAAAGAGGATGAAACTACTGAAGACTTGCTCTTCAGTGCTTTGAAAGCATTGTTTGCTTTCTTGACTTCCTCTTTAGTAGTCTTCAAACTCTTTCTACTGACAGTTTTCTTCTTTTCAGTACTGACAGTAGTTGGAGTTTGAACTTCAGGTGTTAAATCTTGCTCTCCAGTCCTTTCAGGACTTTCAGAATTAACTCCTGAGTTGATCAACTCTTTGATCATGTGAGTGTCAGCAGTGGAACCATCAACATCAGCTGATAGGTTCTGAGAGGGCTTAGTGCTGACTTCTACTTCTGATGGTGCTGTATCAGAAAGTAGATCACATGATGAAATGGATTGGTTATTGCTCTCACCATCAGATTCTACCTCTGCTCTGGGAGTAAAATCTGTAGGTGGAGCAGTGTGATTGTAACCAATGCCAAACTTCACATTGGAAGCAGATTGCTTACTAAGAAGCATTTCAAAACCTTTGCATGATTGTACCCATCGATCACACTCTACTTGGGTGACTGCAAGGGTTTCTTTGAGATCTTTGTACTTCTCTAGAAGTACCTCTTCCCTAGCCTTATATCTTGATTTGGCATTTAAGTTTGTAAATCTCATCATTCTTTTCATTAAGCACAGACTCAAATTCAGCTTTTTCTTTTGGAAATTGTTTGTTCTAGCTCAATGTTCTTGTTAATCAAAGCTACATTTGCTTCTCTAATAGATGCAAATGCTGCTATGCATGTTTCAGAACATAATTTGGCTTTTGCCTCAGAGGATACCTGTGATACCTTTGGTGTAGAGGCATTAGTGGATGAAGTATCAGCAGAATCCAAAGCCATAAGAGCTAGATTTCCAAAGGGACTGTCACCACCATGTTGACCAGCACCAGTGAACAGTTGTTCATGACCAGAAAATCATCTGGTAAACTGCTCCAGTCAACAACTCCTGGGGTGAAGAAGCTGTGTTGTTGACGTTGAGTTTGTTGATGAGATTGGGAAGGTTGTGGTTCAGGCAATGCTTGTGGTTGTTGTGCAATTGGAGCTTGAACAGGATTTGGTTGAGGCATATAATAGCAGGGATAAGGATATGACATTGACCCTGGGGGACAAAGTATGCAGGAGATCTAGGATGTGAATGATGACCAGAACCAGCAGGATGTTGCCCTCTGTTTTGTGGACTAGTACTAGGAAAAGTCACAAAGGGTGCAGAAGAGTTAGATCCAGTTGATCTACACTCTCTTGCAAAGTGTCCCAGCCTTTGGCATTTGTGACACCTCAACTTACTCTTGTCAAAACCAACTTTGGTTTTGCCAGAGAGTCCAGGAAATTTCCTGCCAGTTCTCTTATAGAACTTCTGAGATCTGATATTAATCAATGCCATTTGGCTCAGAATATCCATCTCTTCTAGATCATCATCAGCTATTCCTTTCAAATCATCCATGATGAAGCATAGATTGTCACTATTACTGCCAGAATGACTCTCAATACCAACAAATGCATGATCAGAACTATTTGAAGAGAAATCAATATGCTCATCATAATTGCTTTCAGATGCAGCATATTCTGACTCATGACCAACCAAGGCAGTATTCCCTGGTACAAAGTCATCAGTGAGCTTCCTGATGAGGACAGTTTCCTTTTCTGCTCTATCTCTCTTTCGAATGTAAGCAGTTTCCCATGAAGTTGGGTGAGAGATAGGCTATCCAGATTTGCACTGGAGCGTAGGACAATAGTGTATGTGTCCCATCTCTCAGGCAGTGATCTGAGGAACCTGTTATTCATCTGGCTATTGGTGTATTCCTGTTTCACCATTTTCAGCTCAGAGATCAAGCAGGAAAAACGCTCAAACTGTTGAGTCAGTGTCTCACCCTTTCTATGAGAGAATGTCTCATATTGTTGGGCAAGGATTTCTCTGTTGTTTGCTAAGACCTCATCTGTGCCACCGAATTGTTCCTTCAGGGCATTCCAGAGATCATGAGCAGTTTCATGATGCATAAGCCCTGAATAGATTTCATTAGGCAGTGCCATGGCCAGAATTCCATGGGCTTTAGCATCAATCTCAAACAGTTTCCGATCTTCATCAGAGTATTGTTCCTTCTTCTTCGGAACCATTTGATTGGTTTCCGGATTGTTCACCATAGGCTTATGTGGTCCATGTACCACAGATGTCCAACAACCTGAACTGTTAACAGACAGGTGATGAAGCATTCTTCGCTGCCATATGTTATACTCGGTCCTAACCAGCATCGGGGGCTTGGTTGAGGAACCAGTATTGTGAGGATCATTAGAAGGAGTAGTCATCTCAGATTCAATCAAATTCAATTAAGCTATAACAGATTTAGAACAAAACACAACAACCATTGAACCAAGAGAGATCTCAAAATAAATGAACGAAAGCGTCAGAAATTCAATAATCTATAACCAGTTCTTGCAAATGCTAATTCAATCAAACATAGATATCAATTAGCAGTTTCAATGATCAATTGTTAGATCGATCAATGATTAACCTGCTCTGATACCACTTGTTAGGATCAGTGATCTACGTTTGATTGATTAGAGAGTATAGCAGCGGAATTCTAACAATGAATTAGCCAATTCACAAGAACAAAGAGATATTCAATGTAAGAACAAAACGGTTATAGATAGAGAATTCTGCAATATATTTCATTCAATATTCGCTTTCGTGGTAACGGAATGTCACAATTACAATTAGGTCGACACCTCTTATATAAGAGATGTGACGTCTGCTGATGTCACTTGATAGTGACATCTAACAGAATTTATCACAAACTACTGATAGTTAACACAACTACTGAAGATGTCAAACAGCTGACATCTTCTTACAAAAATGCTAAGTGTTAACTATTATTACAACTACTGAAAAGAAACTACTGAACAATAACAACTGAAGAACATACTCTTCAGTTGTTTTACAAATACTGAAACAAAGAAAACTACTGAAGGTAAACCATCACAACTACTGAAGAAGACCTCTTCAGCTGTTGTGACAACGTCTGATCTTTGTCTTCAGCACTTGTGTCTTCAGACTTTGTCTTCAGCACTTGCTCTTCAGACTTTGTCTTCAGCACTTGTGTCTTCAGACTTTGTCTTCAGCACTTGTGTCAGACTTTGTAATCAGCTGTTGTCTTCAGCTGTTGTGGTCTTTAGTAGTTGTTTTGACGTCTGTGGGACTTAAGTTTTTTTCTGTTTCTTCTGATGATCCGACTCATTGTTCTTTGGACCAACAAGTATGATGTATTAATTTAATAACATTATGTGTAACCATTCACACAACTACTATCCTAATACCAATGCAATTCTACTCATTAATGAAATTTAGTCATTACAAATCACAACAATCAATATCATTTCATTAATCGATCAATTAACATCAAATCAAATAAACAAGATCTATTACATTCCATATCTGATCTAGGGACATACATGTATCAACAAAATCACTCAAATTTTTATATTTCGTTCGAAACTTCAAGTCTTTTCGAACAACAAATTCAGCAAATGGCTTGAATTTGATGAATAGATCTGCTAATTGTGATTCAAATCATGTTTCTGATGATGAAACACACTGAAATTCACAAATTTCACTTGAATTGTATCTCAATCACAGATTCAGTGAGATTTTAGGTTTTCAAGTTCGATGAACTTAAATCGAAAATCATCACTAACAGCTTACCAACAGCTCTGATACCATTTGATAGGATCAAATGAATATATCTATGATGATTTGTAACACAATTCAATGAAATTCACCCAAAGTATCAAATCAAAACAAGATATCAATAAAAATCAAGTTTTCATTAATATCAAGCTAAGACAATTACAAGTATGAAAGCAGATTAGAATATCTTGTGTATTCGTTCCTATCTACCTGCAAATCTAAGCTATTATACTGAAAACACAAAGTAAAGGAACTAACAAATTACAGAAATAGTCCCTATACTATTACAAAATATCAAAAGACAAATAAAGACCACATGTTAATCTTTCTTAGAGCACTTAACAATAGCTCTTCCAATAGATTGCTCCTCCATTCAAGATGAAAATGTACCCCGATTGTGATCGTGAATCATCCGATCAGTTGGAAACTCACATCCGTGTAACCCTTTACTACGAGTTCCTCCTCACCAGATCCATAGATTAGGAACATATCTTTGGTCCTCCTTAGGTACTTGTGTAACCCTTTACTTTGATTCAAACCTATCAACCGCCTTGATCTATCCCTATAGATCTTTATTCCTAAAATTTGGCGGCTTCACCAAGATCCTTAATGGAGAAAAAGTTTCCAAGCCAGGCTTTTACACCTTCCATGGTTGGAATGTCATTTCCGAATAGTAGGATGTCATCAACATACAATACTAAGAAAATGGTGATGCTCCCACTAGCCTTCTATATACACATGCTTCATCGGCATATTTGATGAATCCAAATTGATAATTTCTTCATCAAAACGGTGATTCCAACTCCTTGATGCTTGCTTCAATCCATAGATTGACTTCTTTAACTTGCACACTTTGTTAGGATGTTTTGAGTTGACAAAACCTTCAAGCTGAACCATATAGACATCTTCCTCAAGATATCCATTTAGAAAAGCGGTTTTGACATCCATTTGCCAAATCTCATAATCATAATGAGCAGCTATGGCAAATAATATCCTAATAGACTTTAGCATTGCAACTGGTGAGAAGGTCTCATCATAAACAACCCCTTGAGTTTGAGTGAAACCTTTTGTTACAAGTCTAGCTTTATAAGTATCCAAGTTTCCATGCATATCGGTTTTCTTCTTGAAACCCACTTACTTCCAACTATTTTGGAGTTAGAGGTGGTTCAACCAAGTCCCACACTTGGTTGTCATATATGGATTGCATCTCGACGTTCATGGCTTCAAGCCATTTGTCACAATCCAAATTGGACATTGCATCATGATAGGTAGTTGGTTCATCGGAATCTACCACATAGCATCCATCAATAAATAATCCATATCTTTCAGGTGGATTACTAATTCTACCAGATCTGCGAACGTTCTGTGTACTTTGATCAACCACTTGAACATTCTCAACATCCTCGTGTTGAGTGCTTGTATCGGTATGTGGTTCTTGCCCCTCCTCAAGATCCACAGTTCTATGGCTAGTTCCTTCCGTAAGGAACTTTGCTTCTAAGAACTCTGCCTTCTAGGCAACAAACTCCTTTGGTTCCAATGGATCATAGAAATAATATCCCATAGAATCTTTGGGATATCCAATGAAGATACACTTAGTGGAATGGCTTTCTAGCTTATTTGAGGTGGGAGTCTTAACATAAGCCTCATAACCCCATACCTTTAAATATGACAGCGATAGAACCCTTCTATGCCATATTTCAAAAGGTGTCGTTTCCACTTTCTGGTTGGGGCCATATTCAAAATACGGGCCGGAAAGAGCAACGCGAAACCCAAAATGATAGAGGCAGTGAGCTTCTAGCCATCATAGATCAAATCATATCTAATAGAGTTCGATTTCTCCTCTCGAACACACCATTATGTTGTGGTGTTCGAGGTGGAGATAGTTGTGAGACAATACCACAACTTCTAAGATGGTCTCTAAAGGGGTCACTCAGGTATTCACCCCCTCTATCGGTGCGGAGAATTATTATTTTCTTGTTGAGATGATTTTCAACTTCATTTTGGAAGATTTTGAACATTTCAAAAGCTTCATCTTTGTGTCTTAACAAGTACACATAACCATATCGACTATAGTCGTCGGTAAAGGTGATGAAGTATTTTTCATGGTACCTTGTCATTGGCTTAAAAGGACCACATACATCTGAATGTATGATGCCTAATAAATCATTACTCGTTCGGACTTGCCACTAAACGGTGCCTTAGTCATTTTACCTTGTAAACAATATTCACATACATCAAATGAATCATATTCATTTGTCTTTAAAAGACCATTCTTTTGAAGTGTTTGAATGCGCTTCTTGTTATATGACCAAGACGACAATGCCAAAGATAGGTATCACTCAAATCCAATTTGAGTTTCTTAGTGGTGGTTTTGTACAATGAGCTATCATATAATGTGTTTTGACGAACTAATTCATAAATACCATTAACAGGAATTGCTTTAAAATAAAACGTGCCATTTAAAGAAACATGAATTTCATTCTCAATAAATGACAAAACTTAACCATATTGTCTTAATTGGGCAACATAAATAATGTTCCTAGTCAAACTAGGAGCATACAAAATATTGTTCAAAATTGCTTCCAAACCATTTGGAAGCTTCAAGATGTAGTCCCCTCGTCCTTCAACTTGAACCTTTGCCCCATTCCCCATGTAGAGGCTTACATCCCCGTTCTTGAAGTCCTTACTTCTTTTGAACCCCTGCATTGAGTTGCAAATATGAGTTCTACATCCGGTATCCAATACCCATGTCTTAGAGGATATTATATTAAGATCAATATGAATCATGAAAATTATACCTGAGGTTTGCCCGGCATCCCTCTTTGCTTGCAACTCTTTGAGATGGACTGGGCAATTTCTTGCCCAATGTCCAACTTCCCCAAACTTAAAGCATGGGTCATTTGAAGCAACCTTTTGCTTCTTCTCCGTTGTTTTGGTGGTGGCGCTCTTACCACTCCCTTTCCCTTTCCCCTAACATGCCCTTTATCCTTGGCAACATTTGCCTTGGGTGCGGGGTGAGGCCTCTTCTGTTCCCACCTTCATTGATGGTGAGATCGGGTAAAACCCTTTTACCCATGGCCGCCTCGGCAGTTTTGAGCATAGAGTGAAGCTCACTTATGTTCTTGTCCAACCCGTTCATGTTATAGTTCATGACAAAGTTGTCAAACCTTTTTGACAAAGAGTTGAGGATCAAATCCGTAGCCAAATGTTTCGAGACGGTACAATTTAGCCTTTTGAGGCGGTCGATGTGGCTTTTCATCTTAAGTACATCAGATGAAACAGATTGGGTGACGTCCATACGACACGCATGGAGTGCTCGAACCGTTTCGAAGCGCTCAACCCGTGCTTGTTGTTGTAACGTTTCCTTCAACTGGGTTATCATGTCTTATGCTCCATGATGTTCATACTTCTTTTGGAGATCTGGAGTCATACTTGCCGACATGAGGCAAGACACTTGGACCGAGTCCTTAGTGTATTTCACCCAATTATTGTAGGCCTCCTCATCATCCTTAGTAGGTTGATCGGGAATTGGATCATCTAATATGTATGATCGTTTCTCTTGCTTGAGAACAATTCTCAAGTTTCGAAACCAATCAATAAAGTTATTATGGTTTAGACGCTCCTTTTGGAGAATGGTCCTTAGTGATAGTGAGTGAGCGGACGGGATTTCATTGTTATCATTATTATTGGTGGCCATATACAAAATATAACAAAGTTCAATTTTAGTATTTCGATATTGTTCATGTTTTAATAATTAAAACCCTTTTAACTGTCTAACACAATTTTAAAATCTGGAATCCAATGTTACATTTAAATAGTGGTTAGGTGAGCTTTATCCCATTATTTAAATTAACAAGGTAGTCAACGTTTTGACAATCGCAACCCATTGCAACTTCTAGGGTATGGGATCGACTTTAAAACATCATATGTATAGTCAGCATGTTTATCCCATCAACACCTTTGTAAACCATATTGTAGGTGATCCACTTAATATGGTTTGCAAATCAAGTTACCCTACTTGCACACACATGTGAGTTTTCCACATAAGTGGTTAGGTGACCTTTATCCCACAAATATGCTATCCCCACCTCAAATCACAAGTTCCCTCAAAATAGTTAGGTGACTTTTATGCCATTAAGAGTTTCCAAATGGCTCAAGTCTCGTGCAAAAGGATGGTGTTAAACTTGTTTAAAAAAAGAATTTAAGATTCCATAATCTTAGTTTAGAAAACTATGTACCTTATGTTTGCATGCTGTCAGTTACAAGGTACCCTATGGTTCACTTTTAATAAAACCTCTTTTATTAAAACCATAATCCTTTTAATAACCTTTTATTAACTAGTTGATGATAAAGAATTATAAAATTTTCAGCTTGTTAAGTTTGTTAGTGAGTTGTAATGCATATCGAAATATCAACCAAACAATCAAACAACAAACATCTAAACAAGTATAAACATACAAACATGGGTGCATAACCATAGCCACTAAGTTGACCACACTTGTTTGCTATCACAAGTGTTGTCATAAGGTCTTTCCTAAGGGTAGAGATGACACATCAAAATGTGTCCATGAACTCCCACTTGAAATCACATCCAAAGCTTCAAGTGTCCATGTCTTTTGTGTCCTTCTTTGAGTCTTCATCTTGTGCATCTTCTTTTACAAAATATATCCTAATACAATTTTCATAATAAAAGAAATGCACCTAATATTTATTACATAGCCAAATGAATAAATAAATTACAACCCAAACACAATAAAACACAAAATTACAACCTTGCAAGAGACAAACCAATATGAGAAAACATAATCAACCAAAACCAAACACAAGAGGCCAAGGCTATGTTATGCACATAATGAGAAACATATTCAACATCCAAGAACCACAATGAACCCCTTATTTCAGCCCTAATGTTTCAGCCAACATAAACTAAAACTTTAAGGTTTGTCCAAACAACACAATCAACTATTTGATCTAAATCATTCAAGGTCTATACTAAAGCATGCAAGAATAGACCTTGAAACATAAGGGATTCATATATCCACAACCAAACAGCCCCTAATGGGTTGAAAAGGTCCATGAAAACTAATTTTTCAAGACCTTTTGAAGCATATATTCCACATATCCGGCTCTAGATGCCATTGATAGGTTTTGTAACAAGTTAATCAAAGCTAGTTTAACCATTTTAAACTTAAAAAACGCAGCGGAAGAATGACTTAAACATGTTATTACATTCTGAAAATTTTCAAAATTTGAAGCATAAACAAAAACCCAAAACAAGGATCAACAATATATGTGAAACACTATGCTATCAAACAAAACAATCAACCAAAGGGTGAACAAGAAACAACCTTTCTTGCACTAGATGTTGTAGATGAAAAGAATGAAGATGGTGATGTCGTTGAATGTCTAGCCTTCAAAGGAGAAGACCTCAAGCTTGTATACCCACAAGCTTAGCAAACACCTTACTTGTTAGAAGTAAAACACCAAGAACAAACCCTCTTGTACAATCCGAAATCTACAAGAAGTTCTTGAAGGGCAGCCAACAAAAATGAAATTTTCAGCTCTCCTCTTTGCTTGTATAATCCGAAATGCAGCTTGTTTTGGAGAGAAAATCTTATGTGTGTGTAGAGCAAGGTGTGTTATGAGGAGAGACTAAGTGTGTTAGTCTTCTAGTCTTCCATAAGACTCGACAAAAACCAAAACACACCCACACAAGGGCGGCCGAAAAACACTTGAAAATGGGTTTCCCCCAATTTAGTTTCTATAAAATTACACACCTAGCCCTTGATTTTTATAAAATTAAAACTTCTTTTAATTTTATAACAATAACACACTTTTATTGTTATTATTTAACCAACTTAAATAATAAAACAAATAATCTCTCATGAACAAAACAACATGCAATGTTGTTCTTTTACAAAAGTATAGTATTAGAAAACCAATTTTCTAATAGGTGTAATATTTATTTGTTTGATCTTATCAACAATAAATACTAATTGCTGTTTGTATAGCTTGTTATTGGGTATACCACATCAATCTTGTATGTGTCTTGGGCATATAAGGTCCAACAATTGTGACATGCGTTACCATCGTGGTAAAGCCAACATTGTGGCCGATGCAGTAAGTAGAAAGATACATAACAAGACGATCTTGTTTCAAGAGATTCACGATCGACGTCAATAGTTTGACACTTGGGAGAGTTTGATACGGAGATTCGTTTAGATGTCAACGAGACTACCATACTACTACAAAACTTGAGGACAGAAAGTGATATCGAGTCTAGTATCCTAGAGGCTCAACAAGCGGCTTAACAAGAATGAAGAATTAAGGATGAATTGGAGCATAACCTTCTAGCTCAAATGGAAACAAAACCCAATGGTTTGATGTATTTCGCGAATCGAATTTGGGTTCGAAATCATGATAATCTTCGTACCTTCATAATGAACGAAGCTCATCAAACTCGTGATTCTATTCATCCTGGCTCCAATAAGATGTGAATGGACCTGCGGGGTCAATATTGGTGGCCTGGATGAACAAATACATGGCGACTTAGGTACCTAAGTGCCTCACGTGTATGAATGTTAAAGCCGAAGATCAACATCCAAGTGGATTACTTGAACAACCCAAGATTCCTATGTGGAATTAGGAACATGTATCCATGGACTTCATAACTAAGCTACCCCGAACCACCTATGGACATGATAGCATATGGATGATCATTGACCGATTGACCAAGTCAGCACATTTCATACCAATACGTGACACTTACAAGACATTAAAGTTGGCTCGTGTAACACCCGATTATTTTTAAAACTCAAGATATGAAGAATAAAAGCAAGAAAGGCAATAAGGTCCAACTGGAGGGACTAAATATGTAAAAAGGAAAAAAATCTTTGAAAAGTTGGTGTAAGGTGGGCATGGCCGCCCACCCTCATCTCACATCATCATCTTCTTTGGTTTTAGAGAGAGATAGAGCAAAGGAACTCTCGGTTTTGTAGAAGAAAAAGAAGAAGAAATCGAATTCAAGGTAAGAATTCGCGGTTTTTACGTGTTTATGACGGGTTTTAGCCCGCTTATCTGATTATGTGCTTATGTGTTATGTTTGTGCTCGTGTGTATGTGTTTGGATGTTGTTTCTAGGTGTTTTGAACTCTTTGCAAGTGGGTTAAAAGAAGATCACCCAAGTTGCACCAGGTGAGTTCTAGACCCCGGTTTTTACATGTTTAAACTATCTTTGGGGCTGAAAACGTATTAAAATGATTTTACAAGTCTATGTGTGAATACCCGTATGTATTGTGTATGATGGATGTTGGTTCTTGGATGTTTATAGGTTATTCATGTTTAGAATAGCCACATTATGCTTAGAACCGATGGGTTTGATGATTAGGATTGAAATATCCTAGAAACATGTTTTACAGAATGCTCATGCGCCTAGATAAGTGTTCATACGTCTAAGATTGCCTTAGAAAGAATTAAGTGTAAGTCATGCGCCCAAACAGTAGCTCAGGCGCCCGAAAATTTGCCTTAGAAACGTTTAAGTACGGCCCATGCGCCTGAACAGTGGCCCATACGCTAGAAATGTTAGTCGGATGACTAAGTGTAGGGCCACGCGCCCCAATAGTGCCCATGTGCCCAAGTGGCCCATACACCTTAGTGTTCATGCGTCTGAATAGTATCCATACACCTAGATTGGGCTGGAATTTACTAAGTGTTCAGACGTCCAGAAGTCCCCATGCGCCTGAACAATATCCATGCGCCTGATAGTGGTCCATCCGCCTAAGTGTTCCCCATGCGCGTAAGTGTTCCCCATGCGCCTGAATAGTGTCCATGCGCCTGAATAGTGCCCATGTGCCTAGGACTTAGAATATTTTTCTTATTTTTGGGGAAAATATGTAAAGTAGGCTTTGACTTGGGAAATTCCCGGGGGACTATATAAGTTGACTTTTTGGGTCATAGATGGTATGAGGGGCATGTTATGTATTGTGATTGATGCTTATGATGATGATGATATTGCATGGTTATGCATGATGCATGTTATGTATTAATGATGCCTTGTAGGATGATGTATGAATGATATGTTAAGTTATGTTCCTATAATGATGAATGTTTATCTTTCCATGGCTTTACGTGTTATGCTAATGAATGAACTGAAAGTAGTATGTAACGTAAAGTGAAAGATAATGAAAGAGGAACATGATGAACGAATGCATGCATTAACGAATGAACGAACGTAAAAAGTCTTGCAAGAAAATGTATGGAGGTCCACACCCAATGAAGGGTGTTAGCTCAACCGTGTGCGGGTTAGCTACCCCAGAAGGATGCACACTGGCTCCCAATCCTTGTGATTGACCATATGTATGGGATCCTTGCCGCTTGCCCTAGGTACTGGAGCCAGCTTCGTGCATAATGTTCGGGGTCTATGAAAGACCTCAGGCCTAGTAACCAACTTCGTGCACAATGTTCGGGGTAATGTACATGTCAGAAGATGTAACGAATGTACGAAGGTTAACGAACGTAATGGAAGATAATAATGATATTATCTATATGTACGTATGATGTATGACTACGAACGAATGAAACGTATAGTATGGACTCTGTAAAGAAATAATTAACAATTTATGTATGTTTTATTATAAAACTAGAACTCACTCAGCGACGTTGACTTTTATACGTTTTTAGTTGGCAGGTAAACGTTGCTGAGGATGGCACGAGGCGGCTTCTTAGCTCTTTTGGATGGCATCCATTTAATTAAGGCTTTTGTGATGTAATACAACAATGAAGTTTTGTAACCGACAAACGATGCATTTTTTGCAAAAGTTTTTATGATGAATTGAAATGCCATAGGTTTTATGTTTTCTGCTGCAATGTTTTGATGAATAAATGTAAAGTATATGTTTTACGTGCGATGAATCACCAGCTGTAAGCGTCCCGGGAACGGGGCCTTATAGCTCGTATATACGTTGATGAAATTGTAAGTTTTCATGGGGTACCTTTGCCCATCATATCCGACCGAGACGCTCGTTTCACTTCTCACTTTTGGTCTTCTATGAAAGTACTCTTAGGTACTCAATTGGATCTAACCACGGCTTACCATCCTCAAACAGACGTTCAAACCGAGCAAACCATCCAAACCTTGGAGGAATCGCTACGCCTTTATGTCCTTGACTTTGGTGGTGATTGGGATATGCATTACCGCTCGCAGAGTTTTTGTATAACAATAATTACCACTCGAGTATCAAGATGGCACCATTCGAAGCACTTTATGGTCCTAAATGTTGTTCACTGATAGGCTGGACCAACATTGGTGAGAACTTCATCACTGATTCTGAACTTATACAAGAAACGACCGTTAAAGTCTCTATAATTCGCAATAATCTTTAAGTGGCAAGAAGTCTTAAAAAGAGCTATGCCGATAAACGACGTAAGTCATTAGAGTTCCAAGTTGGGGATATGGTTCTTCCTAAGGTCTCACTGTAGAAAGGTATTGTTCGCTTTGGAAAGAAGGGTAAACTAGTTCCAAGATTTGTGGGACCTTTCAAAATCCTGAAAATGATTGGGAAAGTGGCTTATAAACTGGAACTACCTTCCAACCTTAGTGGAGTTCATCCTGTGTTTCACATCTCAAATTTGAGAAAGTACTTGGCTGACGAAAGTTTGCATGTCCCATTGGACGAAATCTAGATCGACGAGTCATTACACTTTGTTGAGAAACCCGTGGAGATCATGGATCACATTATGAAGAAGACTAGAACCACAACTACCCGAATCATCAAGGTTCGTTGGGAGAATAAGTGTGGAGCTAGGTTCACGTAGACACGTGAGGAACATACGAAGAAGAAGTACTCGCACTTGTTCATATAGTTTCATTGTTAATTTCGGGATGAAATTCTTTTAAGTTAGGGAGACTGTAACATTTCGTTTTTTTGTTAAAATAAAAGTTAACGTCGTTATGTTCTTGTAAGGACTATTGTTGTCATTTATGAAACTTGTGGGTAAATTATACTTCTTTCTTTATTTTATATTCTATCTTTAGTATTTTGAACAATTAAATTGAATATGATAATAATAATAATAATAATAATAATAATAATAATAATAATAAAAATATAATAATAATATAATAATAATAAATTATAATAATAATAACAATCATAATAAGTAAAGCTATAATAATAATAACAATAATAGTAATAATAATAACTTTGATAATAATGGTGATAATACTAGTAACAATAATAATATTATTATTATGATAATAATAAAAATAATATAAGTTAAATATATTAATAGAAGTAATAATTAATAAATGTTAAATAATTAATAAGTTGTAAAATGATTAAAACTTAAAGTGAAATTAAGTTTAGGGGTTTATTTTGCCAACTTCGAAACTTTAATTATAAAGTTTGTACATTTAATACTAACTATTAAACCACCCTCTTCTTCAACTTATAAAACCCAAGCTCCAGCCAAGCTCCGACCGAAACTGTAAAATTATAAAACCCAACCCCATCCTCTTCGTCAACTTTTGCAATTCTGGCCAAGCTCCGGCCAAGCTCCGGCCAGGGGTAAACGACCAAAATTTAACCGGTTCAACCAAATTAAACTCTTCTCATTCGAACGTGAACATGGATCGAACTCATAACCGTCGTTAATTCAATTTGTTGGTACATATATGTCCCTAGATCATGTTATGAATGTAATAGATCTTGTTTGTCTAATTCTGATGTAATGGTTCAAATGATTAATGAAATGATATTGATTGTCTGGTATTTATAACATTTAATATTTCATTAACGAGTCGATGTTGAATTGGTTAATTAGGTTTGTGACTGTTTGAAGTGTCATACATAATGTTATAATGTTAATACACTCAAACTTGGTGAAGTGAAGTTCTCATGCGTCCGACTGGACCATGCGTCCCAACAGTGATCATGCGTCCGAATGGCCATGTGACTAAGTGTCCATGCGCCTAAATAGTCCATACGCATAAATAACTTCATACAAATGACTCAGTCGCACGACTGAACACTCAGTCGTGCAGATGAATCAACCGTATGGTTCAATCGCATGATTGAATCATAGTAATGGTTCAGTCGCACGAATGAACAATACTAACCTATAAATACAACCCAATTCGTGGAAAAACGAGAGAATTGATTCTATTTCAACTCCTGACGTACCCTAGCTATCCAGAAGCCTCCAAGTTGATACTCCAAGTTCATAGAACGCTGTAGATCGATTCCTAATCGATTCTTAACGTTTGATTCAATACTTTATTGATTCTGCGTGTGTTCTCACTGATTGGATCGCCAATCAAATAGGATTCCGCACTATTTGGTTTGGTTTACACATTAATCATTCGGTATTTCGTTCAAATACCAGGTCTTGACAAGTGGTATGAGAGCTTTGGCTCTTGATTACGTGTGATTCAATCAAGATTGATAAAAGGTTTGTGTTTTTACACTAAAAATGCAATCTTTTGTGTCAAAAGTTGTCTTGGACGTTCCCTGCTCATCAAGTTTCGGTTTCTACGGCCTTAGGCGATTAGGGTTTGCGAAATTTCGAATTTTTACGGCTAAAACACGTTTAATCTAGAAATTTTCGCAAAACAGCAGCTTCGGTCGCATGAGTGAGCCATTCGCACGACTGGACTTAATTCGCATACACCAGACGCACGATTGGACTGAGTCGCATCTCCATTCGTACGACTAAACCATCCGTTCGTAGTGTTCATACGCATCAGCTTCATTCGCACTACTGAACCAATCGCTTAGTCCAGCCGCACGATTGAACCAATCGCATAGTTCATTCGCACGGATAGCCCATTCGCATCACCCAGTGGCACCAGTTTAACAGTTTGCTTAGTACACTTAAAATTTAATCGTGATGGAAGAGCAGATGTCAGCGTTTACTATCGGCAAGGACTCAAGGATCTAGAACCTATTGTTGCTTGAGAGTGAGGTGGGGAATCATAATAAACCATCAAAACTCTTAACGTTAGATGAGTTTCCCCACTGGAAACAACGTTTTGAGATCTACCTCAATGGAGTGGATCCAAATTTGTGGGAAGCTATCGAGATTGGGTATAGTATGCCGGTGGGAGCAGATGGGGTAAAGCTTACTTTGGAGGGATGATTGATGCTCAGAAAGTAAAGTATAATGCAGAGAAGAGTTTATGCATTGATTACTCAGTCTATTCCTAAAGATATTTTCCACCAGTACTCGGAGAATAAACAGGCCAAGAAATTGTGGGATGAGCTGGAAAAGAGATACGACGGGAATTCTTCGCTAAGGCAATTAAAGCTAAGGAATTAAAGAAATAATTTGACAACTTCTCATCGATGGGGAACGAGAGTTTGGACGATGTGATTGATAGATTCAACCATCTGATGAGTGAAATGCATACACATGGTGTTACTACTACCATGGAAGAAAAGGTGTCAAATTTTGCAGATGGTTTGCCGAAAAGTGGGCTTCATTTGTGTCAAATCTGAGACAGAATGAGATGCTGGCAAGATTGGATATAAATGACTTCATTCTAAAGCTGCAAGAAGAAGCACTTAGGATGAAGTACAGAGCTCAGAAGTCGTCGTACACTCAGAATCCAGCTTTGTACAATGCCACGCCACAAGCCAAGACGTCTGGAGCACCTCTTCAGATTGTATTTGTGTCTAGCTCATCGGGTTCTTCACAAGCTTCTCCTTCAGGTTCAGAAACTTTAGTGTCCTCTTATACCCATACATTGGAACTGAAGCAAATGCTACTAGACTAAAGACTGAGAATCTTGGTAATGTGTCTGTGGAAGTAGCTCGAGAGCACATGGATCTTTTGGCAGCAGTGGTTCAGTCTTATGATGGACTGGTTACTGGGAAGATTGGAAACTGCCATCTGGAAGATGAGGACTACGAGCAGGTGGATGAATTGTAGCTGGAAGAATGGATATTATGTGGGCCTTAGCTAGTGCTGTCCGGAGGGCGAAGAAGTTTGTGAAAAAGACCGGACAAAACTTGGTTGGTACTAAGGATACCATATTTGGCTTTGACAAAAGTAAAGTGACCTGTTTTAACTGTGGAGAAAAGGGGCACTTCAAGAGAGAATGTGTGAAGCCAAAGAAGACTGGGAACGAGAACCCATTCTCATCCTTCACTCGTCAAGACAAGCAAGCCAGCAGCTCTACTTCATCAAGCAAGGATCCAAAAGCCTTGACTGCTCATGATGATGAAGGACAGGACTGGAGCTTTCGGTTTTTCTGTCCAGGGGAATCAAATATTGCAAGTGTAGAAGATTTGGATGATGATTTCGCGAGTGAGGGAGATATTGCAGTTGAGATAGCAATATCAAATATTGAAGAGACAACAACAAAGAAAGAATCACTAGAACCAGAGAAATCTGATGTTGTGATGATGGCTAACTCTATTGAATCTCCTCAGGTAAGTACAACTGACAAATTGTTTAAAAAACATGCTTGTTCTAATTGTGATACTTTTAGAGATAGCATAGATGAGAAATTTGCTAGGTTATTAGATCATAATGATAACTTAGTGAAAGAATTGTAACTATGCACTGAGGCTAATAGAGTTTTAAAACAAAATGAGCATAGTTACAAAAGAAAAGATAGACCTTTTGACTAAACAGTTTAGGGAAACTGAAGTAGTTGCATTTAACCAAGCTAATGATATTAGGTACTATCTTAACACCCTAGAAGACACTAAGAAACAAAAGGCAGTTTTAGAAGTAGAAGTAAACTCATTAAAGCAAAAACTGCACAGCTGGACAAGTTCATCACATATTGTCCAGCACTTAGTAAGAGAAAGAAACAACGGGGGAGGTTGGGTTATAAAGTGGTTCCACCACCACCTGAGACCTTGATGAACATGAAGAGTAGACCAATAAATAACAACCCCATCAAGGATCATGTGGTATCTACCCCTCTTGTTAGTGATCCAGATACCTCATGTTCATCAATTGAATCTGGAACAAAACACAAGGAGGCAACTTCAAAGGCAAAGAGTAAAATGCCTTGCGTTAATCTAGAAAAAGAATTTGAAAAGGTTAATATAAAGTCCGGGTCAAACAAAGTCAAATCTGAATCTAAAAGAATGGCTAATGCTAATCTTTCACAAGCTTCATGTCAAAAACCAGTTAACCAAAAGGAAAAAGATGTTACAAATGTTAAGACAATTAATTTTGTTCAACAGAAGAAAACATCAAAAGACACAGAGTTAAAACCCAAACTAAGTGATGTTACTAGGGTGTCACACACATCTCCACAAAGAAAGTTTAATCATAAAGTTGATAGCAGGTCGTGCTACAACTGTGGAGAGTGTGGACACATTGCTTCCTTTTGTCCTTACTATCAGACACCTAGGAAGAAGATTGAATTCAGAATTCAAAACCTAGGTCTTATAAGAGGAGTTCTTTAACTCCACCTAGAAGAACTAGCGAACCTAATGTTCAATTCGTCAGCCAGTCGAATGTTTATCACAAACAGGCATTGCACAAATCTGGATTATGGAAAGAAAAGTCATCCTCTGTGTCTGGTAATGATGACAAGAAGGAACCTGAGCTACCTCTTTAAGGGTCAATGGATGGAATTTATGATGTGGATGCCTCTGGGAAACCCAAGCCAGTAAAGGCTTGGGTTCCTAACCTAAACTAACGGTTTTACTTGGTATGTGCAGGGTGTTCACTACAGTGCTGAAACCAACACGTGGATTGTAGACAGCGGAGCATCCAGGCACATGACAGGAACAGGGCTCTTTTATCAAACATAAAGCAAATAAAAGGAGGGCATGTTTCGTTTGCGGGAACAAGGGAGGCTATATCATAGCTCAGGGAGAAGTTGGAAATCAGAAAGTTATGTTTGATAGGGTGAACTACGTCCAGCAACTTCAAAACAACTTACTTTCTGTTTCCCAAATCTGTGATAGTGTTACATCCTAAGGAAATATACGTGATTCCGGAGGACCAAGTGCTGATGACAGCTTCAAAATATAAAGACCTTTATGTTTTGGATCTCTCAACAGCTTCTACAACGGATCATGAAGTTCAGTGCTTTCTATCAAAAGCCACTGAGAAGGACTCCATCTCCTGGCATAGGAGAATGGGTCGCATCAATCAACGAAAGATGAATCACTTGATCCAGAAGGATCTTGTGAGAGGAGTTAATGTCAAGAATTTCCAACTTCCTGATTTTTGTGTTGCATGCAAAAATGGCAAACAGACGAAGAAATCTCATAAGGAAAAACAGGTTCATTCTATAGAACTTCCTCTTGACCTTCTTAACATGGATGTGTTTGGCCCAGTCAGTACAAAGAGCATTGCAGGCAACTTGTACTATTTTGTGGTTACTGATGACTACTCAAGATTCTCTTGGGTAATGTTTCTAAAGTCCAAATCAGAAACATTTGAGTCATTCAAGGAGTTAGTGACCACACTGGAATCTCTCTACAAGCTAAAGGTGAGACAAGTACGCTCAGATAACGGAACTGAATTCAAGAATCAGTGGATGGCCGATTACTGCAAGGAAAAGGGAATTGTGCATCAATTCACTTCTGCATACATGCCTCAGATGAATGGTGTTGCTGAGAGAAAGAACAAAAGCTTAATAGAAACAGCACGGACTATGCTGGCAGACTCAAAACTGCCTATCCAATTCTGGAATGAGGCAGTGGCTAATGCATGTTATACACTGAATCGAGTTCTGATAGTCAAGCGCCATGGAAAGACATGTTACGAGATACTACAACGTCGTAAACCAAATCTAGAGTATCTTGAACCATTTGGCGTGCCGTGTACACTCCTGAAGAAGACTCAAGAAGGTAAATTTAACGAGAAGGCTGATGAAGGAATCTTCCTAGGATACAACATACCGAACAAGAGAGTTTACAACAACTCAACAGGTCTAGTAGAAGTGTGGTGTAATATTGATGTTCATAGATATACCACACCACCTACTAGCAAAGGACCTGCCTACTTTTCCGACTATGATGGATTCTTTAAGTCCTTCAACATCCCTATCTGTCCTTCTGATGATGAGTTGGCTACTCGGATGATGGATGATATCTTGAATACACCCGCTCTTGATTTAACATCATCGACTTCACAGGGAGAATTATCTACTCAGTCAGGGGAAGTAGTCGATGACAGTGACTCCTCCTCTGAAATGAGGCTGAAAAAGATGACCAGAACAGTTAGGAGCAACAGGTTTTCGTTCCTGAAAGTCCACAAGCATCTAACGGTGATGCACCTTCGACTTCGGAACCTCAAACTCCTTCTACCTCAGATGCAGAACCAAATGTTCATAATCTTGGCTCTGAGGTAGCTGTTCCTACTACTCCAGGATCACGTCTAAACATCTATCATCCCTTGGACAATGTCATTAGGGATGTCAGATCAGGAGTACAAACCCGAAATCAGCTGTACTCAGCTGATTATGCCTCTGTTATGGAAAAGGGTTACATTCATGATGGTGCTTATTGGTGTTTTGTCTCGCAGTTTGAGCCAAAATACGTAAGTGATGCATTAAACGATGAGGCATGGGTGAGTGCCATGCAAGAAGAACTTCTTCAATTCAAGAAGTTAGGAGTATGGACTCTGGTAGATAGACCTAAAGGTGCTAAAGTCATTGGCACCAAATGGGTCTTGAAATGCAAGAAGGATGACCAAGGGGTCATTATGAGGAACAAGGCTCGACTGGTTGTTCAGGGATTTCGTCAAGTCGAGGGGATTGACTACAATGAAGTGTTTGCACCAGTGGCAAGGATGGAAACCATCCGTATCTTCCTTGCCTATGCATCGTATATGAAGATTAAAGTCTATCAATTAGATGTGAAGAGTGCATTCCTTCATGGGGAAATTCGAGAGACAATGTATGTCAGTCAACTGAGGGATTTGAAGATCCTTATCATCGGGACAGAGTTTACAAACTCGACAAGGCCTTATACGGGCTTCATCAAGCTCCTAGGGCCTGGTATGAGAAACTTTCAACTCATCTTGTGAAACACGGCTTTCGCAGGGGAGTTATTGACTGCACACTGTTCATTAAATAAAAAGAGGGAGACTTACTGCTAGTACAAATCTAAGTCGATGACATAATCTTCGGTTCAAAGAACGAAGAATTATGCAAAGAGTTTGAAGCAGTTATGAAGAAAGAGTTTGAAATGAGTGCTATGGGGGAGATGAAATTCTTTCTCGGGTTACAGGTGGATCAGACACCAAATGGGATCTTTCTACATCAGACCAAGTATGTGGGAGACATTCTAAGTCGGTTTGACATGGAGCATGCTTCTGTAGCTGGGACTCCACTTGCTACAAATCATGATATAGCACCTGATGAAAATGGAGATCTGGTAGATGCCACAATGTACCGAGGAATGATTGGATCCCTCATGTATCTCACTGCCTCAAGACCTGATATCATGTATGCTACATATTTATGTTCTAGATATCAGGCTAAGCCTAAGGTTAACCATCTGATCGGGGTCAAAAGGATATTTCGTTATCTGAAGGGTACACCCACACTTGGGTTGTGGTATCCTTATGATGATGACTTTGAGCTCACGGCATATAGTGACTCGGATTACGGGGGCTGCAAGATGAACTACAAGTCTACATCAGCAGGGTGTCAATTCTTTAGGAGGAGATTAGTTACCTGGCAGTGTAAGAAGCAGACCTTAGTTGCATTGTCAACCTGTGAAGCCGAATACATTGCTGCTGCAAGTTGTTGTTCAGAAATCATCTAGATTCAACAGCAAATGCAGGATTACAGTTTAAAGTTTTCTTCTACTCCTATCTTTGTTGATAACTCTGCTGCAATTGCAGTAACTAAAAATCTGGTACAACATCCAAAGACCAAACACATCGGTATTAAATACCATTTCATAAGAGACTGTTTTGAAAAGAACTTAATAGATGTGGTAAAAATTAATACTAATTTTCAGCGCGCTGACCTCTATACAAAAGCCGTTGTTAAACCACGTTTTCTATATTTGTTAGAGGTCAACGGCGTTAAAAAGAAAAGTGATGTTATTCCTGATGATGATCATGTGTAGTCCGATGCATTGTAGTTACAATTTTTTTCATTTTTCCTTATTGATTTTATTCTGTTTAAATTAAATTCATGTTATTTAGCTGTCTGTTAAAATCCTAAAATAATTCAATCCAGTATGATTTTAGAATTTTAGGGGGAGAGTTGGTCAGCTAGTAACATTAAAACAAAAAAAAAACAAGGGAGAAGGAGTAGACAGCTGATATAGGTAGATCGTATCTGTGATACCGATTCAAACCTTTTGGACAATAATAGTACACAGGAACAAATCAAAAAGGGACTTTAAAATTTAATTTAGAAAAGATGCAAAATTCAAAGTATAAGTCTGTGTAGTCTAAGCCATATAAAAGGGAAGATGATAGAAAAACTGGTAACTACTAAGGTAACATAAAGAAAGTAGACCTAGAGGTTGCTAGACCACAAATGATATGTCGGTAGATTCAACACAATGGATGAGTAGACCTGACTGGTGATTTTAAGATCAAACTAAGCTGTTCAACTGACTGTGGGCTGCCATCTTATCACTAGTTACACAATCAACAATATTCCAATAAGGGGTAATGAGCATGTAAACGCCACAAATGTGTGCGGATGACCAAAATTAGAGCAAAGCACGAAAAAATGAAAGACAAATGCAATCAAGCTAATGACATATTTTGTTGGTGCATTCTGTACAAAAGAAAATTTAGCTGCTTTAACAAGAAGATAGGTTGTGTGCCTCTCTGCTGTGCGATGGCACTGACCTGAGGATAAGCATAACCTAGATATTCTAGACTTCGTGTTGTTTGCCACCTCTCTGCTGTGCGATGGCACTGACCTGAGGATTGGCTTCTCTGTGAAAGCTCTAAGAATAGTCTTCTTGTAAAAATACCCGTAGACCGCTCAAAAGCTCCTGAGGAATGTTGATTACCATATAAGTGTGGGATCCACAAATGTTAGTTGAAATAATTAAACCAAATCTATCACTAGTTTGTGTCTAAAGTCTGTGTATGAATTAAGAGGACAAATATATTGACAATCATTGTGGCTGCAATTCTTGAAAGTTCAAATCAATATGGGAATCTAATAGTACCAGTGTGATTTCCTAAAATTGCTACAGACTCTGGATGAAAACCAAGAAGTGAGCATCAAAAGGTTTCGATAACTAGTCCCAAATGATTTGACTTGCCTGTATGATTCCAAAATTGAATTGGTCCAGGTGTGGTCAAACTTAATTGAAGCTGCCTATTCTGGAACCAAATCCTGTAGATGTCTATCTTAGGATTTATCTCTCACAAAAAGTCAAAAACAAATGTTTATTGTTGTATTTAGTTTAAGTTTCTAGTTAGTTAGTCATTTTAGTTTGTTTGTTCCTTGGATTATATCATGAATCAGTATGGGATTCACTCACCTAAAAGGATCATGTCTGAGATGATCAAATGATTATAATGTTTATACTATAGTTTGAAAAGGGTTTAAATGTAAAATGGTAAGAAATGCAGAAAATTTCATAAGTATGACCCATTCGCACGAATGGACCTTTAGTATGGACTTATCATACGAATGGGAGCCATTCGTACGAATGGACCATAAGTATGGACCATTCAACCGAATGACCCATACGATTGACCCAGTCGGATGTTTAAGAGTGAACGAATGGGTAAATCGCATGACTGAACTCCAGTCGGACGACTGAATGGGGCGACTGAATCAATCACACGACTGAGGCACATTCGCCCGAATGAAACGTTCGTATGAGCCCAGTCGTACGATTGAAATTAGGGTTAGTATAAATAGAGAGTGAGTCGGTCGCAGAGACTCACCACTCTCAATTTACCCTAAATCGCACGACTAACGTTACGCTGCCCAAATTCCGTTTGATCACTATAAACCCTCGATTCTCACATACTGACCATTTGCATTGACTTTACAGGTAATTTGCGGTGCAGAAACATTATCAAATCATTTAATTTGACTCTAAATCTGGACAATCGGATTCGTTAGAAAAACCGTGTCTTGTGTGGCAAAATAACCTAACTAAACGACGTAAACAAATGAAATTAAAGTTTTTAGGTGCTAAACGAATGAATTACGAGTCTAAGGAACCAGAACACGAAGCTTAAAACTCTAAATTGGTGAAAAATTGAATTTGATTGAGCAGACAGAAAGACATGCGAATGGACAGGTTGATGAGCTTCAGTCGCACGACTGAAGAGTGCGAATAGCATAACCGCACGACTGAACTATGCGTATGAGTTCAGACGCACGACTGGTGTAACCGCATGAGGCTACATACGCATGAGTCCAGTCGCACACTCAGTAGTACGTATGGAGTCATTCGCACGACTGAATCCCAGTCGCACAGCCTCTTTCGCATGACAGAAAAGAATTGTGTTCAAGTCTGAGTGTTTCATGACATTCTTAACCAATGGGTACTAATGTTTACTTTCCTTGTGTAACAGATCGCCAGCCGTTGGACTATGAGTACGAAGCACAATATTTGTGCTCATCTGGATCTCACATCCAGAAATGCTTCAGACTTCTTGGGCATTATAACCTTCCTCAGGAGATCAAGGATTGCACACGCTATATCTGCTCCATGTACACCTTATCGGTTTATTCAGCAGGCCTTCTGGGAAGGTGCGGTTGTTGATCGATCCTCTGAGCCTCACTGTATCAGAGGTACTATCTTTGGAGAGGCTATAGCTATCACAAAGGAGGATCTAAGGGCCGTGTTACAGTTGGGGGACGATGCTGACTGTCCCACTAAATTACACCCCTTTACTGTCAGAGGATGTTTTTTTCGAGCCAAGTACGCTGGGGACATCAATGCTGGGGTGCTCAACAAGAGCAACCTCTGTCCCCAGCTCAAGTACCTTGCTCACGTATTGCTGAAATGCATAGCATCCAGAAAGGGAGGCTTTGATGAGTTGTCTGACCAGATCCAGAACGCTTTTGTTGCGTTGGTGCTGAACCATCTGTTCAGCTTCTCTAGGATGATGTTCACCTACTTGGTGGAGAACATTGAGGGGAAAGGGAAGGAGGGCTTCTGCATGTACCCCTGATTTATGCAAATGATCATAGACCAGAAGCTCCCCTCCCTGCCAAAGGAGAAAGATGATGCTGTAGTGGTTGAGGTGATGGATGATACCACCTTGGGCCGGATGAAGGTATACAGGGGAAAGCAGGTGAAACCCCCTGTTAGGAGATTGTTTGGGCATCTGGCCCGTGAAAACTATGTGGTGCCAGCTAGGAGGAAGTGGCGCCACGATGATAGTGATTCTGATGTTGAGCAGATTGCTCTACCGCCGATGACTCTGATGATGATGACGGTGGGGATGCTGGAGATGACATGCCCATTCCACCGAGGGGCGCAACTATAGACATTATACCTCCAGTATCTGCCCCCATGGGAGACATAGCTGAGTCAGCCGGGTTCCACCAGGACTTTATACCTGGTGAGGAGGAAGAAGAGTCAAAAGAGGAGCCATTGACTAGGACTGTGGGAAGCAAGGTTGTTCCCACAGAGTATGGACTCCGGGTGGTTGGTGAATGCCCCAGGGATTCGGGAGAGACGACTGCAGATCCCAGCAATGCTCTTGAGTCTACTAGCCGTGTTTTAGGGGGAGCATCCACCTCGACTGGATCGAGGAAGAAACGGATGGCTCAGCCCCACGGCCAGAAGAAGAAGAGGAGAAGACTGACCTTCCTCTCCACCACAGCCACTACATCTACCATCACCACTACCCCTTCTACAGCCACACCATCCACCACCACAGCCACCACAACAACCACCACCACACCTCCCACCACTAAACATATGCCAACCACCACCATATCATTCACTCCTATATCACCACCACTATCTCACAGACCCAACCCCATTTTCACCACAGCCACCACCACTACTAGCCACCAAGCAGGACCCTCATCTCATCCCACACATGTATATAGATCTCATCTACCTCAATTTGGGGTAGAGGACCAGCTTTCAGTGCTAAACCGTATGGTGATGCGACTGTTAGCTGCTGATGAAGAGAAGACTGCACAGATCCGAAAGCTTGTAGATCTCACAGCTGCGCAGTCACACCAGATCTCGGAGCAGGCTCGGCTGATCTGGAGCAGGCCCAACAAATGGCTGCTCAGAGCCACGAGATCGCCCAACTCTAAGAGCATAGAGTCACTTCTGCTAAGAAGATTGAGGATTTGGAGAATGCTAAGAAGACCATCATACTCAAACTTAAGAGATCTAAAGATGAGCCTCTGAAGATTAAAGAGGGAGATGGTGATGATGGTGATGATGATGATGATGATGAAGATGATGATGATGAGACTGAGGATGATAAGGGGATTGAGGACGAGAGGACAGAGGGAAGGAATGAGGATGATGATGAAGAAGGACGCGATGCAGCTGCATCTACCTCTGCTCAAGATCAAGAAAGGAGGTCTAAGAAGAATCAAGACCATCAAGCTTCCTCCTCTGCTCCACCAAGTGATGACCCAGTAATCCATGACAAAATAATTAGATGTCTATGTATTTGATTACTTTTTTATTTGAATCATGTATTTAAACTTATGTATTTAATGGTTATGTTAAGATTAATGCTTTTTTGTTTTGATTATTAGCTAATGGTTGATGTACTACATGTTTATATCAAACAGATCCAAACTATCAGAGGGATGAGTTTGATGTTGCTCCCCTTCAGCAGATCAAGACTCAGCTAACTATGATTCTTGATCTGCAAGGGATCGTCAGAAGGTCGATGAGTTATACCCCTGAAGAAGGGGAAATAATTCACGATCTATCAAATGAGTAACTAGCAAAGATCTTCAAGCTAAATCCCGATGAGATTGTAAAGGATGCTCCAACGTGCGACTCGACAAGTAACGAAGAGCTCAACGACGTTGATGAAATAGAGATAGAAGATGTCACTGTAGAGCACTACCCTCGCTATGTTGACAATAAGGGAAATGTGGTCCCCAATCTGGGTGAATCCCTTGTCAGTGATACGTTTGAGGTGCTAGACAAAATGGAGAAGGAGTCTGAGAAGACAGAAGAAAGGGCCCAAGCCTCAAATGATGATATTGATATCCGAAAGGCTGAGTGGGCTGCATGTTTTGAAGAAGTTAGAGCCCAACGAGCTGCACCTAAACATGACGCCTACACCAAACTCTACAGAGTCAAGAAACATCATAAGGTGTCAGGCAGGATTATAGCATGGGCATATTTTGACGACCTTAACGTTTATGCAGTTAAGAGGGAGAAGGGCATAGAGTATTTTAGATTTTGATATGATCTAAAGACTCTACCAGGTTTTGAGCTCAACCAGCTGGCCAAACTGAAGCTGTTGTATGCTGACACGAGAAAGATATCTGGCTGGTTTGAGGCTACCCTAAGAAATGAGTACCACACCAGGTGGGTTAAGTTCAGACCCCAATAGCCTACAAGATACATCAGAAGATCTGAAGTTGATGCCATTACTGGAAAGCCAAAGATAGTGTTGAAGTGGAGTCCTCCGTGCACGATGTCAAGAATCCCACTGAGGGAAATGTCACAGGACTTCACTCCACACTTTAAGTGGTGGTGGAACTACGATTGGAGGATAGGAGAAGCGGTCATAGTCCTAAACAAAGAGGGCCAAATAGATACCATCAGGGTATTTGACCCAATGTGGCTCACCAACTTGTCAGCAAATGATGTCTACACTCTGTACAAGTGGCCACTGTTCTATGATACGCAGGACATAGTACAAGCCCTCCAGTTCCAAAATATTATAAGACTCTGTTTTGCATTTGAGATTCATGCAGGAGTTACAAAAGAGGATAAGTACAAGAAGTTTAAGGAGGTAATGAAGACAACAAGACATTAGAGAGATCTAGGTCCAAGGGGGAGTTTGTTGGTACATATATGTCCCTACATCATGTTATGAATGTAATAGATCTTGTTTGTCTAATTCTGATGTAATGGTTCAAAAGATTAATGAAATGATATTGATTGTCTGGTATTTATAACATTTAATATTTCATTAACGAGTCGATGTTGAATTGGTTAATTAGGTTTGTGACTGTTTGAAGTGTCATACATAATGTTATAATGTTAAATACACTCAAACTTGGTGAAGTGAAGTTCTCATGCGTCCGACTGGACCATGCATCCCAACAGTGATCATGCGTCCGAATGGCCATGCGACTAAGTGTTCATGCGCCTGAATAGTCCATACGCATGAATAACTTCGTACAAATGACTCAGTCGCATGACTGAACACTCAGTCATGCAGATGAATCAACCGTATGGTTCAATCGCATGACTGAATCATACTAATGGTTCAGTCACACGAATGAACAATACT
Source organism: Flaveria trinervia (assembly GCA_025506515.1). Taxonomy (NCBI): domain Eukaryota; kingdom Viridiplantae; phylum Streptophyta; class Magnoliopsida; order Asterales; family Asteraceae; genus Flaveria; species Flaveria trinervia. The sequence continues at coordinate 47,332,898 of CM046451.1, forward strand.
AACCTATAAATACAACCCAATTCGTGGAAAAACGAGAGAATTGATTCTATTTCGACTCCAGACATACCCTAGCCGTCCAGAAGCCTCCAAGTTGATACTCCAAGTTCATAGAACGCTGTAGATCGATTCCTAATCGATTATTAACGTTTGATTCAATACTTTATTGATTCTACGTGTGTTCTCACTGATTGGATCGCCAATCAAATAGGATTCCGCACTATTTGGTTTGGTTTACACGTTAATCATTGGGTATTTTCTTCAAATACCAGGTCCAAGGGGGAATTTCTGCAGGTGGTGATGTTAATCAGGTTAGCCTGTGTGAAGATTGAAGCAATGGAAAACTGTTCGTATCATTATCTGGAAAAATCAGTCATATGGGGAATCTTGCTGCTGTGATGGTGTTCGCAAAGTAAACAAAAGCTATTGTGCCTAAATTCATTTTCAGGGATGTGGTAGTAACCTTACAGATCGGCAACGTTGGCTAATATGGTTTTCGTTTGATTCTATTGGCAACCAGAGCAAAGATTGACTGAAGAATGTAAGAGGTGTTATCTACTATTCGCAAGGAACGTATAACGGGAAATTTGTTGAAGCATATATAGTCATATATAGTGTGTCCATCGCTTGTCGAATAGTCTAGGCTTAATGTTATACACCCGATATGTTGTAAACACATGAAACTGGTCATTCGCAGGAGCATATGCGAATGAGACTCAGTCGTACGACTGAGCCATGCTAATGGACCAGCCGTGCGACTGAGAGATGCGATTGGGACATTCGTAAGACTGAACCATAAGTATGGTCCATCGTACGATTGAACCATACGCATGGTCCAGTCGTACGATTGAACCATACGCATGGTCCAATCGCACGAATGGGCCCTGTCGCATCTAATATGGGCTGAGGCCTATATATACTAGTTTCATGTGTAGAGAGATTAAGGATTGAGAGGAAGTCTGCCCGGAGCCTAGGGCTGCTGGATGAGAGGGGAGATCATGCTCGATATTCCCCTTGCCAAGAGTCTTGATTCTTATGTTGTAACGAGCTTGTAATCGTTAGGTTTTATCAATGAAACCAATATTTGATAGTTCGTGTTATTGATTTGACTTTTGGTTTTGGTTGTTCATCCTCCGTCAAGAACATGCTCGGATGTTTATCGATCCCGAAAAGCTGACTTAACACAATTGAATCGGTGGTTCCATTAAGAAGTCCCTCGAAACTGAAACATATCAATCGAATTCACCTAAAGTTCGATGAATTGAACCGTTTGATCAATTAGAAACATACATCTAATCACTACGAAACTAAATGTGTATTTTAATTCGAGATTAACAACCAATTAATCACTGAATCATAACCGAAGCAAATGAAGCAAAGACGAAACCGTTCAGGATTGAATCAACTAAATTAAACCTATTTAATAGAGGGGAATCACCACATTCAATCCCTTTAAACTCAATATACATTCAATTGCTTGAAAATACAACAAAACCATCAAAATCAAGACCCATGTTCATCACGTAAAGAATCAAAGTTTTACCAAGCATAAACACTTCAATTCGGTCGCAATCAACTAAGTTTAATACACCATTGTGCCCGATTACACTTAGGGATCAAAAGCCCTATAGTTAATCCGAGTGATAACATCGAATCAATCTTTGTGAATCCAAGGATCGCAATCAGGAATTATCAGTGTAATACGGGGTCAATTTAATGTTTGTCGAATCAACATTAACTTTGTTTAATTGTTTTTATAAATTCAATATCAACAATAATGATTAATGATTAAAACGAACACAATTAATAATCAAACCAAAAGATTTAATTCAAATGTATTTCATTAAAACATGTTAATAATTACAAATGAATAAACAATGAATGAATAATATCGAGTTTGAATGTATTGATGTTGAGACAGCTGCTAGGGTTTATGTTTGTGTGATTCGATGTGATGTTTGGTTTGTCATATTGATGCTTAGTTGTTTGTGACCATGTGTCGTCTTGCCGTCATAGCCGTCTGCTTGATGTGAAACCTAAGATCTATATTTATTAGCACATGTGTTTCCGTTAAGGAAACAGCGGATCTCTTTGGATTCGCACAGCTGTCTTGTTAACTTGTTGACTTGTAGCACTTGTATTATTAAATACAAATGTTTGGACTCCGCAAGAATATATTCTTCCGTAGATGTTTGTTCTTGCGCAGGACTCTTGTTCTTCCGAAGGTACTTTGTTCTTCCGAAGGTACATTGTTCTTCCGAAGGTATCTTTTGTTCTTCCGAAGGAGTCTTGTTCTTCTGAAGGCATCTTTTGCTTCCGAAGGGATATTCATTTCAACTTCAAAGCTAGTTGTTCATCCTCAAAAGATCTTAGGATGATTGATTTGTAAGAAACATATCTACGAAAGAACAAAACTGTTCAACCATTCATGTTTCCTACACTTAGTCAAATTCAGTAATTGAGCAAGTATTATGTTTGTACCTACAATCATGCACAGATCAATACACATATGGGTTAACCTATATATATAATGCATACATCATAATAATGAATTACAATTTTTATTACAAATATGATTAAAGTTCTATGCCTATACAATAGATATTGACTTTTTCGATGAATCTTGTATATCATCACTTCTTTCTTAACAAAACCCAAGTACTTCCTTTTTCTTCTGTATTGTATGATTAGCTCTGTGGTCTCAGAAGATTCTTTTGTTTGATTTGTTTCACGAGCAACACTTGATTCTAGCACAACGATTTTCATTTTTAGCTCCTCAAGCTCTTCTTCTTTCCTTTTCAACAAAGCTGATTGAGCAGAGAGAGAGTTAGTTACTTGATTAATTTTTAGCATCAGCTTCTCATTTTCATCCCTCTCAAACTTCATTGATTTTTGAGCTCAGATTCTTGTTAAAGAAGAGCATCAATCACTTCATTGTTGCATTGAGCATCTTCTCTTAATCTTTTAATTCTTGCTTCTTTGTGCATCAACTGATCATCCTTTTCCTTTATCATCCCTTTCAGCTCTTGAATTCGTTGCTTTCTACAGTTAGCTTTGACAACAAGTTTGTTGTATTCAAAAACTAGATAACTTTTTCTCATTGGAATATCATCATCACTAAGATTATTTTCATTATAAGGCTACTTCTTCTTCTTTCTAATGTTGAGCAGCAATCTCATCATCAGTCACATCTTCAGGTGCTACACTAGCTGAGCTTGAACTTGACTCAACTGTGTGCTTTGCTTGTTCTTGATGTGGTTGTTGTTGTTGTTAATGGTCAATGGCTGAAGAGACAAGTTCAGTATTGTTTGAATGTACAAGGGATTCAGTCTTGGTTAGTGATAATTAAACAGTACTAGCTTGTGATGCTAAGACTATCTCCCATGTGTTAAAGCTCTCAGTGGATTGCTTTTCTATAGTTGGAGAATGATTTGATGAAAAAGGGTGAATAGGAGATATTGGTTGAGTGTTTTGGTTGGCTGGTGATTATGATTGGGGTGTTTGAGGTTGATTTGATGATAGAGGGTGGATTGGAGAGATTGGTTGAGTGTTTTGGTTGGCTGGAGATTGTGATTGGGGTGTTTGAGGTTGTTGGTAAATGGTGATTGAGGAGAAGAAGATGATGCTTGCACAGAGTTAGTAGATGAACTCTCTTGAACTTCTTCCCATATTAATTCTTGAGGAATGTTTGCATTTGCATCTACCACATGAGTAAACATGGGCATGTCTCCTCCTTCATACTTTCCACTAATCTTATTCAGAACAGATCTCCCTAGGTGTGCTTGAACAAACACATCACCATCTATAGCAGTCCCAGGCAGATCAACATTAATGATCAGTTGCAGAAACCTTGGAAACATGTACATCTTGTCAACCTTTTGCACTTTGATGTGGTCACATAGACAATTGAAGATGTACTTGGAGTAGTTGTATGTTCTTCCCTCAAAGATGCCAATAATCCCCGAAGAAATGTGCCTTGAAAATCTGTTAAGTCTAGATTTACTGTTAGAGATACACTTAAGATAATTATGATAGAGAAGTCTATATGGCTTGCATAGTCTTCCTTTATTGATCTCCCCCTTCTCGAAGTCACCATCATATCCATTAGATTGAATACTCTCTCTTTGTATTCATTTTCAAACACATCAGGGTGACCAGGTTCTAGATCTCCCAACTTTAGAACCTTCCTTATGTCTGCTCATTCATCCTTAGACTTTGATTCTTCACATCCGCCATGGTAACTTCTTCATCTTCTTCTATTCTTGCAGAGTTCCAGAAGTCAGTAATGTGTGATTGATGTATCACTGGCTCCATTGACAAGGTATAAAACAACCTAGGTCCTCTCATATATCGTATAATGTCTCAACATCCTTCTGAGACAGGATTGTCGAGGTTTAAGAAAGCACACACATTGTGCTATCTTGCAAATCGATTAGCCATCTATTCATAAGAATAAACAAGATTATGTTAGAATCAAAATTATTGATATGAGAATGCGAATAGTTATGAGGATAACCAAGAATCAAACAATTCATTAATGATCTGAGATCAGGAATATATGTTTGTTTGATGTTTTGACTCGATGATTTAGAATGTTTGTGAAAGAGGGAAAAATGTTTGTTGGGTGTGGTTTTCTAGGTCTGAAAAAATGTTTTGGAAAAAGTGAATAATGAATATTGAAGTCAAAGAAGATCATTTATCCTTTGAAACTTATTTTATTCTACGGTCCTAGTTAACTGCTTAGAACCGTTTATTGCTATTGGGCCTTGTTGACTTTGTATTCATGACAATTGTGCACAAGAAGGTTTAAATTTTAAAAACTTCATGTATCCAAAAGCCAAGGTAGTGATGAGGTGTCAATTCATTCATATTGACAATTCACTAGGATAACCTTGTTGTAAACTTATTTTCATGATTCTACTCCCCCCAACATTGTGATTAATGATGAATGAATGCATTTATCATAAATTTCTAAGAAGAATATTATGAAAGACACATGACTATCCAAACAGAAAGAAGTTAACTGAACAAAATTAAAATGAGTGCTATGAATAAGCATGTATATAATAAAAAGGGATCATACTATAATACTAAGCATCTTCCTAAGGAGTTAATTTATTGAAATGATACCTAATCTTAGTTCTGATTGCAATTATGTTAGTCTACTTAAATCCATGCAAGAGTATTGTATCAACTAGGCATGTTATTTATCATGCTTTCATGTTTATTAGAGAGTAACTATTATGGGCTTCACATTCAATTCACTTAGAGTTTATCCTTCCCTTGTGAATCAAATCATCACTTTTTCACACTTAGTAACTATGTACTTTAAGTTATAAATTCTATCTTGAGATGCATTGGACATCTCATTAATGCATTGTTGAACAAGTTCTACAAAATAGAGGGATGATGAGGATCATGATCTTTTCACCAGTTGGTTACAAATGTACACCATGGTGATCATACACCCAGGTCTTTGTTTAGACAAACAGATGGAGTAAGATTTGCAAAGATAGATATTATAAAGTGTTGGTACATAGTGTGCTTAGATGAGTGATCTGGTCACATCAAAATACGACTCACACTATGTATCCACAAAATGAAGTTTCCCACAAACAATCACTTTGCATTATGTTTGGCATGCACTAAGTGTAGTTTCCACTCAAGCTGAACCTACTTACATATCAAGTAACTAGATCAGATTATAATGATTTTTAAGAATTCAGGTAGAAGCAAAGGCATAGTGTACTATCATTTCCCAAACATATGTCATGCTGAAATAAAATTCACAAATTTTTTTTTTCATAATTATCATGACAATTAACATGGATATACACATGCTTTTCTTTGTTTGTTCATAATGATTAATCTAAGTTAATCATGCCCAGAGACTTAATTAGAAAATTAAATCTAACTCAATCAAAGGCTTTAGTGAATAAATCAACAAGCTGATTTGGTGTATCCACTTTGACTAACTTGATCAACCTTTTTAGGAGAAATCTCTCAGAAAATGGTATCTTATTTCAATATGCTTTGTTTTACTATATTGCACAGGATTAGCAGTTATAAACATAGCAGCTGAATTGTCAATGTAAATTGGCATTTTAAGGAAATTGTAACCATAATCAAGCAATTGATTTTGCAACCAAAGGACTTGAGAGTAACTGGCTAAAGCAGCTATGTCTCAGCCTCAGCTATGGATACACATACATGTGTTTGCTTCTTGCACTGCCATGAAACTAGTCTTGATCCTATGAATTAACATCCACCAGTTATGGATTTTCTATTGTTGTTGCATCCACCATAGTCACTATCTGAATATGCGTAGAGAGTGAAATCACCATCTTTTGGATACCAAAGACCAAGTCCTGGTTTTCCTTTGAGATATCTGAAAATTCTTTTCACAGTATTCAGATGAGACTCTTTTGGATCTGATTGGTACCTAGCACAAACACACGCAGCAAACATAATGTCAGGTCTACAAGCAGTTAAATACATAAGTGATCCTATCATTGATATATATAATATTTGATTAATAGTTTTTCCTGTAGGATCAGGTACAATCTTTTCGATTGCTAAGGCTGGTGTTTTGCATAAAGATGTATCAGCAAGGTTGTACTTTTTCAATATTTGATATATGTATTTCTCTTGATTAATGAAAATCCCATCTATCTTTTGATGAACTTGTAGACCAAGAAAGAAAGTTAATTCTCCCATTGAGCTCATCTGAAACTCTGATTTCATTAATTCTTCAAAGCTAACACACAATCTCTTGTCTTGATCCAAATATAATGTGATCAACATAAATTTGAACAATAAGAGATCTTGATGTTTTTGTTTGAGAAAGGGAGTTTGATCAATGGTTCCCTTTTTGTATCCATGCTTGAGAAAAAAAGATGATAGTGTTTCATACCACTTTCTTGGTGCTTGGTGCAAACTATACAAAGCTTTATCAAGTTTGTATACCATGTGTGGGTAGTAAGGATCTTCAAATCCAGAGAGCTGTGATACATAGACTTCTTCATTAATTTTCCCATATAGGAAGGCATACTTAACATCCATTTGATACATAGTGAACTTCTTATATGATCCATATCCTAAGAATACTCATATGGCTTCAATTCTTGCAACTGGTGCAAAACCTTCATCATAGTCTATTCATTCTTCTTATGTGTATCCTTGGGCAATCAACCTTGCTTTGTTTCTCACAATAATGCCTGTCATCTAGTTTATTTTTGAAGAGCCATCTAGTTCCAATTGGATGTTAGCTTTCAGGTAAATCAACTAGAGTCCACACTTTTTGCTTTCTAAATTGTTGAAGCTCTTCTTGAATAGCTTCAATCCAGCTATTGTCCTTTAGAACAGCTGTGATGTTTGGAGGAACCACTTGTGAACGAAAGCAAGTGAAAAGATAGATGTTGGCAGTTCTACTTTGGCTTCTTGTAGTTCCTTTGGTAGGATCCCCAATGATGTTGTTGATTGTTGTTGGAGTTGATTCAGCTGGAATAGATGATTCCAAGTTAGTCATATCCATTGGTGCAGACTGATCCAATCCAGATTGTGAATGTAGGAAGTAGTCAAAGTGTTCTTCTTGGTTATCATTGGGTATTGAGTGGTCTTCCTGAGTTTGGACATCAGGAGAATAATTAATGTCTTCTGTACGAATTTCACCGGAAGCATTCTGTTCTTCCATAGGAGTTACAACAACTTTTCCAAAAGCATTCTGTTCATCCATAGGAGTTACATGAACTTCTCCAGATGGGATATGAGGACTTGATGACTCATTTCCAATGCTTGTTGTATCTTCTTGAGACCCTGGAACAGTTGTTGATACATTATTCATATCTTCGGATACACAATGCACATCTACGGATGCTGAGTCAGCAGCTCTTGATAAAGTGTTTATTCTTGGAGGATGAGCAAATAATGATATGTCATTCAAATTTGGGGGAACAAATGGATAGCATGTATCATTAGATCCTGCATTATTCAAATAACCAGAGTTAAATGACTCTGTTAAAGCATCTATATCAAATAACCATGATGATCTTGTAAATACATATTTATCAAAAGATACATTAGGAGTTTCTTCCACAATGTTATGTTGTGGAATATAGATCTTGTAAGATTTAGATGTTGAAGAATATCCAACAAAGAAACCATCATAGGCTTCTTTTGAAAATTTTCCCAATTGTTCTTTTATGTTTAAAATAGATACATGATACCCAAAAGCTTTAAGATATCCTATATAGGGTTTTCTTTTAAATAACAGCTGATAAGGTGTTGTGTTATGTTCTTTGACAATCAATGTTCCATTTTGAACATTACATGTTGTATTCACTACCTCAACCCAAAATGTGATAGGCAATTATGAATGAGCTAGCATTGTTCTGGTTGCTTCAATAAGTGTTCTATTTCTTCTTTCAACCACTCCATTCTGCTATGGAGTTCGTGGTGCACTAAATTGCCTTGAAGTACCTTTATTCCTGCAAAAGGAATCCAATTCAAAATTAACAAATTCAATCCTATTGTCACTCTTGAAAATTTTAACTTTTAACTCAAGTTGATTCTCAATCTTGATGACAAAGTCCATTGATATTTCTGATGTTTCACTCTTTTTTTAAAGAAAATGACCCATGTGAATCTAGTGAAATCACCAACTACCACCAAACAATATTGCCTCTTTCCAATACTTATCACATTGGTTGGACCAAATAGATCCATGTGAAGCAATTTGAGTGGTGTAGTGTTTGAATTGATAGTTTGGATTTATGAGACATTCTATATTGTTTTCCTTTATAACAAGAAGAACAATGGTTTGAACAATAAAACTCTTTCTTTGGCAAACCAATGACTACGTCATTTTTAACCAATTTGTTCATGTTCTTAATGCTAGAATGGACAAGCCTTTTATGCCATAATTGAGATTCATCTTCTGATGACTTATATAGGAGGCATGTTTCATGTGTTGTGAGAGAGGTGTTGTTCATATCTAAAATATATGTGTTTCCTTTTCTTGATGCTTTAAGAAGGACCCAATCTTCTGGAACAAAAAAACCTAGCTTAAGAATGTAACAATTAGTGTTATGAAATAATGTGGTATAATTTTGATCACAAATTTGAGACACAATCAGTAGATTATATTGTAAATTTTCACAATAGCTTACTTTCTCAAATTTGAGCACACCATTAGTTACCATTTCTTCACCAACAATTTTACCTCCCTTCTTATCCCCATCAAATGCCACATATGAAGCATTTTTATGTTTGAAGTCATAGAGAAGTGAACAGTTTCCTTTCATATTCCTGGAACAACCACTGTAACATACCACTTGTTGGCAATTCTCCAAGATTGTTCCTGCACACACAAAGAAATCCGTTAGAATTGACAACCCAAGCCTTAATGATCTTGGGTTTGCCAGCAGTGTCTAAAATTATTACACCTTCATGAATGAGTCTTGAAGTTTCAGTTTTAGTTTTGTTGAATTCATTCTGAGTTGTTGTAGGTGAGGATGATTCTATTGAAGATGATATGATGAACTAGGTCCTGGTTTCTCAATCTCTTCTTCATTCACCTTAAGTTTATTGAATTGATGCTTTGGTTTTGATAATGATTCTTACGTGTTGAAAGTATCACTATCTTTTGATTTTGAATGAGGTACATGAGTTCCTTTTTCAAAATTATCAAAGAAAGCATCATGAGCATTTGTTTCCCTTTCGGTCAAATCCACTTTTTTATGAGGTGTTTTTTATTGCTCGAATGTTGTTCTTTTCTTCAAAGGTTCAATATCAGTGGATGTTTTCTCCTTTGGTTTTTGCTTTTGTTTTTGTTATGGCTTCTTAATTTTTAAATCCTTTTCAAAAGATTGAGTGTCTGATTTAGCTTTATCTGACTGTCTCTTCTTTGTGCTCTTTGTTTTGTTGTTTTTGTTGAAATAATATTCCTGAGTTGAATGGTTATTTTTGTTACAAATTTCACAATGTTTGTTGAAGTAACAGTCATACGTCATGTCATTGTTCATATTACAAATAGAGCAATAATTACTGAATTAACAATCTTCAATATTATGGTTCTTCATGTCACATCATTTGCAATACATCTCCTCTTATTTTTTGTCAGAATCAGTTACTGTCTTCTTATTTGTGAACTTCTGATACTTAGCGTCCTTTTTCAGTATTGAAGTTGATTTGTTTTTTGTTGACTTTGCCTACGTAGATCATGTACTGAGACAGTATGAACTATTGAAGGTTTCTTCTTCCGCCGATCTTCTACTGAAGAAGGTTTCTTCTTCAGCTGAAGATCAGCTGATAGCTTCTTCTTTGTTTTTCCACGGATGATTTGTGTACTTCCTCAATAGACACACTTTTCAATTTCTTCATGTGAAGGTTTTGTTGTTGATGTAGTTCTTGAAGACCTTCATTTAGCTGAGATATTCTCTTGCAAATAGTCTTCAGCATGTTTCTTTGTTTTGGAGGATTCAAAAACAAAATTCTTACCCTTGTTCAGTAGGTCATCATCATTTCCATTAGAATCATCCAAGTCATCACACTCATCAAAGTCCAATTCTAAATCCTTTTGATTAATCTTCTACCATTCAAAAGACTCAGTTTCATTCACCTCAGTTTTATTGTGAATATCTTGTTGATTAGAATTTGATTCAAACTTGGTGCTTAGCACAAAATGATTTGACAAGTTATTTATCATTGATTCAGGAAAAGGTGTGTAATTATTATTTATAGGAGATGCCACATCATTATATCCCAACACAGACTTGTTCTTTGATTCAGTATGAGAATTTAATAATTTCTCATACTGTTTAGATGAAAGTTGAAACTTCTGAATTTTCACTTCAGTTGATGCATGATCAACCATGGATTTAGTCAAGGCAGAGGTCAGATGCTCAACTTGTGTCTTAAAACTATAATTTTCTAAAACAATTTTATTTAAATCCTTTTATAAAGAGTTAATTTTTATTTGATATAATTTATGTTCTCTTACATGAGATTCATTCAAAATTATTGTTTCTTTAATTTTATCAACCAATTATTGAGCATGGACTTTATATCTTTCAACTTCCTCAACACATATTGATGAACATAACCTATCTCTTACCTCACTAGCCATGGGTGGAACTTCATTTTCCATATGAGCCATTAAAGCTTGTTTTTCTTCCAAGACTTCCTTCTCATACATACACTAGTCACAAGTTCCATCTTGAAGGATGATCAACCCAGTTTCTTTGGAGTTACTTGTTCCTGCTAATGTATTAGTGGCTAGTTTGGATGAGTTGGTAAGTTGTGGTGCCTGAAAGATCTTTGTGATGATGACGTTTGTTGAGACTAATGTTGCTGATGTTGTGCTGAGTCAGGATTTGATTGTTTATTGCATTCTCTAAAAAGGTAACCATAGAGATTTCACTTGAAGCATCTTACCTTTGACTTATCAACACCAATCTTTGATGATTTACCTGCAGCAGCTAAATTCTTATTTCTCTTCAGATATTGTGTGAAGTCGCTGGATCGGTAAACATTCGAGCGTGTTCTTGATGGAAGGATAAATAACATCAAAAACCACGAGACAATCAATAACACAAACTATAATTAAATGGTTTCATTGATAAAACCTAATGATTACAAGCTCGTTACAACATAAGAATCAAGACTCTTGGCATGGGGAGATCGAGCATGATCTCCCCTCTCATCCGGTAGCCCTAGGCCCCGAGCAGACTCCTCTCAAAACCCCCTCTCTTTCTACACATTGAAACTGGTATATATAGGTCTCGGCCCATATTAGATGCGACTGGGCCCATTCGTGCGATTGGACCATGCGTATGGTTCAATCGTACGACTGGACCATGAGTATGGTTCAATGACCATAATTATGGTTCAGTCTTACGAATGGCCCAATCGCATCTCTCAGTCACACGACTGGTCCATTAGCATGACTCAGTCATACGACTGAGTCTCATACGCATATGCTCCTGCGAATGACCCAGTTTCATGTGTTTACAACATATCAGGTGTATTACATTAAGCCTAGACTATTCGTCAAGCGACGGACACACTATATATGACAATATATGCTCCAACAAATTCCCCCTTGGACTTTGCTTGCAAATAGTAGATAACACCTCTTACAATCTTCTATCAATCTTTGCTCTGGTTGCCAATAGAATCAAATGAAAAGCCATATTAGCCAATGTTGCCGATCCGTCGGGTAGTATCCCTGAAAATGATTTAGGCACAATAGCTTTCGTTTACTTTGCAGAACACCATCATTGCAGCAAGATTCCCTAGATGACTGATTTTTCTAGATAATGACATGATAGTTTTCCATTGCTTCAATTTTTACACAGGCTAACCTGATTAACATTAACACCTGCAGAAATTCCCCCTCACATTTAGCATATCCCAATATATAAACGATGTGCTCTCTTGGCCTCTTCATGCGCTGTATTGGGAAAAAGGTAGAAGGTTCCAATCCACAGCTGGCAATCTCAAATAAATCAGCATGCGCTCAAAGTCATCATCAGAAACCAACTCACATCATCACTTTTTGATTGCGTCTTCAATTTCTCTACACATGGATTCCACCTAACAATGAGAATCCTCTCTGTGCACATAGATATAACTTGATTGGCCCATAAATAGTCAGATGCTCCTGACTACCCCACAAAATTAGCACCGACTTCTGACATCTTCTCTTCTCTCTTTCGTGTTCCAACTACATTCACCTATTCTGGAAGTCCGATGATTAATGGGGGTATACATCGAACTTATTTGACAAAAGAAACTCAGGGTGAATGGCCTTTGTTTATCCTCAAATATGTGCAAAAGGTAGTTCCAGACTCTTTTTTTTGGTCTGGAACAATTGCGAATGAGTAAATGTAGATGGCTCATTCGTGCGATTGAACATACGACTAGTCCAGTCGCACGATTGAACATACGAATGGTCCAATCACACGAATTGTCCATTAGCATGGTCCAGTTGTACGAATGTCCATTAGCATGGTCCAATCGTACGAATGGTCCATTCGCATGGTCCAGTCGCATGAGGGCCTCTGCACGTAGATTTTCAGATCTGCAGCCACCAGTGCTGCCTAAAACCCTAATCTGACGAATTTTACATGAACCGAAACAAAATAGAAATCATCATATTCGAAAGGGTGACCACAACGTGGTTTCGAGTTTAATTTTAACATAGAAACAACACACATAACAATATCTGAGCAAAACACGAAGAACACAAAGTGGGTTTAACGTCAAGATATGAAATTAGATCCAGAAATCAAGAGCTCGGTTTCTAGAATGATTGTTAGATCATTCCAGCAGTAACTGGATCTGATACCAATTGTGAAGTCGCTAGATCGGTAAATATCCGAGCGTGTTCGTGACGGATGGATAAACAACATCAAAAACCAAGAGACAATCAATAACATGAACTATAATTAAATGGTTCCATTGATAAAACCTGACGATTACAAGCTCGTTACAACATAAGAATCAAGAATCTTGGCAAGGGGAGATCGAGCATGATCTCCCCTCTCATCCAGCAGCACTAGGCCCCGGGCAGACTCCTCTCAAAACCCCTTCTCTTTCTACACACTGAGACCTATATATATAGGCCTCGGCTCATGTTAGATGCGACTGGGCCCATTCGTGTGATTGGACCATTCGTATGGTTCAATCGTACGAATGGACCATGCGTATGGTTCAATGACCATACTTATGATTCAATCTTACGAATGGCCCAATCGCATCTCTCAATCGTAAGACTGAACTTAAGTATGGTCATTGAACCATATGTATGGTCTAGTCGTACGATTGAACCATACGCGTGGTCCAATTGCACGAATGAGCCCAGTCGCATCTAATATAGGCCAAGGCCTATATATACCAGTTTCAATGTGAAGAAAGGGAAGGGTTTTGAGAGGAGTCTGCCCGGGGCCTATGGCTGCCAGATGACAGGGGAGATCATGCTCGATCTCCCCTTGGCAAGAGTCTTGATTCTTATGTTGTAACAAGCTTGTAATCGTTATGTTTTATCAATGAAACCATTTAATTATAGTTCGTGTTATTGGTTGTCTCTTGGTTTTTGGTGTTGTTTATCCTTCCATCAAGAACACGCTCGGATGTTTACCGATCCATCGACTTCACATATTGTTTGGCTTAATAAGCAATCATTGCCATTTGCCATTGTAGGTTCATCTCCTCCAATATATCTGGATGTAGTTCTTCCAAGTCCTGCTGGCAAATGTTGGTAGATGTTAATAACCTTCCAAGGTAAGCTTGAAAACTTGAGCTGAAAGCTGCAAAAGCAGTTTTTTGTTCTTCAGAGTCCAGAATGACAGTGATGGACTCTATTGGATTGTTATTTGATGAAGACTTTGCTTATCATGTATCTCTTTGATCATCAGTTCTTCCTTTCTCTTTTATTGACTTACTATGAGAAGATTTCTTAGAAGGTTTTAATGCATAGAAACTTACTTTCTCTTCATCTTAACTCAAAGTACAAGAGTTATCACCATCATTGTTGGAAAGAAAGGCACTTCCAGCACTTTTTGTTTCTTTAAAGTGATTGGGTGAGACATGAGTCCTCACACTCTTGTTTCTTGATTTCTCATCCATTTCAAGAGCCACAACTTTAGCTACTAGTGTATTAAACCAGTTGCTTTGAGATCAATTGCGTTCTTTAACATGGACACCGTTTGCTTCCGACTTTTGGCAAAGTATGAAGCATCTTCTTGTTTAATTCCTCATTTGTGTATTTCACCTCCAAGATATTCATCTCCGTAACAAGTCTCATAAATCTATGGAGTTGTTGAGGAATTGATTCAACCTCAATATTATGAAAGGTTTCATATAATGAACAAAGGGTGTCCTTCCTAATGCTTCTGATTTGATCACTCTCTTCACAGAGTGTATGAAGAATCTTCCACAAGGAATTTGTTGTTTTGTAATTCTCATACTTCCTTAATATTTCTTCATGTAAATCCATACTAAGCAAGTTGTATGCTTTAATATCAATTGTAACCTTCTTAACATCATAATGTGACAGATCCTTTGTACTAATTGGTTGATTGTTGTCATTATAATCCGGCCCAAGAGTGGCTGGAATATAAGAACCTTCGGTTATTGAAACCCATAAGTTAGAATCTGTATAATTAACATGATTCCTGAACTTGATTTTCCAGGATTTAATGTCTACTTTTGTTTCCAACTTTGGAGGTTGGTATAAGATGCATCAAAGTTACTCATGGTTAGTTAAGATCTAAGATTTTAACAATCACAGAGTATTTTTTAAGAAATAAACTAATTAGTGACAAAATTTAAATTATAATAAATAAGCAGTTGTGGTCACAAATCAATCAATCCTTTCAATGATAATTAAATATCAAATTAAGGATTTTGTCAATGTATTTGTTCAATTAATATGAATAATATATGAATATCAATCATAACCAAGATCTACTATTTAATTGATTTGAATATTGACCCAAGTTAATCAAGCAATGTAACAGTGTTTGCTAAGAGACACTTCACTGTTTTGATTAAAATCACACAAAACGATTGCTTAGAAACAATAGATATGATCAGCAAAGACTGACAAATCTAGTGAAACAAACAAACAATTAAATGAAATTAACATTGATAGATCAATCGATCTAATTCAATGAGAACTTGGCTCTGATACCACCTGTGAATCCAAGGATCACAATAAGGAATTATCAGTGTTAATACGGGGTCAAGTTAATATTTGTGGAATCAACATTAACTTTGTTTAATTGTTTTCAATAAATTCAATATCAACAGTAATGATTAATGATTAAGACCAACACAATGAGATCAACATAATTAATAATCAAACAAAAGGATTTAGTTCAAATATATTTCATTTAAACTGTTAATGGCTACATATGAATAAAAAATGAAAGAATAATATTGGTTTGAATGTATTGATGTTGATATGATGGCTGCTAGGGTTTGTGTTTGTGTGATTTGATGTGATGTATGGTTTGTTGTATTGATGCTTGTTTGTTTGTGATTGTGTGTCGTCTTGCCGTTGTAGCTGTCTGCTTGATGTGAAACCCAAGATCCATATTTATAGGCATGTGTGTTTCAGTTAAGGAAACACTGGATCTCTTAGGATTCGCATAGCTGTCTTATTGACTTGTAACACTTGTATTATTTAGGGAAAATATTACAGAATAGTAACAACTTTCAAAAGTGTTCTAATGTAGTCACTCATGCATATTTTTCTCAAATTGAACCACCAAACGATCAAATCGAGTCATTACTAAATTTTCTTATGACAAGAAAGTAATGATGGAAAAAACATGGAAGTCAGAATTTTCAACATATAAAATTATATTAAAAATAAAAAAACATGTAAGTTATGAAAAAATAAAGTGCCTAAAATTTATGTCAACATCCATATGAGAATGAAAAGATAGAAATAAATATTTTCTAACTGAATCCAAAAATATAACATGTTAAAAAATATGTTATAACTTTTAATTTGTATAAAATATAAAAACTGAGTGGTCTAATTCGAACACTTTTAAAACTTGAGTTACTTAATTGGAACACTTTTGAAAGTTGGTTACTATTTTACAAAATATAACATGTTAAAAATATTTTGTTCTTCCGCAGGAGTCTTGTTCTTCCGAAGGTACTTTGTTCTTCCCAAGGTATATTTTGTTCTTCTGAAGGTATCTTTTGGTTTCGAAGGGATCATCACTTCAACTTCAGAGCTGGTTGTTCATCCGTAGAAAATCTTCGGATGATTGATTTTGTAAGAAACATATCTATGGAAGAACAAAACTGACCGTAGATGTTTCTTACACTTAGTCAATTTCAGTAATTGACCAAGTATTATGTTTGTACCTACAATCATACACAAATCAATACACATATGGGTTAACCTATATATATAATACGTACATCATAATAATGAATTACAATTATTCATTAAAAATATTGATTAAAGTTATAAGCTTATACAAAATGCTCTAGACCTATAGTTCCTAGATCTAACAATCTTCAATTTGGGGATTGAACAAACTAGGGTTCATATGATTTGGGGTTATTCAGCATTTGGTGTTTTTAACTTTTCAAAACAAATCCTTAATGCAGCTAAGGCCCTTGGTTCAATTGTAAGTTGCATGTCCCCCTAAGCATGAGGTCCCCGGTTTGAACCCGAGAAACCTCATATATTTTTTAGGCCTTTTTGGCCTTCAAATTAAATGTTAAAAATTCCTAAAAATTTTAAAAAATCATTTTATAAACTTTGTTTATTTTAAAATCACTTAATTATTTTTCTATAAATTATTTATTAAAAATACCTTCATATTATTATCAAAATTCTAAAGCTAATGTTATAGTTAGCTTATTTTTATAAAAATTAGACTTCAAATAATAGTTTAGTTCACAAAAATTATTATTTCAAAAGTTGCTTTTCAATTATTGTTAAAATCATGCTTATTTCATTTAGTTATAAAACTTTATTTAAACTTTATATATAAATCTTACAAATTATTATGAATGTTTTCTTATTTCATATCTTTATATAAAATATAAATATATTTTTCCATGAAAATATAATTGGTTCCCATTGTTAAATATAATTATTAGACAAAGCCTTAAATACCAAGTTTAAACCCTAGTTCCTGTTAAATCGTTAGACTTATCATTATTAAACATTATGTAGATAACATGTGTACCTAGTTTATGAGCTTAATGTAAATGTCTTTTATGTCTTACACACATGTAATGAATGGGTTAAATGAAATATAATATGTGGTTGATGTTTATAATTTTTAATATTTCATAGTATTATTGTGTGTTAAAGTATAATGAACTTACTATATAGGTTTGAGGTTGTTGTGCTTGTTCTTAGTCATAATGATTATGAAATGTGTTCAACCTAGTCGTATGACTCTTCATGCGAATGGACCATGCTTATAGACAGTACGCATGAATATATCATGCTTATGGACTAGTTGCATGACTAAAATAGGAGACTGGGTCAGTCGCATGATTGAGACATAAGATTGACTCAGTCGCACAACTTAACCTTCAGGCGTGCGTATGGATCAATCGCATGACTGAACCATGCTAATGGTTCAGTCGTACGATTGGAAACCCATAACCTATAAATACCACTTAATTTGTGGAAAAACGTAACACTTTAAAAAACAATTAAGAGCAGACTTCATAATACACCAACCCTAGCCGTCTAGAACGTCCAAGGAAGCATGTTCAACTTCATAGATCATTCATGATCGATCTCTATGCGTTCATAATGTTTAGTTTCAATCTTATATCGATCAGGTAATTTTTCTCATTGATTGGATCGCCAATCAAATAGGATCCTGCACTATTTGATTCGGTATAAACGCAGAATCTGTTGGTATTCCGTACGTACACGGTCCTGACAAGTGGTATCAGAGCTTTGGCTCTTGATTTTGCGTTTGATTCAATTAGAATAGTGTCAAAACTCACGTTTTAACTCAAAAGAATCATCTTTTTAAGTCCACAAGTGTTTTTCAACGTTCCCAGGCATCAAAGTTGAAGTTTTTCGTGTTGCACCCTGAAAGGATCATACATGCCAACTCAATGGGTGAATTGATGATTGTTCAACTGGAATGCCACAAGTCCAAGATGCAATGTGGATGAAGATATGCAAGAAAAATAACAAGTGTTATCTTCCGCGTTAGTCAATGCAGAAGACAAAAATCTGATGCGGACAAGTGTTTACTCTTGCGCATTAACTAATGCAGAAGACATAATACTTATGCTGAAGAACAAGTTACTCTTCCGCACTGACTAATGTGGAAGAACAAAAGAAGATGCGGACAAGACTTTGATCATCCGCATTGACAAATGCGGATGACCAACCAAATGCACACAAGTATTTGTTCATCCGCATTAACCAATGCGGATTACCAACTTACTAATGCTGATGATCAAGCGGAAATGCTAATCAAGTTTATCTCATCCGCATTTGTCAATGCGGATGAACAAGTAGAGATGCGGATCAAGACTTAGTCTAATTTCTGATGTAACAGGTTAGGGGTAGTTTAGTCATTTTGTGAAGGCATCTTGTCTTGTCCATAAATAGAATAGTTTACCTCGTACTGAGGTGACGGCTGATAGATAGAGAATTTTTTTGTTGTAATTATTCTCTGTAACTTATCAACTTTCATATATCAATACAACCGTATTTATGAGTAATTTTCTTGCTTGAATGTTCTTTGATTGTTTGTTTCTGCCACTCAATCATTGACTTGATTATCATATTCGATTCTCAGTAAGAATATCACTCTTACTCAAACCCAGTCAATTGGTATCAGAGCTTTGGCTCTCGATTCTCTTTTAGATCTACGCACAGACTTAATAGAACTCGATTGATCTGATAATCAAGTTGCTAGTAGTAGATATTATCATCTCTTCTTAGCAAACATCAAAAATACTCCTGTCAAACAGCAAGAACACTCATTCTGAACCTCAACAGGACTGCTTGAACAAGTCAGACTCATCAAACACAATCAATCTTAAAATCAACTAAATCTATACTTACACAAATCAACATGGATTCTAACAGTTACTCTGAATTAGGTCATACACCTAAACCTCCCATGCTTAAACACAAATTTGAGTTTAAACAATGAGAATACTATTTAGAAATTATATCACCGGTGTAGATCCTGACTTTTGGATCTCAATATGTAAGGGTCCACATATTCCTGTTACTCTATCAACAGCTCAAGCTGCACTATACAAGACTGCTAGAATACCAATTAAAGACTTAATTCTGGATGAAGATGACTATAAGAAAATCAAAATTGATCTTAAAGCATACTCCATTTTCACTCAAGCACTCAAAATGGATGTGCTGAAAAGATTGGAAAAATATGGAACTGCTAAAGCTATTTGGGATGCTCTCAAAATTATGTGTGAAGGTAGCAGTGAAGTTGCTGAAATTAACAAAGACAAGCTGGTCAATCAGTATGAAACCATCCATCACACCAATGGAGAATCCATATCAAAACAACTGTATAGATTTGTACAGTTGGTCAATCACTTGGAAATTATGGGTGTTTCATACAACATTAAAGAACTCAACAAGAAAATGCTTCACAGTCTGCCTGAAAGCTGGAAGCAAAATGTCACAATGTTGAAAAATACTCTTGATCTTGAGAGTACCACTCTAGACATTATGATAGCCAAGATTGAAGCTTTGGAACTTGATGAACAAAGCAGAAATCTGAGTGGGCCAAGAGTGATTGAAGCCTACAAATTCCCTTCAGAATCACATTCTATTGAAAATGCTTTCATCACAGAGGAAGATGACTTCATCTCATCAAGAGATCAAATGAACAATACTGGGTTCATTGCATCTCCATCATTCAATCACCATTCAACTTCAGCACAAGCACCAAAAGTCTCCACTGCACCTCCAATCTCTCCAGAAGACTTAAAATCAGAAGAGCAAAATGCAACCTACAATGCCTTTGTTGCAAGTTTTGAAGCATATCTTGGGGGAAGACTCACTTCTGCCCATCTAATACACGAAGATTTAGAAGAACTAGATCCTGATGATGTTGAGGAGATGGATCTACAATGGCAAATGGCAATGATTGCCATGAGAGCAAAGAAATTCTTCAGAAAAGGAAGAAATTGAGCCTGAATGAGAGCACAAAGCTTGGATATGACAAATCCAAGGAAAAATGCTTCAACTGTGGCATGACTGGCAATTTCTCAAGAGAGTGCAATGCTCCTAAAAGAACCAACCATTCAAGGAACTCTCCTGGTCAATCATCCTCACAGCCCAATTCAAGCTATCACTCAAACAATCAACAACAGCAGTACCATCATTCTCATCATCAACAAACATATCAGAATCAACCACAACTGACAATCAAGCCCATGCAAGCACTCAGCCTTCTGCCAGTGCCCTTGTGATCAAACAAGATGAGATATGTGACTGGAGTGTGTATGCTAAGGAAGTCAAGCCTCAATTCCAGAATCATGCTCTCATGGCTCATATCAATGATGGACCATCGCAATGCCTACTGAGGTAAAAACTAACCTTTGTAGTGAGAAATGCATAAATGAATTACAAGAGTATAGAGAACACAATCATAAACTGGCAGATAAAATTAAAGAAGAAAAGGTGAAGTCATAAATGATGAAGAGAGAACTAAAAAGTTTTGAAATCAAAATCAAATCTCTCATTCCTGACATAGAAAAATTACATGGTGAGAAATACAATCTTGCAGCTGAAAATGAGCTACTTACTGAAAAGTTAGCTCAAGCTAAAGCTCTACAATCTATTTCTGAAGTGAAACTTGAGAAGTTTCAAATGTCTTCAGTCAAGCTGCAAGAAATGCTGGATTCACAAAAAAATCCAAAGGACAGTCAGGGATTGGGTACAATTCATGTCCTCCACCATACAATGACAATTACACTGTCATGCCTGACTCTATATCACTCTCTGAATCAATTAAACCTAAAATTATGGAACCTAAATCAGTAGTGAAACAAGTGACAAATCCTCAAAACAAACCTGATGTTTATTTTGAAACCAATGAGGACAAAATCAAGTTAGGACACCCAATCAAAATAAAAGAGTGTTCTGACAAGACAGTGATTGTCAAAAAACCATCAAGCCCTGTAAAAGCAATTGTACCTTTTATAAAATTCATACCATATGTTTTACACGGGAAAAAGAAATATGTCAAAATAGTGAAACCCACTACTGAGAGTAGTTCTGATAATGAGAGTAGTTCCGATAATGGGATTGTATCTCCACAAAAATCAAGCAAATCAGAAAAGATTTCACTGAAAAAGAAACCAACTGTAAAACTGAGTTCAACACATAAAACTTCATGAGACCCTCAGTCATCAAAATTAAGGCAGGGAGTTGGATTTGATATCTGTAACAAAGAACATATTGACCAGTTTGAGAAAGAGGTGAGAAGTAGGTTAAAGAAACAAAAACAGCCCTGACAACTGAACAAGAGTAGTATTAAGAAACAATCTTCAAAAAGGGCTGATTCTGATTCATCACCTAAAGAAAAGAAAGTGACTTATCAAAAGAAAGTATCAGTTGAGTCACTCAAAGAAAAATCTAATTCAAGAAACAACAAATGTATTGTGATATATGTGACATGTTCAATCACAAGACAGATAAATGCTTCTTCAGCAATATTGTTCTATCTATGATATGAACAGTCACTCCACCAAAAATTGCTATTTCAACAAGTATTTTTCAATCTGTGACATGAACAATTACAATACATCTGATTGTTACTTCAATCAGAAGGGGTTGAGAATTCCACAACACAAGCCCATCTCAAAAACATCTATTGTGATGCATTCTGTCAAACCTCATCTTCATAATACTCAATCTAGGACTCCTAGATCAACAAATGACAGAAATAACTCAAAGGATTTAAGGAAGGTTCAAAGAAATCATCTCATAATGAAACACAAAGTTGGCCTTCCTAAGCAAAAACCACCTTTTGATAATGAAACTCGGGCTAAATTTTTACAAAGAAATAGAGACCAACGATTTCATTATTCATCTGAATCCTCAATAGATGTAGATGAGATGACTCGACCAATTCATTACCAAAAATCTCCCAAATCACCTTCATCTAAATCACCATTCAGAGGGAAATACCAGGAGGTGACTATCATGAATAGGAACGGGAAACCCAAGACCATCATTGCTTGGGTTCCTTATTCTAATTAGTTCTTTTTGTTTGTAGGTTCATCCACATAGGTCTAATAGCCTATGGTATGTAGACAGTGGATGCTCCCGACACATGACTAGAGATCGTTCTCTCCTTCATGATTTCAAGTATATACAAGGAACTACTGTGGTATTCAGTGGAGATTCAGAAGGTGGTAGGATCACAGGAGAAGGATCTGTGACAAATGGGATGCTGAGCTTTGACAAAGTAAATTACTGTGATAACTGAATTTCAATCTGCTATGCGTATCTCAGATCTACGACAAAAAATATTCCACTCACTTTATAGACACTCACTGCTACATTCTGAAACCTAGATTTTAGATTCCTGAAGAATGGGTTGTCTTAAAGACTCCGAGGAAGAATAATACATATGTCTTAAACTGTGTTCTGCGTCACCTAAGGAAGAAACATGTCTTTTGTCTAAAGCATCATTTGATGAGTCATAGCTTTGGCATAGACGTTTGGGGCACACTAACTTCAAAAATATGAACAAGTTAGTCAAAGGAAACCATGTAATTGGTCTTCCTCAAAAGGAATTCAATTTTATTGATCAATGCTCAGCGTGCCTCAAAGGAAAACAACATAAATCATCTCATAAAACCAAGCTGGTGAACACTAACAATACTCCATTGAAGTTAGTTCACATGGATCTGTTTGGACCAACTCATGTAATGAGTATGGGAAAGAAACAATATTTTTTAGTGATCATTGATGACTTTTCTCGATTCACATGGGTGTTCTTCCTACTTCATAAAAATGAAGCATCCCAAATCATTCAAGAATTTATCACTAAAATTGAAAATCAACTTGATCTCAAAGTCAAAAAAATAAGAAGTAATAATGGTACAGAATTCAAAAATGAAAATATGAGTTCCTTTTGTGCAACCAAAGGCATTGCCCATCAATTCAGTGCAGCTAGAACTCCTCAACAAAATAGGGTAGCTGAAAGACGAAATAGAACACTGATTGAAGCAGCAAGAACTATGCTAGCCGATGCTAAACTGCCAATCACCTTCTGGGCAGAAGCAGTTAACACATGGTGTTTTATGCAAAATCGAACTGTGATTGTTAAAGAAAGTAACATGACACCTTATGAACTGATATTTCATAGGAAACCATTTTTTTTATTTCTCAAATCATTTGGTTGTCCAGTCTCAATATTAAACACCCGTGATCATTTGGGAAAATTTTCATCTAAGTCTGATGAAGGATTTTTTGAAGGTTATTCTTCCATCTCAAAGGCTTATAGAGTGTTTAATCCTGGACTGAAAATTGTTGATGAATCCACAATGTTCAATTCAAGGAACATTCGTTTCCCAAATCTACAAATGGTCCTGATTGGTTGTTTGATATTGACACTTTTACTAAATCATTTGACCAATTTCACTTGTCTGATGCAGGAAATATACATTCAGGTGATACTTCATCAACTGTAGAAAGAAGAGAAAATTATCCATTGATTCCACCTACATCTGATGAACATATGAATGAAGATGTTCCTCTTCAAGCTGATCCCATCAGACACTTGTCACAAAACCTTAGTGTTTCTTCTGAAGAAGTTCCTAGCTAGTACCATCTCACTCAGATGACTTGTCACATGAGATCAGAAATCAAAAACAGGCTTCTCATCCAGAAGAAACTCAAGGTACTTCAAATGATGCAAGCAACCTCAGTGCTGCTGAAGATGTAGCTGAAACAGAAATTGACAATCTTCATAATTCAACAACAATACAAGATGATTGTGCCTCTGACCATAATGAACTGAATGTCTCCAATCTTGATGTAACTATTGCGGGTGACATCATTCCCACCACAAGAATACACAAGAATCATCCAGTTGAAACCATTATTGGTGATCTTAATGAGAGGGTGACAAGAAGCAAGTCAAGTATTGCAAACATGTGTTTGTTCTCATGCTTTCTATGTCAAACAGTACCTAAAAACATCAAAGAGGTGCTTCAAGACAATAGTTGGATTGAAGCAATGCAGGAAGAATTGCTCCAATTCAAGAAACAAGAAGTATGGCAGCTGGTAGATCTTCCTGAAGGACAATACCCTATCGGTACCAGATGGCTGTACAGGAACAAGACTGATGATAGAGGGATTGTCATCAGAAATAAAGCAAGACTAGTGCCACAAGGATACACTCAGGAAGAAGGAATTGACTACGACGAGGTGTTTGCTCCTGTTGCCAGACTAGAAGCAATCAGAATCTTTCTCGCATATTCTGCGTCCATGAAATTTACTGTTTATCAAATGGATGTAAAGTGTGCCTTCTTGTATGGAAAGATTGCTGAAGAAGCCAATGTAAGTCAACCACCTGGCTTTGAAGATCCAGATTTTCCTTACAGAGTGTACAAGCTTGACAAAGCTCTGTATGGTCTTCATCAAGCTCCAAGAAAGTGGTATGAGACTCTATCATCCTTTCTTCTTGAACATGGGTATGAAAGAGGAAAGATTGATCAGACTCTCTTCAGAAGAATAAGAGGAAAAGACATGCTGTTAGTCCGATTTACGTGGATGATATTATATTTGGCTCGAAAAACAAACAACTCTGCAAAGAATTTGAAGATCTTATGCATTCAAAGCTTCAAATGAGTGCTATAGGAGAATTCACATTTTTTCTGGGGGTGCAAGTCCAGCAAACAGCAGATGGAATCTTCATCAACCAATCAAAATATGTAGAAACCATGCTGAAGAAATTCCACTTTGCTGACTGTCAGTCTATGAGAACTTCTGTAGATACTAAAATGAATATTGGACCTGACCCTGAAGGCAAATCAGTGGATCAAACTCACTATCGATCAATGATAGGTTCACTTATGTATCTAACAGCCAGTAGGCCTAACATTATGTTTGGTGTTTGTGTGTGTGCTAGATGTCAAGCTGCTCCAAAAGAATCATATGTGAACGTAGTCAAGAGGATATTGAGATATCCGAAGGGAAAACCAGCTCTTGGATTATGGTATCCAAAGGAAGGATAATTTAATCTCTATGCCTACACAGACAGTGATTATGGAGGATGCAACTTTAATAGAAAATCCACTTTTGGAGGTTGTCAATTTCTTGGTCCCAGACTAGTATCCTGGCAATGCAAGAAGCAGACAAATGTGTCTGTGTCCACAGCCGAAGCTGAGTATATTGCTTCTTGAGCATGTTGCTCTTAAGTTCTCTGGATTCAAAACCAGATGCTTGATTATGGTTTTAACTTTTTGCATACACCAATTTCTATTGACAACACAACTGCTATCATTATAACTAATAATCCAGTTCAGCACTCAAAAACAAAACATATTGAAATTAGATATCATTTTTGAGAGACTGTGCTAAAAAGGGTTTAATTAAATTGATTCAAGTACCGACAGAAAATCAATTAGTTGATTTGTTTACCAAGGCATTTCAACCTAGTAGGTTTGAATTTCTGGTTCAGTCAATTGGCATGATTAACCTTGAGTAAAAAAATGAAAAACATCAAAAATATTTAAAACAACAGAAAAACCACAAAAATAAATCAAGTTTTATGAAGAAAAGAATCAAGGGAAATGATATAATTACAGTCGTTATATTATTCACTGTGCTTAATTTCAAAATGTAAAATACTGAAACGACTTACCAGATATGTTGGTAGGCTCAACTTGGAAGAAAAGATACATGCAGTGATGAATTAAAGAAATATTCAATTGTGAAACACTCATCACAAAGTACAAGTATGTATTGGCTTATCTGAATGCATGTGTGTGCAGTAACCTAAACACACCAGGTAATGATACTTTATGAATCTCCTTCACCACATCATGTTTCATCTTTGTTTTGCTGAGCAATGACCTAATGAAACTTGCACATAGTGCAGATGTCATGACCCAAAAGATTCCCAATGTGGAATACATCCAAAATTGGATGAATCAACAAAGTAATACATTCCAAGTGAATGAACAAAAGAATCCTATCATGGATCATCATCCAAAGTGAAGTGAAAAGAATCCTAATAAGGATCTGTTGGATTCTATATGCCCAAGACACATAGAACATTGATGCGGTTAGTATGTCATGATCCAAGTCGGGTTATACCCAATAACAAGCTTTGCAATCACCGACAATTATTCAATTGATGATATGATCATGCAATTAAATAATAACACCAAATTTAGAAAATGGGTTTTCTAAATTAGTTGCATATGAGATGGAACAACTTATTAGGATATTTTATTCAAGAATATTACTTAGTGTTATTTAAGTTAGTTAGATAACATTAAATAATAAAAGAGTGTATAAGTTATACAATTAAAAGTTAATTGTACAACTTATAAGGGATTAGTTTTATAAAATTGTTTGATTAAGTTTTGGGGGGAAAACTTTTATTTGGAGACCCATTAGGCCGCCCCCTCTCATATGAGAGGTTTTTTTACTTTCTTGTAAACTACAACTTTGATTACTAGTCCAACACTCAAGACATCCATCTCTTTCACACATGCAAAACACAAGTTAGAAGCTCCAATCTCTCTCTCAAACTCTCAAGTTCCAGCAGTCTTTGGAGAGGTATTGGAGTCATTTTGGTGTTCATATCCCTAGGAAGAAGAGTGTTTACAAGTTAGCTTGGGGTGTACAAGCTTTAGGGGTCCTTTCCTTGGAGCCTTGGCCGAGTTTTGAGCATCTATCTTTCCTTTTGGTCGACTATCAAGCTGTTGAAAGGTAGTTTTTTCACAGCTCATTGTAGCTGTGATTTTATGTACATTTACATATGTTTCATAGTTTGCTTATTCACATATAATGATCCTTTGATTTTGGGTTTGTTTTATACATATATATGTCACCATAAGAACATGAAATTTCAGCTTTATAATCATGTTTCAAAATCATTTCAGCTGCGTTTTTCTGAAAGTTTAAAAGGTTAAACTTTGTTTTATGTTCTAACAAACTCAACATTGGCATCTAGAGCCGGTTATGTGGATAGCTTGCTTGTTCTTGTCCTTTAAAATTGTTTTTATGGGACTTTATAACCCTTTTAAGGGCTGCAATATTCCTATATGTTGAATCCCCAAACTTTCAAGGTTATATTACACATGCTTGTGATTAAACCTTGAAAGATATGTATGTTGTTTGGGCAATGTTTAAAACCCGAAATTTCAGTTTATGTTGGCTGAAATTTCGTGGGTTTTAGAGGGGATTCATTGTTATTTTTGGATGATATGATGAATGTTTATATTGTTGCATAACCTAGCCTTTGGCCTTGTGTTGTTTGGATGATTGCAATGGTTGTATTTGTTTATTCAATGGGGTTGTATATTTATTTATGTGTGCTTTGTTTAAAATGTAATTTATTTATTATTGGGTTGTAATAAATAGATTAGGTGCATTTTCATTTTACTAGATATCTTGTATTAGGACTTTATATCTTGTAATATGAAGAGGTATGCGTTGGAAGCACAAAGGAAAAACATAATAGAAACATGGAGCATTTTGGATGCGGTTTCAAGTGGGAGACTTTTGGAAGCTTTCTATGTGTTTTGTTATGACCCTTAGGAATGCCTATGGACCACACTTGTGATGGCAAACAAGTGTGGACCACTTTAGATGCTATGGTTATGCACATATGCTATGTTGTTTTGTTTATATTATTGTGGTTGATGGCATGTATGTGATATTTGATTTAGAAAACCTTTCTATGATCTTAACAAACTAATTAAATGGTTATTAATCATTAAAAGGTATTAAAAGGTTATTAAAATTATTTAATGATTCTAAAGATTAAAATAAGTTTTAATCAAAGGACCATAGGGTATCTTGTATTTGAAAGTGTGCAAATACAAGTACTAAGAGTTTTCTGAACTAGAATTATGAAATCTCTAAATATATTAAAACAAGATCAACACCGTCATTTTACACAACACTTGAGTCACTTTGGAACTCTTAGTGGGATAAAGGTCACCTAACCATTTTGAGGGAACTTGTGATTTGAGGTGAGAATGCCTTATTTGTGGGATAAAGGTCACCTAACCACTTATTTTGGCAAACTCACACATGGGTGTAAGTAGGGTGTCATTATTTGCAAACCATGTCAAATGGATCACCTACGATGTGGTTTCCAAATGATGTTGATGGGATTAACATGCCGACTTTACATATGATGTTTCAAGTCGATCCCATATCTCTAGAAGTTGCAAATGGTTGCAATCGTCAATCGTTGACCACCTTATTAATTTAAATCGTGGGATATAGGTCACCTAACCACAATTTAAATGTAATGTTGGATTCTAGATTTTAATATAAAATGGTCGTAAAAGGTATTTATTATTAAAATAACAATATCGAAAATACTAAAATTGATCTTTGTTAAATTTTGTAGATGGCCTCCAATAACCATGATAACAATGAAAATTCATCCGCGTCCGCCCAATCTTTAAGAGAGATTCTCCAAAAGGAACGTCTAAACCATAACAATTTTATTGATTGGTTTCGAAACTTGAGAATCGTTCTCAAGCAAGAAAAACGTGCGTATGTTTTAGACGACCCTATCCCCGATCAACCTAGTGAGGATGATGAGGAGGCCTTTAACGATTGGTTAAAATACACTGAGGACTCGGTCCAAGTGTCTTGTCTCATGTGGCAAGCATGACTCTGGATCTCCAAAAGGAGTATGAAAATCACGAAGCCTATGACATGATAACCCAGCTAAAGGAAACGTTCCAACAGCAAGCAAGGGTGCACGCTTTGAAACGGTTCAAGCGCTTCATGCATGTCGTATGGACGACAACCAATCTGTTTCATCTTATGTGCTT
Organism: Flaveria trinervia; assembly: GCA_025506515.1. NCBI lineage: Eukaryota > Viridiplantae > Streptophyta > Magnoliopsida > Asterales > Asteraceae > Flaveria > Flaveria trinervia. The sequence continues at coordinate 47,362,436 of CM046451.1, forward strand.
AAGATGAAAAGTCACATTGACCGCCTCGAGAGGCTTAATTGTCCCGTCTCGAAGGAATTGGCCACGGATTTGATCCTTAATGGCCTTACCAAAAGGTTCGAGACATTCGTGTTGAATTACAACATGAATGCATGGGACAAGAGCATTGGTGAGCTTCATTCTATGCTCAAAACGGTCGAGGTGGCCATGGGTAAAAGGGTTTTACCCGTTCTCACCATCAACGAAGGTGGGAACAAGAAAAGGCCTCATCCCGCGCCCAAAGCAAGAGTTGCCAAGGGTAAGGGACCCATGTCGGGTAAGGGGAAAGGGGTGGCAAAGGTGCCACCCAAAGCACCGGAGAATAAGCAAAAGGTTGCTTCAAATGACCCATGCTTCAAGTTTGGGGAGATTGGACATTAGGCAAGGAATTGTCCCATCCATCTCCAAGAGTTGAAAGCAAAGAGGGATGCCAGGCAGACCTCAGGTACAACATACATGATCCATATTGATTTAAATTTAATATCCTCTAACACATGGGTATTGGATACCGAATGTGGAACTCACATTTGCAATTTGTTGTAGGGGTTCAAAAGAAGTAGTGACTTCAAGAAAGGGGATGTTAGCCTCTACATGGGCAATGGGGCAAAAGTTCAAGTTCAAGCCCGTGGTGACTACATCTTGAAACTTCCCAATGGTTGGAAGTAATTTTGTATAATGTTTTGTATGCTCCTAGTTTGACTAGGAACGTTGTCTCTGTAGCCCTATTAAAACAATTTGGATATGTATTATCATTTATTAGAAATGAATTCATGTGCTTTGAATGACATGTTTTACTTTAAAGCTATTCCCGTCAATAGTATTTATGAATTGGTTTGTGAAATCACATTGAATGATAGCTTGTTGTACGAAACTAGTACCAAGAAACTTAAATCGGATTTGAGTGACTCTTACCTTTGGCATTGTCGTCTTGGTCATATAAACAAGAAAAGAATTCAAACACTACAAAAGAATGGTCTTTTAAAACAAGTGAATGTGATTCATTGATGTGTGTGAGTCTTGTTTACAAGGTAAAATGACTAAGGCACCCTTTAGTGGGACTAACGAAAGGGCAAAAGATTTGTTAGGAATCATACATTCGAATGTATGTGGTCCTTTTAAGCCAATGAATAGAAATGGTGAAAGATACTTCATTACCTTTACCGACGATTATAGTCGCTATGGGTATATGTACCTGTTAAGACACAAAGATGAAGGTTTTGAAGTGTTCAAGATCTTTCAAAATGAAGTACAAAATAAACTCAACAAGTCGATTAAAGTTCTCCGCGCCGATAGAGGAGGTGAGTAACAAAGTGATGCCTTTCAAGATCATCTTAGGAGTTGTGGGATTGTCTCACAACTCACTCCACCTCGAACACCACAACATAATGGTGTGTCTGAGAGGAGGAATCGAACCTTATTGGATATGGTCCGATCTATGATGGCTAGAAGCACATTACCTCTCTCATTTTAGGGTTTCGCTTTGCTCTCCGCGGCCCGTACTCTAAATATGGCCCCAACCAAAAAGGTGCAAAGGACACCCCTTGATATATGGCATGGAAGAGTTCCATCCCTATCATATTTAAGGGTCTGGGGTTATGAGGCTTATGTTAAGACTCCCACCCCAAACAAATTTCAAGTCCGATCCACCAAGTGCATCTTTGTTGGATATCCTAGAGATTCTATGGGATATTATTTCTATGATCCACTAGAACAAAAGGTGTTTGTTGCCAGAAAGGGTGAGTTCTTAGAAGCAAAGTTCCTTATGGAAGGAACTAGCAGTAGAACAGTGGATCTTGAGGAGGATCAAGAACCACAACCTCATGCACGTTTGGTTGAAACTAGCACTCAACATGAGGATGTTGAAGATGATCAAGTGATTGATCAATACACACAAAACGCTCGCAGAAGTGGTAGAACTAGTAATCCACCTGAAAGATACGGATTTTTCATGGATGGATGCTATGTGGTAGATTCAGATGAACCAACCACATACCATGATGCAGTGTCCAATTTGGATTGTGACAAATGGCTCGAGGCCATGAGTGTTGAGATGCAATCCATGCATGGAAATCAAGTATGGGACTTGGTTGTACCACCTCTTAACTCCAAAGTAGTTGGAAGTAAGTGGGTTTTCAAGAAGAAAACCGATATGCATGGAAACTTGGATACTTATAAGGCTAGACTTGTAGCATAAGGTTTCACTCAAACTCAAGGGGTTGACTATGACGAAACCTTTTCACCTGTTGTGATGCTAAAATCTATTAGGATATTATTTGCCATAGCTGCTCATTATGATTATGAGTTTTGGCAAATGGATGTCAAAACCGCTTTCCTAAATGGATATCTTGAGGAAGATGTCTATTGATGGTCTATGGATAGTATATATATTTGATAAAGATTTATTGCACAGATTCAGTTTTAATTGGTTGTTACTAATACTAAACCACACACACAAAAGGTAGTGTACCTGTCGTGTGGTAATATAGTGTTGATAAGAACTGAGTATCAATCCGTGGACGCACCTAGCCTACTCAACAAACTTGATGTTTGACTATCAGATTTGGTTTTTGTTAAAGAAAGTGATATTTTGTATTGGAAAGATTTTTTTAGGGTTTAAAAGTAAACAGTAATAAAAAGAAAGTAAAATAAGAATTGAAGCGTTTGGATTTAAAATCAGGGAATAAAAGTTATCATCCTAATTAGAATCCTCTTATGTAATTGTGATGAATTGGTGAGGTGATGTGATTATGTTAATGTTTATAAAGATGAGCCGGCGTAATTTCTCGACTATCCTGCTGCCGTAGTGACTTGATCCTGTCAGGCTGATTTTACTGCTCAGATCAAAGCCCAGTAATGTAGGTAAATCTTTTGTGTCCTATTTGACATACAATTTCTGAAAACATAATTTAATGTTAAAAAGAGAGTTGATCAGGTTCCTTCCTAACATACCATTAATTTTAGAAAACCGTAACAATTACTGAAGTTTCCGAACTAATAAAAGGGAACCCGCAAATGATCAGAAAGTTAAAGTGATATGATTTCTAATAACCATTTCTAGTTCATTAGCCATGGATTTATTATGAAGACCGTTTTGCGAATGAAAGTTAATCATACGGTTTTCAACCTTGTATGACAATTACAATCACAAACCATAAAGTTATAACTTCCCGTTCAAATGTAGATGCTACCCATCAATAGTTTTCCCAAGACCACCATAACATTGACATAATACTTATCACACCATTAGTTCATCACAAATTACATAAGTTTCATCCGATTAGGATGATAAATAGAGTTTAGCTCATGATGAGCTTTAACATAACAACGGATAACAAAGAAGATAGATAAATGATCATCGGTGAATGGAACAATCAAACGATAATCCACAATGGATGACGTTTAGGTGATCCCAAGCTTCTTCCAAGTGTTGTATGCACCTCCCGAGCCTCCGAATGACCTTGAAGTCTTGATTCCGAGAGAATTCAGCAGAGTAATTCTCCCACCAAAGCTTGCCAAAAATGGTGAGCTTAGGCTTCTATTTATAGGATTTCTGGAGTGTTTAAGCACGGCCCCGTGCCTAAAAGACACGGCCCCGTGCTAGTACAATGCTTACGAAAGTTGGTCGGCTCGTACGTGCAGGTTATGTCGGGCACGACCCCATGCTAAATAGGGCACGGCCCGTGTTAGTGGTGGGGCACGACCCCGTGGCTTATGAGGCAAGACCCCGTGTCTACTTTTAGGGGACAGTACTTCTTGTCCTGTCGGATGTCAAGCACGGGGGTGTGTTTCTGGCAAGGCATGGGGGCGTGCTTAATGAGGCACGGCCCCATGCTTGGAGTCCAAAGCTCGGATTGCTTCAATTTCTTGTTAAATATGCTCCTTTTGTCCATCTTGCCTTTTAAACACCTGAAAACACAATTTAACACTTTTAAGTACATTTTCATCATTTTAAGGAAGATATTAAGGAATAATTGATGTGCTTTTGATAGGATTTTTATGTATAATTTGGAGCACATCAAACATCCCCACACTTGAACTTTGCTTGTCCTCAAGCAAAAATCACTTAAAATGACAATTCCACCAAAAACCAAATAAATCAAATTATAAACATGTCTTTCGAGAAGCATGCAAGTAAATACTATCCAAATATAAATATTCTAAGCACATGTAAAATGATATCCTAGCAAGCAATAGGTTGGTCAGTAAAGATTATTATCATGTAAAAATCCACACTTCTCACAAGATGCACTCACACTCGGCTAAATATGTGGAGTCATAATCAAGATTAAGTATGACTAATACACTCAATTGCCTAGTATGAATACGTGTAAAATCATATGCTTGTTAAGGGATCAAATCTCCACCTACTTAGATATTTATTTGCATAAATCATTAGGTCTTTGATAGGTTGTAACTTGGCTCGGGCTCGGGTATGGAATATTTGGAAGGAGTGGCTAATTGCTAAAGACAACGGTCTTGGCTTATTTTTCTAACATAAGTACAAGGAAAGCAATAATGGTTCCCTATACAATACTTCAAGCTAGAAGGGATATGCTAGCTTGAGGACTCATTTAAGGTCAGATTGTCAAGACCGTATTTTTCTTTCAAGAATCGTACTTCATCTTTTACCCGAAGATACACAAAACTATCCTTTCTCAAGGATCGTTCGGCTTGAAGCCTAATAGCACCCAATCGGATTAATTCTGTGTATTCGTATTGAGATTCAGTTTGATTATTTTTGCATTTTCCATTATGGGACCAATTTCCAGAATTCGGGCATCTTTCATATCTTTTCGCCCGTCTCTTATAGCACTTTTTGAAATCCCAAAATGGCGGAACTTGTTCCTTTTTTCGCCATTTTTTCTTGCGTTAAACGTGAGATTGAAAATTTGTTCACGGATTTCGGGGGAAGTCCCGGTTTTGCGTGATGAAGGCAACAAAGCAAATTGAAATCAAAAGAATGCATTCTAGTCTTTAAGGTCTGCCGGTAAAAGACCAATTTTTATTTTTTTATAAGCAAAAAACGTGTCTTTAACGAAAAGGGTTTCGTTGAAGGTTTTTGGTTAAATGACTTGGTGACTGGTGATTGAAAGATAAAAACGTTAAGCTCAACGGGGCTAACTAGGGTTGACGTTCGGGTAAGGAAAATTAAAGACAATGGTTGGGGCTTGAATGGTTAAGGTTCCTAGTGCCTAACTCATTTTTATGCAACAAATACTAATTAAGGTCTTGAAATGTATACCCAAAACAAGTTCTAATCACACGTATCATATGGCACCCTCAATTAAATCTAGAATGAAAGTAGAATTGCAACTTGCAAAAGTTGTTTAAAGCTCAAAAATAAACTCACATACGGATGGAATTGGGTAAAAGTGTTTCATTTTACATGATTAAATATTTTACTAGATTATTGCTTTTAAGGATATCACAAAAAACATTTTCAATTGTTATTTGGACGTCATGGATTTACTTCTTTATTTCCGAAAACGTATATTTATAATTTTGTTTATCAAAAACATATTAAATTTTTGGTTTCTTGTCACAAAATTTATTTGATAAGTGATCTTTTCCTAAAAATTTTAATTTCGACCTATTTAGCAAAGTCAAATGCATTACTCCCATCCCCACACTTAAAATTCACATTGTCCTCAATGTGATTAACATATTCATGATCGAGAAAGGGTAACGAAATAACTCCCCTAAAAATGATTAATTTTTCACTCGTGTTTGGTTGCCCTCGCGTTGTTAGAATCCTCAGTATCACCTGAAATGTCACCAATTATTGAAAGCATTAAAATCCTAAGCACACAAAATAAAAACAAAACGACATAAATTAAAAGATAGATTGGCACAAAACAACTGTGCCGGGGCCCGAAAATGATACGGTTTTTAAGGGCTTTGTGGTGGGATATCCCCCCACTCGTGGTACATTCGGTTTCTGATGTACGTGACATCTCTGCTCAAGTCATCGACTTGGGAATTAGATTTTCGACTCGATTGAAGGCTCGTTGGGCATATTCAAATGATCGCCTTGCATGGGTTTTGGTGGTTTGGATTGACTCATAAGGTCTAACATGGTGGAAATTCCCTTGTTCGTGAACTTGAAGATCCAGCTCTGGCTCCTTCAGCTGTTTCGGCATGTCGAGGTCCATGATAATTTCTTCGGGATCCGTCGGATCCCAGATTTGTCCCTTCTTATCCATGAATCTCGGCTGCCCATTTGGTAAACTTGTCACCATGTACATACTTGTACAGATGCTCAAGTCCAATAGTCCTGGCATCACTCCTTGGTTCCTTCAGTGTTATAACCATAGCTTTCATACAGGTTCAAAATCCAGCTTCCTCCAAACATGGGTGTTGGAGCACCTGCAATCGCGTTCCTGGCAAAAAGATTACAAAACAAATACCCAATATTACATGGCAACTAATTAACCATACAATATAAAATAAAAAAGTCTCTCAAATTAACAACTCCCACGCTTTGACCACGAGCTGTTATGGAATGGCTGAGTAACCGATGAATGTATCGCAGCAGCGGGTCTCGTATCTGACTGCTTTTTGTTTTGCTCGAGTTGAACCCTCCGGTTCCAATCCGCTCCCAAAATGCTTTCCTCATTGCACCACTTTCCGCGTCTCTACTTTCCTCGTCTGGGAATGTATGATACGCCGGCATTCCAGATATAGCCTCCTCCTCCATTTCTTGTTCCGTGTATATTCCAAGATAGACACCGACAAGGCAATGGATGTCTTTTTCCAATTCCCAGCTAGTCTGAATGAAACTGCATTTTCATCCCAAGGATCAGAGTCTTTCATGCTAAATTTAAAAGATGCTAAAAATTCAAGAGTTAGTTCATAAACGGAAGGTCTATTTTGTGAAAATAGACGTTTCCACTGGACACTTAATAAATTATTGTATCTTTCTAGCTGCCCGACTGCCGCTAGTGTTTCTTCATCTACTTGTAAGTGGGATCTTTCAACCCTTTGTAGCAATCTTTGAAGTCTATCATGACACCTGCTCTCGCGGCTCCCTCCAAAATGTAAGTAGGGATGCTCCATGATCCTGAAATTTAAAAATAAATTAATCTATACAAAACAAATTTCTTAAGCAGTCTCATGATGTTAGTGAAAATCATATGTTTTTCAAGACATAACACCATAATGATTAATTCATGTTCAAAAATACTTAAGAATTATATCCAGGAAAAAAAAATTTATTTATTTTGAACATGGGTGTGCGCTTTATACAACGTGGAGATGCGGTTAACATGTTTGGGCATTAAATCTTGACTCGAGCAATCGTGGTTTTGTTTGTAAATCGTTGATTAACATGGGTTTAACATTTCTTGCTTCAAAAATCAAAGATCATACGTTGAACATTTTAATCATTTGCTAATAATGAGATACTAAAAATATATATTGTTTTACATTACTTGACAATTCTTGTAACTTGAACATGATTAACAAAGGTTTCACCACGAGTTATGAAGATAGTCATGTTAATAATAAAAGAAAACAACTAACTAACCAACTAAACATGCTAATATCTAACTAAACACACTAATTAACACTAATCTACTACAAGAATAAACATGAACAAGTAGGTTAAAAGCCTTCAACATTCCATAACACGTTTAAGAACAAGTGTTTACACATAATTGCTAGGATTTCGGTTGTTTAGAGACCTAATCACCTAACTACATGTAAATGACTTTCATAATCAAAGGAATTAGTATGCTAACCTCTTGGCTAAATACTCTTGCAAGAACACTTGAACAAATGAAAGAAAAATGGAAAAGAAGATAGAATTGAAAGTGGATACTACTTTGCAGGCACATTAGTTCGGTTTTTATCATGCAACATTGAATGGAAAAGGACAAAAGGCTGAAAATTGGCAGGTGGTGTCAATTCTTGTCGAACACGGGGGCGTGTTCATGTAAAACGTTCTTTAGGTTTCAGTCTTTTGTTGTTCCGTTTTTCAGTTTCGCGCGTTGTGTAATTTTCCCGGTTAAGTTTTATCACTTTCAAATCATCAGAAAAGATACAAAAATAGTCTTATAGTTAAATAAAACAAGCCAAATTGAAAATTACATTCCCTAGAATCCTACAGTTATACGATACGTTTAAAGCTGAGAATCTGAAAAAGAAAAACCAGACTCTTTAAGGTGCAACAGCGCACTTAACACATCACGGAATGTTTCTAAAAGAAACCTCCACACATTTCATGTGGGAGGTTTGGCATGGGGTAGTGAGAAGTGCGGTTGCTCAATTCCGCGAGCTGCTGGTTAATGGAAATGAGTTTCTCGCTCATCTGCTGAACTTTTTGGATTAGTTCAGCTAAGCGTTGGGAAGCAACGAGGTTCATTTCAGTCAGTTGCTTGATTAGTTCATGCATCTTGAAGAAATATTCTTGAGTCGTAGGTTCTCGCGTTTCAAAACGCGGTTTCTTCGCAGGATTCCAGTTTAAGCGTCCGTGACTTGATTCTTTCATTTTTTCAGACGTTTTTAAGCAGGAATGGGTGTGATGAAAGAATGGAACAAGTGTGGTATTTATACACAGGTCGTGGAAAGTGAACACGGGGGCGTTTTGGCTAGGCACGGCCCCGTGCTTGTCAGAATTCGTCTTAAATTCGACATGCAACGTTCCAGAGTCGTCAGCGGAGATCGTGGAAAGAATTTGTCAGAGACACGGGGGCGTGCTTGATGGGGCACGGCCCCGTGCTTATGCTTGTGAAGTCCTAAAAGCTTTCTAAAAAATGAAAAAAAATGTATGTACAGGTGTCGCGTTTAAGTTTCGGGTCTTCGGCATGACCCTTCCCTACACTTAGTTTTCGTTGGGGTGGAGGTTTAATCCTCCGAAGAGATCTTGGTTGGTCCATTATTATACGGTTTCAAACGATGACCATTTACTTTGAAACTTAAACCTGCGTGGTTGTAAATTTCAATGGCACCATTCAGAAACACGTTTTTGATCGTATAAGGTCCAGACCAACGTGATTTCAGTTTTCCGGGAAATAAACGTAAACGAGAGTTATACAGTAAGACGCGTTCTCCACATGAAATTGTTTTGTGCTCTTTAATCGAGCGTCGTGGAATTTCCTTGTCTGTTCTTTGTAAACCCTAGCCTTTTCGTACGCTTGTTCCCTCAATTCCTCCAATTCGTGAATTTGTAGGAATCGATTCTTTCCTGCAAGGTCTTGGTCCAGGTTTGCTGATTTAAGTGCCCAAAAGGCCTTATGCTCTAGTTCTACAGGTAGATGACAGACTTCCCATAAACTAGTTTAAACGGTGTTGTGCCGATGGGAGTCTTATAGGCTGTTCGAAAAGCCCATAATGCATCATCTAACTTGATAGACCAGTCCTTATGATTTTGACCTACATTTTTCTCAAGGATTCGTTTGATACCTCAGTTAGTGACTTCAGCTTGCCCATTCGATTGGGGATGGTAAGCAGTTGTAAAGTGATGGTGAACTCTATAACGTGCCATTGCTCTTTCAAGCTGATTGTTACAAAAATGAGTTCCTCGGTCACTAATCAGAGCTTTGGGGGTACCAAAACGAGAAAATAGTTTCTTAAGGAATTTGACAACGTTCCTGGCATCATTAGTAGGCAGGGCTTGAGCTTCAGCGCATTTTGAGACGTAATCAACTGCTACCAAGATGTAACGATTGCCAAATGACACCGGGAATGGCCCCATGAAATCAATACCCCATATATCAAATATCTCGCATACTTGAACTGGTTTCTGAGGCATCTCATCCCGTGTCGAGATATTGGTTGCTCTTTGACATGCATCACAGGTGCGTACCATGTTATGAGCATCTTTGAAGATTGTGGGCCAGTAGAATCCAGAGTCGAATACTTTCTTGGCTGTTAAGGTTGCTCCATGGTGTCCTCCTGTGGGTCCTTCATGACAGTGCCTTAGAATTTGTTCTGCTTCACTTCCGTATACGCATCTTCGAATGAGTTGGTCTGCATCGATTCTGAATAGATACGGATCCTCCCAATAGTAATGTTTGATATCAGTAAAGAACTTCTTCTTTTGCTGATAAGTCATTCCTTTGAGAAGGATTCCGCTTGCTAAGTAATTCGCAAAATCAACGAACCAAGGGTGTTCATCGATTGAGGATTGAATGTGCATAAGGAATTCATGAGGAAAATTGTCATTTATTTGGCTTCCTCAGTTCGTGAAGGACTTGAATCCTCAAGACGCGAGAGATGATCAGCCGCTAGATTTTCCGCTCCTTTCTTATCACGATTTTCGATATCAAATTCTTGATGAAGAAGAATCCAACGGATCAATCTCGGCTTTGCATCTTGTTTGTTGAACAAATAACGAAGGGTTGCATGATCGGTGTAAACAATTGTTTGAAAGGATGAGATACGAGTGGAATTTATCGAACGTGAAAACTACCGCAAGAAGTTCTTTTTGGTGGTAGTGTAGTTTTCTTGTGCATGTTTAGGGTTTTGCTCGCATAATGAATTGGGTGAAATTGCTTGTCTTTCCTCTGTCCTAATACAGCTCCCACTGCGAAATCGCTTGCATCGCACATGAGCTCAAATGGTAGTGTCCAATCTGGGGAAACCATGATTGGAGCAGTTACCAATCTCTCCTTAAGCAATTTGAATGCACTAATGCATTCATCAGAAAATACAAATTCATGTCTTTCTCCAGGAGTTGAGTCATTGGTCGAGCGATTTTTGAGAAATCTTTAATGAAACGATGGTAGAATCCTGCATGTCCTAGGAAACTTCTGATGTCTTTCACGGTTGTGGGATGCGGAAGTTTAGAAATAGTGTCGACTTTGGCTTGATCGACTTCAAGCCCCGCTCGAGAGATTTTGTGTCCTAACACTTCCTTCCGTAACCATGAAGTGGCACTTTTCCCAATTTAAAACAAGGTTGGAGTCTTCACATCTAACCAGCATCTTTTCCAGGTTTTCAAGACATTGTTCAAATGAGTTTCCAAAGATGGAGAAATCATCCATGAAAACTTCCATTGAGTGTTCAATCATGTCATGAAAAATTGCTACCATTCATCTTTGAAATGTAGCCAGAGCATTCACAAGCCAAAGGGCATTCGCCGATAAGCAAATGTGCCATATGGACAGGTGAATGTTGTCTTTTCTTGATCTTCGGGGGCAATAGGAATTTGAAAATAACCCGAGAAACCATCCAGAAAACAATAGAACATTTTTCCAAACAATCTCTCAAGCATTTGGTCGATGAAAGGAAGAGGGAAGTGATCTTTCCTTGTGGCGTCATTGAGTTTGTGATAGTCTATGCAAACTCTCCATCCTGTAACCGTACAGTGGGAATAAGCTCATTCTTCTCGTTAGTTACAACAGTCATTCCTCCTTTTTGGAACAACTTGGACGGGACTGACCCAAGGCGAATCAGAAATAGGGTAAATCAAACCGGCATCTAGCAGTTTGATTACTTCTTTCTTCACCACCTCTTGCATGCTCGGGTTTAAACATCTTTGAGGTTGAATGACGGATTTGAAGTTCTCCTCCATCAATACTTTATGAGTGCAAAAGGATGGATTGATTCCCTTGATGTCCATGATTTTCCATGCAATTGCTCGTTTGTGTGCCTTAAGCACATTGAGCAACTTGTTCTTCTCATCAATTGATAAGGCGGATGAGATTATGACAGGAAGTTGAGATGTGTTTTCAAGAAAAGCGTATTCAAGATGAGATGGAAGCTCTTTGAGCTCTAAGACCGGAGGGTCTTCGATAGAAGGTTTGGCTTTTGGTTCTAAGTCTTGCTCAATGATCTCAAATGCTTCTTGATGAAATGATGTTTCGTCAACTTCAAGTTCTGGAATAAGTTGGTTTTCACAGATGGGTTTGGTGATTGTGACTTCTATTAATTGAGTATTACAAGCTTCATTTTAAAGGGCTTCCTTCAAATGACAACTTATGATTGAATCGCAAGCATCAACGTAGTAAAGTGAGTCATCATGATGTTGATGGTGTTTCATGGATTGGCCTATATCGAAAGTAACTTCCTCCTCGTCTCTAAGCATGAGTTTGCCTGTACAAACATCAATGAGGGCTCGAGCAGTCTAAGAAAGGTCGACCTAGGATAAAGGGACATTTTTGTCCTCATCCATGTCTAGGATCAAAAAATCAACGGGAAATACGAATTTTTCAATTTTAACTAAGAGATTTTCAACGATGCCCCTCGGATATTTGACAGAACGGTCAGCTAACTGGATGCTCATACGGTAGGTCTAGGCTCACCTAAGTTTAACTTTTCAAAAACCGCATAAGGCATAAGGTTAATGCTAGCACCTAAATTAGCTAATGCATTACTGACAGGAAGATTTCCTATTAGGCAAGGTATGGTGAAACTTCCTGGATCAGTCATCTTTTGAGGTAGTTTGTTTTGAAGAACTGCAGAGCATTCCTCATTTAAAACTACGTGTGATAACTCTTCCAGCTTCTTTTTGTTTGACAAGACACCTTTTAGAAACTTAGCGTAGTTGGTATTTGTGCTAAGGCCTCCACCAAAAGTAGATTGATGTGGAGTTGCTTGAACAACCCAAGGAATTTGCCATATTGTGCCTCCATTCTTTGTTTTCTCAAACAACCTGGATATGGAGGTGGTGGAACATAAGGTGGTGGTGGAACGTATTTCTTTGCTGGTTCTTCAATAACAATGGGTTGCTTTTGCTTATCACTCGCATTGCTTGGAGTTTTAGTCTCTACTTCTTCAAGGATGGGTTGTAATGCGGGTGCATCACCTTGAGTGGTTTTGCCACTCCTGGTGGTGATGGCTTTGACATGAGCATTAGGGTTTGTCACAGTGTTGCTGGGCAAAGCTCCTTGAGGTCTTTCAGAGAGTTATTGTGCTATTTGACCTACTTGGTGCTTTATGGTCTGTAATGATGCTTTGTTGCTTTTGATGTCAGCTTTGTTTCTTTGGAACCTCTCCTCATTTCATCGATCAGATTTCTGGATGTACTCATTTGTGGCTTGTGTGGTTAACAACAATTGCTGTAATAAGTCTTCCATTGATGATGCTTCACGGTCTTGGTTACTACTGCTTGGACCTTGGTATGGTGGTTTCTGTTGTTGGTAAGGTGGCCTTTGGTTGAATCCAGATGATTGTTGGTTACTAGCAGCATCTCTGTAATTCGAGTTGTTTCTCCAATTTGAATTGCATGAGTTGTTTGGGCCTCCTACGTAGTCAACATCTTCAACCATCATAATGCCTTGTGGGCACTCATTGGTCTTGTGTGAATTTCCACATGTGTTGCATCGTGTTGGAGTTTTCTTTAGCTCACTTTGCAATTGTTCAAATTTTTTGGTTAGAGCTTCTAATTGAGCTGCAATTAGGGTTTCAGAGTCTACTTGATGAATACCTTTAGAACTGGGTTGGTTCTTAAGGATTGTAAGCAAAGCTCTTCTTAGCTACTCTTTCTAAGGCTTGATATGCTTCTGTTGGCGTGACACTTTCAAAATCTCCTCCCGCACTTTGGTCTACTGCTTGCTTGTGGGCTCCGCTAATCGCATCATAAAAGGTTTGACATTGCAGCCACAAATCAAGTCCGTGATGCGGGCATCTCTGAAGGAGACCTTTATATCTCTCCCATGCTGAGTGTAATGATTCATCGTCGTCTTGACGGAAACTTGTGATGCTGCTTCTTAGTTTGGCAGTACGATCGGGTGGAAAGTATTTCAAAAGGAATTGTTCAGCCATTCCCACCCATGTGGTGATGGAACCAAGCGGGAGTGAATCAAGCCAATCGATGGCTCGGCCTGGAACTGAAAATGGAAAAAGTCTTAGTCGAATGGCGTCGTCTGAACAGTTATTGATTTTGAAGGTCGCACAGATATGAAGGAATCGTGAGATGTGAGCATTAGGGTCTTCGTCTTGTAACCCATGGAACTGAACAGAGTTTTCCACTAGTTGGATAATACTAGACTTAATCTCGAAATTGTTGGCCGCTATTGCTGGTTGGACAACACTAGACTCATAACCATCTATTGACGGTGTGGCATAGTGTGTCATCTTCATTTCCTCGTCTTGGTTAGCCATGTCTTCTTCGGATGGTGTATCTTCCAAAATGTCTTCTTCAATGACTGGTGCTTCTTGTTATGATCTTTGCGCAATCTTTGACGGAAAAGTCGTTCGGGTTCCGGAAGAGGCGGAACAAGTTCAGAACTAGACGAGTCGGACATACACTAACTTAAGGAAGCTTAAACTAACTAAGGCTAAAATGAATCAGGCAAAAATAACTAAACTAACTAAGGTAAACTACCAATGAATGAAGTTAAACAAAAATATATTAACAGGTTATATGCAAGATAGTCAAAAATTTAGTTTGTCTTTCAAACTGCCGTGTGTCCCTGACAACGGCGCCAAAAACTTGATGGTCTGCGGATAGTATATATATTCGATAAAGATTTATTGCACAGATTCAGTTTTAATTGGTTGTTACTAATACTAAACACACACACAAAAGGTAGTGTACCTGTCGTGTGGTAATATAGTGTTGATAAGAACCGAGTATCAATCCGTGGACACACCTAGCTACTCAACAAACTTGATGTTTGACTATTAGATTTGGTTTTTGTTAAAGAAAGTGATATTTTGTATTGGAAAGATTTTGTTTAGGGTTTAAAAGTAAACAGTAATAAAAAGAAAGTAAAATAAGAATTGAAGCGTTTGGATTTAAAATCAGGGAATAAAATTTATCATCCTAATTAGAATCCTCTTATGTGATTGTGATGAATTGGTGAGGTGATGTGATTATGTTAATGTTTATAAAGATGAGCCGGCACGATTTCTCGACTATCCTGCTGCCGTAGTGACTTGATCGTGTCAGGCTGACTTTACTGCTCAGATCAAAGCCCTAGTAATGTAGGTAAATCTTTTGTGTCCTATTTGACATACAATTTCTGAAAACATAATTTAATGTTAAAAAGAGAGTTGCTCAGGTTCCTTCCTAACATACCATTAATTTTAGAAAACCGTAACAATTACTGAAGTTTCCGAACTAATAAAAGGGAACCCGCAAATGATCAGAAAGTTGAAGTGATATGATTTCTAATAACCATTTCTAGTTCATTAGCCATGGATTTATTATGAAGACCGGTTTCGCGAATGAAAGTTAATCATACGGTTTTCAACCTTGTATGACAATTACAAGCACAAACCATAAAGTTATAACTTCCCATTTAAAAGTAGATGCTACCCATCAATAGTTTTCCCAAGACCACCATAACATTGACATAATACTTATCACACCATTAGTTCATCACAAATTACATAAGTTTCATCCGATTAGGATGATAAATAGAGTTTAGCTCATGATGAGCTTTAACATAACAATAGATAACAAAGAAGATAGATAAATGATCATCGGTGAAATGGAACAATCAAACCGATAATCCACAATGGATGACGTTTAGGTGATCCCAAGCTTCTTCCAAGTGTTGTATGCACCTCCTGAGCCTCCCAATGACCTTGAAGTCTTGATTCCCGAGAGAATTCAGCAGAGTAATTCTCCCACCAAAGCTTGCCAAAAATGGTGAGCTTAGGCTTCTATTTATAGGCTTTCTCGAGTGTTTAAGCACGGCCCCGTGCTAGTACAATGCTTACGAAAGTTGGTCAGCTCGTACGTGCGAGTTATGTCGGGCACGACCGCGTGCTAAATGGGGCACGAACCCGTGTTAGTGGTGGGGCACGGCCCCGTGGCTTATGGGGCAAGACCCCGTGTCTACTTTTAGGGGACAGTACTTCTTGTCCTGTCAGATGTCCAAGCACAGGGGTGTGTTAATTTAGCACGGGGGTGTGTTTCTGGCAAGGCATGGGGCGTGCTTAATGAGGCACGGCCCCATGCTTGGAGTCCAAAGCTCGGATTGCTTCAATTTCTTGTTAAATATGCTCCTTTTGTCCATCTTGACCTTTTAAACACCTGAAAACACAATTTAACACTTTTAAGTACATTTTCATCATTTTAAGGAAGATATTAAGGAATAACTGATATGCTTTTGATAGGATTTTTATGTATAATTGGAGCACATCATCTATATGGTTCAGCCTAAAGGTTTTGTCGATCCAAAACATCCTGATAAAGTATGCAAGTTAAAGAAATTAATCTATGGATTGAAACAAGCATGGAGAAGTTGGAATCACCATTTTGATGAAGAAATAATTAAATTCGGATTCATCAAGAACGCTGATGAAGCTTGTGTATATAAGAAAGCTAGTGGGAGCATCATCACTTTCCTAGTATTGTATGTTAATGACATACTACTATTTGGAAATGACATTCCAACCTTGGAAGGTGTAAAAACCTGGCTTGGAAGTTGTTTTTCCATCAAGGATCTTGGTGAAGCCGCCAATATTCTCAGAATAAAGATCTATAGGGATAAATCAAGGCGGTTGATTGGTTTAAATCAAAGTGCATACATTGATAAAATCTTGAAAAGGTTCAAGATGGAGAACTCTAAGAAAGGTACGGTACCTATTCAAAGAGGAACGATATTGAGTACGACTCAATGTCCTAGCTCAAAGGATGAGCAAGATAAAATGAAGGAAATCCCATACGCATATGTTATTGGATCCATCATGTATGCAATGATATGCACTCGACCGGACGTGTCATGTGCCTTAAGCATGACAAGCCGATACCAGCAAAATCCTAGAAACAGTCATTGGATGGTTGTTAAGAACATACTTAAGTACCTAAGGAGGACAAAAGATATGTTCCTAATCTATGGATCTGGTGATGAGGAACTCGTTGTAAAAGTTTAGACGGATGCGAGTTTCCAAACCGATCGTGATGATTCACGGTCACAATCGGGATATATTTTCATTCTGAATGGAGGAGCGGTCTCTTGGAAGAGCTCCAAACAGGATGTGGTGGCTCTATCAACTATAGAATCAGAATACGTCGCCGCCTCATTGGTAGCTCAAGAAGCTGCATGGTTGAAGAAATTCATTGCCGATCTAGGGGTTGTCCCGTCCATTCAGGACCCCCTAGAGATCTTTTGTGATAACGAGGGTGCGATTGCCCAAATCAAGGAACCTCGTGCTCATCAAAAGACTAGGCACATTGAGCGGAGATTCAACTACATACGAGATGAAGTTGAAAAGGGAAATATATGTATTCACAAAGTTCACACGGATCAAAACATTGCGGATCCTCTCACGAAGCTCCTTGAAAAGGCAAAGCATGAAGGTCATACTTGTGCCATGGGACTTTGATATTCTAGTGATTGGATTTGATCTGTAATTTTGTATTTGGATATGTGGAACCTTTTATTATTTGAATAAAATTATTAGGTTATAATGTTTCAATTAATATTCCAATTTAGCATGTTTAATCCATGATTAAATTGTTTAC